>CM068742.1:96977020-97577020 GCA_035084275.1 Hydrolagus colliei
CCCTGCTCCCTCCCTCCCCCTGCTCCCTCCCTCCCTCTCCCCCGCTCCCTCCCTCCCTCTCCCCGCTCCCTCCCTCCCCTCTCCCCGCTCCGCTCCCTCCCTCCCCCCGCTCCCTCCCTCCCCTGCTCCCTCCCTCCTCTCCCCGCTCCCTCCCTCCCTCCCTCCTCTCCCCGCTCCCTCCCTCCCTCCCTCCTCTCCCCGCTCCCTCCCTCCCTCCCTTCCTCTCCCCGCTCCCTCCCTCCCTCCCTCCTCTCCCCGCTCCCTCCCTCCCTCCCTCCCTCCTCTCCCCGCTCCCTCCCTCCCTCCCTCCTCTCCCGCTCCCTCCCTCCCTCCCTCCTCTCCCCGCTCCCTCCCTCCCTCCCTCCCTCCTCTCCCCGCTCCCTCCCTCCCTCCCTCCTCTCCCCGCTCCCTCCCTCCCTCCCTCCTCTCCCCGCTCCCTCCCTCCCTCCCTCCTCTCCCTGACACAGACACTGACACACAGCGCCTCCTCTGACTGCAGCCGCTCACTGCAGCTGGAGCTCCCTCACTAACTCTGCCTGGGACTCTCACTGCAACTCTCTCTCTCTCTGTGTGACTCTCACTCTCACTCTAATTCTCTCTCTCACTGTAACTCTCTCTGTGTGACTCTCACTCTCACTCTAATTCTCTCTCGTCACTGTAACTCTCTCTGTGTGACTCTCACTCTCACTCTAATTCTCTTTCTCTCTCACTGTAAACTCTCTCTGTGACTCTCACTCTAATTCTCTCTCTCTCTCTCTCTCTCTCTCACTGTAACTCTCTCTGTGACTCTCACTCTAATTCTCTCTCTCTCTCTCTCTCTCCTCTCACTGTAACTCTCTCTGTGACTCTCACTCTAATTCTCTCTCTCTCTCACTGTAACTCTCTCTGTGTGACTGGACTCTCACTCTAATTCTCTCTCTCTCACTGTAACTCTGTGACTCTCACTATAATTCTCTCTCTCTCACTATAACTCTCTGTGACTCTCACTGTAACTCTCTCTCTCTCTCTCACTGTAACTCTCTCTGTGACTCTCACTCTAATCTCTCTCTGTGTGACTGTGACTCTCACTCTAATTCTCTCTCTCTCACTCACTATAACTCTCTCTGTGACTCTCACTCTAATTCTCTCTCTCTCTCTCACTATAACTCTCTCTGTGACTCTCACTATAATTCTCTCTCTCTCACTATAACTCTCTGTGACTCTCACTGTAACTCTCTCTCACTCTCACTGTAACTCTCTCTCTCACTACAATTCTCTCTCTAACTCTCTCTCTAACTTTCACTAACTCTCTCTACTCTAACTCTGTCTGTGACTTTCACTAATTCTCTACTCTCTCTCTGTAACTCTCTCTCTCTCACTATAATTCTACTCTAACTCTCTCTGTAACGCTCTCTCTCACTATAATTCTCTCTACTCTCACTCTCTCTGTAACTCTCTCTCTCACTATAATTCTACTCTAACTCTCTCTGTAACTCTCTCTCTCACTATAATTCTCTCTACTCTAACTCTCTCTTTAACTCTCTCTGTAACTTTCACTCTAACTCTCTCTACTCTACTCACTGTAACTCTCACTGTACTAGCGGAGGCTCTGGCCATTATATTTCAATCTTCATTGGACACAGGAGTGGTGCCAAGAGACTGGAGAGTGGCTAATGTTACCCCCCTTCTGCAAAAAGGGGCAGAAAAACAAACCCGGAAATTACAGGCCGTCAGCCTTACTTCAGTAATAGGAAAACTACTGGAGACCATAATCCGGGACAGAATAAATCTCTATATACAGGAACACGAGGTAATTAGAGACAGCCAACATGGATTTGTTAAAGGCAAATCTTGCCTAACAAATCTAATCGAATTTTTTGAAGAGGTGACTGTGAGGGTTGATGAGGGAAATGCGGTGGACGTTATTTACATGGATTTCAAAAAGGCTTTTGACACAGTACCACATAAGAGATTAATAAAAAAATTAGAGGCCCATGGTGTTAGGGGACAGTGGCAGTATGGATTAAGAACTGGCTGAATGACAGAAAGCAGAGGGTGGTGGTTATTGGTGTTTCTCGAAATGGAAGGAGGTGTGCAGCGGTGTCCCCAGGGATCAATATTGGACCACTGCTCTTTCTAATATATATTAATGATCTGGACTTGGGCATAGAGAGCACTATTTCCAAGTTTGCAGATGATACAAAGTTAGGGTAGGGTAGTGAGGAGGACTGTAACCAACTGCAAGCAGACATACACAGATTGGTGGAATGGGCTGACATGTGGCAGATGGATTTTAATGTGGATAAGTGTGAGGTGATACACTTAGGTAGGAAAAATGATAGGAGGCAATATAGACTTGGAGCTCAATCTTAAGGGGGGTGAACGTACAGAGAGATCTGGGTGTTCAAGTAAGCGAAATCAATAAAGGTAATAGGGCAGGTAGATAAGGCAGTAAAAAAGGCATTTGGTGTACTGAGCTTTATTAGTAGGGGCATAGAGTATAAGAGTAGGGAGGTTATGGTTAATCTATACAAAACATGGTTAGGCCTCAGCTGGAGTACTGTGTCCAGTTCTGGGCACCTTACTTCAGGAAGGACATTAAGGCACTGGAAACGGGTGCAGAGGAGATTCATGAGAATGATACCAGGAATGGGGAACCTTAGCTATGAGGACAGGGCTGGAGAAGTTAGGACTTTTCCCATTAGAACAGAGAAGTTATGCGGGGACCTGATAGAGGTCTTCAAGATCATGGAAGGTTTCGACAGGCTAGATAGGGAAAAGCTGTTTCCGCTGGTAGGTGTGTCTGTGACCCATGGTCACAGTCTTAAGATATCTACCTAAAAGAAGCAGAGGGGAGGTTAAAATATTTTTTTTACTCAGCAAGTTGTTTGAATTTGGAATGATCTGCCTGAAAGGGTAGTGAGGTCTGATTCGATAGCAGCTTTTAAGAGAGAACTAGATAGGTGTCTGGGGTAGACAGGTTTGCAGGGTTATGGGGACAAAGCTGGTGATTGGGGTTAATGAAAGTGACTTGCTCGGTCAAAGAGCCGGCACAGACTCGATGGGCCGAATGGCCTCCTTCTGTGCCATATCATTCTATGATCTATGATAATTCTCCCTCATCGTAACTCTCTCACTCTAACTCTCTCTCTGTAACTCTCTCTCTGCAACTTTCACTGTAACTCTCTCTACTCTTAACTCTCACTGTAACTCTCAGTCTGTAATTTTCACTGTAATTTTGTCTCGCTGTAACTCTCTCTGTAACTTTCACTCTAACTCTCACTGTAACTCTCACTATAATTCTCCCTCATCGTAACTCTCCCACTCTAACTCTCTCTGTAAATCTCTCTGTAACTTTCACTCTAACTTTCTCTACTCTAACTCTCACTGTAACTCTCAGTCTGTAATTTTCACTGTGACTCTCTCTCACTGTCTACAACTCTCTCTCTCTCTGGTAAGTCTTTCTGAGTCTCTAACTCTCCCCACAGCCTCTCACTGTAACTCGGACAGCAAGCTTTGCAGCTTTTTAGTTGGTTAGACTCAAGCAACCCTCCGCCCTGGGGTCCCCGAGACTTGTCTCTTGCCAACCTGCACCTAAAACCTCAGGAATTAGGTGAACATGGTGCGTCCCTCCACTGCATTCCATCCCAGCAATGTATCCCTGGGATCTCCATGTGTAGGTGGGACTCGTGTGTTTCCCAGCTTGGCAATGGCTTCCCCGTGTGTCAAAACACCAGCTGACCAAAGAAAATCACTGCAATTCTCAACCACTTACTCATTCAGAGGGACTGCAACTCTCACCGACTGACTCAGAAGGGCTGCAATGCTCACCCTGGAGAAATGGGGGGCTTGGGTTGTCATTTTTATATTTCCTAGCAGCTTTTCCTCTACCTTTCGTCACCTAACCGAAGTCATCTAACAGCATTTTCTCACTCGGGGGGGGGGGGGGGGGGGGGGGACTGTAACACTCATATGCTCATACTAGAGTACTTGGAATACTTGGAGAAAGTGGGGGGCATGAGTTACACATTTCACTTTACCTATCCCCCCCACCCTGCAACAAAAGTCTGACAAGAGCTGCTCACGGCAACCCTGGCTCAGAGGTGCTGTACACTTGAGAAACACAGCACATGTCATCTGATGGAAAAGGTGGGGGGGGGGAGGGGGGGGGGGTGAATGTTTTTTTATATATATTAATAACTGCTGCATTGACACCAGCTTTTCCGCACAACAAAAATCCTCTGATAGCAATTTCTCACTGCAACAAAGTGTAGCAACACAATGAACACATGCCATCTGCCGGAAAAGGGAAAGACGATTTTATCATCTTGCATCTATACGCCTACCTACCCCACCCCCACTTAAAGCTGACAGCTGCTGCTCACTGGAACTCACACTACTCCAAAGAAATGCAACACACCAGGAGAAGGAGAAGAAGCGCAACAAATCTGGAAAGGGGATAGACTATTTTCTCATCTTGCATTAATAACAACCTCCCTTACTCTGTTCCCCCGTCCCGTTCCCCCCCCCCCCCCCCCCCCCACACACACAATCAAAAAAAACTCACACCATCTGCCCTCTGCAACCTCAGATCACTCAGGGGAACCATAACATATACTGAAAGAGAGGGAAGAGAAACACAACTAAAACATGTCACCTGGTGGAAAAAGGAGGTGATTTTATAATCTTGCAATCATAACAACCTTTCTTCCCCTTCCCAGTAAGACCTGTGATTGAAACTGCTCAAGGCAACCCATACTCACTCGGGGGAACTGCAAGAGATTGGAGGAGAGGGAAGAGAGAAATAACGCATCTGCAGAAAGGAAAAAAAGATTTTATCATCTTGGTTTAATTATAATCTCCCACTCCCCCACAGCAGCAGCAGCTCACACTCAGGGGAAATGCAACACACGTCAGAGGGAAGAGATACATGCATGATAGCTGCTTGAAAGGGGAAGCTGTTATTATTGTGAAATAGTAATACTGCAACGTTAAAATCATGGATGTTAACATGAGTGTTTTTGGTTTGGCTCTTTTTGTAACATTAGGTCAGAAGGTTGTAGGTTCCATCTCATAGTCCAGGCTGAAGCTCCTGCCTTAAAAATAATGCTTCATTATTGGAGCTGTCATCTTTCAGCCGATATGCTAACCAAGGTCTCATCTGTCTGGTCATTGTTGTCATTCACGTCATGGCTATTTGTGGAACACCGCACAAACTAGCCAACACATTTATCTACAAATGCACAACCGCTACATCTGGCAGCAATACCCAGTATTTTGGGAGTTTTTATTTTGATCAATCAGATGTGGCTGACACATGCGGAAACCCATCACCATGCTTAGGAGTTTTCGAACCAGTCTAAAAGTTCTACATTTGTATGGTACCTAAACGTGGAAATTTGTTTGTGTCTGCAATGGGCCTTGCACTTGTTCCCTGGAGGGTTTCACTTATCTAATTCCACCAAATATTAAGCACAGTTTGTTGAGAGCCATGGCTTACCTGAATGTGTGTTCAGGTAATGTAAGCTTACTGACAAAAAACATTCATCTTGCCAATGAAAGCACTCTCTGGCAAGCTTCCTGCTGCTTGCCCAGCTATAACCTCCCTACCCATTAAGATTTTGTCTTGCAGGATTAATAAATAATAGCTGAACTGCTACAGAGGGTTGACTAAATCCTGCCATTCTTTGCCAAACAAGTCAGATCTGAGGTGATGGTTCAATGTTATTGGGTCTATAATCAAATGCCCAGATTATTATTACTATTTGGAGTTTAGATCAAGTGTTGATGATTGTTGTACTGCATTGCTCATACTAGAAAACTAATACCTGGCCACATCTCTAGGTTATTGCCACAGATAGATTTTGGCACAGTGTGGCCTATCATTATCTAGTTCAATAGTACTGAATCCAATAGCAATAAATTGGTATTCTCCATCACTTGCCAGAGAAGACTACAATATTCCATCATGGGGTGAAAATGACCTTGTAAATCATTGATGTTATTGAGGGAAGGGAAACATTTCTTGAGTATTAACTACTGCAGCTTCCCAGCTGTCCACAACATTGTTGCTATAGTGTAACTGACATGTAGTACGTATTAAACTAGATATTTGTAATCAGAAGAGCTACAATTTAGTTTATAGAGCAAACAGGATTATGGAGTTGCTTTTTCAACATTTGATGTCTTAGTCTTTACATTAATGAAGATGGGTAACAGTACAGCACAGTCATGATAAGTCTTCTGTGTTGAAATGTCTATAATTTATGTAAATTATTATAATCATCTCAACAGTTCATCAGATAAAATCTTAAGAGTTCAGCTTTAATGAGTCTGAAAAAAGATGAGGACTGCTGCTGTGACTTAACGGTTGGTTCAAGAGAATCATTCTATTTCTGGACCATTCAGTTGAGAACATCACTGATTTGTATGCCATGAAACAAAAAATGCTGACTGCGTGGCCTGTTCTTGCAATTGAGATTGTATTACAGTGACATTCTTATCTTTTAGGCATTTATAGATGGCAAGCAAAATATTGACACAAGCAATTTGTTATCAGGTATTAATCCTTCCATTATTCGATAGTTACTGTGGATATCGTCACCCCTGATATTAAGCAAATTATATTTTTGTTTTATTCATACCATTCTGTTGAACACTACGCTGCTTTATTATTTTGCCTGTTCCATTTTATTGAGTCATATTTATTATACATATAGGGCGATGTGCAAATTGAACAACAATGTAGGAGAATACCTAATGGATTTTGTTTTGAGCTGAACAGTATATGAACAAAAATATGTAAAATGAAGCATAATCTCATACATTAAACCAGGTGGTCACGTTGGTGGTCTGAACTTTGTGAATGTAGGCTTGTTCGGGGTGGCCTTTAACCATTTAAAATAGGGCCCTTAAAGCCTCAAGACATTTAACTTTACAGTTTATTTTTGTGTTTATTTTTGTGTCTAATATCCTAAGGTAGTTGTGTGAGTGAGAAGTTATGTAAGGCAATTCTGCTCTTAGCTTGGTCATTCATTCAGCTACTGATGCGAAAAAACATGTTCTACCCAGAGGCATCTGTAGTGCAGAATTTATTTTTTATAGAAATATTTTCATCAGTCTTCCATAATGTCATGTAGGTCTTGTGTACTTACTCATTTTATATGAGTTTCATTCATTTGACCGGTAGACAATTTTACTATCCACAGATCTAATATTTCACACAAAAATATCTAACCAGCTCTTCTATCACATATCTTCATACTTAATACTTTCAGAGCATTTAAAGCACAATACTATGAAGCTTTCTGAGAAACATTTATAAATATGAGAATGCACCCGTAACCCATTCATTTCCTTCCATTCCTCCACACTGCCTCTGTGTCAGGCAGATTACAGGTGTGGGATTACATTTATCACATCTGTCATTGTGAAATCCTATCTGAGAAACAGTGACCAGACCACTCAGGGATGGTAAGAATACAGTTTTCTCAGTTACATCTGGATGATAGGAGTGTGCAGCCACAAACTGCTCAGATAACCATACTGTATTTTAAAAATAGCACCATTGAATAGGTAGTAAAATGTATCTGTTTGTAATCTTAATGTTTTCTGTCAATATTGATACATTTCTTTGACATAGTATAGAACTGCTTTAAAGCAATTAAGGCTTTATCACACACATAATAAATAGGGTTGATACAGTATTGTACTACTTGTTTGCCCCAGAATTACCGGTATGTGATAACTAAGAAGTGTATACAGTAGTTGATTTCCACACTTAAGATGTTACAATAGCTATTGCATGATGTGTAGCATTTCTAAAAACACCTTTTTTTTAAATGTAAAAGTAATCCACAACAAGGGCACACAGAGGTTCAACACTCAGAAGTGGGAAGGTGAAACAAAGCTTTACGTTTAACTAGTTTACACGGAGTTGCGAATATGTATGAGAGAGAGAGAACCCAGGGAAGCAATATTGACAAATTCAAGAGATTGGGTTGGGCAGACACCTGTTGAAAGAAATTACAGTAAAAACAAATGCATTGTCTGGTATTTGTCAAACTTTAGATTTGTAATATGGACCAGAATACTCCCTTCTAGTTCCTGTTTTCTAGTCTTCCACATTGAGGTATTATTAACAGACACAATTGGAGCAATCCCAATTAAAAACATTTCCACTCATTAGCATGAATATAACTCATAAGCAATAAAGACATGTTCAAGGTTTATGGGTAACTTACTCATGAAAATAAAAATGATGTGACACATGTTTCCATAATGTGTCACTGTTTGCAAGAAGAAATTCTAAGGATTTTTTCACTAGTGCTGGAAAACCACAACTCATTTGTGCCTGCACCTGATGAGTTATGGGCCTTTCATATTTGCGAAAGAAATGTTATAAATCATTGTCACTGGAGAGATATCCTTACTTACTTTACAAATGACAATCACCTGATAACTCATAAATGACATTCTTGCAACTAGTTTATTTTGATCAATTGTACACATCTATAATATAAATCGAATAACATTTCCATTGCAATATTTTGTTTAAGGTGGGAAATTTGGGGAAATTCAACAGGAAAAAATGCATTGCTTCTAGGTAAGATTTGATAGGGAAAACAGAGGCTTAATAGTAGTATACCATTTAAAACCATAGTTGGAGTGTAGTTATACTGTTATAAATAATAAATAATAATAATCCTTACATTTGATATAGCGCTTTTCATGTCTTCTGTGCTCGAAGAGCTTCACAGAATATAGTAAATTGACTTGTATATTTGTGGGTGAAACACCGTAACCAATTGCACATAGCAGCCTCCCACAAACAGTCATGGATTGAATTAACCAATTTATTATTGTTTTTCTCTTGAGGGATTATTATCAGGAGTGTGGAGGAAAGAAACTTGCCTTGCCGGAAATTGAAGGTATCTTGGTTGTAAGGCAAGTGCTCTAACCATTCAGTTATAGGACTCAATTCAGTCATTCAGCGAGGAGAGCCAAAATAGAGGGATAGGAGCAACAATGTGGTGAAGATGGAGGAAGGTGGTCCTGGTCAGGTACTGGATGTGGGGAAGGAAGGACAGGTGTGGGTTGAACCTGACGCCTAGGTTATGTACTGGTTCAGTGAGTCTGAGGGATAGTCTGAGGAGATTGAGAAGGTCAGATCCACTGGATAGAAGATGTTGATGGGAGCCAATGAGTATGGCTTCCATCTCGTCAACATTGAGTTGTAGGAAGGTTTTGCTCATCCAGGCCCTGATGTCCACCAGACAAGTTTCAACCAGTAGCTATCAATTCAGCTGCATCTGGTATTGCTCCCCTTGTTCCTCAACCAGTTGCTTTAATGTAAGATTATTATGGCTAAGACAATGTTTTAAGTTGTCCAGGGATCATTTTCATGTAAGAAAATGGCCCATAAGTCTTTTTAAACAAATCAACAAAATCCACACTGCCATCTGGTGGAATTAATGGAACAACACCGAGTAAGTATAAAGCAACCTCTGTGCCTTGTTTATTATCCAAATCGTTGCAATATTTTGGTTTGCTTCTTACAGGGTTTACTCTAAAGTGTAATTAATGTATGTATAATCAAAGAGCAGGAGACATAATAAAAATTAGCTACAGTTTTCTTCACTTAAAGATTAAACAAATAATTTACTTACTGAGTAGAACATAGAGGTCATAGAAATTTACAGGTCATAAAGGCCATTTTGCTGATTGTGTCTGTGCCAGATTCTTTAAGAGCAATTCTTTCAGTTCCATTTGCCTGCTTTTTCCTATATCCCAGTAGTCAATCCCCTTTAAGATATTTATCCAGTTCCCCTTTCAAAGCCAATAAGTATTCTGCCTCAACCATCATTCCCAGTAGGGCATTCCCATCTATTCTGTTGTACAATACAATAGAACATGTTTTTCTTGCCCACAAACTGCACAATCAATTCAGTTTACAATATATTCTGTGAAATGCTTTAAGATGCCTTGGGAGATGTGATAGGGCGCTGTATTAAATGCAAGGATTAAATCAATAAAAAGGCCATTGAAACAAATTCTGTAAGAAGGTTCATTAAGGAACCAGATGCAATTCCGAAGAGACATGCAATTGGATGAAATAGTGAGAAGATAGGATTGGTAGTCGAAAAGGTGCAGTGAAATGACCTTTACCTTTTCTTAAATACTGTATTACTTTCTTCATATATGCCAAACATGAATGTTGACATTGTCTGTAGTAAAGTATCTTTGCCCCAATATTGTCACCAGTGTTAGCACAATGGCATAGATACAATGACCAAATTACATCTCCTGTGTTGTAAGTACAGTATTCTATGATGCTAACTTCAGGTATTGGTGAATATCAAGTAACTCTAGACAAATCAGTCAAGACACTTTGATATTAGCCCATCTGAAAATGTTATTGAATTATGCATTGTAATCCTAATCCTCGATGTTGGAGCTTTTTTTTCTATTTTCTAATCAGTATTCTGTGTACTCTGCCATTTTCAAAGGATTATGCGAAGATTTACATGGTTACTTGTACAATATGCTTTCAATCATGCAAATAGAGGAGGATCACCAACAGAGACTGTCAGTACTCTGCAAGCAGTACAATTATATTCTAATTGTAACATTTACAACCATATTTACTTTGGTGATTCACTTAATTGTTATACAGCTACATTATTATCTAGTATATTTCCATGACTGAAGCACAAATCATACAATATCTTACATCTACTTTCCTGGTAACCCCAGTAGAGTGGGATAGGGAAGTTTGACAGGCGATATTGGTAATGGCGAGTTTAAATTTACAACGGTATATCAGCTATGCAATTTTAGCTGGTTACCCAATCCTGGAAGGTTTTCCAGATATCTAAAGTTTTACTGGCAGTTTTGCAAATGCAATCTTGAGAACCCCAATTCACACTGTGGGGTCTTCAAGCTATTGCTAACCTGCCCCTATAACTTTACAGAATTGGATAAACATGGGATCCATCCTTCTAGAGAGAGTGCACCTTCCTTTCCAGACACAGGGAAATTTCTACGCAGAGTTCCATGCATATGTTGGACTTTTCGTCTAGTGTGATGCTCAGCCATGGTTATGTGGTTTTATGTGTGTCACACATGCCGTTGACTGAAATGAAATGCACTCACTACTGTAGTTGGTGTTAGTAGGTCGATGTCAATTTCCCAATGATTATAATGTTTTGTTGTGATTTGTGCTTAAAGCACCACATCGGTGGGAATTGTCTTCCATCATCCATGTAAAAATGGTTCCTCAGTAATGGGGACCATTAACTTTTGATTTGTAGGCCATTTGATTTGTTGACTGCTTAAATACAACTAGTACGTTGCGATTCTCATGCAATGTAATTGCTTCACTCTGGAAATGATATCTAATTGTTCATACTTAATTAAAGGACATCACAATTAAATATTCTTTAGCCAATGATGTGCCACGGAGCATGGGATATAAGTTACAACATTAGTGATTTCATAATATTAGCACTAAATGGAGATTAGGGACTTTCTGACAATATAGAAGCTCACTAATTGATCTACATCTGGTCGATTATTGGTGAAATAGTAAGCTTTTCACAAGTGTCCAACATTTGGACCATCCTAACCATTCAACTTCTCAAGTGATGTTTTAACATTTTTTTTAATTTTTAGGAGTGTGTCTATTTTCTTTTCATAGTTTCTTGTTCCATTTCCTCTGCTGGTAGTCTGTAGCATCAATTTCCTAAAAATGAATTTTACTGGACTTCCTACTTTGAAGATATTTTTGAATAATTTATTTAGCTTTGTCTGCCAACACATCACCTGCCTACTCTTTCTGCTAGGAACAGTATCGGAAGTTGTTCCCTGATTAGTAAATCTTGCTGGTACTGTCTTTGATATAGCTTTAAAATTTAATAATTGAAATTCATCTAGAGCAATAACTTGTATTTTGTATAGTGTTCTTCATGCAGAGTAGCGTCGCTCCATTTTATAGTAAATATTAATTCAAACCATTTCAGATTTAACTAAAATGTTTCACAAATTTGTTGATTATAAGAGCATGCTCACCAATGAATGAAACAGCTCAGTAAATGTATCTATCCAAACGGTGTTTTTTCTTGAATCTCGAAAGGTTGTGTAGATTATATATAACGGGATGCATCTTGCCCCATGCGTAAATGCATACATATAAATAACAATCTTGTTTTAAACAATAGCAATAAATATATTGGTCAATTCAATCCACAAAGTTTCTGGGATACCGCAGTGCGTTTTGCCCACAAATGCAACAACTTTAACAATGTAGACTATCAAGAGCATTCAACCCATTCCTAGTGCACATAATCAAAAGTGCTATATGTAATAGAATAAATGTCTGAATCAACTGGAGGAAGAGAAAATCCTCTTGGGTTTGTTCCACCTTGGGCTGCATTTCTACACGTATTACTAATCAGCCATTGAATGACATTGGCAGAGGAGACAAAGAGGTTGATGGGATGACTGCACTCCCTCTCCAGTGGATTACAAGGTGTACGATAAGAGATTACGCTAAAAAAACTTTGCAAATTCATGAAAAATACAATCAGACCTGTTCAACAACCACTCAAGGGACTGGGCCAAAGTGATAAGGATGGCTTCTGACTAACGGTTCATTTGTGTGTTTTCTATCTGTATTTCAGGGTGATTGGTAGCAGGGGTGGTAGCTGAACAGAGCTGGATGCTTGAATAGGTTTGACTAGTATGCCAAGCAGACTAATGTAATCTGGTTGGAGACCTTATGTCAGCGCCTTTGTACGTCCTCGCTATACAAATGCAATTTGTTGTGGTCACCGTAGTCTGAAGATGTTACCTTGGTGTGTTTTGATCATGAAATATTGTTAAGGAACACCATTTTTGAAATGAAATAAATAACTAACATTTAACAGACTCATTATGTTTGTGTATTAGCTAGTTATTAGTTTTATTTCAAGTATATATGGGTGGAACTGAATCGGTTTGTTTTGCTTTAAGAACACAAAATGCTGTCAGCTTGAAATTGGCAAAAAAAATTGCAATGCAATTGACAACTTTCATTAGTGTAGCAAAGTAATAGATTTGAGCAGTTTTACATATTTTTGAAAATATTAGAATTTGTAACTAAAGCATGCATTTTTGAAAGTTTATTATACATTAGATCCTTCTAATAAACCTTCAGATCTTGAACTGCCTTTTTATAGTTGGTTTCAGATGTACAACTTTCTCAGTTTAATTATACTGTTCAAGCACTAACATTCACTACAAGGAAATTATAGATGTCATACAGGTTCAAGAACATCAAGCAATAAGTAAATGGAATGCCATCTTTAATAGGTTCCTCGTCTTTTACTGCACACTTTAAAAAATGAAATGGCTTGCCAACCACCTAAGACATTATAATGTTCTGCATCTGCTGAAGTTGAAAGTCAGTGTAAAACTTCCCCCAAATATGAGAAACAGACATATCATGGTCACATATTTAAACAAATCAGTTACATTTACAGCATAATTGCAAATCACTATTGCTCCTATTTTTTTCCGGATAAAAATGTCACCCAAATTACAACCCCAATAACACAAGATGATTTTTGAATAGAAAACCAGTTTGCCATCGGTGGTAACAATCAGAAAGTAACTCTTTAAAGATTTTAGTGGATCGAAGAAAAAAAAATGTGGTCAACATTTGAAAACATTGAAAATCAAATGTCTACTTATTCAAAAATGTATTAATTTCCTGTTTAAAGTAGCCAAAGAGTAAATGATAATATTTTCGTTTTGAGTCCATGAGATCCATTATAATGTTGATATGGTTGATTTCTGGCAGTAGATGAAGGGCCACATCACCTGATGCAAATGTCAATGCATGAGAAAATTTCACCGTGGAATCCACAGGCACAATCTTATCTTTGGTGCCATGAAGCAAAGCAAAACGGGGCAACCTAGAAGTACAAATTCAACCATGTCATTCTTAAATAAACTAACAATTAAGATCAGTGCACAGGATATTGTATTAGCAGTGTGAGGTATGTTTTGCAAATCGATTCAAACAAAATATGAGTGTGATGTCCCATTAAATCATTGTGACATGCTGGCATCATGATGTTGTTGACATGACTCACATACTCACTTAGGTTATTGTGCCCCACTTAAAGAATAAGGCTACCTAAAGACAACATAATAATAATCCTTGATTTGATATAGCGCTTTTCACATCTTATCGACGTCCCAAAGCACTTCATAGAATATACTGTAAAGTGAATTGATTGTATATTTGTGGGTGAATCACGGCAGCCAATTGCGCACGGCAGTGTCCCACAAACAGTCGTGGAATGAAATGACCAATTTTATTATTGTAGTTTTTTTTGGACGGATTATTATTAGACGTGTGGAGTAAGGAAACTTGCCCAAGGTTTTGCACTGACCTGCCTGGATTCAAACACAGGTCTCCCAGCTTGCAAGACAAGTGCTTTAACCACTAAGACCACATGAGCTCCACATCAGTTTGTTACGCAACATCAGTTACGACTCAATTGTTCATACACTCGTCTTTAGAATTAAAAATAAATTTGTATCTATCTGTAATCTCACAGCTTTGGTACTGTTTGTGTGCTGTGTACTTTGTGTTCCATCAGTCAGCACCAAAACCATCCTTTTTTTTAATACAGCAGAAGCCCGTTTATCAGTGACTCGATGCACCGGCACTTCCGTATAACCGGCACACCAAAAAAAGTCCCCATTCGATAAACCGGAACTTATCCGGAACAATAGCAGTGGAGCTTTGTCAATGCATAAATAATAACATAATAACAGAATATTATATTGGTACTTAGTGTTAAAACTACTCTCTTGCGCTTTTTACCTTTGCTGGTAGATGCTGCGCTTGAAGCCACGATGCTGCAATTGAGGTTTATAGTTCATCGATTCTTTTTAAAATGGAGCGGGTGAAAAAAATGGAGCACGACTTTAAAGTCATATCAGTGGCAAGCCGATAACGCTAGCCGATAACCCACATTGTTGCGCAGATGCAGTATATTGGTTTGCCGCTAGTAGAGTCTGGGGCTTCGGCTTGCAGCTAGTAGTCGCGCAACTTTAAAATTGCGCTGCCGTTTTTTTCACCCGCTTGGCTCCATTTAAAAAAGAATTGTTGGACTGTAAACCTCAATCAGTAAAGGTGAGAAGCGCAAGAGAGTAGTTTTAACAATAAGTACCAATACAATATTCTGTTATTATCTGTTATTACTTAGTCTGGTGTGTATGGTGTGTTTAAAATAATTTTAATTTTTTTGTAGTGGGTTTTCGGCCGTGGGCCGCCTGAATATCCGGCAGGCACTTTAATCAGCATTGGCCAGGTCCCGCGGGTGCCGAATAAACGGGCTTCTACTGTATAATGAACTTGGGTTACCATCTCAGCATCAAGTGTTGTGATGACCTCTGCCGTCACGTTTCAAATCACTTTAAGAAATTCACAAGAGGTTTCATAGGAACAAACGAACATAGAACTTAGTCATGACCAAAGCCTTTGTTGGCATCCTTCTATATACAATATCAAATTACATAATATAATTGAGTCAATGAAAATCCTTGTGCCATCCCATTCTGATACCAACCTCACCCAAGTCCCATTGGCATCTTTACAACCCCTTTCTTTGCAGATCCAAAGCCAAGGTAAATATCTTTGCCCCTTTACCAAGCACTTAATCTACTCTGACTGCCCCACCTGATGTAGTTGCTCCAAAGTGAACCAGTTCTGAAGAACAAATGGAAGTGAGGTGGACAATAATAAAACAGAGGACTCAATGTGCCAACCGGGTTGATTGGCAACTTTAATGCCAGGTCACCCAACAATATAATGTGGCAACATTGCAAGCCTGATTCGAGAATGAGCAATTGCTTGAATCTTGCAAAGGTCTTCATCTCATTTGTTTTTGAATTCCTCAGATCCTCTTCCCTCTAGCTAGATTCCTAGGGAGTTGGGATGGAGCATCTGAAAGAGCATCCTTTGGTAACAACTATGGTTGACAAATTATAAAGGCTTCATTGAATTTTGGCTGATGAATTTGTGTCAGTATGTGAATGGTGCACGAGCCAACATGGCAAAGTGTGTTATATTCAGAAAAGGGACAATATGATACTCCAAAGTTGATTACCTGCATAATCTTTCTTTTGGTAGAGAATTGACAACAAGTGTTGGTGAATAATGATCAAAATGATCAATTCCTCTCATAGCTCTCTGCATTGTTGATACATATTCTATTCCTCTCCATTGTTCATGTTTGTAATGGTTTGCAATATGATAGACCCCACTTAGACCTAAACAGAAATCAAAAATAATTTTGTGTTTTTGCATTGCCGAAAAGTAAAACAGACAAGCTTCAGAGCAAAATATACAATTCACATACAGTAAAACTCACACCAAGATTCTGCAACTATGTAACAATCGATAATTATGTATTGTGATGTGATTAATCCTTTAACATCTTGCATTTGATGTTTTTGATTCCCCGAGAAATAAAATGTATTATTTCTCAACTTCTGTAGAATCATAGAATTATACAGCACAGAAGGAGGCCATTTGGCCCATCTCAGTACCATGTCTGTGCACAAACTGTCCAGATTAATCTCACTCCCCGGACTCCTCATAGAATTGTAAATTGGTCCTCTCCACTTAAGTTTCTTGCAAAAACAAGTTAATTAAAGTGATTATTACATGTGGAAAAATTATGTCAGCAATCCATTATTCTTAGGTCATATACAACATGGGATGCAAAGTATAAACTCCCATTGTTCACTCCGGACAACATCTTCAATATCAGAAAAGCACCCATTATTAGCATAGAATGAATCTCTCCAGTATTAGTGAACAGTACACTTTAGACTATCATTGCTTTTCTTACTTAGCTAGGTTTTGCCCTTCAGAACAGGGCTGCAAAATTGCACTTGCTGTTCTGTAAGTGACTTTGCATTTCATTATATTAATATTAAATATACATTTGCTTCAATAAAATAGTTGTAAAATGTTTGGCTTTGAATAACTAACTAATGTTTATCCATAACTAGAGTATTTTTAAACAATTGCTAAAATTCGACTAAGACAGATTACATGGGAAACAAAGTTTATCCCCGTTAAAGGGAGATATTGCGAATCAGGAAGAACCATACATAGTTCAGATTACGCATCACCAAGAAAAACATGCATGGTTTGCTGCATGAAAGATTTGTTTGTTACAGTTCTTTTTAATAGAGTCAGACGCTAGGAAAATACTGTGAAAAATCTGTTAACCACTCGTTATTGAGATTAGATAGCAAATTAAAACCTTCTGTGAAGATACATAACTGCTCAGGTTATTCCCATACACATGGTATTCATTTCACTGTTTAAACCATTGTTAAAAAAAATGCTCTATTTATAACAGCCATGGAAAAGAACAGAGCAAGTTTAGGTGCTTAGCAAGATTCGTACAGCAGAGGGCTTTAGAGGATTAGCTTTTACTAGATCTATGCTGCACGTGTTTAATGACAGCTACAGTACACTCTGACTGCAGACATTTGAATGACAATAGTGGAACAGTTTCTGTAAATAGTTTTTTTTTAAAAGATTGGAAATGCCAACTGATCATCCTTTTAAAAAAATATATTATTCACTGTGTCAAACAACTTTATTTTCTCCCCCTGAAGTTTCCCGTAAATCTATTTCCTGTAAATCTAGAATATACTATAGACCACCAAATAGTGGGGAGGAGATAGACAAGCAGATCTGCAAGCGTATCACGGAGAAATGCAGAGCTAATAGAGCAGTGATAATGGGTGACTTCAACTATCCCAACATAGACTGGCAGAATAGTAGAGTAAAGGGCAAGGAGGGAGAAGAATTCCTGAAGTGTGTGCAGGACAACTTTCTTGATCAGTATGTTTCCAGTCCAACGAGGAAAGAAGCATTGCTGGATCTAGTTTTGGGAAATGAGGTAGGGCAAGTTCAACAGGTTTCTGTAGGTGAGCATCTAGGGAACAGTAACCACAATATCGTTAGATTCAGAATAATTATGGAAAGGGATAAGGAACGATCACAGGTGAGGACACTCAACTGGAAAAGGGCTAATTTCAATGAGTTGAGGTGGGACCTAGCCAAGGTGGATTGGAAAGAAAAATTGGCAGGTAAGACAACTAACGAGCAGTGGGCAGCGTTCAAAGAGGAGATAGTTCAGGCACAGGTCAAAAACATCCCCACAAAGGTGAAATGTAAGGCATCCAAACCTCCCTGGATGACTAAGGAAATCGGGGCCAAAATAAAACAAAAAAAAGAGGCTTATGATAAGTGTCAGGCTCAAAATTCAGAAGGGAACCAAGCAGAATATAGGAAGTGTAAGATAGAACTAAAAAAGGAAGTTAGAGGGGAAAAGAGACTGCATGAAAAACAATTAGCGAGTAAGATTAAGGGGAACCCTAAGGTTTTTTACCAACATATTAAGAGTAAAAGGTTGGTCAAGGATAGGGTGGGGCCAATTAGGGACCTAGGAGGAAATCTCATTGTGGAGGCAGAGGGCATGGCTGATGTACTGAATGAGTACTTCGCCTCTGTCTTCACAAAAGAAAAGGATACAGCCAATGCCATAGTATTGGAGGAGAGGGTAGGAAAAATGGATAGCATAATTATAACCAGAGAGGAAGTTTTAAAAAGGTTGACGTCGCTCAAGGTGGATAAATCACCTGGTCCGGATGGGATGCACCCTAGGTTACTAAGGGAGGCACGGGAGCAAATAGCAGAGACTCTGGCCACGATCTTTCAATCTTCCTTGGACACAGGGGTCGTGCCAGAGGAGTGGAGGATAGCTAATGTTACTCCCTTGTATAAAAAGGGGCAGAAGGACAAGCCTGGTAACTACAGACCAGTCAGTCTAACGTCGGTAGTGGGCAAACTTCTAGAGTCCATAATCAGGGACAAGATAGATCTTCACTTAGAAAGATATAGGCTAATAAAGGACAGTCAACATGGATTTGTTAAAGGCAAATCTTGCCTTACAAATCTGATAGAATTTTTTGATGAGGTAACGGAATGGGTGGATAATGGTAGCGCAGTTGATGTAGTTTACATGGACTTTCAAAAGGCATTTGACAAAGTGCCACATGAGAGACTTATTAGGAAATTAAAGGCCCATGGCGTAAAAGGGACAGTGGCTGCGTGGATCCACAACTGGCTGCGAGACAGAAAGCAGAGAGTTGTAGTGAGCGGCTGTTTTTCAGACTGGAGGGAAGTGAGCAGTGGTGTGCCACAGGGATCAGTTTTGGGACCATTGCTGTTTGTAATCTACATCAATGATCTGGACTTGGGTGTACGGAGTACAGTTTCCAAGTTTGCAGATGACACTAAGTTAGGGAGAATAGTAAATAGTGAGGAGGATAGTAGCCATCTGCAAGAGGATATAGACAAATTGGTAAAGTGGGCAGACACATGGCAGATGAAGTTTAATGCAGAGAAGTGTGAGGTGATGCATTTTGGGAGAAGAAATGAAGGGAGGCAATATAGGCTAGATAGTACAATTTTAAATGGTGTGAAGGAACAGAGAGACCTGGGGATTTGTGTTAGTGACTCGTTGAAGGTGGCAGGACAGGTAGACAAGGCTGTTAAGAAGGCATATGGGATACTAGGCTTTATAAATAGGGGTATAGAGTACAAAAGTCAGGAAGTGCTGACTAACCTCTATAAGACTTTGGTGAGGCCTCAGCTGGAATACTGTGTTCAATTCTGGTCACCACACTACAGAAAGGATGTGAAGGCATTGGAAAGGGTACAACGAAGATTTACTAGGATGGTGCCAGGATTGAGGGACTTCAGCTATGAGGAGAGGCTAGATAGGCTAGGGTTATTCTCTCTGGAGCAGAGAAGATTGAGGGGAGACCTAATAGAGGTTTATAAGATCATGAGGGGTTTCGACAGGGCAAATAGAGAAAAACTATTTCCACTCGTGGGTGAATCTGTGACTCGTGGTCACAGATTTAAAATAGTTTCAAGGCGAAGTAGAGGGGAGCTGAGGAGAATTTTTTTCACTCAGCGAGTTGTTCGAATCTGGAATGCATTGCCTGAAAAGGTGGTGGAGGCTGATTCGATAACAACTTTTAAAAGGGAATTAGATCTGTATTTAGGGAGAACAGGTCTATTAGGCTATGGGGAGCAGGCAGGGCAGTGGGATTGAATCGCTCTTTTCAAAGAGCCGGCACAGACTAGATGGGCCGAATGGCCTCCTTTTGTGCCGTAAAATTCTATGAATCTATGAATCTATGCCATTCAGGACATGATTGTTTAATGTCTGTGTTTTTTCTGTGTTGTATTACCAAATTGGATTTGCCATATCTGTTCACTAGATCTTGATTTAATGTAGAATTTCTATTGCCAAAGAGTGAAATACAATGTCTCACTAGCAATACATACCGGTAGATATAATACTGAAATACGGAAATAAGCAAATTAGTTTCAGTGTTGCTGGATTGTGTGTGTGTGTGTGAGAGAGAGAGAGAGAGAGAGAGAGAGAGAGAGGTGGGTGGGGGGGGGGGGGGGGGGTTAGAGCAGAAAAAAGGATGAGGGTCTGATTAAAATGTCAAAAAATAAATGTTTCATTTTTTCTTGATAACCTTTAGGAATATGAAATACTGCAGAACTAGTGCTCTGGAGATTAAATTGATAGAGGAAGGTATATTGTACGTGATCTGTGCTTTCATATCTTAACAGCTATGTTATTCAGGATAAAATTGCAGTTGGAGATAAATAATGGTTCATGCTGAGATTTGGAACTCAGCTGCAAAAAAGGTAAAATTGTTCACAATTCAAGTTCTCTCTCTCTCTCTCTCAGACTCACCAAACCAGTGCACAAACTAGGTGTCCTTGTTCAGCACATTGGGATGTCCTCCCGAAGTGAAGTGCACTCTATAAATGTAATTTTGTTGTTTGTTGTTGTTGTCTGGTTCGACCCCCAGCTGTCCTTCCTCCCCCCACATCCAGGCCACCTTCTTCCACATTCACCACATTGCCCGCCTCTGACTGTACCTTACCCCAATTTAGCTGAAACCTTTATGCATGCGTTTGTCACCTCCCACTTGGATTACTCCAATGCACTCCTTGCTCCATCATTCAAAAGATCTAGCTCATTCAAAACTCTGTGGTCTACATACTGAATTGGACCAAACTTCATACCCACATCTCATCAGTTCTGGCCAGGCTCCACTGGTTTCCCATCATCAAATGGATCTACATCAAGATCCTCACACTCATGTTCAAAATCATTCACTCCCTGGCACCTTGCTATGTCTCTGACGTCCTCATGCCTCAATCCACCACCTGACATCTCCACTTGACTGGCACCAGCCTCCTGCTCATCCCTCAAACCCTCCACCCCATTACTGGAGGTCGGACTTCCACTATGCTCCCAAATTCTGGAACACTCTCCCTCAAACCCACCGCATTGCCCCTCTCTCCCCTCTTTCAAATCCCGCCTGAAAACTTTCCTCTTCGACAGTGCTTAGGGGGAGGCTGTCTCCCCCCTCCCCCTGGCTAGGAGTCAGACTGTTAAATAACTCTGTTAAGTGCTCTGAGATGCTACACTGTGAGGAGGGCGCTTTACAAGTCCACGTTGTTTTAGCGCATTATTTTCAAGTATACTTGGAATGAACTTCTTCCTGGTTAGCATAGCTAGTTTAACCCACAAAATTGTCATTTTGCCCACAAAATATGCAGTCAATATTTTTACAGTATGAAGCGCTTTATACTTCTTGAAGATGCGATAAGGGTCTATATAAAATGCAAGTACAGTACAGTAAAAGCCCGTTTATGCGGCACCCGATCAACCGTAACTTCCGTATAACCGACATCACAAAAAAAAAGGAAATTTATCTGGAAAAATGCATTGAAATTTTTCTATTTGTTTTTGTTTGCGTTTTCGGTCAAATATTTGGCATGCACTTTAACATTGGCCAGATCCTGAGGGTGCTGGATAAACGGGCTTTTACTATATTGTTATTAACGATGTGAAAATCATGTCATCACAGTTTTTTAGCAGAAGGAAAAATTTGATCTACAATACTTTCAAACTTCAAGATTTTAAACATTGCCATGTATTTATATATTGGTTCATAAATTGAAGTCTTGAAAGGAGCAAGAGTTGTTTTGTAAATAGTTGACACCCTTATTAAAATAAATGCAATAGCTTTGTACAGATTTATGCAACTGTACTGGTCTATTTTCCTATCATATCATATTCTTTTTTTACGGTTTCTTACCAATGAAACCTTTCACTGATGCAAGAAGGTCATTCTGTTTCATTTTGTCAATCCCAAGTTCTTCATTCTCACCAGCTAGAAACAAGGTAGTAAGTGCACACAGATGGGCTCCTGCTGAGTGACCAATAAATATAATTCTGTCCTGCAACCAAGTCAGAAATAAATAAATGCTATATTAGTCACAGGATTTAAATGATGTGGCATTACACTCCATTCTGCAAATGTGAATATGAAGAGGTAAAACCAAACTGTAATCAGGTTTAGTTTGGGTGTGTGTTTGTTTGGATAATTTTCTGCACCATTAATAACAATGCAAAAAATTATTTAATGCTACATTATTTTCAGAATGTAGACATGCATAGATTTTGTTTTAAATAATGATCCATTATGTTAAGGTTTCCATTTGTTCACCTTTATAATTCACAGCCACTGGTAGTTTTGTACGATGTCAGTCTGCAGGTTATTTTACTGTCACTGTGGTGATTCATTGCTTTTGTATCAAGAAGTAGACTAATTGCTGCATTTTGATTCTAAACACTGCACATAACTCCATAAACTTACCAGAAGACAATTATTGCATTTTGAATGTATTATTGCACTTACAAAAAGGTGTTTGTCAGATCTATGAATATGTATAGGATTATAGGCACAATCATTTTCTCTTACACTTTATTCTAGTTGACATTCACATTGTCCCAACACAACTCACATGTGCCCTTTGAAAAGTATGTTAGCTCACTAAAAACTGCCCATTTGAATGCACATCATATAACCAATGTTTGTTTGTAATAATGTTCTGAGTTTATTGATAGACATATTTACATAGATTTTTTTTAACATTGAGTTCTATGTTGCATTGTAAACCTGCTTAGCCTTTTTAATTTTTTTAAATTATTACTATACTAAATACTGGAACGATATTTTTGGAGTCAAATAAAAAAATGTTCATTGACAATTTGCACTTGTATAGCAACCTTCACTTGGGAGTATAGTGTTGCAGTGCTTAAAAGTAGCAGAGCTTGACACCAAGCTAGGCAAAGAAGGGAGATGACCATTGGCATCTTTTGGAGACGGACAAGTATAGGATAAGGGAGAGGGATTGAGACAGAGTTTTATAGTCTTGGGGAAAGAGTAACTGAAATCATGGCTGTCCATGATGGAGCAGTGGGGATGAGGGAGTTGCAGGAGGCTGGATCCAGCTAGGCAAACAGGGCAGATAGAGGACTGGGGTGTAAGCAGGTTGGAGAGTTAGAGAGGTGCCAGGACACAGAATGATTTGTACAATTTCCCATAGTTCATTCTCTGTGTAACATACTTAGCATAACTATTTAATATAACTAAACATATTTATGTTAAACATTATTCTAACATGCAACAAACAGCATGAAAGATATGCTTGTATTTCTGTGCACACTTTGAATGCAGCAAAACATTACACAACTAGAATAGAACGGCTGATGGTAATTAGAACAGACTGTGCATCTTCCCCACATCCCCAAATTAACGTTGGATGGAGCAGCGGGAATTTTAGTAGAAATAAAATGCAGCTGTCTTGTTTGGAGAATCTTGCACACCAGGTTAATATTATTTGAATAGTATAATTGGGATGCCTTTTTTATGTGAGGAAATGCTACTTGCTACAACACATTAATTTTTATCAAAATGCTCCAGTGAGTTCTAATTAGGTAAACAGAATAATGTGCTGCTATGACAACACTTCATGACAATTAAATAATTCTGTGATTATACTACTTTAGTTTCTACCAGAAGGTTCCTTTGTTTTCTTGAATGCTGTATTTTAACCCATACTGAGGTGGGATGTAATTCCACAGTACAGCCAACATTGTTTTGCACGACAGATTGGTGCATTGTAACCCTCTTTTTCTTCCATGAACACAGTATTCTACTTCCCAGCTGTTGAGGGGACTGTGCTGTGCTAGTGACACTATTAAACAATAATAAATTGGTCATTTCAAACCATGACTGTCTGTGGGTCACTGCTACGTACAATTGGCTGCCGAGTTTTGCTTACATATATATACAGGTAGACCCCGCTTAATGTCATAGTTTGGTTCTTGCAAAGTGCGACTTTAAGCAAATCGCCAATATATTTTTCCCATTAAGAATGAATGTTAAAACTGGAGTTATGTTCTTTTGGACATTTTGCATCAACATTTTCTAAAAAAAAATTATACTCGCTCCCTGACTGCCTGACTGGCTCACTCACTCGCTGCCAGTCTCACTCACTCGCTGCTGGTCTCATTCGCTGCCAGCCAGGCTCATTCCCAGGTCCTAGGGGTGTCGTGCCTCCTTTCCACCCACTGGCAAACAATGTAATAGCGAATGTCGCAATGTTAAATGAATATATGTTCCCAATGTATCAACAATGTAATAATGAAAAAATGTTAACCGAGGCAACATTAAGCAGGGTCTACCTGTACAGTCAATTCACTTTACAGTGTATTCTGTAAAGCGCTTTGAGATATCTAGAGGACGTGAAAAGCGCTATATAAAATACAAGGATTATTATTATTATTAATGCAGCATATGGGCAATTCTAACAGTATTTTGGACTCAAACATTTAACTTCATTACTTTGGAAGTGCCATAGCATTCAAAATTGTATTCATTCTATTTTTCATGTTAAAGCCTCGCAGCACAGCACAGGTTACATTGGGGAATAAATAGCAACTTCAAAATGGTATATGAGAAGGAGATTTATGCCTATTCCATTCAGACAATGCAATATCTTGTACAATGCAGCTTAGCTTAAGACTCTGATTAAAAATGTTGTGTGTATTTGTGAAATGTTCAACTGTTAACGTAAATCTGCACATCTTCTCCCCTCATGGCCACCGATGATTGAACAGAGGGGACGAGGGCCAAACAGGAGGCTAGCCGAGCGGAGGGAGCGAATAGTCAGATAAGTAGAGGGAATTAACAACAACAACGACATTATATTTACAGAGGTTCTTTCACGTCGGGAGGACGCCCCAAGGTGCTGAACAGTCAGGTATCGGGACCCGAGGTTCCGGGGGGGGGGGCAGAGGCACGATCGAAAAGGAGGGTCTTGAGACCGGCCTTGAACGAGCCAAGCGAGGAAGCAAGATGAAGTGACTGTGGGATAAAGTACCAGAATGTGGGGGCAGAGAAGCTGAAAGCCCGGCCACCGATCGTAGGGCAGGAGACATTGAGCAAACTAGAGCCTACTGAATGGAGGGAGCAGACAGGTTGATAGGGAGTCAGCAAGTCAGGTAGGAGGGAAGTCAGGAGGAGGGAACAAGGCCGTGGAGGGCTTTGAAAGTGAGGATGAGGATCTTGAATTCTATCCTCTGAGGGATGGAGAGCCAGGTGAGGGTGGGGATGATGGGGTCACGGAGCCTGGTGCAGGAGAGAACATGAGCTGCAAAGCTTTGGATGATCTGCAGCTTGTGGAGGGCAGGCTGGGGAGGAAAGAGTTGGGGAGGCTTACAAGGAGGGAGTTGCCGTAGTTGAGTCTTAAGGTGACAAATGTATGTGTAGGGGTTTCTGTGGCCTGAGGGGTGAAACAGTGGCAGAGATGGGCAATCCTGCGGAGGTGGAGAAAGGCGGTGCTGGTCATGGTACAGATTTGGGGGAGAAAGGACAATTGGGGTCAAACAAGACACCCAGCTTCCTGACTGACATGGTGAGATGGATTGTGCATCCATGGCTGCTGATACTGTCAATGCCTACGGTGCGGAGGCACTGATGCAAGCCAATCAAGAGGGCCTCAGTCTTGCTGACGTTCAGCTGTAGAAAGCTGTCTCTCATCCAGGACTTGATGTATGACAGGCAGTCTGTCAGGACGTCAGTAGTCCTGGAATCAAGGGTGGACGCAGAGAGATAGAATTGGGTGTCATCTGCATACATGTAGAAATTTACTTCATGTGTGTGGATGATGTCACCAAGGGGAAGCATGTAGAGATTAAAAGATGGGGACCGAGGACAGGGACCGAGGACAGAGCCCTGAGGAACACTGCACAAGACGGTCTGGGGGCTGGAAGAGAAAGCGTTGGTGGAGACAAAGTGGAGAAGGTATGAGAGATAGGACCTGAACAAGTCAAGGACAGAACCTTGAAGGTTGATGTGAGAGGATAGGCAATGGAGGAGGATTGAATAGTCCACAGTGGCAAAGATGGCAGAGGTTGAGGAGGACAAGGAGGCAGAGGGAGCCCTGGACACAGATGGACAGGATATCATTTGTGACCTTACCAGAGCAGTTTCTGTGCTGTGAGCAGCATGGAAACCCAATTGGAGGGGCTCATGGAGGGAATGGGAGGAGAGGAAAGAGCATGGAAGCAATAACTCTTTCAAGGACCTTGGAAAGAAAAGGAAGGTTGGAGATCGGCCAGTACTTGGAAAGCAGGGATGTATTCCTTGAGGATAAGGATGATTGTGACTGTTTTGAGGGAGATGGGATTGGTACCAAATGATAGGGAGAGATTGATGGTGTCGGAGAGGAGAGGGCGAGGAGGTGGAGCTGGGAGGTAAGGAGAGGGGTGGGGATGGGGTTGAGGGAGCTAGTGGTGAGCTTCATAGATGATATAGTGGTGATGACAGAGGAGGGGGAATCAGGTTTGCAAGTGAGGCAAATGGGATGGGTAGGGAGTGTGGGCGGAGATGGGGAGGGACTGGTAGTTGGGAGGGCAGAGGCAGCTGAATGGATTCCCTTGATTTTACACTTGAGAAAATCCAGTATCTCCTCACAGTGAGCATTAGAGAGAAGAGGCGAGCTGTGGGGTGGTGGATCCAGTTTGTTGCGGAGAATAGGAGCCTGGGGTTGCCCGTGGCCTCTAAGATTATGTTGGAGTGGAAGGTTGATTCAGCAGAGGTGAGAGTGGAGCAGTATATTTTGTTGTGGTCCAGCCAGATATGCCGGTGGATTGTTAAACCAGATTTGAACCAGGTGCATTCAGCAGCCCGCACCTGACCCTTGAGGGAGCGGAGGTAGAATCATAGAATCTTCCGGCACAAAAGGAGGCCATTCGGCTCATCTATTCTGTGCCGGCTCTTTGAAAACAGCAACTCAATCCCACTGTCCAGCTCTCTCCCCATAACCTAACAGACCTGTTCTTCCTAAATAAATAACTAATTCTCTTTTAAAAGCTGGTGAAAATATTACAAAAATATGTTAGGAGCCCCAGTTCTTGCTACATTGCTTGCATTATGCAATGATTCAGCCACTTTTATCTTAATATATTTCATTATATTACTTGCCTTATCACAATTATATCTGTGCCCGTTTTCCTTGATCCAGGAGATACTATCGGTGACATCTTGCACCATTTCCACCACAGAACCCTAGAACCAGATCAACAGCAAGACATTATGAGTACAAAGAGAAATTAATTTTACCATGAATTTAAGGTTATAAATACAGTAAAACCTCGATAACCCGGCACAGTTGGGGCCCACTCTCTTCCCGGATTCGGAGTTTGCCGATATTTAGAACCTACCCTAGAAACGCCTGGGGAAGCTCCCCACTCCATACAACACGTGAGTTGTAAACACACCACTGAAGCCAAACTATGCCCGAGCGGCAACCACAGCGATGGGTGACACAGTGGCCTCGCCATGAACTGCAGCAGCTGGTCCAAATTTGGGGGGGATTTATTGAACATTTGAAAAAAAATTATGCTGTTTGTATTTCGATATCTTGCCAGTTTTAGGGAGTTGCCGGTCTTCGGAATGTCGGATTATTGAGGTTTTACTGTACTTCAAATTCTTTGTTTGCGGCATAACTGCACAATTTTAAATGGAATTTGTAAATTCTGAACACGCAGTTTTGAAATGCTCAAAGGAGGTTCTGAAATAAGAGTGAGTTACCTTCAACTGGATGTGGATATGCTGTTTTATTACGTCGCTGAGGTATCACAAAACACCTCACAGAATATACAGGTAAATCTCGCTTAATGTTGCCTCAGTTAACGTTCTTCCGTTATTACATTGCTGATACATAGGGAACATATATTCATTTAATGCTGCGATGTTCGCTTTTACGTTGTACACTAGCGGGTGGAAAGGGGGCACGATGACACTAGGGCCTGCCCATCAAGAGAGTGAGCAAAAGAGCGAGGCAGGATGGTATCAAGTGAGGCCGGCAGCGAGTGAGACCAGCAGTGAGTGAGTGAGTGAGTGAGTGAGTGAGTGAGTGAGTGAGTGAGTGAGTGAGTGAGTGAGTGAGTGAGTGAGTGAGTGAGTGAGTGAGTGAGTGAGTGAGTGAGTGAGTGAGTGAGTGAGTGAGTGAGTGAGTGAGTGAGTGAGTGAGTGAGTGAGTGAGTGAGTGAGTGAGTGAGTGAGTGAGTGAGTGAGTGAGTGAGGGAGGGAGGGAGGGAGGGAGGGAGGGAGGGAGGGAGGCAGACAGGGAGCGAGTGAGTGAGTGAGTGAGTGAGTGAGCTGGACAGGCAGATAGGGAACGAGTATAATGGGTTATTTTTAGAAAAAACTTATGAAAAATGTCCAAAAGAACCCAACTCCAGTTTATACATTAATTCTTATTGGAAAAATGTGTTGTTAAGCGAGGAATACCTGTACTGCAAAGTGAATTGACCGTACATTTGTAAGCAAAACGTGGCGTCCAATTACTCACAGCAGTGTCCCACAAACAGTTATGGAATGAATGACCAAATTATTGCTCTTGCATAAAACAAGAATCTTTCCAGATGGGTTTGTTGTAATAGTATATAATAATCCTTGCATTTGATATAGCGTTTTTCACATCTTATCGACGTCTCAAAGCGCTTCACAGAATATACTGTAAAGTGAATTGACTGTATATTTGTGGGCCAAATAAATCTGGTGTAAAAGTCAATCATTGATGCAGATTTCTATTACTTCCAAATCAAGGGTTAAATCGCATGCATTAATGTTATTATAATTTTGTCAGTCACCTAACCAGTATCGGAAGGTATACTGTGGGATTTTGTGCGACCAAAACACTGGATTTTCTGCTTGCTGGTAGGTGACTAGTTTTGTATTGATAATATGTTACATATTAACACAAGCCAGAAGCTTTACTTACCTTTGGATAAATAGAATAATCTGGGCAAATCACCACAGCATTCAATTCAGTGGCTACCTGTAATGCTAGCAGGCAATAAGTAGACCTTTGTCCAGATCCCCAGGCACCTCCATAAATGAAAATGATAACTGGAAGATACGTTGAACGTTGGTCAAAACCTTGGTATTTTGGAATAAAGACATCCAGTTTGTTACCATGACGCCCAAAGGTTATGCCCTAGAGAGATATACAGTAATATCACTACAACTTTATTAAGCCTTTAGGTATAGAAATAATTCATAGGCACAATTATTTAATTAACGTAATAATGGCTGATAACACAACTCTTAATTTGTCATCCAATTCTAATTTGTGTATAGGACTGCTTGCCTCAGGTAATTACATTTGATACAGAGAAGATTAATGTGTACCATCAGAACGTACATATTATAGACCATTTTATTAATGTGTTTTTAAAACATTGTATTTATAATGGGGATAACCAGTGAAAAGAAAAATTCTGTCATTTTAAATCATTTAAATTGTCTTGAGAAGCACTGTACTCATTTGAATTTTAGTTAAAAACCATAAATTCTATTTGAGTTCTTTATGCTAATATTTTGAGCAATTTTGAGTTAATTTTTCTTAATTCATCTCTAGTGCATATAAGGTGGACTTTATTTTTAATATAACACTAAATTACTACCCTCCTCCTATCCGGAAGGAATTTGACTCCCTTCTCTTCTCCAGTACCTCACTAAAATGGCCATTATTCATGTACAAACCTTGACAATGTATTATTCAACTGTGGGCACTGTCACAATTAAAACTACTATATTCCTATTCTTACATCTACACCTTCCATCAGGGTTCTCTACATTTGAATTAGTGGTAGGAATCCTAGCCAACTTTTCCAGGAGCTTTTAGGCCAAATGTAGGATGCCAAATGTTACCTTAACTGATTTCAGCTCACTGTGTCATAAATATAAGGTACTGAGGTCAGAAATATGAAGAAGTACTGTAGATATTTCAAGGATTCATGAAAAATTATTCTTTGTAACTGAGAAGTCTAATTTTTCACCTTGTGAATCAAAGACTCAAAATGTAAATAAACATCATGTAAATAAATCAGTAAAAGGATGATGATTTAACATACAATAGGATGTTATTGGAGCCCGGTGGCTCAGTGGTTACAGCACTCGCCTTACAAGCATGAGACCCATGTTCAAATCCAGGCAAGTCAGGACGAAACCTTGGGCAAGTTTCCTTACTCCACACACCTAATAATAATCCCTCCTATGCACAATTGGCTGCCGCATTTTGCCCACAAGTATACAGTCAATTCACTTTACAGTATATTCTGTTACAGTGTATTCTGTGAAGTGCTTTGAGACATCCAGAAGACGCGAAACGTGCTATATCAAAAGGATTATTATTATGACTAAGGGTCGTGAACCCGAAATGTTGACTCACTTTTCCATTCTCCATAGATGCTGCCTGACCTGCTGAGTTTTCCCAGCAACTTCTGTTTCAGATTTCCAGCATTTGCAGTATTTTGCTTTTTTGTTTTGGATTATTATTATTATTATTCATCAATGGAAGGAGTTTGGTTCATTTTTATATTTTAAAAAATCTTAAATAACACATGTTTTAAGCTACTGTATCTCAAGATCAAACTTTTAGAATTGAAGGAACCAAAAATTATCTTTTGAAGTTCTGCTATCATCTATTGGGAAATCAGTTGATTCCCTAGTCACAGAGTTTTATTTTACAATTTACAGTCACATGAGATCTGAAACAACTGACAATAATTCTGTTCTATTCATTTGGAGTTTTGTTTAAAATAATTTTCCAAGTGTTAAGTGTATCTAGATTATAGAATGATGAAATTATGCTCATTCATGTGTTCAAGACGTCTTAATACGCTTCACAGATTATATTGTCAAGTGAATTGAGAGTAGTGTTCCACAAACACTCGTGGATTGAATGACCGAATTATTATTACTAAAAGCCATCTGCCAACTGATTAAAAATTGAGTTCTTACTTGCTGCTAGCTAAACAGTGGAGTGCGTATATTAATATTAAGGATTCCGACTTAATAATTTGAAATGCACTATGGGTAAAGAGGCAGTACTACCCAAACATTTTAATTCTACTTCTTAGGAGACAAGATACTGCTCAAATTAGTGCCTTTCATGTCAGGAGGACATCCCATGGTGCTGAACAGTCAGGGGTCAGGACCCGAGCGTGGGTGGGGGGGGTGGGGAGGCAGGATTGGGATGAGGTTGGACAGAGAGATAGGAGAGCGACTGAAGGCACGGACGAAGAGGAGGGTCCTGAGATCGTTCATGAAGGAGGCAAGGGAAGAAGTGAGGTGAAGGGATTGTGGGATGCAGTTCCAAAGTGTAGGGGCAGAGAGGCTGAAAGCTCGGCTGCCGATGGTAGGGCGGGTCGGGTGGGAGACATGGAGCCTACAGAACTGAGGGAATGATCAGGTTGATGGGGGGTCAACAGGCCAGAGAAGTAGGAGGGGGCAAGGCCATGGAGGCCTTGAAAGTGAGGACAAGGATCTTGAATTCTTATTATTATTACTTAATAATATTTTTATTAAGGATCTATTATTATTAGTAGTATTGAATTTGATCCTCTGAGGAATGGGGAGCCCGAGTTGCCGTAGTCGAGCCAGAGATGACAAACGAGTGTGTACGGTTTTCAGCGGCCTGAGAGGTGAGGCAGTGGAGGAGACAGGTGATGTTCCAGAGATGGTGGAAGGCGATGCTGGATATGGCAAGAATATTGGGGAGATAGGACAGCTCAGGGTCAAACATGACAGCCAGGTTCCTGACCGACTTGGTCAGGTGGAGTGTGCATCAGTGCATGCTGGTGTCTGAGGCACTGAGGTGCTGGCGCGAGCCAATCAGGAAGGCCTTGGTTTTGCTGACATTCAGTTATAGAAAGTTGTCTCTCATCCAGGACTTGATGTCTGACAGTCTGTCAGGACGTCAGTTGTCCTGGAATTGTGGGTGGAGGCAGAGAGGTTGGGCATCATCTGCATATATGTGGAAATTTATCCTAGGTCTGCATATGATGCCATCAAGGGGGAGCATGTAGAGGTTGAAGAGGAAGGGACCGAGGACAGAGCCCTGAGGAACACTGCAAGAGATGGTGTGGGGGCTGGAAGGGAAACCGTTGAGAAAGACAAAGTGGAGATGGTGTGAGAGGTAGGACCTGAACTAGTCAGAGACAGAACCTTCAAGGTTGAGATCAAAGGAGAGGCAGTGGAGAAGAAATAAGTGGTCGATGGTGTTGAATGTGGCAGAGAGGTCAAGGAGGACGAGGAGGCAGAGGGAGCCCTGGTTACAGATGGACAAAATGTCATTTGTGATCTTGACCAGAGTAGTTTCCATGCTGAGAGGAAAAAGCGAAGCTGGGAAGGAACAACTCTTTCAAGGACCTTGAAAGAAAAGGTAGGTTGGAGATGGGCCAGTAATTGGAGAGCAGGGATGTGTCCAGGGAAGTTTTCTTGAGGATACGGTTTTCGTGGCTGTTTTGAGTAGGGTGGAAACGATACCAGATAAAAGAGAGAGACTGATGGTGTCAGAGAGTATGGCGGGGGGGTGGGGGTGAAGCGGTGAAGCTGGGAGGTAAGTAGAGGGGTGGGAATGGGGTCAAGGGAGCAGGTGGTGAGCTTCATAGGGGATATGAAGTTTCGCCCACAAATATACAGTCAATTTTCCTACTCTCCTTCCCCCTACCCCTCCCACCCTGCTCTGGTCCAGACCTGACTGTTCAGCACCTTGGGACGTCCTCCCGACATGAAAGGTGCTACATAAATGTAATTATTGATTGATTGATTAATTGATATGGTGATGATGACCAAGGAGGGGGAGACAGGTTCGAAAGTGTGGAAGGAGGGATGCGTAAGAGTTAAGAGTGTGGGAAAGAGATGGGGAAGGAGTGGCAGTTGAGAGGGCAGAGGCAGCTGAATGGATTTATCTCAATTTTGGACTCGAGGAAATCCAGCATCTCCTCACAGGGGGAGTTAGAGGAAAGAATAGGCAAGGGGAGCGGACGGAGGAGCCGGTAGTTGTGCAGGAAAAGAACCTGGGGCTACCCTTTGCCTCAAAGATTATCTTGGAGACAATTTGGCTGAGGCAAGAGTGGAGCGGTAAGTTTTGGTGTGGTCCAATCAGATATACCGGTGGACCGTTAGGCCAGATTTGAACCAGGTGTATTCGGCAACCTGCACCTGACCCTTCAGGGAGTGGAGGTGGCTGGTAAACCAGGTTGAGGTTCATGAGTAGGATGTGGTGTGGGAGTTGAGGGGGGCAAGGGCATCGGCATCAAGGTAATTGGAGAGAGTAGTAACAACAACAACCTTGATGTATATAGTGCTCGCCACACTGGGCGGCATGATGGAGGAAAGTGAGTGAGCAAGATAGGTCAGTGTGGGAGGTAGGTAGGCCAGAGTGGGAGGTAGGCCAGAGTGGGAGGAGTTCAGATGACTCCAGACCTGCAGAGAGGGATTGTGAGGACATTTTCTTCCAGGGGCTGGAGGTGAGTTTAGTTGTAGTGGGAAGGGGGACTGAGGAGTTGAAGGAGATGAAATGGTGGTCAGAGATGGCCTTGCTGGTGATGGTGATGTCCAAGACACTGAGGCCCTGGTTCATCACCAGGTTGAGTGGATGGCCATGAAAGTGGGTGGCAGAGTGGATGTGGAGGGAGAGGCTGCAAGGAGAGAGTAGGAGTCCAAGGGGAGAAGGGTAGAATGAGTGATGTCTTGGAGATGATGGCCACACGACCACCACAGTGGTTGTGGCATGGGGTTTGATGGGAGGTACAGCTGGGTGGTGAGGCCTCAGTGAGGGGCAAGGTATTGCCTGGAGTGATCCAGGTTTCAGTGAGGGCCATGATGTTGGTGCTTTTGTCAAAGATGAGGTCGTTGATTATCAGAACTTGTTGCACAGGGAGTGGACATTTTGAATGTCGGTGCGGAGGGAACAGTTGTCAAGGGAATGTGTGTGATGGGAAGGTGTGATGGCGGGGAGGGAGAAGAGATTAGCCCCCGGGGTCTGGGTCCGGAATGGCTTGCGATGATAGTGGGGAGTGGGGCAGTCAGTGTGGCTGCTGCTGGATAGTCAACACAGAGAGCCATGGTGGATGAACCCAGTGGAGGATTCCCAGGCTGGAGCAGAGGGAGGTGGTGGGAGGGTCTCGTGGGGATAGGACAGAGAGGAGGAGGAGGACAGAGCGGGAGAGTTGCAGGGAAGGGGCCATTTCAAGGGAAGGGCAGCTCAGGTCGGGGTGGCAGCCAAAATGCGCAGCTTGAGGCAGTGGTTAGAGAAGCATGGTCAGCCCACAAGCATGGAGACTGTGAGGGCTAGAGATAGCATAGAGGGGCAGGGCACGCATTGGGGTTATCCACCTGGTTATCCAACCTGGAAGGTATCACTGAACAGCCTGCAGGGAAACGACAGAGGAGGCGAAAGAGACAGACATTAACTAATCTACCTAGTTGAGGTGGCAGATCTATTCAATATACAGATATCTCCACTGATATTATCCGATTACATTTCAGAACATACACCATAGAAGTATTCCTCCTCAAATCAGTGTTTTGTTTTTGCCCACGACTATTGGCTAATATTAATAAATCTCCCCCCCACCACCATACACCCCAATCCCAGTAAAAACACAAGGCATTATTACATCATTAAATTGAGATCCCTATTCAAACTCAAGTCTTTTAAGAACCCATTACTGCAAACATCGTAACCACAGGCAGTTAATAAGCAACAGATAGATTCTGTAAAGTATTTAAGAAGCAATAGATATGCTATAAAAGTACAAAAGCACAATGGTTTTGGACATACAGAAACTTTTAAAATCTTTGCTTACCTTAGTGGAATCATTGAGTGACTTGTAAACAGAGTTACACTGGATGAACAGCTTTGTATATTGAATGTATCGCAACATCCCTAACAAAGCTACAGTGAGGCAGTAGACTCTTCTAAAAAGTGACAAAAGGAGAATCCTTTACAATTTATTTTTAATTTGAGTTATTCAATAATCTTAACTACAACAACAAAATTACATTTATAGAGTGCCTATCATGTCGGGAGTATGCGTGTTCTACTAAACTGTAGAATACAAAATAAACTGTAAGCTAATTAATTTTAACACCTCTGAATATATTAGTTTTGAATACAATAATTGTCTGTATATTTATCTTAATTGATGATGGACTTTACCATGTTGAAAAACATTTGATTGAAACCTTTTTTCTATTTTAATTTAACCCATTTCAATTTACAGAGTCTAAAAATCTACAAGTATATTATCTCAGGATTTTTTTTTAAATGGAGTCCTGTAGCTCAGTGGTTTGAGCACTTGCCTTACAAGTGAGAGACCTGGGTTCAATTCCCGGCTGGATGAAACCTTGGGCAAGTTTCTCTACTCAACACACCTAATAATAATTCCTCAAAAAAAACAATAATAAATTGGTCATTTCAGTCCACGACTGTTTGTGGAACACAGCTGTGCGTAATTGGCTGCCACATTATGCCTACATATATACTGGTCAATTCACTTTACAGCATATTCTGTGAGACATCAGAAGACGTGAAAAGTGCTATGTCAAATGCAAGGATTACTAAAATATTATTTTTATATTACCGTGGATACATTCCTTCTATGTACTTCTTGTATCCTGGTTTATTTGGCCAACCATACAGCCATTGGATAGTACCAGCAAGACTGTAGAAAATACCCATGGAAACCATTCCAGCTGTGATCAGTGCTGGATACATAGCTGCCACTCTAGAATAAAAATAAAAGTCACAGTTAAGTATTCACATTGTCAATCCAAGCACACTTTAGTTCAAACATGCAAGGAATATTCATCAAGTCAAAGTAAGCCCAATTAAAATTGTTGAATGTCTAAAGTTTGTAGAGTGAGCTCATCATTTTAATATGTGAGCATGTCTCAAGAGAGACAAAAACATGATTTTTCCATGTTATCATGCAATGTGGCTAAAAATGAATACATTGGCTTTCCTTATAATGTGTATATAATTTAGATTTAAATAATGGCTTTGAGGAAAATAATGTATTCCACACTATCTAATTAGACACAATGTATTGTATGTTTAATAATGTAACATCTGAATTAAGTACAAATACAATAAAGTACAAATATTTTAATTTCCAGATAATAATTTAATTTAGTTGTTTTAATAGAATAGTTACATGGTTATTCTGTAATGTCCCCATTACAAGGAAACTCTTACCACCCACTCCCCCCCACCCCCCCCTCCTCCGCCCCACTGACAATGTTGCTGTTAAATCTGATTAATTTTTTGAGGAAACAATTGAAACAGGATAATATCAACACAGCCAGTTGTGCAATACCTTAACGATCAGCTTTCCTGAATGGAAAAATATATAATTGAGCAAAGCAATGTTCTTTACAAGATTACATTTACTGCCAACGTTTTAATTTGGCAAATAAAGTAAGTTATTTTTTTAAATGATCCTGAAATAATGGCTACTTTGTTCTCATTCACCCAGAAGCAACTTCAATAAAGATTTTGGAAGCATTGCCTACTAATTAAAATAGTTAAAAATAATAAAATGTTACCACCCACTCCCCCGAAATAATCACGAATGATTCAAAAAGTGGTAACATTGTCACCCCCCAATAAATAAACAGGAGGAGTGACTTTTTTCCTGGTTGTAGAAATGCATTGTGAGTTATGCAAGTTAAGTAAATGTTTGTTTACTGAAGGAATTACAGGGGCCACTATTGTGTATTTAATAAGCATTGAAAAGATTTACACCTGATTCTCTAGTTCTTTGCTGAGATACGTAATTAACGGCACCCATAAACCCCCCCTGCACACATACCCTCGCATGCATGTGTTTACACAATTCACTCAATATACACGCTTTTTCATGCACTTTGCTGATTATTATTTATTGTGGAGGAATTCAAAAAGAATTTATCTTAGTTTTACTAAACCATAGCATTTCTTTCCACTTTGATTCCTGGTCTACCCTGTGTCTCTGGTCTCCAGAGTTTCTGGAGCTGTGATGTATGTCATTCTGCCTATCATTGCATGGCTGGATCAAACTCATTGCAGCACAACAGAAATCGCTGGGAAATTAATTTCAGACCATAACAGCTAATTTTTCCCCTCCCCCTCTTCTGTGACCATTACCACATCATCTGGGTCCCAGACACAACTTTTCTCTCTCTGGTTTGCCTGTTCTGTTGCAATTCCACCCCACCCCCCCACCGCTTTGTTTTGCATCATTAACACTTCTGTACTTCACCATCCCCTGTCCTCCACCACATTTTCTCCTTTATGTTCCTTGTCCTGCCTCCCCTCTATCTGCTAGGCCTTAAAAACCTCTCCCAACACACTCCAGTTCTGACGAAGGGTCGTGCACGTTCATCACTTTCCTTTCTCCATAGATGCTGCCTGACCTGCTGAGTGTTCCCAGCGACTTCTGTTTTTGTTTCAGACTTCCAGCAACTACAGTATTTTGTGTTTTATGGGGAATTTTGTATGATCTTTTATGCCTTTAAGGTAGATCGCCTTTCCTCTGCAACTATTGAATTATCTTACAGGGCAAGAGTCTTTCCTTCCTTTATGTATCTCAATCTATGTATGCATTAGGTCTGAGGGATTAAATTATCACATCAATGTGATGCTATATTTCCACTATTCCTTCCAATGTAGTATAGGGACAGAACAAGTTATCTTCATTCAAATGTCAGGAAAAAAAACAAGAACAGACAGAACAAGAGAAAAACCTAACGTAAAAACATGGTATAAAAGTCAATCAAGGTGACTTTGAAAATAATAAAGACTGATGAATAAACAGCTATATTAAAATCTAACGCGCTTAATTCCAATCGAACAAGTCTACACAGGCCTTCCAAACAACACCAAATGTCTGCCTTCACATCAACAACAAAATTACGTTTCTAGAGCGCCTTTCACGTCCACTTTGGCATGGAAATTACACAAGCAATAATATGGGAACAAGTGCAGCGCAGTATTAGAAGCACCATAAATCCAGATTGAGCTTTAAGCCGATGCTCCTCTGCATCTCGGATATCCTCGCAGATAATACTACACACAAAAATGTCGTCATAGCAACAAACGCCCCATCACTGTACACTACAGTCCGTCTGACAGCTCCACACCTGTTGACTAAATAATGAATCAAAAATAATCTACACTACCTTCAATCTTGACCCTCAATTGAATTCGGCGCAAACACCTATCCAATTTTCCTGACTTTGCTGACACAATCAGCCTCTAGTATGACACAATCTGCATACAATAGATTATTAAAAATAATCCTTGCGTTTGATGTAGCGCCTTCTCGCGTATTCGAGATGTCTTAATGCGCCTCACGGATTATACTGCACAGTGAATCGACTGTATGCTTTGTGGGCGAATCAACAATCTCTTTACATGTGAACTGAAATCACAACAGCCTCAGTGCATCTGTAGCAAATGACTGAATATTTAAACAAGTAGCTCTGAGTGCAAACACCTCAGTTGGTCATGCTCAGTGCTAACAGTCAGGAGCCCTGGTTTAAACCCAGGTCCATCCATCCCAGGACCCCAGCAACATCCTCTACCCACGCTGCACACAAGGGTCTCTCTCTCTCTCTCAGCCAGTCTGTGCTGATGCTGCACAGTTGATTTGATGCAAAGTCATACAAACCCTGAGCAAACGCAACGAGGAATGAAATGCAAGAATTTCCTGAACAGCAAATACAGTTACGAACTGATGTCTCCACCCTCCCTCTCACTGACTGACTGTCTGTCTGGTCGCCTAAGTCCAGTGATTGATTCACTGCTGCAAGGTCCAAGGAGAGGATGCGCAGTTTGCTTTCCTCCCTCTAGGCTGACAGACAACTCTCTCCTCCCCTCCCCTCCCCTCGGTGGGAGCCAGATGATCGCCTCCCCCCACCCAGCCTCAGGCTGGCGTCCTGCCAACTGCGCCCAAATGTACCTTGAGCTCCACGTAGGCAACCAGCTCCTGCACCACAGAGCCTACCACCAGCTCCTGCACCACAGAGCCCTCTATACAATCATTTCTTTCTCACCAGCAGCTCTTCCCCCATCTGAGCAGCTACAGTACACAGGCCAATCACACTGCTAAGGCAGAGATAGATAGATAGCTAGATATAAATATAACAAGGGGAAAGTGCATACATACCTTGCTTGATACAACACACAGAACAACAACCTTAGCTGCCTCACACTGGTGGGGGTTGGGTCTCCATGGATGTTTAAGCAGGTTTATCTACTTTAACTTGGTAATCTCATCAGAGTGTCAGCCTGGGCTCAGTTGCCCTGCTCCTCCGTCCACAAAGTATTCGCTTCAAGGTCTTTGTACTTTGAGCTCACACCCCAGGCTGAGACTCCTATGCAGGGGTAATGCTGCACTGCTCTTCAAAGGAGACGTTAAACCGAGGTCTGATTTTCCGGTGGACATTAAGGAATAATAATAATAATCCTTGCATTTGATATAGCGCTTTTCACATCTTATTGACGGCTCAAAGCGCTTCACAGAATATACTGTAAAGTGAATTAACTGTATATTTGTGGGCAAAACGCGGAAGCCAATTGCGCACAGCAGTGTCCCACAAACAGTTGTGGATTGAAATGACAAATTTTTATTATTTGTAGGTTTCTTTGGTGTGTGGAGTAAGGAAACCTGTCCAAGGTTTCGCCCTGACCTGCCTGGATTCGAACACGGGTCTAACGCTTGTAACGCTCTAATGACTGAGCTACAGGAGCTCTACCAGTTGTTCATAGAATCTATAAAACCATGTGAACAGACAGACAGGACATTGGTTTAACTTCTCATCTGAAGGCTGGTAACTGATAACCTTTCTCTTTGATCCCGCTTATGGTCATCTTCCCCCTCCTCCTGGCTCGGCCTTGGGCTCCACCATTGTGAAGTGTTCTGAGACGCTGCCCGGCATGGTGGGCACAATATAAATTGTTGTTGTTGATACTGGTGCACCCGCTAGCGCCGCATTGGAATGTCATCCTAGAGTATGTGAAATCAAAATCCTCAATGTAGATCTGGAATCTCCAACCTTCTGATTCATTGGCGAAGGTGCTATCAAGCCAGCTGGATGTAGTCATACTTCAATAAGCAATAACAGTGAGCTCAAGCGATGGGTGTGTCAACCTAGGTCGGAGTCCTGATCTGCGACTTAAATGCACAACCTCTGATCTAGAGTTACAAATGCTACCAACTTGGAATAGATTTTTGTTAGATAAGGATATCAAGGGATATGGGGCAAGGTTTGGGTCCCTCCCTCCCTCCCTCCCTCCCTCCCTCCCTCCCTCCCTCCCTCCCTCCCTCCCTCCCTCCCTCCCTCCCTCCCTCCCTCCCTCCCTCCCTCCGTGCCTCCCTCCGTGCCTCCCTCCGTGCCTCCCTCCGTGCCTCCCTCCGTGCCTCCCTCCGTGCCTCCCTCCGTGCCTCCCTCCCTCCGTGCCTCCCTCCCTCCCTCCGTGCCTCCCTCCCTCCCTCCGTGCCTCCCTCCCTCCCTCCGTGCCTCCCTCCCTCCCTCCGTGCCTCCCTCCCTCCCTCCGTGCCTCCCTCCCTCCCTCCGTGCCTACCTCCCTCCCTCCGTGCCTCCCTCCGTGCCTCCCTCCCTCCGTGCCTCCCTCCCTCCGTGCCTCCCTCCCTCCGTGCCTCCCTCCCTCCCTCCCTCCATAGTTAGAGTACTTGCCTTACAAGAGTAAGACCTATATTCAAATCCAGGCAGATCAGGGCGAAAGTTTGGGCAAGTTTCCTTACTCCACATGCCTGATAATAATCCCTAAAAAACCTCAGTAATAAATTGGTCATTTAAATCCATGATTGTTTGTGGGATACTGCTGTGCACAAATGGCTGCCATGTTTCGCCCAGAAAATACACAGTGAATTCACTTTACAGTATATTGTGTGAAGTGCTTTGCGATGTCTAGAAGATGTGAAAAGCACTATATCAAATACAAGGATTATCAAATGCAAGGAGCGTTTTAACCACTTCATGCCTAGCAGCCTACCTGTTCTACGCCTTGGACAACTATTGTTCCATAATTGCCAACTGCATAATCAAATCTGATTCTGCAGACATTCCTAACAAATAATTTATTTTCATCTAGTATTTCTGATACTGTACTGTTTCGGCTTTTGTGACTCTGTCTCCAGCATTTATTCCCAATGGCTATCAACTTGCAATAATGTATCACTGACAGATTTGTCCAAGGCTCAAATCTATTATTATTTGACCAGATCATTTCCTACTCAGCATTCTTTGATTGGTATCCATTATGTTAGAGTTATATTTCCAAAATCAAATAATTGGAAACCGTGTTTTGCTTTTGAAAAAATGCCAGAGTGCAAATTGGAAATAGTTAAGAGTTTCAGGTTACATAACAGAAAGAGGTATATGATGTATAAAGAGAAGAATTACAATTTTAAACAAAAGACAATGACTGTCACTGGTAACAAATGAAAGTTGACAAGGCTTTATACACATAATCCTTTGGTGACACCAAATAATGCTTTGCCACCCATCTTTTGATAACAACTGATTTCAAGAAGAGTTTTTTTTAAAAGGAAAATTTTATTGAGCATGTTTTTTGATTAGTTGTAATTTTTTCTTACAAGTATTTTTTCTTATAAGTATTTTGTATTCTTACATACATAATAAAGGATAAATCTAGTCTTGAAGCCCATTGAGCTTCAAGGAATTATTACTGACAACAATAACAAATTAAATTTTTACAGTGTCTTTTACATCAGGAGCCCTGATATTCCAAGGGCTGGGAACATCTTGATGAGAAGAATTGGGGTAGCATTTGTGATCCTTTTAAGCATTCCTGTGTTCATTATAGTACAAATTGATAATAACCAGTGGGTGGATTAACATGCTTAACCCCCCAATTAGATTTAAAAATCAATTACAAGTTATTTCTGGGAGAGAGAGTATGAATTTTAACTGTCTTTGCTAACCAAGCTAGTAATGAGCATTTGCCCACAAAACTTTAGGGCATTTGCTATGACGCACTTAGGGACATTTTTCACACTTAAAAAGTACTATACCATATGTAAGGATTATTTATTAGGGATCAAATATTAAGTGAATAGAATGTGACATTGCCCCAACAATGATAAACTATTGTTTCAAAAAAGTCAGTTGAACAAGCTGAAAGAATTCAATTCCATCCATCTGGAATATTTAAATTTCTTCTTTGTTCTTCTATCTATTTTCCTTTGCCTTTTTATATGTTTTCTTCCCCCCTCAAACCCTTCATTTGTTGTTATGTGTTGTAGTCAAATTGAGAGACACTGGTGCTAGAATGGAATCTATGTAAGAGAGTGCAAGTTGCTTAAATTGTATTTTCAGATTGTAGTACTCACATCAAATTTAGAATAAAATTCATCCCCATAATTTTTTTTAAAAAGTACTCTTATTTTATCAATGTAGATTTCTCACATGTAGTCATCTTACAGCCTCTCTAAGTGGGATTTTAAATAAGTGCTAAATCATGCTGATTAATGGGCAGATCTGCATAGTGAACTCACACCAACAACAAGGACAACTGGCATTGACAATACACAACACCCTTAATGAGAGTGGCATCTCAGATCGCTTAACAGCGGTGTGGATTGAAATATTTCATCAACTTCTGTCAAACAAGGATCACACTGCCAATTATGTTTTTACTCAGAACCATTGCAGAAAGATTCCAACCATCTCTCTTTGAATGCAAAACCATCAGAAAGAAAAACATAATACAGTACTGTATAACACCACACAGGGAAATCTGACACTGTATTCACAGAGTTATTCATTTGGGGAAACGAATGACATTATATTCACTGTCGGACTCGTGGATCTCAAACAATGGAAAAGTGAGCGCTTTAACCCATTTCTGCCCAACAATAGCTTAGCTCAGGTTAACAACTAAAATTGACACTTTTTCTTTGAACTGAATATACATGTAATGTCAATGTGCTTTAATAGATATATCTAATTTGATGTAGAAAATAAAACAGTTCTTAATGTTCAGTACCTGAGTGATCTGAGTTGCTCAGGTGGGTCAAGCTTGGGAGAACCAGATCAGATCAACCCTCAGCAGCAGGAACACTCAAAAGAGGGTGGGTCTGTGTGTGAACTACACCAGCATTCATTCATGTCTGAGGCATTTGATCTAATCTGGATCATTTATTTTTACGTGCTGAATTTGAGAAATGCACACTCTTCCAGCAACACTAATAGTAATACAAAATAATAATTCTTGCATTTGATATTGCGCTTTTCACATCTTATCGATGTCTCAAAGCGCTTCACAGAATATACTGTAAAGTTAATTGACTATATATTTGTGGGTGAAATGCGGCAGCCAATTGCACACAGCAGTGTCCCACAAACAGTCGTGGATTGAAATGACCAATTTTATTATTGTGGTTTGTTTTGGAGGGATTATTATTAGGCGTGTGGAGTAAGGAAACTTGCCCCTGATCTACCTGGATTCAAAACAGGTCTCATGCTTGTAACGTGAGTGCTCTAACCACTGAGCTACAGAAGCTCCTGAGGGAAACTCTCCTATTTGGCTTTCGGGCAACAGGTATCAAATACAAAAACAAAAATTGCTGGGGAAACTCAGCAGGTCAAACAGCATCCATGGAGAAAGGAAAAAGAGTCAACGTTTCGGGTCTACAATCCTTCATCTGACGTCTGGTTGACGAAGGGTTGTAGACCCGAAACATTGACTCTTTTTCCTTTCTCCATGGATGCTGTTTGACCTGCTGAGTTTCCCCTGCAACTTTTGTTTTTGTTTCAGATTCCCAGCATCTGTAGTATTTTGTGTTTTGTTTAGGTATCAAATACACCTTGATTTAAGTGAGTATGAGCAGCAATCGTTTTGAAAGTCTAGTCTGCATGGGATATTTACAGTCAAACAATGTATTATTTTTTAATGTAGCTTACACTGAAACCCTACTTCTCCGGTAAGTCTACATTCCTGGAATGAGGCTACCTGTTTTTCCCGTTTATTCCTTCTTGCTTTAATAATAATTCTTGCATTTGATGTAACATCTTATCACGTTGTTGGGACGTCTCAAATTACTTCACAGAATATATTAGGTTAAGTGTTGCATAATGTTGGTTTTATAAGGACTATTTATATATCATTGATATCCAGAAACTTAAAAAGTGCAAAAGATGGGACCACTTTTAGGAGCAATGACCAAAGTAGCATTAACAAACTAGAGAGTCATAGAATCCTAGAATTTTGCAACCCAAAAGGAGGCCATTCAGCTCATTGTGTCTGTGCCAGCTCTCTGAAAAGAGCTATGGAAGTCAATCCCATTCCCCAACTCTCTCCCCATAACCACGCAAACTTGTCCTCCCGAAATCACCATCTCTCTTTTACAAGTTGTTATCAAATCGGCCTCCATCACCCTTCCAGCCAATGCATTCCAGATTCAAACAACTCGCTGCATGAAAATATTTCTCCTCACCTTCCCTCTGTTTCTTTTAGAAACTATTTTAAATCTGTGACCTCGAGTCACTGACACACCCACCAGCAGAAATAGTTTTTCCCTGTTTACTCTATCAAATCCCCTCATGATTTAGAAAACCTGTACTAGGTCTCCTCATAATCTTCTCTGCTCCAATGAGAATAATTCTAGCCTCTCCAGCCTTTCCTCATAACCAAAGTCCCTCATTCCTGGTACCATCTTGGTAAAATGAGAAAAGGTCAACAGAGAGATGGAAATTGAAGAATTACAATAAGAGCTGATTAGTCAAAACTCTTCCTTGAATTTGTCCAGGAAAGAAATGCAGAGTAGTTTGAAGATTTGGACTGAGGGCTTCATACAGACTTGAGAATTGTTCAGGGGAAATAATTATTTGGCTGAAAGAGAAAATTGAGCTTCTTGAGGCAAGTTTAGCAATAGAGGAGAATGTCATTTGAGATCATAGAACATGCTGACGCTAAAAATATATATTTATGAGGAAAAGTGATGTCATGAAAACTAAAAGTGGTAGGTTGGAATTATGAAAAACATGCAGAATTGTGTTTCTAAATTATAATAATAATCATTGCATTTGATATAGCGACTTATCATGTCTTTGAGACATCTCAATGTGCTTCACAGAATATACTATAAAGTGAATTGACTGTACATTAAGAGTTAAAAGAAATAAGATTTTCTTTTCTCTACCAAAAAGTGGGTGAAGGAAAGAACGGTTTAATGATTAAGCTGTTGTACTGTAAGGGGAGTGAAGATCATGTCACTGAAGGCATGTCATTTCAAGGAAGTTGATGAATGTGGGTTAGTCATCAGCAAAAGTGTGGATGTGATTTGAAAAAATAATGGTGAAGTGTAATGGAGCAGGAAAGAAAAAGTTTGGAGAAGCCCTGATTTAATAGGAAAAGAATCAGCCAATAAACTAGTAATTGTAGGATAAAGAGAGTCATTTGATAAAAACCCAGAGAGGTATGAACATAACCTTTATGGAAGACAATATGATGGAAGCTTGTTCAGAAGATTACTGTACCAGAGCCTTGATAACCTTTGGGGGTGTTGACAAGGAGAATATTTTTTAATAAACCCCTCACTTACAAACTGGTTCTCCAATTTTCTCTCCCTTTTCTCTATCTAGCGTTTCCTGAAGGCAGTAACTCATACTGGACACAATTTTATAGATTTTGGTAGCTCTCCAATATCTTGTCCGAACGTAATATTTGCTTGTGAGCTTTGATGACCTATTTTATCAATGAGGTGAAGGAAGTCAGGGTTTAACCTGATCCTTTCCTTATTCAATGTTCATACATACACATCTACTTTCTAGCAGAGCTAACTACATATTGATCAGGAACAGGAATTCTGCTGATTTTGCTTTTTATATCCCAAGAATGCGGAGGCCAATTGCAGCGCCCCCTATCAGTGCCTGAATTCTTATCAACTAACTACTACATACCTTATCTTCTAAGCTTCCTATTATGGCTCCTAGGTATCTTCTGCTCAGTGGATCGGGTTCTAAGTCCTTGTCCTAATCTTTAGCTCTCATGGTCTTGCCCAACTTAACTCTGCAACCTTCCTTGTGTTCAGTGGGCACTGGCCTGCTTCATTTCCCCTGCCCAACCACCCCACAATTGACATTGGGCTTTCTGCCAATCTGCCCTCACTCTCTGGAATTCCCTCCTGGCGTACCTACAACACACACTTCCCTTACCTCCTTCAAAGTCCTCCTCAAGACCTTCCTCTTTGACCGCTCTTTCAGTCATCTATTCCCACCCCCTCGGCTTCCACAGCTAGCTTGGATGCAAATCTGTCCAGTGCCTTGGAGCATCCCCCCAAATGTGAAAGGTGCTATATAAATGTAAATTTGTTGGTGTAAGGTTTGTTTGAAACATTTCTCTGCCATGTAGTGCATTTCCACATTGAGCCTTCAAACCATTATTTTTAAAAATGCACAACAAAGCATTTAAACAACTATGAAGACTAAAATCACCTTACTGTGGAGGGCATAAGCAGAGGATATGTGTATAAAATGAACACATTTCAAACAAGATTTGAGAATGGAAGGGAAGTTTTTCTCCACAGATTCGTGGATAATAATAATAATAATTCTTGCATTTAATAAAGTGCCTTGCAACGTCCTCCTCACGTGAAAGGCACTATACAAGTGTAATTTTGTTGTTGTTGAAGTACTTTTCACATCTTCTAGATGACTCAAATTGCTTTGTTCTGTAAAGTGAATTGACTGTATATTTGTGGGTGAAACATGGCAGTCAATTGCGCACAGCAATGTCCCACAAACAGCTGTGGATTGAGTGACCAAATTGTTATAGTTCGTTTTGTTGTTTTTTAAGGATTATTATCTCTGGAAAAGCAACCACCAATTGACTAAAAACTGGGTTCCTACTTACTGCTGGGTAAACAGAGGCATGTTCATTTGGGAGGCGAGTGCTCTAACCACAGAGACATCCAAATAAATTAGTTGATATTACATCCATTAATATCCCAAAGAAAAGTGAATGCATATGTGGTTTGGGGTGGAAGTAAGGCTCTAGGTACTGGCAAAGATAATTGAATGTTATATAGAACTGGAAGGTCTCCAAGATGCTGGAACCATGGCAATGTCATGCTTAGAAAAGCAACCAGCAGAGGATGAGTAATACACAATGTAGGATTAGATAAGTATTCTGCATTTTTGCTTTGATTTACCTTTCGGAGAGCAGCGAGAAACCTTGCAGAACCTTTCCATGGGAAATTAAATTAATTGAGTACTCTATGATAGAACTGACATGTTATGCGGAAAGAAATAGATGGTGCCTGGAGCACATTGTGTGTGAACAGCTTCCATCTGTCAAAATGCTGAGCAACGTAACGTTTTTTTTGCTTGTTATTGTCTTTTAGAAGCATTTCTGGTTAATCTATTCTATACTCTTCATATTGTTTGAGGTCTCTGACACTGTGATGTCAGTTGCTCTGAACTTTGCTTTGTTAATGGGAAATACTATCAGTTCATGCAATAATTTAGATTATCAGTGACTTTCCTAATCATTATTAACATAATCTTTTGTAAGCAAACACTTTCATTTCTTTCTAATTGTGCAAATGTTACTAAAATAATGAACAGTGCCTTAAAGTAAAATATGTATTTATAAGTGCGTAATATTCTCTCTGTGTTCTAATATCAAAGCTAACTTATTTCTATCTGGACTAATGCTAGTTCTCATGTCTTATAGACTTTTTCAGAAACTGCAGTTGACAGTGTAGATCACCAAGCTTTAAGATAAATTAAACACATAGGATTGCTTTCATTTCCCAAATAGGAAATGGTTTATTAAATAACTACTAATGAAAACAAATAGGGATTTAACCAGATCATTTTGAAAAAGAAATGATCCATTGATCTTTTAGCAACATTAATAATTCAAAAGAATGTCAAATGTGCTGGATATGATTTGTAGTGAGTTTTTGATGTCTTTCTGATGGCAATCAAAATATTGTCGATTTGAAAACAATTATTTATTTCTGTAGCAGATTTAACACTAACTTATGTTTTTTCTATTTCATAAATATTAATTCAGTCACGCAATAGTCAATTTTGAGAACTAGTCAATTGAAAGAATGAAGGAGCTAAGAAGCAATGAAAGATACATCATATAAAGCAGGAAGTGGGATCCAAAGATGTTTCTTTAATAATGTTAGTATAGGCAGCATGTTAAACATCATAGGTTTATTATGAGATGACTTGGAAAGAAATATTGCTGTCAATGTTCACAAATTTACTGAAATCATTCAGTTCCAATCATTTTTTCTCAGAAATTGATAGTACAAGTAAACATCAGTAAAAGCACGTGTTACAAAGAAATAATGAGAATAAATTACCAAACAGGTATCTGGGCTGGAAGGAATACATTTCAGTATCTTTAAACTAATGATAGAAGAAATAGGCAGTGCATGGAAATATGAAAAGTACAATATGAAGGCTCCCCATTAGGAATGGTAAAAAAGGAAGATGAATTGGATGTGACTATTGATCATTTAGTAAATGTTTCCAGTAAATGTAAAGTTGCTGTCAGCAAAGGTAATCAAATACAAGAATGCATCTTTAGGATATCGGATGATAAACTGAAACCTGTTATTCTAGACATGTATAGATCAGCACATCATGGCTTGTGGAATACAGTATTTGATTAGCTTAGTCAACACTTAATTTATAAACTATATGCCTTATTTTGCTAGATACTTAGCTGGCTTTTCTTGAAAAAATATATCAGCTATTTTGGCTGGGACTCTGTTTCACATACCCTACAATGTGGGGAACATAAAATCTGAACTTCAGTGGTGCGTAAATCTTGTTTACTGTGAAACTGTGTTTGCTAATTACATGATCATAGTTCAGACCCATATCCACATTAATTGCAGCAGTTTAAAGACCTGGATCACATCCTGATTCAATTTTACTTTCTGCATTGAAAATCAGTCCAGTCTGTAAGTCTCTCCTCCTTACTTAGTGACCTAAGGCCGACTTACTTATAAAACATATCACTGCACTTTACAGGAACTCAATGTGTGAAGTGCTTTGAGACATTTGATATGATTTTATTATGCCAAGCACAGTATTTATAATACTGCGCCAGACAAAGTCTTTCCTTTTCCAGCGCCTTGGGACGTCCTCCTGACGTGAAAGGCGCTATACAAATGTGATTTTGTTGCTGTCGTTGTTCTGTTTATCATCAACTTCTGCTACATATGTAACATATCCTGGGTGGATCTACATAGGTTCAATTACAAGAAAAAAATCAATCCTAACAATGAATTGGAAGAGCACTCTCTGCATTAAGATGTCTGGAGTCTGCAGTCATCTTTTAACAGAGTGGACATGTTTTAGTTCTTTTTAAAATAAAAATACTGTAGAATGATAGACTTTCTGTCTATAAAGGTACATTAACCTTAAATGACTGGATGAAATTCTTGCTTGACAGTGATAAAAGAATTTTAGAGATTGCCATAATTTCAACAAGACTATAAAAGAACACCCCTGGGTGGACGTTGATGTTCCATGTTCCCTTCATATATACAATTTTCTTGTATAATAAGTCACAATGCACTTTGGGGAATCACAGCAGTAAGTAATAGAGTACTCTTTCTACTCCTGTTAACAGATGACAATCATAACCGTCCCTACATAACTCACAAGCACTAAAAATAAAATTGCACCACTGGACAATTTCATTGACATTGCATGAATGTGCACTTACATCAATTGTCAGTGTATTTTTAGCTGCTTAGTTGATCCGTGCCAGTGCCACAGTAAGTTCTTAGTTTCAAATTCAACTGCCCCAAATGGTGTGCAATTACTTCACTTTGTAGCCGACTTCTGTTTGTACAAGTGAGCCTTGGTGTGCTAATTACCTAAACCTTACCATCCTGTGTAAATCAATCATATTGAAGCTTCCTCTGAGATTGGGGAAACAAGACCAACACTTTCCCTGTGTGTGTGTGTGTTACATTGCAAAAAGAATCAACACACACTCTTTCTCGCTATGACACATTGGGATAGAGAAATAAATTAAACATCAAGTTAATAGAGATCACGATGGATCCTGAGGTTCTGGTTGAAAAACTTTATAGACTATTTGAAGAATATTTGTATTTTTGTCACCTTTATCTGGTGGAGATTTTATTGATGTATTGACATAAAGTATTTATACATCTTTGGATATCCTCCCAACATGAAAGGAGCTCTATAAATGAAATCCAACTGCTGTACAGTGACAAAAATTGCAAGAATAAAAACGCCAATCCTTCCTGCTCCAGATCAGGTTTTCACAGTCACCGCACCAAAATATCGCAACCTGGACCCAGGCATTTCCGGACCCGTGATGCGCTTCTGGTGTTCCGAAGTCCGGAAATACCCGAACCTGGGCTTGGGCATTTCCGGACTTCGGACATCAGAAACACGTTGCGAAGTCCGGAAAAACACAAAAACCGGCTCGGCCTCAGTCCTGAGGTTGCCGGATTCAGGACGCTCAGCCTGTGCTGCCTTTACTTGTGTTGAAAATCCTGATCTTGGTTTAGTGCCCATTTCAGGAGCATTTCTAACATTTCCTCTTTGGATGAGGCCTGAAATCCTAAAACTACAAAAACTGCAACAGAGAAATATCACATGAAGGCAGATTTCACATAATAATAATGCTTGCATTTTGTATAAAACACCTTATCACGGCTTTGAGTTTGTCTCAAGTGCTTCACAGAATATACTGTAAAGTGAATTGACTGTATGTTTGTGGGTGAAATGCAGTAGCTAATTGTGCACAGCCATGTCCCACAAACAGTCATGGATTGATTAACCAATTTTTTGTTGTTATTGTTGTCTTTTAAGGAATTATTACCCCTGGTAAAGTGACCTGCCAATCCACTACAATCCACTACAACTTACTGCTAGGCAAATAGAAGTAAGGAAACTTGCCTACATTTCGAAGTAAGGAAATATGAAGTAAGGAAACTCACCTACATTTCGTCCTGCCAGGAATCGAACCCAGGTTAGCCAGGTGAGTGCTCTAACAGCTGAGCTACAGGACTGTTTCATTGACCTTGTGGTATTCCCAAAGAACAAATTTATTACACATTGACTGTCGTTTACAGGTATTAATAATAATCATTGCATTTGATAACCAAGGAACATAAATAAATGAAACATATGCATAAATTTCTGAAGCGATAATGATTATTGAAATCTACTCATTTATCATTAGACAACAATTATACCAGAAAGCTTAGGTTGAGATAACTAATCCCATCACTTGATTTTACGATGATGTCACCTAAAAATAAGGATAATATTCATCAGTTGTTACATAATCTTATTCATATTGTCTGATTACATTTCAGCAATCAGGTGCTTATATTCTGCCATCCACAACCCTTTATCCCAAACTCCAGGGAGAGAGTGTGCATTCCATTCCAATAAACATCTCTGGAATTTCCATGTGTCGGTGGAATGCTGTGGAACTCTGTTTGGTTTGGATACTGTTAAGTAGTGAAGGGTTTCCGCATGTGTCAGATACTCAGCTGACACCCTCTTCCCCCACCCCCTACCACAAAATAAATACATGTATGGAACTCTCTGTCTGCTTTAGATACTCTTAAGCATGGTGTTGGATTTCTGCATATGTCGGACACCTGGCTGACTCAAACCCTCCCTTCCCTCCACCCCCTTTGGTATGGCTGGGAAAATCAGGCTGCCTTTTCAATTCTGATGGATTCCAGCTGCATATGTTTAAATATTAGGTGATGACACGATTGGATTTGCTGATCTCTGCATTCAATAATGTACTTGCGTTCACTATGAGAGCTCACACTGGAATAATGGCTGAACGAACAGGTATCAGAAGGCAACAAGTGCCAGTCGAACTGGGTAACAAGTAAAACGTGTGTGTAAAAAAAAGTGTATGCTCTCAACAGGAGATAGAATTGTCACTGTAGGTCATACCACACAGCTATCATTGCCTTACATGAGTCAATGACTCCACTGAAGGTATCAATTGTTAATGTTCTTGTCACCAGTTCACTCAAGCATTGCTCTTCAGATAAAATGGGTAAGGATGTCTGTTATTACTGCCTCATCTTTAGAAGGAGCACACATAAACGTTGACATTGCTTCTGAAAGGTTGACCTTTACCTTGGATCCTTTCTCATATTTGACTCATTTTCTTCAAGCAAAATAGCAAGTGCCAAATAATTTATTGCCAATTAATCCTTCAACTTGAAGGTTTATTTAGTCAACTATGTTCGATGATGTGGTAGGTCTCCTGTGCAAACATTTTAGCCGCCAGTAAATAATGAAATGCCTATCTCTTTGTTTCTTCTTTTTCTGAATAATTCCTAGTCCTGTTGGCTTCCCAGTAGCTGACCTGGCCCAACCTGTTCCCCTCCCTCCCACTGGCCCAATCTGTTCCCGCATCTTATTTTCTCACTGAAACTGTTTATAATCAGTGTTTTATTTTTCAATCAGTGTTTGTTTCACGGTTCACTTCAAACCGCTTGTATAATAATTTGCACATGAATGCACACATCTCTTTCAAACAGCAGCTTCTGAAGGACAGTTTCCCCCACCTCATCTCTCAGCACTAGTAGCCATGAATACTAATCTGTTACTTGAGCTCATCTCCCTTACAGATCAAAAAAAGTTACATTCAAGAACAGCAACTGGGTATTAGAAACCTCTTGGTGAGCCCAACATCCCTGTCGTTGCTAGGTTCTACTGTGGATCGACTTTAAGAACCCTTGTTCTAACTTTCAAATGTCTCAACACCCCTGCCCTTCCCAACCTCAGCAATGTCCTCTACTGTCTAACCTCCCTCTGCTCAGTTAACTCAGCCCTGCTTTATTTTCTCTGCCTCACATCATTGCGTGAACATTTAGCCAGTTTGCACCCACTCACTCTCTGAATCCCTTAATCTTGCAACCTCTCTTTCTCTGAAATTCTACCTGTTTCACGGTCTTCAATCACTTCCCTCCCACGCCTTACAACTCCTTTCCCACTTAATCTCAGGAAACACAAACATCTTTTCCTATTTGAAAATTGCTGTGTAAGTATAATCCGAAGTTGTCAATGATTTGTCTCCCTGGTTTCTTTCTGAAACAGATCATTGCCAGCATTTACATCATGTTAGTAATTACATTTAAATGCTGGAAATCCAAATTACTGTACTATGCTAACTAGACTTAAGAAGATGTTTTTAAAGTTAAGAATGCAGAAAATCTGATATTTTAGTTAAACATGTCAAAAGCCATCAAGCAGACTTCTAAATTGGAATTGTCTTTAGTCTAGCACAGCATCACTATTAGTATTATTGTATTGCCTTCATATAGCCACAAATAAATAAAATTTGGATGATCCCAAAAATAAGAATCTTACAGAATGTTATTAATTTGTGGACTGTGACTATTTGTGATATATTGAATTTCAACCTTTGCAGTTAAATTGGGATGAGTGGTAGCTGTTTAAGTACTCAGAAGCATCACCCCATGTGAAGGCTGCTATCTTGCAAATGCATCTTTATAATAATTGGTGATATATAGATAGACTGCAGTATTCATTTTAATATAAATCTGCTGGTGGGTGTCACAATATCAGCATATGTATGCATGGAGAGGGAAACAGTCTACCCATAGATCACGGCCATATGTTTGTCTAAACCTCTCTGTCTTAACCTTCTGGGAAAACAAATATTTCCTGGTGTTAGTCCCGAAATTGCCCTTTGCAAACCTAAATATGTCCTGCTGTCTTGGTGCATCCGGAAGAATGGATGAATTCAGATTAATGCTTCTACTTTGCTCTAATAAGGTACATTAACCCCAACTGAGAAAACTTTGAACTTTGTCGTTTTCACACGAGCTATTTTTATACGCTCTTTCAATAAGATTGCCAATTACTCCCAGACAATTCAATAATTTAATATGTTTTGACTGTGCTCAACAGGAGTTGTATTGAGAGAGAAGTCAAAAGAATTTTGGAAAGAAACATTAGCAAGAAAGAAGGAAGTTATTCAGGTCATTGTTTCTATGATTATGCTAGCCCCCTGACTGATCTAATCCCATTCATTCATTTTCTCTTTCCCAGTACTCTGCAGCATAATATCCAATTTCATTATTTATTGTGTTTAACACTGCTGGAGACTCTGCCTCAACATCATATTTGACAAAGCGTTTCACAATCTAACTACTCACTGTATAGAAAAAACAACTCTTCTCCCCTTTTCTGGTGAAATCCTAAAATTTGAGGCGCAAACTTATTTTAGTTCTACCAGTAAAGTGGGGGAGACTTCATCCCTCTGGGTTTGAACCTCTTTCTAAAGAGAGAGGACAAAGTATTAACTAACTGTGTATTTTCCACTGCCATTCTGCTCTCAACTGTTTTTTAACTGTGCATGTCCTCTGTAGCAGCTATAATTTACACAGGTCTGAGTTAAATGCAATATTTGAAATTTCCACACTTCTGAATAATTAATTGAAAATTATATAGCAAATTAACATAATCTTTTGCAATACAGTATTGTGAATATAGCATGATGCAACATTGATTTAGCATTTTGACATGGCCATTATTAATTGTAATTGTTTTCAGCTTGTACCACTTCTACTTCAATGTGAAATTTGCATTGTATAAGTTAGTTCAGTGTGTATTTCAATATCCTCATTTATACTATACAATTCCCATTTACATAACACCTTTCATGACAAGAGGAAGTCAAAGCATTTTGCACAGCTGGCTGGGCACCTGAGCTGATTGGATTTGAGGGAAGGAAAGATGACTTAAAGCATAACCAGAGAGGTAACTCTTAAGAGTTTAAAAGTAGGAAGGCGCAAGTTGGGTGGACTCCAGGATGGAATTCCAGAGAACTGGTGGGGGGAGGACGGGTGGGAGAGCAGAATAGCAGAAAGCTCATACACCGAAAATGGAAAGGATCGAGCGGAGGAAAGTAAGTAGGCCAGTGTTTACCGAATGAAGCGAATCAGTGTTTGCTGACTTGTGGTAGTTATAAACTTGAAGAGCCTCTTGATTATTTTGATCCCTATGTTATTAATGCTTATTAATGTATTAATATGGTTACTTCCATCCAGCATGCTAAAATAAAACTGCACAGCTGGGTACATTTGTTAGAAGAGGGACAGTTGTGATGAAATAAGCGCATTTGCTTGTTCAAAGAGTTTGTTGGGTGCTGCATTTTGATATATTCATAGCCAAAAAGTCCTATGGCGTTAATTAATATTGTGCATATGTCTGAAAAAGGAATGTTTAATTAAATTCTGTTGAACTAAAATGGTTTGCTGCTTCCCTGGTGATAAAGATGGTTTGGACCTAGGTATCTTGTTCGATCCTCAACTGTCTTTCCTCCCCCACATCCAAGCCATGACCCCTCAGACCTCTGAAACCCTCATTCATGCTTTCATCACATCCAAGCTTGATTTTACCCTGCTTGTTGCCTTCACAATTCCTCCCTCCATAGGCTGCATATTATCCAGTACTCGGTGGCCCATGTCTTCTACTGCTTCAAGCTCCGTGACCACATCTTCCCCCATTGTCATCTGACTCATTGGCTCCCCATCACCCAGAGGATTCAAGTCAAGATCCTGGTCACCTTCAAAGCCCTCCACAGCCTCGCCCCACCCTACCTCTGCGACCTCCTAAACCCTACCAATCTGCCCTCTCCCTCCGCTCAGTGGGTTCCAGCCTGCTCCATGTCCCCTAACTCACCCGCTCCACTATCGAGGGGTGAGCCTTCAGCCACTCTGCCCCTAACCTTTGGAATTCCATCCCACAATCCCTCTGCCTTGCCCTCTCCCTAACCTCCTTCAAGTCCCGCCTCAATTCCCTCCTCTTCAAAGGTCCCATTGGTCACCGCAAATTCACTCCTTTCCCTCCCCGATCCTGACTCCAGCTTGAATCTTAAACATTTACTGTCCAGTACATTGGGACATCCACCTGACATGAAAGGTGCTATACAAGTGTAATTTTATTGCTGTTGTTATAACGTGACAATGTTTCAAATAGTTAAATGTGCAACCAATATTGCCCAATTCAATAGCTTGAAGATTGATATTAATTTTAAGACAAATCTAAATTATATGTCCATTATATTGTAATATCACTGGTTTACATTATTGTACTTTAGCTACAATCATACATTGGTTTGCTCATGTTGGAAATTTTGCTTAATTTCTTTTTGTCAGTTAGAAATTTCCAAACATATCAAAGGCTACAATACATGCTTCCTTCATGGGATTAAATCAAGCTGAAGACATTCGTGACAATGAAAATTGTACATGATTTGTTAGAAAGTATGGATCTAATTTCTCATTCCATATTTTTCTTTCTTTTGTTTGGATGATGACTTGGTCTGATTTATTTCCTCCTTCCACTCCATTGTAGTCTAGGGAGGTTGACGCCAATTGTGGTGGACCCATTGTCCTACACTGATGTTAAAACGAAATGAGTTGTCTTAGCACAGAACTAGGCATCAAACTGGACAGCTCCCCTTGCAGTATGAATGAATGCATATTATAATATACACCATATTCCATATATAACATATATTTAATCTACCGTGTCATTCAGATGTCTCAAAGTGATTCACAGGATATACTGTAAATTTCAAATGCTACCAACCAGCCAGTGTCAGGTCACCTGAATCATTTGCTGACATTCATCATTTTACTTGCAGACCTGTGCTGTTCTTTGTGTAAACTTGCATTTCTGTCTCATTTCCTCAGAAATAAAGTGTATTGACTGTATTTTGTGGGTAAAATGCAGCAAATGGCCAAATTTATTTGGGGGATTGTTGGCTGGAAACTCCCATTTCATTTCAATAGTGCCATGGGATCTTTACCATCCACCTGAACAGGTAAATGGGACCATGGTTTAACATCTCATCTGAAGCATGGATGAATCCATCATGGTCACGTAGACTTTCAACACCTGCTGATGAGGATCAAACATGGTAATTCACTTGTTGATGAGGTACAAAGGAACTGCACCCCACCAGGTCTGTGGCTTCAGGAAAAGAGGAGGAAGAAAAGTTTTAAAAATTAATTGCATGTTTTCTTGTACTGATATTGCTAATTGATATTCATCTATAAAGCTCCTAACATTTTAACACCTTTAGAACTGGTGTTTGTTTCAGTCAGGGGTTATATTGCCAGCAGGATTCCCCAGGGCACAGACACATTCTTGGATCTTCCAGTGTCTCAGAGTTAATTTGCATAGTGTCATACAGCAGCGCAGTGGGTAGGTAAAATTATGATAAAATATGAATATTTATAATGGTTTGATATGTCTGAGAGCACATGGCTTCACCCAAGGAACAGAAAGCCACTGATATGTAATTGCAAGAATTTGAAATGCTAGCAATGAGCCAGTGTCAGGTCACCTGAAACAATTCGCTGTCACTCATCATTTCAATTCCAGACCTGTACTGTTCCTTGTGTTAACTTGCATATCTGCCTCGTGTCCTCAGAAATAATTGGCTATTTGATTTATGCTCTTGCACCTGCTTATATTTCCAAATGTTAATGGCTTTCCTAATAATTTTTTTGCTCATTAAATGAATATCAATCATTGTTTGTGACTTTTGCGTTCCAGCATTCCTGAAAGATACTTGATTTTGACAGCATCTGACATCAGATAGCACATCCAAAGTTTTCTGAATCTACAATTAAAAACCAAGGAAATATGAGTACGGAACTCAGTCTGAAATGTTATTGTTGATCGAGTCAACAGACAAATAACCAATACCTATTTAGGGGCATGTTTTCCTGTGCCTTTCTGTCAAAAGTAACAAATATAACTAGGTATTACAAGAATTTCAAATGCTACAATTGGGCTAGTTTCAATCTCCTTCTGCCCCCTCTTACATCAGTGGGTGAGAGCTATAAGTCTGAAGACTTTGCATTTCCAGTGTATTTTATTGTATTAAAATGGAAATAATTCATTTTTATTTTTGTATGTCATTTTATTTGTGCTGTTCAAGGTCGGAATTTCACTGCCGGAACGACAACATATTGCAGTTTAGACATCCAATATGAGTAAGCAGTAAGGATAAATTTGACTTTCTCCTACACAACACACTGCCACTGCAAATGATATTGCTTCTCTTCCCGCACTATTTATGTGGCATAAAACTCTCCCAATCTCATCAGCAACTGTCACAGAGGCTTGCTTTCCTGTTTGATGAATAACTAAAAGAAGGTAATCTATCCCCTCCCCTTGACCCATTCAGCCAGTACCTTGAAATACCTCTAGTCTATACTAAGACAGAGTGACCTTGAGGTAGAACTTCATAGCTTTTGGAAAAATTGTGAAAGAATGGTTTGATTCAGAGTCCTTTAATATCTTCCCAATGGGTACTGTTTTGTTGATATCACACACGACGTTTTGTATGTGGAGGGCAATAAAAAGGTAGACTAACAGATGTCCATCCTAACCAACAGGAAGTGACGCCTTTGGTGATCCAACTCCCCAGAAGGGGTCATTTCTTCATTTAGCATTATAACATGGTCTCCAATTCCAAAACAATATAATAAAGTTATATGAAGTTACGCAGTATAAGGAGCAAGAAGGAGGCGACTAAGTGAAAAAAAAGGTTTTAAATGGTTTTAAGAGCATGTCCCAGCACTATGGGATATTCTCCTGATGTGAAACATGCAAAAAAAATGTAATTTGTTGTTTGTTGTGTTAGGTGGAGGGATTTAGAGAGAGTTTCAGAGAAGAGGGACAAAAAGGCAGAAAGCTTTCCCATCGATAGTAGAATTGAGCAGGCTGGGGACCGAGAGCATTGTTAACAGAGCCAAGGGAGTAGTCTATGGGCACAGGACCACAGGAGAGCAGAGTCAGGGTGAGGCAAGACCATGGGGTAATTTCAAAGATAGCACAAGGCTTGCAGGAACATTCAGGATTAGGGAGATAGTGAAGCCTGGTGTGAATAGGAGTGATAGGCTGGCAGAACCTGGTTTGTAAAACAATAAACAACAAAATTACATTTGTATAGTGCCATTCACTCCGGGACAATGTCCCAAGGTGCTGTACAGTCAGTGTTTTGGACCCGAGCTGGGGTTGGGATCGGGGAGGGTGGAGGGAAGTGGGGAAGAGGGATGACCAATGGCACGGTTGAAGAGGAGGGTCTTGTGGTGGGACTTGAAGGAGGCTAGGGAGGGAGCGAGGTGGAGGGATTGCGGGATGGAATTCCAAAAGTTGGGAGCAGAGTGGCTGAAAGCTCACTCCCAATGGTGGGGGTGGGGGAGGTTAGGGAACATGGAGCTGGCTAGAGCCCGCCGAGCAGAGGGAATGGACATATTGGTAGGCAGTTAGGAGGTTGGAGAGGTAGGATGGGACAAGACCAAGGAGGACTTTAATGGTGAGGACCAGCATCTCAAATTGAATCCTCTCGGTGATGGGATGTCAGCAGAGTCGAGCGAACATGGGGTTGATGGGATCATGGAGCCTGGGGCGGGAGAGGACAAGGGCTGCAGGGTTCTGGATGATCTGCAGTTTATGGAGGTAAGAATTGGGGAGGCCAACAAGCAAATAAAAGGTTAATCACTGTGGAGTTCTGGATATTTTGAAGCTTGTGGAGGAATGTCTCTAATTTGAAATAATCTGGTAGAATACCCTCTGCATGATCAATAACAAGGGGGGAAAAATTGAGGACCATTGGAGTCCTGTAGTGTACGTATTGGTTGAGCAGTCGCTTCGCAACTGAGAGGATCTGGGTTTGATTCCTGGTTAAGGCACAACTTTAGGCAAGATTCCTTACTCCACACACCTCTGTTTACCCAGTTAAAATAGTAACAATTGCTTAAAAAATAAATAATAATTTGGTCACTCAATCCACAACTATTTGTGGGACACTGCTATGTGGAATTGGCTGCCGCCTTTCACCCACAAAATACACAGGTTAATTCACTTTACAATATACTCAGTGAAGTACTTTTGAGACATCTCGAAGACATGATAAGGCACTATAAGAAATGCAACAATTATTATTATTTTTAGTAAAACGGGTCAGATGGAATTTATTTTTAGAAACAGGATTGTTAGAATATGGAAGCCCTTACCACAAATTGCCTTCTCTTGCGAATGGTGACATAGGATCTTGAATGCACACCTTATTAGGCAGATAGGACCTTGGTTTAACATCTTAACCAACAATGCCATACCCCCCAGCACTACATTGAAGTGTCAGTTTGGACATTGAGTTCCTAGTACTCTGGGAGGTTTTGATCCCATAATCCTCCGACTAAGAGATAAGAATGCCACCAACTGGGCCATGCTGACATACTTGCTTTATGAATCAACAATTCTTGGCTGCTACATCAGTTCTCAGAGTCAATTGAAGCTTGATGCTATACTGTACCACCAAAAACAAAACTAATGTCGGAGAAATGTTAGGAGTGATATTTACATGTAACAAGTGTTTCGCAGATTGCTAGTTTACTTTAAATGATTTATTTATTATGAGTAACAGGCATGAAAGTATGGTACAGTGTGTTTATCTAAACAAATGAATCGTTGTTATTCCTCATGATGACACTAGGTGGTTGCAATGCACAAGAAGGAAGGGATGTTTGAAGGAAAAGTCAGCTCATGTCACCTCTCATCCAAATCCTTCTGGCTGCCAGCAGAACAGAAATACCAGAGGCTAGAGAGCAGATTGCCCAAAGTTCTTTTCACTAGGAAAGATGATTGGCAAAGAGATAAAGTGGAAACAGGAGCAAAGAAAAAGTAAATACTGTATCACAAAAATTTACATGATAGCAATTGAGTGTAATCCAGTGGTGCAATACAGATTACAATACAAATTTATAGTTATACAACACCTTTCACTTTGGTCTGATGTTCCACGCCACTTTAACAATCCTGGCTTGGCACTCGAACTAGGGTTGGGAGCCAAGGGGTGTGTGGGGAGGAAGGATGCTAAACACACAGTCAAAAATGGAGATCTTCAGGTACCATTTAAAGATTATAATGGATAACATGTCATAAAGCTTTTTGTTTCAGCAGCCTGGATCCATATCTAAATCTAGCAAAGTTCTGTAATTTTGTTGGTGTACCAAAAAATACAACAACAAAATTACGTTCACAGAGCGCTCTTCAAGTCGAGAGGACATCCCAAGACGCTGAACAGTCAAGGGTAAGGACCCGAGTAAGGGGGAGTTGGGGGGGCTGGGTGGGGAGAGAGAGAGAGAGCTGGGAGGGCGGCAGAAGGCACGATCGAAAAGGAAGGTCTTGAGACCAGCCTCGAAGGAGGCAAAGGAGGAAGCAAGGTGAAGGGACTGTGGGATGGAGTTCCAGAGTGTGGAGGCAGAGAAGCTGAAAATCCAGCCACCGATGGTAGGGCGGGTTGGGCAAGGGACGTGGAGAAGACTGGAGCCCATTGAAACAGAAGCCGCTTCGAATAGCTAATTCCACAAGTCCCGACTCCTGACTGTCCCCCTGACATGAAAGTCACTCTATAAATGCAATTTTGTTGTTGTAATGGATTCTTTTTAAAAATGTCAATGTTAGCATTTGTTTAATAAATCTCAGCACTATGTAATTATTAACTTGCCATTATCAGGGAGGACTTTTGTTTTAATATTTAAATTTCAATTATAACCTTATGAACTCAAAATGTACTTTCGTATCTGTGTTACTCAAACAAAAGCTGCTCTTTTTATTTCTTTTAAAACAAAGTGGATAGAAATATTTCACTTTCCAGAATGGATGGTTCTTTCTGAGGTTTCCTCTATCCCTTACAGTTGCAGCTGTGGACCTCCCAACATGTGGGAATACAGCAATAATAAACATTAAAACATATTTACACCGTACATTAAAAAAAAGCTTCCTTTTTAAACCCTGTTCAATTGTACTCAACAATTTCAATGGTCTCAGTTAAGCGGAATGTTAAATACAGTAATTACTTTAAAAATTAAACTGCTCCACAAAAGATACAGCTTACCTTTGCCTGGTGTAGCGTAAAATCTATTTATAATGTTGTCTACTTCTTTTAAATGATTTTCACCCTGATCCCCCTTGTGCCAGATATCATTCAATAACCACATGGGATGTTGGCATACTGTCCCAAGGCTGCCGCTGCGTCTGCTCTAAAATTGTCTCAGTAATGAATAGCTCAAAGTGACTTGCCTCTCAAATTCAAGTAAGACAAGGCATCATGGTTAAGGAATCATGGCCACAAACCTAGTATCCTACTAATGTTTTGTGTAGTGCGTGATGCTTTAAACATTCGATAATGATTACAAATAGTTTCAGACTGAATTGTAAAACAACTTTGATTTGATCCTTGAGCCAAATGAGAAACCTGGTCACTCCTGTTCTACACAATGGAGCAGTATTTCTCTGCAACAACATACAGTCACTGTTACAGTTAAAACTCTGTCAAGTGCTTATGACACCCTCCCAACATGAAAGGTGTTATAACAAATGTAAACAATAGTATCAGTGACATCAAAAACTACAGTGTGTATGATCCCAATTGTAAATTAGCAAAATTTCCTGAAAAAACAAATGAGCCTGTAATTTGTGGGGCTTTCGGCTTTTAAGATTAGAGTGACAGCAGTGTTAACATTGTTTCATACTTTTCACATTTTAAGCAATTATAGCAGGATATGCCTTTTAATGGGGGTGGGGGCAAGGAATTTATCACTGTTTGGTGTTTAAAATTGGAAGCAACTGTAGGTTAAAATATGACCACCCAATAGGTCTAACCTCAGAAATGCTGCCAGGAAAATGAGCAGACAAGTAAGACCCAGATTACAATAGAGCTGGAATCTCCTGGGGTGTGAGCGAACTCCTTTCAGACAAATGGAAATTCCACACAAATATGGAACTCTCAATAGTGGTGGTTTAAATACTCTTGAGTATGATGATAGATTTCTGTATGGGTCAGACATCTGACTATCTATCAATTCTCCCAGCTGTGATACCATGTTTAGAAAATCAACAACTTGCATTTATTTTCCCCCATGCAGGGTAGCACCCCAGAGTACTTCAAGCATCATTAAATGATTGAATTAGTATCATAAATGAGTGAATTATGAGCATGCATGAGTGAATTAGAAGCATACATGAATTAGAAATGTAGATATTTACAGCCTGGGAGGAGCCCATTTGGCCCATTGAAAATGCATCAGTTCACAGAGCCAGAAGATCAATTCATTGCCTCAGCCTGGCACTCCAAATTCTAACATTCAAGTTCCCATTTCATATGCTATCCTATGAAACCTAAAAACACTCCCTCAAATGAACCTTTGCACCTCAATAGGCACCTCTGTTTATACTACTACTACTAATAATAATCCTTACATTTTGCTATAGCACTTTTCATGTCTTCTAGACAGGTCAAAAGGCTTCACAGAATATATAATATAAAGTGAATTGACTATATATTTGTGGGTGAAACATGGCAGCCAATTGTGCACAGCAGGTTCTCACAAACAGTCGTAGATTGAAATGATTAATTTTTTTTTTTTTCTAAAGGGATGATTATCAGGTGTGTGGAGTAAGGAAACTTGCCCAAGGTTTTGCCCTGATCTGTATAATGCCTTCATCACATCTTAGCTCGACTACACCAAGGCTTGTCGGCCTTGCCAATTCTCCATAGGCTGCAGATAATACCGAACTTTGCAGCCCGTGTCCTCTACCAAGTTCCATGACCCCAGCTCCCCCATCCTCACCCGGCTCCATTGGCTCCCCATTACCCAGAAGATTCAATTCAAGATCCTGGTCCTCACATTCAAAGCTCTCCACGGCCTTGCCCCACCCTACCTCTGCGATCTCCTAACCCCCTACTAACCTGCCCACCCTCTCCACTCAGCAGGCTCTGGTCTGCTTCATGACCCCCGACTCACCTGCCCCACCATTGGCGGGCGAGTCTTCAGCCACTCTGTCCCACAACCTCTGGAACTCCATCTTGCAATCCTTCCACAGGCCCCCTTCCTGGCCTTCTTCATGTCCTGACTCAGGACCCTCCTCTTTGACGATCCCATTGGTCACCCCAAATCCCCCCTTTCCCTTCACCCTCCCAGTTATAAGGTTTTTGCACCTTGGAGTGGGGGTAAATTGAAGCATTTGTCAGAAACCACATCAAATATATATTTTAAAAAGTTTTATTGTTAATTGCAGAAAAACATTAGTAAGAGTTACACACCATCAGTAGTGCATTATATATTACGGTTACCAGATGGATCATCAGTACTCGTCATACTTAAATGTCAACTAAAACGTTATCTTAATAAGATTCATTCAACAATCATAATTCTAAACAACTAGAATATTATCTTAACAAGATTAATTCAAAATCATAATTCAAACATAAAAGAAACCTTATGTGGTATAAGAGATGTGCCTAAGCAATGTCTGACTGCCCTTGCTTGTTGGGTGCATGTTTTAGTAAGTAGGAAAGATACTACCGAGTAGTCAAGAGGTCGCTCAAAGGAATTATAGTGTCGTTCTGCGGCAAACCCAAGAATTAAACACAGTATCTGGCTTGCTTCTGGCTGCAAATGTCTTTGGCTTGTTTTTCCTTTGCTGCAGTGTTCTTTGCCGTTCACTCCAGCGAGAACTAGACCTGCTCTCCTCCATGGTCTACTCTGGCGAGAGCTAAACTAGGATCTCTACCTCCCTTCAGAGGTCCGTTCGTTCATTCTTTCATTCATGACTTCTATGTTTTGCTACCGAATGTTATACTTCTAGACGTCTCAAATCGCTCCACAGAATGTATACTGTAAAGTGAATTGACTGTAGATTTGCTGTAGATTTCCATTTTATCTACTGACTTGTCCTTGATGGTCTGAATATTTTCAATAACCCATTGTCCTGTTTTTGGTTCTGCCCATGTGACTTACTGGTCTAATCCCTTCAAATCCCTCCAGTCCTCTGCACCCCCCTATCTCTCTGATCTCCTCTCCCCACAACCCAGCACCCGCTGCCTTCGCTCCTCTGGGTCTGGCCTCCTCCATGTCCCCCGAGTCCTCCACTCCACCCTCGGCGGCCGTGCCTTTAGCCACTATGCCCCGAGGCTCTGGAACTCCCTTCCTCACTCGCTTCGCCTCGCCCCCTCTCTTCCCAGTTTGAGGTCACAGTTGAAGACCTTTCTCTTCGACCAAGCTTTTGGTCACCTTCCTGCCCCTGCCCCTGGCTCGGTCCCGGGATCCGCTACTGTGAAGCGCTCTGAGACACCGTCTGGTGTGGAGGGCGCTATATAAATCGAAGTTGTTGTTGTTGTTGTTGGTCTGAAGATTTCTCTGCCCTTTCAGTGCTAATTTGGGGGTAAACACCTGCCACTTCAATGCACTGCCATCCATTCTCTTGATCCTGTTACCTAGTCACATTCCAGTGCAAGCCTATCTCAATGTTTCTATAGTGAACTCTGTGTGTGTGTGTTCCAAACAACATGGCAACTTTTGTTTAATACATTCTAATTGATTCGATTATTCACTACATGATCAATAATACTTGTACTATAACTTTAACTATTTACACAGTCCCCGACTCCAGCTCTGATCTGAAACAATGACTCATGGCCAGTGCTTTGGGACATCCTCCTGATGTGAAAGGCGCTATACAAGTGTAATTTTGCTGTTGTTGTTGTAATGAATGATTTTCCTTGAATTTTTTAAATTTGTACATTTGCCATATAACCTGTAATACTTGAGTCTGTCCACTAGATGGGTGCAGTGGAATCTTACACAATTTATGACATGAAATGTACAAACACTGTGGTGGTCTATTTTGACCTTGTATGTAAAGACTTAAATGAGGGAATTGGATTGAATTGACTTTAGCAGATTATTACAGCAATTCATTTCATTTTTGACAATTTGCTAAAGTAATGTTTGGCTTTAATGTCTACGTTCACAGCAACATATTAAGGGACTGACGTTCAACAACAACAAGTTGCGTTTATATAATGCCCCTCATGCATGGTAGCATTCCATAGCTTTTGACAGTGGCGGAACACAACGCTGTAAAGTGACCTTAGGCATGGTCAAACTGGAAGGTCTTCGCCTAAAGATGGGGATAGAAGGGACGGGAGGGGGGATAGAGGAGGAGTGATTTCAGTGGTTGAAAATATGGCCACCATTAGTGGACTGGAGGCCATGAGGGACAAGTAGGAGGCTGGAGCCAGTCGAGTGGAGGCAACGGGTAGTGTGCTCTTGAGTAAGCAGATTGGAGAATCCGGGAGGTGCCAGGGAGTGAAGGGATTTGAAGACAAGTGTTTGGATTTTGAAATCGATCCGTTCAGTGTTAGGGAGCCAGTGGAGCCTGGCTAGAACTGGTGAGATGAGGTTGTGGCCAGAGTAGGCATTTATGAAGTTTATTGTGGGTGAGTATCCAGAAGACCAAGTTGTGACTAGTTTCTGCACAATTCCTTCATTTGTCAATTGTTACGGAAGATGGAGATGCACTGAGAATAGTCGAATATCAGGAGGAAGTGGTGACAGATTTTTCTTCTGCCCTGTGATTTTCCTTCTGCCCTATGAAAGTCATCTGTTCTCTTAACTGCGACTTTCTAGGCATTGTATTGGACATCAGGGAGCTATTGCTTTATAATGTTAAAGGTGTCTGTTTGGTCTCTTCCCTAATATGTGTGATAATGATAATAATAATAATCCTTGCATTTAATAGAGAGCCTTATCACATCTTCTAAATGTCTCAAAGCACATCACAGAACATACTATAAAGTGAATTGACTGTATCTTTGGGGCAAAATGTGGCAGTCAATTGTGCACAGCAGTGTCCCACAAACAGTTGTGAATTGAAATGACCAATTTATTTATTTTTTACTTTTTGAAGGATTATTATTGGGTGTGATGCATCAAGAACTAGGAGCAGACCAGACACTGGAGCCTGGAGAACAGGAACATGAACAGGAAGATATTGGACAGTATTAAAAGGGTAATATTGAGCCAAATAGTGGAGTAATCATGCTACTTTCATACGTCATGCAACTGCACTTGGAACACTGTGAGCAGTTCTGGGCACCACATTGTAAAAAGGATATTGAGAAGATACAGAGGAAGGCAACAAAAATGATTGAGGGGATGGTGGGACTGGACTAAGGATCGTTTGGATAAACTGGAATTGGATAAACTGGGCATGTTCTTGCTGGAGACGAGAAGGTTGAAGGATGATATGATTACGATCATTAAGATTCTGAAGGGGATAGGTAAAGCAGACCACGATAAACTGTTTATTTTTTACCGAATGGTAGAACCAGTGGACACGGCCTGTGATTGAAAGGGAGTAAGTTAGGAACAATTGTGTGGAAACACTACTTCAGTGAGCCAGTAGAAAACTTATGGAACAAGCTCCCTAGAGAGACAATGGAAGCAGAAAATGTTGTATGTTTCAAGAACAAATTACATGTAGATAGATTTCTGCTAGAAAATAATATCTCGCAATACAGTACAGGTACCCTGCCCCAACCGCTGCCTCGTCAACCGCGAAACTGTTGCATCCATGGTTTGTTAAATGCGACAACGCTTGCAAACCACAGCTTATAACCCTTGCTTATCCACAGATTTTAACACTAACACTAGCGTTTAGCGCTAGGACCCAATTGCATCAACCAGCCTCGATGTCGCTTCGCGCTAGCGTTTAGCACTAGGACCCAGTTGCGATGTTGCAATCAACCAGCAACAATGCTTCTCTCTTAGGATTAAGGTAAATACAGTAACATTAATTTATTTTCACTTCTCCGCAGCCTAACTAGTAAGTTTGGGAGCATTGGCTGCCAGGATCTGCAGACCTCTCTCTCTGTGTAAGTGTATCATAGGCTGTAGAAGTCTTTCTCTCTGTATCTCAGGCTGAAGATCAGGCTCAGGCTCTGTATCTCTATCTTGCTCTCTCTCTGTGAGTGCATCTCGGACTTTAGAAAGGTCTTTCTCTCACCTTCTCTCCATTTCACCTTCTCTTCCCCCCACCCCCCACTTCTCTATCTCATCTTCTCTCTCTCACCTTCTCTCTCTCTCTCTTCTCTGTCTGTGTGTAGATCAGTCAGTCAGACAGCCTCCCCCACCCACCCGCCCTGTCTCTCTCTCTCTCTCTCTCTCTCTGTCTCTCTATTTCACCTGCCAGGATGGTGGAAAGTAAACTCTTGGTCTTCTTTCGCCGAACAAATTCTTACGTGTCTCATTGTCTAGTCCTTTAAGGGAGCTCTACAAAGAGACATCATAGTTTTCTTTCGGATATACTTACAATCACGAATCCACTATTTATCCTCCCAGTTCAGTTCTTGCTATGTACTTCATTGTTTTTGGTTGGTTTTTCAACAATTTGACCTTTAATTTTTCTGCACAATGAAAGAATGACAGAATGAGAATGGTTATTATTCCAGTTGCATTGTGATTGGCTGCTACTTTTTCCTTTCCACTTACAAATGCATATTTCTCACAGTTGCCATTTAGGAATATGCTGGCGGTTTCATTAGTGAATCCATTAAAAGTTAAAAAATATGCTTTATGCCTGTTGTTTGTGATTTGAGACCTAGCTCCATGCATTTTAGTGAGCCGAGGATTTCAGGGAGTTGAGTTATTCAGAGGCATGAAGTGCTGTTTCATGCATTGAATAAATATAAATCTGTTAACTTATGTGAACTTAATCAAACATTTTCAGAGCATCAAGAAAAGTCTTCAAGTGGCACAATAAAATTAATAGCTAATATTGCCTGGTTTGACAAAAATCTTTAAAGTCTTTCAAAAAAATTTGTGTCACTAAGCACTTCTTGCGCCCACACTAAGTAATGTGCATCATGGGGTTTGAAGCTGGTATGGCCTTGTCGTGCCTCACTAATTTATTAAGTTCTCATTTTAAGATTAAGTTCACTGCCTCTTGACAGGCTATTGTATACCGGTTCACTGCCAATAGGGAAAGATAAAATGCAGTGTTGGCACAATGCATATTTGGATCTATGTCTAAATGTGGCATCAATACAATTGTGGGAAAGTACCATTGAGTTCTTTTTGTGATGTTTGTTACAAAAATAATTTGTTTGAATAATTCAGCTTAGTCCCTCCAGGCTACACTGACTACCATCTCATCCCTCTCTATCCATCTATTTTCAAAACCCTGTCTATTAACCTATCTCTTTGACCTCATTGTTAGCCACCTCACTCTTCCCATCTCCCCCATTAAAAGTTCTAACACTCTGTAATACACTGGAGAGGGAAGTAATGCAGTTTAGTATATGGTATACAGCATGTGCCCACAACAACGTGACATCAGCCTGGCTTAGTTGTTTGCGCTCATGCTTCTATGTCAGAAGGTTATGGGTTCAGGCCTCATTTCATGACTTTGAAGTCATATTCCAGCCCTCCGCTCAATCAGTCAGCACTCAGGCAGTGCTATGGGAGCATTACGTTGTTCAGAGTTGGCATCCTTCGGGTGGAATATTAAACCGAGGATCCATTCCAATGTTACTATAAGAAAAGAAAAGGGAGTTTCTTGGCATCCTAGCCAAAAATCCCCAGATAAAATTGGTAATTTGCTTCATGGCTGTTTGTGGGATATTGTTGTGTGCAAATTGGCAGATGTATTTATCTAAAAATACATGGTCAATACACTCTACTACTTGCATCATGTCACAACATCTGAAAGTGTTTGCTTTTGTAAAGGTAGGAACTGTGTGTTTGCAGGTGACTACCTATTTGCACACAGAAATGTCTCACAGGCAATCATGAGGTGAATGACTAATCAAACTGGTTTAATTTAATTCACAGGGAGAAACTCCCTTTTCTTTTCGAATAGTGCATGGCATCTTTGAGATCCACCTAAACAGGCAGATGAGACCATATTTTAACTGCCTTGAAGGACAGCACTTTCAAAAATGTAGCCCACACCCTGTGAAGCGCTTTGAGACATCTAAAAGATGTGAAAAGCATTATATCAAATGCAAGGATTATCATTATTTATAAAGCGCCCTTTATATAAGAAAAGGGAGACTTTCTTTCTGCATGGTAGCATCTCGAGAGCTTAACTTCTGAAAATCCTGGATGGTTCAGATCATCTTTTCCCCTGTTCTGAATTACTGCAGATACATTGCTACAGTATTAGAAGATAATAATCCTTGCATTTGATATAGCGCTTTTCACATCTTATCGACGTCTCAAAGCGCTTCACAGAATATACCGTAAAGTGAATTGACTCTATATTTGTGGGCGAAACGCGGCAGCCAATTGCGCACAGAAGATCTTCATGATATAGCTTAGACTATTTGAATGAATCGAGGCACCAACGTGCCTATTTGAAAGGGGCAAAAGTGGTCAAAGTTTAAATGGAGCTGGGGTGGTCGGGGGGTTGGTGGGGTATTGATAATAGGAACCTAGTTCTACTGCTAAATAAGGGTTGTGATTGAAACAGGTTGCTGACAAAATGAACTCAACTGCCCTGTTGCAACAATTTTCCTTCTGGGACTACAGAAATGTTACAGAAGACTGCTTTCTCCACATTAGATTTAGAATGCTCTGATAGGACTTTGGTAACATAGTATGCTGGTTTCTATTGAATTTTGTTGACCTAAATGTCACTTTGGATAGTTCAAAGCGCACTCTTTTTTGTAGTTATGTTCTTTATTTCCTCAATCTCTCTTTTTTCTGGGTCTACCTTGGACATGCCTCCTTTCCACTACACTATGTGCAATATCACTCCCAGTAATAAATTGATTTGGCATCACTGCTGCCCTGGGCTGGGGAGAGCTCTGCTCATCCACAGGTAAGTTATTGCCCGGTTGTATCCACTGACCGCTTCTGAACACTGCTTAATTTTTAATGCCATTAAAGAGACGGAGTGCAGTTATCCGTCTAGTAATATTAAAAAGCTTGAGGCAATCCATTTTAATCTTGAGATTTGTAAGTTTAGAACTTTGCCAGAATCAACCTTATCATTCTGTAGCTGAAGGCATTGGATTGATCATGAAACTGCCTCCTGAAGAAAATTCACTAAATCAAACCTAAAGGTGCAGAATAAGTGGGGCATTCACCACAGAAGAAGGTGCTAAATTACTGCCAATGTTTTGACTCAGCCATTCCATACTTGAAACTAGGATTTCCATCTATGTAGCTCTCTTTAGATACTTTTAGAATATATAATAATCCTTGTATTTGATATAGTGCTTTTCATGTCTTCTAGACATCTCAAAGCGCTTCACATAATATACTATAAAGTGAATTGATGGTATATGTGTGGGCAAAACGTGGCAGCCAATTGTGCACAGCAGTGTCCCACAAACAGTCGTGGATTGAAATGACCGATTTTATCATTGTGTGTTTTTTTCGGAGGGATTATTATTAGGCTTGTGGGGTAAAGAAACTTGCCCAAGGTTTTGCCCTGACCTGCCTGGATTTGAACACTTGTAAGGTCTAACGCTTGTAAGATCTAACGCTTGTAAGGCGAGTGCTCTAACCAGTGAGCTATAGGACTCCACAAGCATGGTAATGGGCTGCTTCGAGATTTGTTTGAATGAAGAAGGCTCCCTTCAGCTCATCTGAACTCATCCTTCCAGTATCCTTCCATTACAGCCTCAAGCTGCTTTTTTTAAATGAGTCCAGTGTCCTGATCTCAATAATTCTTCCTGGCAACCCGTTTCAGTCATTAATTACCATCTGGGTAAAGAAAAATGTACTAGTGTTTGTCCTGAAATTGCCTTTTATAACTCTAAACATGTGTCGTCTTTCTCAAATGTCTTGGTACATCCCACAGTATTGTTCTGGGATTACCTTTTGAATCCCATTTAATCTGCATGTGTCAGATCCTGAGCGGAATAGTGAAAGATACTCCAGATTTCTAGTGAAAGGTCTGGACTCTGCTGAGCAACTTCACTTCATCAAATTGTTGAAAGTCTGAAGAATTGTCAGTGCAAACCACAGTTTACAATTCTTTGCCATAAATTGATCGAGCCAACATGTATTTCCTGTTGTTGGAGAAAATAACAGATTAAAGGAGTCTGTGATCATTAGGTCTTGATTCTACTAACTTTGTGGTAACATCATTTGTGCAATGTTATTAACTCAATCCTGATCATCATCAGAAGAAAACCCTTTACAAAGGATTCCTTAGGGGTTTCCATGTTAACCTTCTGTAAATAATAGTGTGTACCGGAAGAAAATTAAATGAACAAATACGATTATTATATGAGCCTTTTGGAATTAATCCTTTTATCTTCCTTTGATTTGCTCAATTTTTACGGCTATATATACATTTTTATTTTCTGCACTACAATGCTTGATGATTCTATTGTAAGAACACAGGAGTGAGCTGAACTGCAGACATGTTTGTTCTCACAACCATCTTTAGTGCCAATCCATATTTGTTCATCCATGTTCTCTGATCTACTCAATACAGAATTCAATGGCTCTGTGAGAATGTAGTCATTAAAGTTTAACTGTTGATCTGGATTGACTTTGCACTGGGGGTCCTGTACTCTCCTACCTGAGCTAAACTGAAGACTGCACTTTGATTAACAAACCTCCCTGCCTCTCCCCTTCCTCATGAAAATGAACATTGGAAAGAAATAATGCATAATAAGTTTGAATTGATGCAACATCTTATCTTATCAAGACATTTTAAAGTGTTTCATACTTTGAAGTATAGTTATACATTTGTTAAGTAATAATAATAATCCTTGCATTTGATATAGCACCTTTCACATCTTCTAGATGTCTCAAAGCGCTTCACACAATATACTGTAAAGTGAATTAACAGTATATTTATGGGCGATAATATATTTCATAGAGAGCGATGATATTATCATACACCTGCCAAAATCTGTGAAAGAACTGTGAACTAAAACTTTTGAGGCACCAGATTTTTAGAAGAGACAGATTAGGAAAACAGTGGTGGGGGGGGGGCAGGACTAACCAAGGATTGTATTGCAGTGCTGGAAAAACAAGGCTGATGGGAGGCCTGTGAAAAGACAATCTCTCTGGGTGGAGGTGAGAAATCAGAAGGGAAGTATTCCTCTGTTAAGAATTTATTGTAGACCACCAGATAATGGGGAAGAGATCTGAAAGAAATGCGGGAGGGGTGCAGAAATAACAGCCTCATAATAATTGAGGACTTCAATTATCATAAACTAGCCTTGGACAAAGACAATGTTGTGGATTGCTGTTGAGCAGTGGTTTGAGCACTTGCCTCACAAGCAAGAGGACTTGGGTTTGATTCCTGGGAAGGGCGAAACATTGGGCATGTTTGCCAAGCAGTCAGTAGGAACCAGGTTGAAAGTTGATTGGCGATTGGCGGATTGCTTTTTCAGAAGTAACAATTCCTTCAAATGACAACAATAATTTTTTTATTATTATTTTTTGAAGGAATTGTTGCCCCTGAAAGCCTTGCCTGGTTCGATCCCATCTGTCCCACTGTCTCCACCCTGTTGCTGCCAACAGCCTCTCCTCCAGCACCCGCACCTCCACCCACAGCGTTCCATGGTAGGCAGACACAGCAACAAAACAATGTCAGACACATCGGGCAAACAGTTTTAAGATGAGAATTTGTTTTGATAAATATGGATGAAGGGTCGAATAGTAATCAGTTATCTGCTCCTTTTAAAATAATTCTATCATGGTATCCTATACATCCATCCAAATCACCAGAACAGACAGATGTGAACTTGGTTTAATATTTAATCTCAGAGGTGACATTTGCGTCAATGCAGCCCTTGCCCCATACTGCACTGGAGTATCAATATGGATTGTGACATTTTAACATAGAGGTTTGAAAGGTCACCAACTGTGCTAATCTAATGTGAATCTGATATGCCAATTTAATGTTATTTAAGATTCATAAATAAAAACAGAAAATGCTGGAAATCCACAGCAGGAAAATCAGCAAATGAAATAGAAAAATCTATTAACATTTTAATTGGGATCAGATCAAAAGGGTGGCCCAAACTATCATTAGTCACTTGATATTCTTTTGCCGTCAGTACCACATATGTTTTTGAGACAATTTGTGATGGTGATATTTGTGATGTTCTTTAACACATTTCGTGAAATTCACATAAAGCACACTGTTGGGCTTCCTTGCAAATTAATTTTTTTGCCAGTTCGAGCTGTAGTTAAGTCTTCAGAATGAACTACTCCCAGTCTCTGATCCATGGAGCAACTTCTACAATTCAGCCACGGGCAACTGGGTTAAAAAAGCATAGAAAACTGACCAGAATCACCCTCCTGATCTGAGCTATTGCTATAAAGAAGTGTATACATTGTATACAGTGTACACATTGGGATTTCTGCACTCAACGTTGGTACTTCCTCGGGCAGTGGTTTCCAAACTGTGGGGAGCGCCTCCCTTGGGGGGCGCGGCCGTGATTGTTCTTATTACAGGTAAACCCCGCTTAACGTTGCGACGTTCGCTAATACATCGTTCACCAGAGGGCGCTAGGACCTGGGAGTGAGCCAAGCTGGCAGAGAAAGAGCGAGCCAGGTCGGCACCGAGTGAGACCTGATGCGAGTGAGTGAGACTGGCAGCGAGTGAGTGAGCCGGGCAAGCAATCAGGATGTGAGTGAGTGAGCCGGGCAGGCAGTCAGGGAGCGAGTATAATGTTTTTTTTAAAATAATATTTTGCCGAAAAATGTCTAAAAGATCCTAACTCCAGTTTTTACATTCTTTATTATGGGAAAAATGTATTCAAGAACCAAACTACGACATTAAGCGGGGTTTACCTGTACTGAGAACCCTTGAAGAGATGGAAAAGCTCTTAACCAGTTTCAAGAGGAAAGATGGAGATAGTGAAGCAAGTTCAGGTAAAGATAGTGAGGCCAGTTTAAGTAGAGAAATGGCATGTAAAAAACGATATGCAGAAAATAAGATAGGAAATACCTATCGTTTGGATTTACAAGTATTAATGTTAGTGGACCGGAGAGGCCTCAATGTTTATTATGTATGTCTGTTTTGGCTGCGGATAGCATGAAGCCGAATAAATTAAAGTGGCATCTTGAAACACTGCATCCTGAATGTGTTGGTAAAACATCGAACTTCTTCTAGAGAAAACTAGAAAGGTTTAATACGCAAAAGCAAACTTTTATTAAAACAACAACTGTTGCATCAAAAGCATTGCTTGCCTCGTACAAAGTTGCCTACAGAATCGCAAAATGTAAAAAGCCTTGTTCGATAAGAGAAAGTTTATCTGCTGTTATTGATATGGTTGAAATAATCAAGTGCCAAAGTGTTGCACAGTGTTCCACTTGCAGATAACACGGTGGGAAGAAGAATTTCAGATAGATCTGAAGACCTGTGTGATCAAGTGATCGATAAACTTAAAATCTCGCGCTTTGGGTTCCAAGTAGATGGGGCAATCGATGTAGTGAAAGATGCTCATTTGATTACTTACATACGATATGTTGCAGAAAATGAAATTAAGGAGGATTTGTTGTTTTGCAAACCCATTAATGGTGGAGCTACATCAATGGAGGTGTTCAATATTACTGACAAATTTCTAGATGAAAATGACATAAAATGGGAAAACTGCATCGGACTGTGTGCACTGACAGAGCTCAGTCATTGTCGGGAACAACAAAGTGAATGCATTCTTGAGAAAACTAGAATTATGGAAAAGAAATTTAGAAAATAATGTTTTTGACATGTTCCCTACTTCAGAAGGATTTCTTCACAGCAGTGAAATAGAAGCCAACAATAAACTATTTATTGAACACTTGAATGCTTTACAGAAGCAGTTTTCATTTTGTTTCAAGCATGTAGATGTCTCAAAACTTGAATAGATAAGAAATCAATTTGTTGCTAACACTGCCTTTGGATTGACAATTTCTGAACAACTCATAGACTTATCAAGTGACGGTTTGTTACAATAAGCATTTGATCCAGAAAGTCTTTCTAAGTTTTGGCTGCATATCAAAAAGGAGTATAACATCTTGTCAGACAAGGCCATGAGCATTCTTCTACCTTTTGTGACATCATGCTTGTGCAAAGCGGGATTTTCTGCAGCTGCTGCCATGAAGAGAAAATACCGTTCTTGGTTGGTAATGGAAAAGGAACTGCGAGTCGAGACACTGTGCGCTGAGAAGCAAATTCTAAGTCTTGTAAATTGTAAATGTAAGTACTGTAATTGGTTTCACCATTTTAATGATTTATTTCATTTCATTAACATTTTTAACAATTTAATGTTTTTTGTTAATACTGTACTAAACATAAAACGGATTAAAAACAGGTAAAGAAAATATTGAATTTCAATGTGAAGGAGTGGGGGACGCAACGAAAATTTTGCTGAGTTAGGAGGGCGCCGCTATTTAAAGTTTGGAAGCCACTGCCTTAGGGAATCATTTTAAATATCTGTTACTGCCTGAGATATTAAAGTACGTTCATCTTAAATGTGTTCACCTGGTGCTGTACTGAGAGGAAGAAGATAACTTTCCACCTTTGAAAGAGTTTCCTAACACTCACCAGGAATTTGAACATATTAATAACTACGCTATAACTGTAATTATAGTCAAATAGACCAACCTTATAGGACACCAGGTGAGATCATATCCCAACAGTGATACGTCATCTATATATAAGCACATGGAATGGAATGGTTGTGTACTGGTAATGATACTTGTAGCTCAGTGGTTAGAGCACTTTCCTCACTAGTGAAAGGACCTTGGTTTGACTACCGATTAATGCAACAAGTTAGGCAAGTTTCCTTACTCAACATGTCTCTGTTTGCCTTGTACAGTAGTAAGTAGGAACGAGGCTGTTAGTCGATTGGCAGATTGCTTTTCCGGGGTAATATTTCCTCCAATTATAATGGTAAATTTGGTCACTCAATCCATGTCTCTTTGTGGGACTCCGCTGTGCGCAATTGGCTGCTGTGTTTTGCCTCCAAAATATACAGTCAATTCATATACGGTATATTCAGTGAAGCGCTTTAAGATGTCTCGAAGACGCAAAAAGGCGCTTTATCAAATGCTAGGATTATTATTAGTGTTGTGAAATGAGGGGGGAAAAAATCAAATATTTATTGCTAGTTACATTTGTAAGTATTTCATTGAATTTTTAATTCCTTTCACAATTCATGGGGCTAATATAGTAGGGGAATTACTAATTGGGTTACTTTGACTCAACAAAGAACAAATAAAACAAATAAAACAGGTTTTTGTTTTCCGCGCCCTTTTTTTTTCCCGCCATCTCAGGGATCGTCCGGGCGGGCGGCGAGGACAGGGAGTGGTTGCTGGACGATTGTTGGACGATTGTTGGTTATTGTTTGTTGCTGTTTTTGTTGTTAATATTATTGCTTTTGTTGTTTATTATTGTTTATTATTGTTGTTTGATTCCCCCCACCCCTGCCCCCATCTTCTTCTTCCCTCACTCCCTTTCCCCACTTTCTCTCCTCCCTTTTCCCCTTCCCTCCCTCTTCCCTCTTCCTGATCTTGCCCCCACCCATCTTTCCCTCCCTCTCTTCCTTGCCCCCCTTTCTCCCCCCTCTTCCTCCCTAACCCTAACCCATCCCACCTTTCCCTCCCTCTCCCCCCTTTACCCTCTTTTCCCCCTTTCTCCCCTGGCCCCATTTTCGCGATTGTTTGTGGGGACACTGCTGTGCGCAATTTGGCTGCCGCGTTTCGCCCACAAATATACAGTCGACTTTCCTGCCTTTCTTTCCCCTGCCTCGACCCCTCCCCTTTTGCTTCTTTACCCCATTTTGCCCCTAGTCCCACTTCCGTGACTGATTGTGGGACACTGCTGTGCGCAATTTGGCTGCCATGTTTCGCCCACTAATACAGTTACTTTTCCTACTATGCTTTATCCTGCCCTGATCCTTCCCACCCTGCTCTTGTCCTACCTGACTGTACAGCGCCTTGGGATGTCCTCTCGACGTGAAAGGCGCTATATAAATGTAAGTTTTGTTTGTTTGTTTGTTCCATACGCAAAGCAGCTTGGCTTGTTTCCTGACAAACTTGCCTTCTGCACAGAGGCATCTTAGCATTCTAATTATTCATCAAATCCTTCCAATTGTAGGTCCATGATATATGGGTCCCAGGGACCACACTAATGTGAACGAAGTGTATCAGACCAGCAAGCGGCAATTGTTTTGTTTTTCAGCAGGCTTCACAATTGGGAGTGAGGCTTGGCCATGCATTGAATCAACCACTCTCTTCATTCCTAGCAGGTGTTACAGTCCTTCCTGGATTGTACTCTTTATTGAAAGCTTGAAATTGAACTTTCCTTCAGGGCATTCCTCATCAAAATCTCACAAAAAGCCAAATGTGATTACTGAGATATATCTCACAGCTACAGCTGCAATTCACCTCCTTAAACAATCACCCTCTGACTTGTTGATGGTGTGGAATATTTGGGGATAACAAGAGGCTTTTTGCCCATCAGTAGTATCTGCCTTCACCTCTCCAGCTCACTGAAAATTGCCTTCTTTTTATGGAAAATATGGATGTTCACAATGATTAGTCCAGGCTGGCACTGTGCTGCAGTGTTCATTATTGGAGGTACCATCCTTCGGATGAGATAATAAAGGGAGATCCTGTCTGCCTGTTCAGGTGGACATTAAAGATGCCAAGGCACTATTCAAAAAGAGCTTTCTCCTCAATCCCCCCAAATCAAAATTCACTTCATGGCAGTTCATTTGCTGTGCACAAAATTGACTGCAATGTTAAACAACAATATTTACACTTTACAGTGAATCTTGTCATGCACTTTGAGCCCTACTTGAAAAGCACTATATCAAATGCAAGTATTATTATTATGATGATGGTTCAGGCTCCTTCAACTGTTCTTGGTGCTTAGTGGGAACTCAATATATTGGCTCCATCTGAAAGAGGTGAACACCATGTATTTATTTTATTGGTTTACAAGCACTTTTTAATCTGTGAGTTGTCTGTGGACTTTCAATGCCTTCAAAATCTATGATTGTTGTCCTCTGGTAATTGTTCTATTGATTTTCATGTTCCTTTAACTGTTTAAAAAAATCTCAGGCTCCACAATTTTAGGATGTTCTGTGGAGTCCTGTAGCTCGGTGGTTAGAGCACTCGCCTTACAAGAGATAGACCTGGTTGAATTCCAGCCAGGGTGAAACTTTGGGCAAGTTTTCTTACTCCACATGCTTGATAATAATCCCTCAAAAAACAATAAATAATGGGTCATTTCAATCCACAACTGTTTGTGGGGCACTGCTGTGCGCAATTGGGTGCCACGTTTTGCCCACAAATGTACAGTCAATTCACTCTACAGTATATTCTATGAATCGCTTTGAGACATCTAGAATACATGAAAAGGACTATATCAAATGCAAGGATTGTTATTATTATGTTTGTCCGCTGAAAATATATCCAGCAGAAAATATATATCTGCCTGCCCAAAAAATCAGGAATTAGTGTAAAATATTAACAGATGCAGAAATTAACATTTGGCAAGATGAATTGCCACACAGTGTGTAGTAATAACAGATTGGCAAGAGTCACACTTGGGAACTCCAAGGATGTATTATTGGTATTGTGGAATTTGGCCACCTAAACCACCCAGCTTGTCAATGTGAACATGAGCAAGCTTGAGCCTTGCCCAGCTAGGACCATCCTATCCATTAGAGCTTTAGCTTCTAGCATTAACAAAAGCTGTGGGGGAAGAATCCCAGCGGACAATTATGTCACAAGAAGCTATGTTGTGTTAGTGTTGGCGTTCAAGCTTCTGTTGTGTGTTCAATGTTGCTAATATAGGGCCTGTAATTTGATTTTTGAAATATGTAGTTTGCAAGAGAGGAAGTTGAGGTTTGTTTCTGGCTTCAAGATTAATGAGCCGGGCTCATTTTGATTTGAGTGAAGTCAAGCCATCAGATGTTGACTCCTCATTCCAAGCCTGCACCACTGGAAGTCTCCCACCACTGAATACCTCTCACAATACTTAGTTCCTGCAATACCCTAAATAATTAAATACCAGGTGATCAGTTACTTCTGTAGATCTGGTTTACTCCAACCATCTTTTTTTGCTTTCAATTTACAATGCAGCTCCAGTTGTTTCCAGCTATGGATTTGCTTATACAGTACTGCTGAAAGTAAAGCAATGTGAAGCAGGAAGCCTGACTTACAGTATCTGCTCCATATTATATTGTCTGAAGCATACATAGAAGTCCTTTTGTGGTTGCAGGCAAATCTGCTCAGGCCCAATTTATAACAACAACTTGTATTTATACAGCCCACATCACAAACACAGGGTAGCATCCCAGAGCACTTGACAGTGGCGGAGCACAACACCGAGCTAGGCAGAGGGGAAGGTGACTGAAGGCAAGGTTGAAAAGGAAGCCTTGTCCCTTCTTTTCCTATCTCCAGACATGACCTGAAGATGGGGAAGGAGGGGACAAGGCGGAGGGATAGAGGAAGAGCGTTCCAGAGTTTTAATACACTCTTTGTTGCAAATTGCCTCAAAAATCACCAAAATGTTCCACAAATTTCTTGCAATAAGGAACAGGCACTATCAGCAGATCATAAGAAACAATAGTTGTTTTATTATTCTGTGCTTCCTTAAATAATTTTATTCTATAAGACCTGTTTACTTCTCACCCCAAAAAACAGGTGTGCCATAGAACTTATGGATTGCATTTAATGAATAACTTGTATTACTCTTGGGTCTATGGAAACCTGACTCTCCCCTTGGTGACCTGTCCTCCATGTTGAAGCTTCTCCATTGGCTACACTTTTCACCACACCCCAACCAACATGACAGCGAGGTGGCCCACATTTCCCAAGCTTCACTTGGTCTATTCCTCTGGCTGTTTCTCCTCCGTTGAGCACCTCACCTCTCTCTCCCTGAAAATCCTTCTAGTTTACCGCATACACCCACCCATCCCCCAAACCACCTGGCTCCTTCCTCACTGATATCTCCATTTGACTCTTCTCCCTGTTCCTCTACACTGAACACTTGCTCATAATAAATGATTTCAACCTTCACCTTAAGTCCTCTTGCACCACCTACTTGGATTTAACTGCCCTCCTCTCCTCCCTAGACCTCACCCTCCACATTAACTTGCTAAACCACAACCGTGGCCACCCCTTAACTTCATCGTCACACATAGTCTTCACATTTCCAACCTGCCCATCATGAACAGGGTTGTTTCTAAATCCACCCACTCCCTCTAGTACAACAGTAATGTCATCTTCCCCCAACTCCCCCATATCCCCTTCCACCCCACCCATGCCATCCACACCGCCTTCTCGCTCTGCCATGGCTCCTGCCACTGCCCCCTCCTTACCCTGTCTGGTGGACATCACAGCCTAGATGCATGCAGCATTCCTGCAGCTGAATATGGACACGACAGAAGCCAGACCCCTTGGATCCCTTCAATGTCTTCACTCTTATGGATCTAAAATCCATAACCTCCCTGGGCTCTCTCTTAGTCTCACTGAACTAGTGTGCAATCTAGGCATCCAGTTCGAGCTCCAGCTGTCCTTCCTCCATTACATCTGGTCCATGACCAGGACCGCCTTCCTCCACCTCTGTCACATTGCCTGCTTCTGACCATAACGTACCCCAAATACAGCCGAAACCCTTGTGTATGCGTTTGTCATTTCCCACCTGGATTACTCAAATGCACTCCTCGCCAATCTCCCCAGCTCCACTTATTCAAAAAATCCAGCTGATTCAGAATGCTGCCACCCACGTACTGACCTAGACCAAACTCCACCTTGCCCTGCACCCTACTATACTTTTTCAAATCCTGCTTGGCTCCGCCACTGATAAGCCCTCTGAGATGCTACCCTGCGTGGAGGATGCTATATACGTGCAAGGTGTTCTTGTTATATCCCTTACCTGTCCCTGACCTAGATCAGACACTCTCACATTGAACTAATTCATTCAGTATTTCTTGTATTTCCTTCTATCATCTCCTGGCAGGATTATTCAATCGTATGAATGTCCTTGAGTATTAAACAGTAAGGTTATTCTCTCGAGAAATATTTCTTGGGGAGGTTTCTAATATGTTTCCAGTGTACCATGAATAGGTCTACTTCATTCCTAGGCTTGACTTGTTAGTAAAGGAAAATTAAAAAGTACCTGTTCTGTAGTCATCCTGTATTTTTAGTTCAATGAATAAGAATTGTCTAGAACATTTAGGTCATAAATTAGCTAGACTTTCTTCATCCTTATATATTTCATCATTGTATTATTATTAGTTTCTTAAATGAATAAATAAACATTGTGTAACAAAGGACATCACTGAATATCTTTAATTTTATTTGCCTTGCTATGTTTTATTTAAATTTCCAAATTTTTAGGTCACATTTTCTCTCCTCTTCTGAAGATATTGAATTCCTTTTTTTTCCTTATTAACTGCAGTTTTGTTCCAAAGTTGTCTCAATTATTTGTCAATTTCCATATACTTTAAAAAATTTAAAATTGTCCTTTTGTCATATGTATGCCTTCACAATGAAAATGTAATACAGTATCCTTAATATTTTGTAATATATCATTACTAATTTCCTGAATCTTTTGTCTGGGAACAAATAGTAATAATAATATTTGCATTTCATATGACACCTTATCATGTGATATGGCACTATACCAAATTCATGGATCATTCTTATTACAGTATATTATTATTGAGACATCTCAAGGCATTTCATAGGAATTATTGTGAAGTATAAAAGCAGCATTTTTACCTGGACCAAACTCCATACCCCCATGTCACCAGTTCTGGCCAGGCTCAACCGGCTCCCCAACACCAAATGGCAAAGACTTCAAAATCTTCACAATCGTGTTCAAATCTATTCACTCCCTGGCACCTCCCTGCATTAACTCAAAACAAGGGGTAAATTAAACCTGTAAATTTCAGTTACTGTACTTTAGCGACCACTATTCCCAAAAGCTATTTTATTGCGGAACCTTGGTTCGAAAATTCTATCAATTATATAAAATGTGGAGTCATTTTTGAAGGATTAATATTGAACAGGAAATGTTGCCCATTTAATGAAACCTTCCAATAAAACAGGACATATAACAAGATGAAATATAGTGGTACATTCTCAGATTGCAGAAAAATTAATCAATGGCATTTATCAACCACAAACTGCATAGAACCCAAATGAATCTTAGCACCATCTCATATTGACAAGTAAAATATGATTGAAGTCTCAAGCACAAAGAGAGCATTAGGTTACATTGTACAGATGCCAATCACGATAAGTAACAGACCATCTGTGTCAGGATTTAAAGGTCAAAAAAGTGGTGAAGTCCACTTGACATTTCTCCAGATATCAAAATGAACTATTTGCCCTATCAGAAATATACCAGGTGTGATATCAGTGTGCAGCTGTGATTTCCCTTGGCTTGCAGTTGTCACACCTTGTTGAATCTACGCATCAAGGTGTGAGGGGTTTCCACGGTGTCAAATGGTAACACGTTTCATGCATTGCTGATCACGGTTTCATTAAACCATTGTTCATGTGGGAGTGTTTAGTTTAAGTCTTTTGTATTCATAACCATTTATTTCATCTCCATTACCAATGCCACTCCTGCCACAAGACAAAACAAGTTGCCCAGGTGAGGTCATCCTGCTGATCTTCGTTTCCTTGTATGAAGATGTAATAATATGGAACTTTAATAAATAATAGTCCTTGCATTTGATATTTTGCTTTTCACGTTTTCTAGACCTCTCAACGCATTTTACAGTTTACACTGTAAAGTGAATTGACTCTATATTTGTGGGTGAAACGTGGCAGCCAATTGCACACAGCGGTGTCCCACAAATAGTTGTGGACAGAAATGACCCGATTTTTTTTGAGGGATTATTATCAGGCATGTGGAGTAAAGAAACTTACCCAAGGTTTCACCCTGCCGGGAATTCAACCCAGGTCCCTCGCTTGTAAGGCGAGTGCTCTAATCACTGAGCTACAGGACTCCAAACTTACTGAGAATTAAAATTAAAAATAATAATAATCCATGGATTTGGTATAGCACCTTTCAAGTCAAGATATCCCAAAGCACTTTGGTGTGAGACTGTCTTTTGTGGGTGAAAAGCAGCAGCCAATTTGCACACAACGATTTCCCACAAACAACCAAAGTGAAGTGAATGACAAAATTTATTTGGGAGATTGCTAGGCAGGACATGGGGTGAAATTCCCTTCCATTTTCGAATAGTGCCCTGGGATCTTTATCTGAAGCAGACTGAACTTCGGTTTAATATCTCATCCAAAAGAATGCACCTCCAACAATGCAGCACTACATTGGAGAGTCAGTTCAGACAGTATAAATTTGAAGTGCTGACGTAGGGTTTGAACCCACAACCTTTTGATTCAGATGGGGATGCTACATCTGGCAAAATGCCTCGTCACCGTTCCTGACCAACAAACATCATGACATGTCCTGGCTGATGATTAAAGTGGGCCACCTCCTCAGGGCATTCAAGTACAATTGAGATCTGGGCCAGTCGGCTCATTGCCCTCGGGCCGCCTGCAGAAGGGAGGAGATCGTGGACCACCTCTTCCTGGAGTGCAGTTTTGCAAAGGTGGTTTGGGGAAAGATGGAGTGGATACTCTCGCGGTTTGCCCCTGGGGACCTGTTGTCTCGGACGTCCTCCTGACGTGAAGGGGGGTCTATAAATGTAATTTTGTTATTGTTGTCACTGCACTCGCTGCTGTACGGCCTCTTCCTGGTGACAGAACAATAGTTCTTCAAGTATTTTAGTTTCAGATCTCAATAAACCCAATGGTCGGAGTATGATAAAATATATTTTAATGACAGTCATAAAGATACATACAACCGGGAACACGTAATTTGTTACAATAGAACAGTGTTAGCAGGGTAAAGGGTAGAACAGAGTTACCGGGAGTGTCTCTACTACTGTATATAACTCTCATTTACAATAGAACAGAGTTACAGAGAGTACCTCCTACTATATAACTCTCTTATACCATAACAACGTTACTGGGAGTGTCTCTACTATATAACTATCGTTTACAATAGAACAGAGTTACTGGGAGCGCCTTCACTACATAATCTGTTAAGTCTCTCTGCAGGGGATTTCCTTACGGTCGATGGTCTAGCTGACTGTTATTCTTTTCAAGCTTTCAATCTTCCATCTAGAGTCATGAAAGTAGACGGCTCAGCTGTGCTGGGTTTCAGGCTTTCGATCTTCCATCACAATCTTCCATTGGGTGTACGAGGTTAGGTAGTTGAGTGTTGTGGTGTCCGTCTCGTGCCGAATCTCCTGAGTGTGGGCCTTCCCCAAGTCTTATGCTCTCACTTGGGAGGTCTCACTTACACCCGGGAGTTAGATTCGTCACTTCCTTATAATCAGTCACAAGATGTTTTTCTGAAGTTCCTTTGTTAGTAGACAGTGCAAAACTCAAGGCTGCGTGCTACATAATGTGCCAGGTGCAAAACATTGTTGGCTAAAGGTGAATATCTAACACCGGCACTCACAGCGAAACTCACATTGAGTGTGACTGGAGGACCATAAACTCGGTAAACATATATACCGTCATTTCTGTGAAGCGCTTTGAGATGTCTAGAAGACATGAAGAGCTCTATATCAAATGCAAGGATTATTCTTATTCTTACTATTATTAGTCTGTGCTCTTCTGGCAGAACGAGGGGACGGTGGGAGCCTGTCTCAGGCCTGCGCACGCTAGGGTCAGTGACTATGTATTGAGGGACAAGCTGAAATTCAGATCAGCCATGGCAAAGGCCAGATGAGGCCTGACCCCAGCAGGAGACTATGAAGTACAAACCGCTCAGGGTTGCACACACCGGATAGCCCACGAGTGGTTGTTAAAAAAAGGTACAGAAGGACGCTTGACATGTAACCGAATAGCGTCCGAAAATGTATGTCAAATAGACATGTACGAGTACAGTGCATATCAGGACGCCTTCCGAAAGTGGAGGGTGATGTTCTCAGGTGTGCACGGGCATGCACTTGGCAGTGGTGTACACAGGGTCGACTGTTTTAAAGCGAGTGTCCCCGGAAAAAGGTGTGCGCAACCTGCGTGTGGATATTTTGAATTTGATTTTGGATTCATGTTCGGAAATATATTTAGAAATAAATATATATTTTCAAAATAAAAGCTACCAACTGAGCCAGCCTGACACAAAAATTAACCCAATTGCGTGACAACCTTTGATCAACAATGTCGGTTATGTTTCTCATTCAGTTCAAAATGAATCTTCTCACCTGTCAGATTTATACAGCACATTGAAGACCACAATCATTCTGATGAAATGTTTCTTTACATTATCATTATTATCGGAAAGCTGTACGTATTAATGGAGGTTTGGCCAGATCGTATTGTCTTTTAAACATTTGAAACATATTGTCGACAAACATTACTCAATGAATGATGGTGGTGAGATAACAGATGTCAGCCTAGATCAGCTGGTTGTACACATGTCTCTGTGGCAGAAGATTACGGGTTTAAGTCCAAATCATCATTTTGTGTTCACAGTCTAGGATGAATCATTGGCGGTGCTACCATTAGATGAGACATTATACTAAAGTCCTACATACAAATTTGCCTACAAATACATAGTCACTCACTACACTTTAAGGTAAATCCTGTGAGATACTATGAGCCATTTCAACATTGTAAAAAGGTGCTACATCAAATATGAGGATTACCTGCAGTACAATTTGACAAATTTATTAATAATAATAATGATCCTTGCATTTGAAATAGCGTCTTATCACTTCTTCGAGATGTCTCAAAGAGCTTCACAGGATATAGTGTAAAGTGAATTGACTATATACAGTAAAAGCCCGTTTGTCCAGCACCCTTGGGACCTGGTCAATGCCGGTTAAACGGCATGTCGGATATTTGGTCGAATATCCGACGCCGAAAACCCAACACAAAAAACACTAACTTTTTTTTAAACATACCATATTAATAATAGACTAAATAATAACAGAATAACATAATAATAAATAATAACAGAATAATAACACCTGGATACTTACCAATAAAGCAATAAATATTGATTACAGTCTATAAACACAGAACATAATCACAAAGCAAACTTTTACAACAGCGGACGGTACTAGCTTAAAGAAATAGTGTCTTTTTTTCCCTTTTTTTTCTTTCTTTCTCTCTCTCCTTCCCCCTATCTCTCTTTCACACACATACTCAGTCAGTCTGGCATCTCAATGGCTCCAAACCCAAACCCTCTGCTCTCCTCTCATTTTCCATCTAAATGAATCAACGCATTCCCTCTCTCTCTCCCCTCCTCTCCCTCACCTCTCTCTCCCCCTCCCACTCCTCTCTTTTTCTCCCACCCCTCTTTCCCTCTCTTCCCCCCCCCCATCCTCTCTCTCCCTGCCTCTCTCTCCTTCTCCCACCACCACCAAAACAGTGTATAAACCCACGATACACTCAGGCTACACAAGGCAATACGTAGTATCCATCAGAGTGAGAGAGAAAGAAAGAAAGGGGAAGAGATAGAAAGAGAGAGGGAGAGATAGAGAGGAAGGAAGGAGAGGGAGAAAGAGAAAAAAAAAGAGGGAGAGAGAGAAAAATGAGAGAGGGAGAGGAAAAACCAACAGTGTGGCTTTAAGAGGAAACTATCGGCAGCAATCAGAACTCATCATATTGTACTCTCGTGCGACAATAGACTCATTTAATGCAGCACCGCGATTGTGCCGGATAAGGTCCGGTTATTCAAATGATGACCCTTTTTTTTGAGGTGACGATTGTACGATTATACGGAAGTTACAGTTGATCAGGTCATGGATAAATGGGCTTTTACTGTAATTTGTGGGTGAAACACTCAGCCAATTGTATACAGCAGTGTCCCCCAAATAGTCATGAATTGAGTGGCCAAATTATTATTTTTTATTTTGAAGAAATTATTACCCCTGGAAAAGCAACCCGCCAATTGACTAACAACCCGTTCCTACTTACTGTAAAACAGAGTCGTGTGGAATAAGGACATTTGCCTAACATTTCACCTAGGTCTCTCATTTGCGAGGTGAATGCTCTAACCATTGATTATTATGAGGCAATGTGAATCAACTATTCCAGCTTCCATGGCTTGGCTTTGCCCACTGCAGTATTGCATATCCTGGATCAGTTAAGACCATTAAGGATATATCTGCCCACTGGATTACCTAGTATGTCTACCACCATTAAATAATAAGATATTCCCTTTCAATTCGTAATGCTTTAATAAAGTAGAAAATCAATGTGAAAGTGATTTTGCTGAGAAATGAACATCGGATTATTGTCATTATGGTTGAAGCCCCACACGTCCTGTACTGAATAGGGACCTTGATGCTCTGAATATCAAGTTGAGCAGTTTCAAAAAATGTCATGACTTCTGTGAAGTTTTCATTTCATCCTGCATAGCAATGTTATCAGCTTTAGCGCAGCTTTGCTAAAGGCTACTGAGAAAGTGTAGCTACATTTGACCCGAGTGATATCTGGCAAGGCAACAGAGAGGCTATCTCTTACCCCAGGGATTGACTATTAGTCAAATAGCTGCAAAAAGCAAATCAGGTTAACCTCTTTAAAGCTCTTCGCGATTTTTTCCATATAAAAAGTACTCCTGGGTGGTGATGATGGTGGGAGAAGAGGGTGGGGGAGGGTAGTTGTTTTTGCAATTTTCAGAGTGATTAACCACCCTTATACAATACTATATGGTGGATTCCTGTAGTTCAGTGGTTAGAGCACTCACCTCGCAAGCGAGAGACCTGGGCAGGGCAAAAACTTAGGCATGTTTCCTTGAACCACATGCCTGATAATAATCCCGCACAAAAAAATAATAATAAATTGGTCACTTCAATCCATCGCTGTTTGTGGGACACAGTTGTGTGCAATTGGCTGCTGCGTTTCACCCACAAATTAACAACGACAAAATTACATTTATAATGTCTTTCACATCGGGAAGATGTCCCAAGGTGCTGAACAGTCAGGGGTGAGGACCCGAGCATGGGGGAGGAGCAGGGTAGGAGGAGGGAGCGGTGAGAGAGGTGGGAGAGCAGCAGAAGGCATGATTGAAAGGGGCAGAGAGGCGAATAGCTCTGCCACCAATGCTAGGGCGGGTTGGGCAGGAGACATGGAGCAGACTGGAGCCCGCTGAACGGAGTGGGCGGGCAGGTTGGTAGGGGTCAGAGAGGTAGGAAGGATCAAGGCCATAGATGGCCTTGAAAGTAAGGATGAGGATCTTGAATTCGATCCTCTGGGGGCTGGGAGCCAATGGATCCAGGCGAAGGTGGGAGTATTGGAGTCACAGAGCCTGTTGCGGGAGAGGACATGAGCTGCATTTTTGGATGATCTGCACTCCCCCACCACTCCTTTATCTCTCACCCTTCCAACACCCCACCCACGCAAATTAGTGCCCTGCCCCATCTCCCCACTCCATGCCATCCACAGCCTACTGACCATGGCTCGTTAACCTGCCGTATTGTTTCTCAGTGTGCGCACTTTGGCTGCTGCTCCAGACTCGAGCTGCCCTCCGCCTAAAATGCCCCCCCTCTCTGCAACTCTCCCGCTCTGCCCTGCTCTCTCTGCCCTCCCTGCCTCCTATCCCCACTCGAACCACCCACAGCCTTCCTCTGCGCCAACCTGGGAATCCTCCGCTGGGCTCAACATGGCACTTGGCATTGGCTGTCCAGCAGCAGACACACCGACTGCCCTATTCCCCATGACTACCGCCAGCCCCGCCGGGGGCTGGGAGGGGCTAACCTCTCCTCCCTCATCTGCATCCCCACCTCCCCCACTGATCAATCCAGTCCCCCCTCCCATCCCACACATTCTTCTACCAACTGCTCCCTCCACATTGGCCTCCAAAATGTCCTCTCCCTCTACAACAAGACTCTGGTCGTCAACGATCTCATCCTCACTGAGAACGTTGATATCATGGCCCTGACGGAAATCACCCCAGGTGACACCTTCCCCCTCACGGAGGCCACACCACCTGGCTATACCTCCCATCATGCCCCCCGCCTCAACCACCGTGGTGGTAGTGTGGCCCTCATTTCTAGGGTGCCCTATCCGCCTACTCCTCTGGTTCTTTCCCCTTTTTTGAACACCTCACCCTCTACTACTCCTCTCATCTCTCCCCCTACTGTCCCTCAAAATCCTCCCCAACCTTCATCTCTGACTTCTCCACACTCCTAGCTTCCCTCTGCACCTCCTCTGATCGCCTCATCATCCTCGGCAACTTCAACCTCCAGTTCACCTCCTCTTGCTCCACCTCCTCAGAATTCTCCTCCCTCCTCACCTCTCTCAACCTCTCCCTCCAAATCCACTCCACCACCCATGTTCATGGCCACCCGCTTGACCTGGTGATCACCAGGGGCCTCAGTGTCTCGGATGTCACCATCACCAATAAAGCCATCTCCGATCACCAATTCATCTCCTTCAACTCCTCCACCCCTCTACCCCCAAACCTACCACCATCTTCTACTGCCCATGGAAGAAAATCCCCCCACAAACTCTCTCCGCTGCCTTGGAGTCCTCCGAACTCCTCTCCCTCTGGTCCACCTCCTGCACTGACCCATTCGCCGCACTCACTCTCCTCCACAACACCCTCTCCACCACATTCGACACTTGCTCCCCTCACCTCCCGAACTGCTTCCTAATCCCAAACCTCACCCTGATTCACCTCCTGATTGGCTCGCATCAGCGCCTCCATACCTCAGGCGCTGGCAACATCAGCATCCAAGGCTGTACTCTCCATCTCTCGAAGCCAGTCAGGAACCTAGGCGTGTTGTTTGACCCTGAACTGTCCTTCCTCCCCCAAATCAGCGCCATGACCGGTACTGCCTTCCACCACTTCCCCAATATTGCCAGACTCCATCACTACTTCACCCCCCATGCTGCCGAAACACTTGTCCACGCATTCATCACATCAAGGCTTGACTATGGGAACTCTCTCCTCGTCGGCCTTCCCAGCTCCTCCCTTCACAAACTGCAGATTATTCAGAACTCTGCAGCTCGTGTACTCTCCCGAACTAGGCTCCGCGACCACATCACTTCCACCTTCGCCCATCTCCACTGGCTCCCCATCCCCCAAAGGATCGAATTCAAGACCCTCGTCCTCACTTTCAAGGCCATTCACGGCCTTGCCCCCGCCTATCTCTTCAACCTGCTGTCTGTCTCCCTATCAGCCTGCCCTCCCCTTCCATTCAGCGGGCTCTGACCGAATTGCCCCACCATCGGGTGGCCGGGCTTTCACCCTCTCTGCCCCCACACTCTGGAACTGCATTCCGCAATCCCTTCGCCTTGCTTCCTCCCTTTCCTCTTTTAAGGCTCAAGACCTACCTCTTCGATTGTGCCTTCTGCTGCCCTCCTAACTCTCCCAACTTTCCTACTCTCCTTCCCCCTGCCCCTACCCTGACCCTTCCCTCCCACTGCTCGGGTCCTGACCTAACTGTTCAGCCCCTTGGGACGTCCTCCCGACGTGAAAAGTAATATTATATTACTATAATATATATATTATAGTATATATATATATATACTAGTATATATACTATAATATACTAGTAATATAGTATATATTACTATAAATGTAATTTTGTTGTTGCAGCTTGTGAAGAGAAGAGATGGGAAGGACAACGAGGAGGGAGTTTCCGTCAAACCTTGATGTGACAAATGCATGGTTGAGAGCTTTGGCAGTCTGAGGAGTGAGGCAGTGGTGGAGTCTGGCAATTTTTCAGAGGTGGTGGATGGCAGTGATCATGGCATGGATGTGGGGGAGAAATGATATTTCAGGGTCAAACAAGACACCCAGTTTCCTGGCTGGCTTCATGAGTTGGAGTGTGCAGCCTTGGGTGTTGATGCTGCCAGCGTCCGAAGTGCAGAGACGCTGATGTGATCCAATCAGGAGGGCCTCAGTCTTGTTGACGTTCAACTGGAGAAAGTTGTCCCTTGTCCAAGACTTGATGTTGAACAGGCAGGCAGTCAGGACGCCAGCAGTCCAATCAATTCACTTTTACTCTGTGAAGCGCTTTAGAAGACATAAAAAGCACTATATCAAATGCAAAGATTATTATTAAATGCAGGCATTTGTGATTGTGGTTCAAAGATATCAGATAGTAAGCTATGTCATGGTAGCCAGTAATCACAGAAAGTCTCCTGAGATTTATTGTTCTTAAAATATGACTGGAGTGCCTTTCTAATTCACTTTTCCACATGCAAATTGTCACTAAATACATAGCTCACATTATTTATTGTGCATCCTTTTATGTAATGAATAAAACTGCTAAGATTCATGATGTTTTCCAGTTAAATTATGGTCTATTTAATTTCAAATTAACTCAATGGTTAAAATAACTGGTTTGGCACTTACAACGGATATTGCTTCCATGATTTTATTATACAGAAACACATTTGGTAGCTATTAAGAAACTCTAAAGATTTATGCCAACATTTCTGTGTTTTTGTGCTGATTTACTGAGGATTCACGTTTGCATTTGAAGCAATATCAAAGTACTGTACTGTTTGGTTTTTTGAAAGATTTTTTCAAAACAATGATATAAATTACAATAACTAGATTCATTCCCCTGAATTGTTTGTGAAACAATCAGTGCTGCTGATACCTTGGTATATGTGCCGAAGTGGTTGGACTGAACAGTATTGTTAATAAAAAACAAAAACAGAAGTCGCGGGGAACTCTCAGCAAGTCAGGCAGCATCTATGGAGAAAGGAAAAGTGAGTCAATTTCGGATCCACGACCCTTCGTCAGATACAGCACCTTATCACGGATTCTAGACATCTTAAAGTGCTTCACAGAATATACTGTAAAGTGTAGTGACTATATTTGTGGGTGAAACGCAGCAGCCAATTGCACACAGCAGTGTCCCACAAACAGGCATGGATTAAAATGACCAATTTATTATTGTTCGGGGGGTGGGGGAGGGGGTTGGGATTCATGTGAAAAAGTGAAATGGAAATTATGAGAAACTATTGACTCAGCCACAAAATATTAGCTTGTCTCCCAGCTTGTCAGTGGCACAACAACAACAACAACAACAACAAAATTACATTTATAGAGCGCCTTTCACATCAGGAGGATGTACCAAGGTGCTGAATAGTTAGATCTGGACCCGACCCGGGGGGGAAGTGGGACGGAGAGTAGGAAAGGGGGGGAGAGTTAGGAGGGCAGCAGAAGGCGCAGTCATAGAAGAAAGTCTTGAGACCGCCTTGAAGGAGGAAAGGAAGGAAGTGAGGCGAAAGGATTGTGGGATAGAGTTCCAGAGTGTGGTGGCAGAGAGGCTGAGAAATAGAATTTATTCAGTATGTCAATGTCATGTCTGATATGGTCATTAATTGAAAAGCAAATAAAATGTTTTAGAAAGATCAAAGTACTTATTTGATTGCTTCAGTAAGCACCCCTGTAATGCTGTACTTGGTAAAAAGGCAAAATACCGCAGATGCTGGAAATCTCAATTGAGTTCTGACAAAAGGTCATCAAACTGAAACGTGAACTTACTTTCCTCTCTCCATAGATGCCGCCTGACCTGCTGCGTGTTCCCAGAGACTTTAGTTTTTACCACAGATGTATTTTGTTTCAGTTGCCCTCACATCACCTCCTTGGCCATACCCTGTTGAGGATCACTATGTTACTCTGAAGCAAACAGAAAATATTAAAATTGACATGCTAGCGATGTATGAGACATCCATTACATTCTGAGAAGTGAGCTGTTTCAGCCATACAATTATTTAAGGTTGAGAGTAGATGTATTTGAGAGCTGAACTGCAGTTCTATCTTGCTTTAATACCATGCACTGAGGTTCAGTAGACAGTGATTACAGGTTAAATTTATCAGATATTCAAGCTCTACTCCACACTTTAGCTTATTCAGGCATGATAAATAAAGCAGCTATTTTGTGAATAAACAATTCTGTCTTTAGTTCCTATGACCCTATTTTCCAGAACTCCCTCCCTTTACCATTGGTTCATGTCTTTCTGTCTACATCCCACCTCAAATCCTACCTCTTTGAATTTATCATTGCTCACCTAGCCTCCGACACCCACCCCACCTCCCCCACCGCCCCACATCTCCATCACTCAGCTTCCAACTCTGTGACTGTGAAATGCTCTGAGACCTTACCATACTTCAAGGGTGCTATATAAATGCAACTGGTCGTGTGTACAGTTATCACAGATATGAAAGGGAGCTGCTCAGACCCTGAAGACAGTACAAGGAGAGCAATGAGGATACTTGTCAATGTTAGAGGTCAGGACGCTGAACTCATTTAATAAACATTTTGATACTGTAATGAGAGAACAGTTGTGTAGTATTTTGGAGGAATGGGATCAAACCAAGGACTTTCTTCCACTGAACCAATCTTGAGACACCAGCAGTGTTGGAATGGTACAAGCTCGGAATTCTGAATTAAGACTGCTGGTTCCATAACCCTCTATTATCCTGAAAAAGTCGTGCCACTCTACATGCAGGTATGTGCTTATAGGAACAGAAAATGTAAAAGACATTGCAGTCCGTCTAGTTGGTTTCAAAGTTCAGAAAATAGTACACGATACAATATATAGAGCTCACTGTCATCCATATCTGGTGCAATGTTCACCATCAATCAAGATCTAACAACATTAATCAAGAACTTACAATGTTAATCAAGAACTTACTCTTGGACTCTGCTTTACAGCCACCTTCCCAGCCCTCCAACCCCCCTACCCCCCACCCCACCCCACCCCACCCCTGGCTCTGAGTCAGACTCTGCCACTGTTAAGTGCTCTGAGACGCTACCAGGTGTGGAGGGTGCTATATAAGTGCAAATTGTTATTCTTGTACCATTAAGAGAAAACAATTAGCATTTCCAGTATTAAAGCTTCTACTTATATTACGTGAGTGCAGATTCGATGATGTGATTGGGAGGCAGAAAACAAATTAAACTTTTTAACAATAATTTTAAGAAAGGTTAACCCAGTCCCTTCATTCAGAATTAAAACTGAGTCTCCTGAATATTGCTACATGGTTAAAGTACCTTTTCTCAGTGAGCTTCCATGCCAGTAAATGTGGATAAGTTTGATTCTGCAGTATCAAATATTTAGAGAGAGCATAAACATAGCTGATATGGACTGTGGAAATGTCATACAGGTATGGCCCCTTTCTGAATTCCCATCTAATCCACTTTATTCAGTAAGCAACTTGATGTTGAGCATGTTTCAGTTAACTTATCACTGACCTTGAGGTCCCACAATTTACCTCCAACCAAATTGCCAAGCCACTTATAACTTGTTCAGTTTTTCTCAATATAATACATTGTAAAAAAAACAGGAAAGATGCAAATCTAGGAGAGATTTTGAAGGAAATGATCAAGTCATTCATTAGCTGGACAAAAGGATATGTAAATAGACATTCTATGAACTGTAAGATGACTTGTGAGATTCCCCAACAATCAATCCATCAAGCTTTACTTTGAAAGAGAGGGATATAATTTAAAGAGATCGCCAGACACTTTCCAGCTGGGGAAACGAATGACAAGTGGTATGTAGCATTTTGGAAATGATAGGTGCAACGGGAAACAAAGATATGAGTGGGTGAGTTGAAAGGATCATTGTCTGGCGGCAATTGCCAAAATGAGTAGATCAGCACTGTTAAAAGGGTTGGGCGGAGGAATGCAGAGCAGGCGGGTTGAAGACGTTAGGGAGATGCCAGGGCATTAAGTGGTTTGTTGGTGAGCGTGACGAGCTTGAATTGATCCATTATGAGAAAGGGAGCCAGTGTAGCTTGACAAGGACTTGTGTGATGGGGTGCAGAGTTTTGTGTCTGTAAGGATATGGATGGCAGAGGCTTGAATTAATTGCGTGAAGTTGTTCATCTAAATGTTTATCATTTGCAGGTGAAATGTTGCATAAGTCTTGTGTGCTCTGTGCACTAACACTAGCAAATATTAATTCCAAGTTTGAAATGGGCTTTGCTTTTTAAGTATCCGTACAATGGCAAGTTTTCAAATATTAGACAACTGCATGTGTTGGATTGGAAATGATTCAAATCTCCTGCTTTGCCTTCACTTTGTGGCTGTTTGTGGGACATTGCTGTGTCCAAATTAACTGCCACATTCACCTACAAAATGCTTTACAATAAATCTTTTCATGCACTTTGAGTCGTCTTCTAGACATGAAAGCTGCATATCAAATGCAATGATGCTTACTATCATTTTTATTATAGTGGAAGCCATTTAAGCCAAACGCTGGGTAAATCAGACAAAACGCCCGGGCCCAATTCATTTGAATTCTTACCTATTTTAAAGATACCTCTTAATTCGGACAACAATCCAATTAATCTGGACAAAATGCTGTGCTGGTCCCTGCTCCAGGATGGAAATGGGAGGAAAAGTCAAGTTGCGATTAATTAACAGTGGACTCCAGTGTTTCATGAGTGGCTCTGCTTCTGGAATTCCCATAATGACAGGGGGCCGGGGTGGGGGAGAGGGTGGGGGTGGGGTGTATGTGGAAAGAAGACATTTAGAGCCCAAACATTCACAAGCTGTTCTAGGCTGTCAAGAACAACAACAACATCAAAATTATATTGATAGAGCACATGGGGAGGAAGGAAGGAGCTTGGAGCCACTGCTAGCTGGTTCCCTTCCCATCCAATGGGAATAATAATGGGAGGGAGGAGGCACTGCTGATGGTGTTCCTATGCTGGGTGGGAAGAGGACAACATTTCATTTAACCTTAAGTTGAACAAAATAGCTATCCCCGATCTATTCAGTTTAAGCGACTTCCACTTTTGTTATTGTCTTAAGTCATTGAGTAATGAATTTTGAATTAATGTAAAAGAAAAGTAAAAGTAAAGTTGTTCTCATTCTATATGAAACTGGCCATGGGTGTGTGTGTGTAAGGAATATGATTTTATTTTTCATGGGAAAAATGGTTGGGTGGACACAGGAAAGGTATCAAGAGAACTGAACCAGAACTAGGTAACAAATAAAAGAAACATTGAGGTAAATGTAGTTAAAGGAGTTTGGTAATTTGCAATTCATATTATCATATGAAATACAGTCAAACCTGTTATCGGCAAAGATATAAGGCACTGGAGCAAAGTGACCTTAATGTAAGGGTGTCCTCCGAGTAAGGATTTGGGGTTCATTGACTGGATCTGAAAATTTTGAAAGAAATTCTGTGGGTCAAAGATTTTCAGTGATTCTCACGTAGACTCCTGGTAAATTCCTTGCACAGTTAGCAATGATGTCTCTCCAGTGAGGCAGGAAGCTGTGAATAGCATATGGACTGCTCAGCAGGTGTTGGTAAATGTGTTTGCCATCTAGCGGGAATCTACATGCAGGCATGTAGGAATTGGTAATGCATCATCATTAAGTACACTTAAATTCACTTCGAATTGGCCTCTGAAAAGGGTGTCTACACTGAAAGGGCTAAAATATTGTGCCCATTGGTTTTGTTAGACAGGTGATTGCTAAATAGAGATGGTTTATTATGGAAAATCAGCCGAGACTGTTCTGGGGCGGCTGCTGAGTGGAGGTAGTGTACTTGCTTTAGCAAGAATCTGAAAATCTGATTTCAGATTTCTAACAAAAGAATGCAAAATTGCAGGTGTTGCATAAACACTGCAAACGCTATAAAGGAAGTAGTGAATAGAATGTTTATTTCTGCTTGTGAAGGACACACTCCTTCACTACTTGTAAGTTATGTGCTGTCCTTCACTAGTGAAATAAACATTGTGTTCAATAACTTCCTGTGGAATATCCTCTGTGTGTTGTTTTATGGTGTGGTGCAGTATTGCTGTAATTTTTGGGTCCAACAGTCGGCTGGCAGTTAAAAAATGATTAGTAGATTTATGGATTTCCTTTTCACTGTGTTTACCTACAGGACTGAAAGCTGATCCAGATGTATACATTTATTAGGTGCTCACTCTATGGCTTCTTTTGTTTAACCCACTGTGCGGTATATTTATTCTGAGCTCTCATTCCAAGTGAACGTCAAATGGACCTTGTCTGAAACTTGGACCAATGTTAAATGTGGTTAATTGACCCTGAAGGATGCTTTGTAAGATCAACTTTGCATATAAAACAATCAGCAAAGAGAAAAGCCACAGCCCCATGTAAATCAAATATAAATGTTCCCCTTTGTGTAGGAATATCTTTTCCTTTTCGTAAGTTACTTTCTGATAGTTCATCTTCAACATTCAGGAGACAATCAGGTGACTTGCTCAGAGGCCTCCACAGTGCATATTGAAAGCAATGCTCAGTAGATGAGTAAGGTGATTGACTGGTCAGATTGTGGAGTGATTTTCTGTATGTTCCCAAAACATTTGGAAAGATTGGAAACTAAGCAGTGATAGGGCACCTGGGGCCCAAGTATACATGTTATCACTCCAAGGTGTGATCTGATAATTTGGGATATATGTGCATGCGACCACCAGGAAGGTGGAAGGTGAACTAGATGGACATATTTATTTATCTAGCATTTCTTCAAAACTTATGTTCTTAGATTCATAGATTCATAGAATTTTACGGCACAAAAGGAAAACTTTCAGCCCATCTAGTCTGTGCCACCTCTTTGAAAAGAGCGATTCAATCCCACTGCCCTGCCCGCTCCCCATAGCCTAATAGACCTGTTCTCCCTGAATAAAGATCTAATTCCCTTTTAAAAGTTGTTATCGAATCAGCCTCCACCACCTTTTCAGGCAATGCATTCCAGATTCGAACAACTCGCTGAGTGAAAACATTTCTCCTCAGCTCCCCTCTACTTCGCTTTGAAACTATTTTAAATCTGTGACCATGAGTCACAGATTCGCCACGAGTGGAAATAGTTTTTCTCTATTTGCCCTGCCGAAACCCCTCATGATCTTATAAACCTCTATTAGGTCTCCCCTCAATCTTCTCTGTGCCAGAGAGAATAACCCTAGCCTATCTAGCCTCTCCTCATAGCTGAAGTCCCTCAATCCTGGCACCATCCTAGTAAATCTTCTTTGTACCCTTTCCAATGTCTTCACATCCTTTCTATAATGTGGTGACCAGAATTGTACACAGTATTCCAGCTGAGGCCTCACCAAAGTTTTATAGAGGTTAGTCAGTACTTCCTGACTTTTGTACTCTCTACCCCTATTTATAAAGCCTAGTATCCCATATGCCTTCTTAACAGCCTTGTCTACCTGTCCTGCCACCTTCAACGAGTCACTAACACAAATCCCCAGGTCTCTCTGTTCCTTCACACCATTTAAAATTGTACTATCTAGCCTATATTGCCTCCCTTCATTTCTTCTCCCAAAATGCATCACCTCACACTTCTCTGCATTAAACTTCATCTGCCATGTGTCTGCCCACTTTACCAATTTGTCTATAACTTCTTGCAGATGGTTACTATCCTCCTCTATTCTTCTATTTAGTTCAGTGGACTTTTTTTCCCCCAAAATCAAAATCTTATACAATCCAGGTATCCCGCCCCAACCGCGTTTTTTTCTACCGCTAATTTCACTTATCCACGGTTGGCTCGCTGCGACAACCCTTGCTAACTACGGCAATGGTTATTGCTTAACCCTTGCTTATCATGGGTTTTAACACTAACACTAGCATTTGCCGCTAGGACCCAGTTTCATCAACCAGCCACGATGTTGTTTCGCGCTTGCGTTTGACACTAGGACCCAATTGCAATGTCGCAATCAACCAGCCACGATGTCGCTTTTCTCTTCGGATTAAGGTAAATAAGATGAATTTATTGTCGCTTCTCTGCATCCCCCCCCCGCCCGTGTCACCCACCACACCACCTTCTCCACATCCCCTCATCACATCATGTCACCCACCACACCACCTTCTCCACATCCCCTCACCACACCATGTCACCCACCACACCACCGTCTCCACACCTCCCCACTCCATGTCACCGACCACACCATATTCTCTGCATTCCCCCACCTCCATGTCACCCACGAGACTACCATCTCCGCATCCTCCCTCCCCTCCGTGTCACCCATCACACCACCTTCTCCGCATCCACCCACCTCCATGTCACCCACCAGACTACCTTCTCCGCATCTCCACCCCTCCGTATCACCACCTCACCACCTTCTCCGCATTCCCCCCACCCTCCGTGTCACCCACCGCACCACCTTCTCGGTTGACTTCTCTCTCTCTCTCTGTCTGTGTGTAGTTCAGTCAGTCAGTCAGACAGCCTCGCAGATTGCTGCAGATCCTGGCAGCCAATGTTCTCAAACTTACTCCCCCTATCCCCATGTTTCTCATAGGGCCCTGCATTTTCCAACTGCGACAAAGCAAACGTACTCCCCCTATCCCCATGTTTCCCATAGGGCCCTTTATTTTCCAACCATAGTTTTACTAACCGCGGAGGTTTTCAGGAACGTATCCCCTGCAGTTGGGGAGGGATACCTGCATTCTAATTGAATGTCAGTATTCGATTTTGCACCACAATTGAAATAATGGTGACAGTTTTAACTGATATTTTCCTTGTCGATGTATTCAAGGAAATTTTGTAGGTTGCTGTACATGGAAATTAAATGTTGCAATTTTCTCTCCTATATCTAACACTGGCAACAACCATACTTTGAAATCGACCAGCCTTCCGTAGATTCAACAAAAATCCTATAGTTTCCAAGCAATGTTCACAAGATCACAAGGTATTTAGATGAAAAAGGCCCTTCACTCTGTATGATCTCATTCAATATGAAGAATAATAATAATGATAATAACAATAATCCTTGCAATTGATATAGCGCATTTCGCGACTATGTCTCAAAGCGCTTCACTGAATATACTGTAAAGTGAATTGACTGTATAGTTGTGGGCGAAACATGGCAGCCAATTGCATACAGCAGTGTCCCATAAACAGTCGTGGATTGAAACGACCAATTTATTATTTTTTTGAGGGATTGTTATTAGGTGTGTGAATTAAGGAAACTTGCCCAAGATTTCATCCTGGCTGGAGTTGAACTCAGGTCTCTTGCTTGCAAGGCACATGCTCTCACCACTGAGCTACAGGACTCCACAAATGTTGCCCTAATCATTAGAAATTTGAGTTGTTTCTAAAATGAATCCAACATCCTGACTTCAACCACCCTTCATGGCAACCCGTTCAGCGCCTTGGGACATCCTCCTGACGTGAAAAGCGCTCTATAAATGTAATTTTGTTGTTGTTCCAACTGTGTAATCAATTGCTTCGTAGGGTCTATCCTAAATTTCCCTTCACACCTGTGTCCTTTATTCCTTTCTGCCCAGTGACCAGCGCCTTCTGACGTCCTCCTGACGTGATAGGTATGATACAAGTGTAATTTTGTTGTTGTTGTTCTGCTTTGGCACATCAATGAAAGCATTGTTCTACATTTATTTTCTTTACTCAATATCATCTAAACCTCTATAAGATCGCCTTTTGTTTTGAGACTGAGCTTATTCAATGGTTGAGCTAAACAGACTGGATGATTATATTGTTCTGAATATTGTTAAAGGACAGAAACTTTCAGCATAGTAATCACACTAAAAAATTAGAATTTTGTATTCAGAGCTATCTCTTCAATTGTGCTTCCTTCATCTTTTCCCTGACTCTTTAGCTTTTCCCTCAGCTTGAGCTCCCAGTTAGTTGTGTGAAGCACATAGAGATAGCCTCCCATTGTGAACCATAGCACCATGTACTGAGAGTATATTCAAGCTTTCTGAGATGTTATCTGGTGTGAGAGGCGCTATATCAATGCAAGTTGTTGTTGTTCTTAAGACAGATTTGGGACTGAGTATCCTTTCTCCCTTTATAAAGGCAGAAAAGATCAATAGTGTATTCATCTTGAATATTTTGTTTGTGAAGTTTGTCTGAATATCCCCATGTGTTTACATGCCTGATGGCCTTTGTAATGAAAATTTCATTTGTTTCCAGTTAGAATGAAATAATGATTAATTCTGCTTGCCTTGTGAGCTGATTACAGAGAAGATGCATTGTGTTGAATCCTCAATTCCCATTGGGTTATTATTACTGACAGCCATGGAAATAAAGCAGAATTCTCGTAGTTAAGCAAAAGCAGATCCTTTTGCTGGCATCAAAAGAAGCATCTTGCTTTGTCAGAAAAAAAAAGTTCTTCGGGCAGCTTTTTGGTAACTGAAGTGCACATCAAATAAAATAATAGTATTTTAATCAGTATTTAGTGGAACCTACATTTCTGGAATGATGACCATATTGGTATTTTAGCCTATTCTAATCTCTTCGAGTGCCCATAGCAAACAAATTGTATGATCAAAACTAGTTATCACATATCTGTGTGTCTACTCCCATGCAAGCTAGCATCTTTAAGTACAACATAGGTCATCAAACATCTGAGTGTAGGTTTATTTGAAATTCTTTATAACTTGAAAGAAAACAAATGTTTTTAAATTAATTGCTCCCTCGAAATAAATTGTTCCCTTGCGGAAATAAATTTAAAACTTGCAAAGCTGAGTAGGTCACAAGGATATAATAAGCTCGAGGGTTTTTTCTTGTAATGTGACCATTACAGCAAAGAGCTCATGTTGTCATCAGAATGTTGAGATTGTATTACAGCCCATAACTCACTCCAACACAACATTTGTTTCATGTAATACACAGACCCACTGCAGATTGCTTTTTGTTTACACCAGTATCTAGTACACATGTAATCTGAGATATCTGGTCTATAGTCACAAATGTGTATTTAGCTTGGTGCAAAATGCTGTTCTTCCCTTAGAGTTAACACAAAAATAAAATTATGCATTAAGCTTGCAATATGGGATAGTCACCCTCCAGCAGTTTCAGGTGAGGTTCCTCCATGTTAGACCACAGCACAAAAGATTCAATTCAGCAGCCTATTATCACATTTTCTTCTCCCACCACTGCCAATGCCCCTGTTTAAGACAAGGTGTGATAGAAATTGCTACGATGATTCTTAAGAAAACAGAACAACGCATACTCGATCACTCAGACCAAAATTATTCATTGCCACTAGTAATCTCCCAGAATCACACTTGCTCGCTTTAAAAACAAATGCCATGATCCATGGTAGAATTTCAGTACAGCCATTTTTAGCAATAAATATACAACCTAGTTTATAAGGTAGTGGGTTACATGGTGTCACCAGTCACAGTTAAGGAATTTAATCTTCCCAAAGGCAACAATAATGTGTCACCATGCTGAAAGAGGTGGCCAGTGAATTTGCCAGTCATTTCCTGTGTTTATGTTGATGGAAAGTCTACATTGCAAAGTATATTTGTGTATAAGTTTGATTGTTCGTTAGTAGCACTCTCGCCTCTGATCAGAAGGTTGTGGATTCAAACCAACATCAGGACTTGAAACTCGTATAGTTTATTCGAACACTTGAATGCAGTGCTGGATTTTCGGACATACTGTCCTTCGGATGAGATGTTACACTGAGGCTCTTCTGCTTTGTCACCTTTACTTTATTCTTACATTTGTAAGGTGTAAATAAATAATATGTATATTATTAATATGGTGCACGGCTTCGTCACCTCACGGCTGGACTATGCAACTGCCCTCCTCACCGGTTTCCCCTCCACCACGATCCATAAAATCCAACTCATCCAAAACTCTGCCGCCCGCATACTCACCCGCATCAAATTTCGCTCCCCCATTACCCCAGTCCTTGCCAGACCCTTACCCCAGGCCCTCCCTATCCCCGAGAGGATCGATTTCAAGATCCTTACCCTTGTCTTCAAATCCCTCCACTCCTCTGCACCCCCCTACCTCTCTGATCTCCTCTCTCCTCAAGCCAGCTCCCGTTGCCTTCGCTCCACCAGGTCTGGTCTCCTCCATGTCCCGCGAATCCTCCGCTCCACCCTCGGCAGCCGGGCATTCAGCCACTATGCCTCGAGGCTCTGGAATTCCCTCCCTCACTACCTTCGTCTTGCCCCCTCTTTTCTCAGTTTCAGGTCCCAGCTGAAGATCTTTCTCTTCAACCGTGCCTTTGGTCACCTTTCTACCCCCGCCCCTGGTTCAGGCCCGGGATCTGCTATTGTGAAGCGCTCTGAGACGCCGTCCGGCGTGGAGGGCGCTATATAAATCAAAGTCGTTGCTGTTGTATATATAACTGCATAATATAATTTAGGGAAACAGAAAACCCTAATCTTTTAAACGGGTACTGTAAGATTCCAAGCAGCACAGAATTAGCAAGCAGCCTGCATGAGTTACAACAATGCATAAGTCCATGGCTGCTTGATTGACTATCAGCTAACAAGCACAAACAAGCAGCCTGCAGAGAAAAATAACACCTGGGCGCTAGTGTGGGAAAAAACCCTCGCATTTACATGAAATGGTGGGTGGAGGCACAGGCAATGCTCGTTGCTCCTCATGGTTGCTAACTAATGGTCTTCATCCAGTATGTACTGAAGTGTACAGGACTACTGTTCAGTCAGGTTGGTTTAATATTTATTTGCTATTGTAGTATTGTGTTGCCAGTTGTCAACGTTCTGCCTGATTTTTATATTTACTCCCATTGCTGTATATGTTATTGTTGTGTTCCTTATATGCAAGGTCAGCAGGGTTGCAAGGTTTTAATAAAGAGTTGTTGTTTCTACCAAATGTTTTCTTGAGTCTATGTAATATTCTAGACAAGAAAAGAAGTAAGCACTTCTGAGGATAGTTGGCAAAATTGGAGGTCTACAAGTGTGAGCAGACTTCGATTCGACATTCCTGTTACAAGGCGTTGGGGTTAACTGGGAATAACTCTCCGTGTGTGACTCTGATTTGGTTGAGTCACCTTCGATATGGGGACTCACATCGATAAGTTTAGGAGAGAAGCAGAGGATGTTTAGCACTAAAACGTTAATAAAATTTGCATGTACATCAAGGGGTGAGAACTGCAGCAGCTTGTTCAAGTCTACATTAGAGATCCCATGGCACTCTTGATAAAAGAGAAGGGATTTTCTCTGTCCTGGTGCCTTGGCCAGCAATCAACCACGATAATTGGTCATTCACTCCTTGGCTGTTTGTGGGACTTTACTGTGTGCAAATTAGTTGCCATGTTCGCCACAAAACACAGTCACTCCACATCACAAAATATCCTGTGAAGCTCTTTGTGACATCCTTTCGACATGAAAGATACAATATCAAATGCAAGGATTATAATTATATATATAATTTTTAAAGTGACCGTTCTCTTCTTTGATACGCCTGAAGGCTTGTTCTGGTATGAATGAATGCTTTATCTTGGCCAGTCACTGAGACCCACAGAGAGTTGGCTAATGGCTGTTGGCCCAGGGGTTGGATTAAATATCAAACATGAATTGAACCAGCAAAGAAAATTAAAATATTCAAGGATTAATCCATGCAATAGTTTTCAGTGGTGATTTTCTGCTCCATTCCACTGTGAAGTACACTGTTTCTCCACCACTTTCCTTTTATTGTTTCATTTGCAGCACAAAAGATGATCTGAATTGAATCAATTCTTCACAGGTATGCACGTTATTCTCAGGCTTTATTTTGTAATTTAAACTGTGAAAAATTACCCATCCTTGGGGAAGTAGGTCAGAGCTCAAAAAGTATAATCTAATGCCTGAACACAGTTATTAATATTGCTTTCAGCCCATACATTCTTTGAAGAAAAAAGGTACGTGTGGACAAGTTTAATATTATTTCACCTTGTGGAGTTTATAAACATCAGGTGACATGGTCTTCCAATTTCCTGCAATATGTGACTTTTCCAATCTTCTCTGCTTTAATCTGTTCCTAATTCATAATGATTTGTACAGGAATAACTAAGGAGTATTACGGCAGTTCACTTACTTACCCTGTACGTCACCTGGGACAATGGCTGTCCTGTTATTTGAACCCTATGTGTTACAGCTGAAATAGCGAATGATAATTAAACGTAGGGTAACCCTTTTGGTCTTACCAATATTCATCAAATTTATGTCACCAGCACTGATGAGATCACAGCTGAACAAATATTTAACTCTTAACCTCGTTTTTTAATTGGTAAATTGGATAGACTTGGTCGACAATATTAAACATAATAATAAAAATTAGTTATTCAAAATATTCTGAATTTTCCTTCTCCGAATGTCACTGTTTTCTTGTTGACCTTTAAAAATGTTTGATATAACAATGAGGTGGGAGTGGTTTTCAGCAATGAATGGTTAAAGGGTAGAAAGTGCAATTTCCATCAATGCAGGTACCATTAATTATTTTATACCATTCATGCAGATTTATAGTCAGAAAATGCCCTAAATATATCTCACATGTGATCAAGTTTCATCGTCCAAACAAATCACAATTCATGTTAAAAAAAATGTATGAAAATCTGAACTTGGCTGAATCCTCTTCTTGCAATAAAGTTGAGCATCTTCAGGCCTATATATATATCTATATATAATATATATAGATATATATATGTTTGATTGTTTGTTTGCTTGTTTGTTTATTTTCCTTTTTCTTAATTTTTTCCTCATTATTTTCGTTTGCATTTCCCTTCAATGAGAATTTGTATGTGCCGGTTTTCTGGTTCTCTCTCTTTCTGCCCATATATTAGTATGATTTTAACTCTTGAATCTCAGCTTCCCCACCCATAATAATAATCCTAATAATTCTTGCATTTGATATAGTGTTTTTCATGTCTTCTAGACATCTCAAAGCGCTTCACATAATATACTATAAAGTGAATTGACTGTGTATTTGTGGGCGAAACGCGGCAGCCAATTGCGCACAGCAGTGTCCCACAAACAGTCGTGGATTGAAATGACCAATTTCTTATTGTTGGGTGGGGGGTAGGGGTGGATTCATGTGAATGGATTATTATTAGGCGTGTGGAGTAAGGAAACTTACCCAAGGTTTCGTGCTGCCTAGATTCTAAACACAGGTCTCAGGATTGTAAGGCAAGTGCTCTAACCACTGAGCTACAGGACTCCACATACTGTTAAATGTGGAGTTAAATTGAGCTACGGACTCCCATGCAGTTTAATGGATGTATGAGTTTTCTGATGTGGATACGCAGTGCTCTCCTGTAAATTACTTAACGTGATTAATTATGAAATTGCTGACCATTGTTTATAACTAGATAGGCGGTGGTGAGAGTTTATTGTTTATTTTAACAGTAGATATAGTAAACGGCAAAACATATTATCATATAACAGCAAAACAGTTTACACAAGACACACCTGCAAACTATGAGTTGCTTCATTAAAAAAGCAGCATGTACTAAAGGAATTGTTCGGTGCTCCAAATGAGACAATGAACTCAGGATTGCATTTCAACCTCACAGCAGACATCAGCCCCTGGAAATCCAAGACAACTGATCCTGTAGCAAACACTTAACAGAGACTAGCATGCAGTGAAACCTTGGACGCAACCAAACATAATAACTTAACAGAGACTGGTGTCCGGCGAACCATCAGACACAACTAATCCTACAAACATAATATTTAATCAAAAAGACTACCACAAAGTATCACAGAGAGAGGCTAATGTAAACCCAAGAGAAACAATCAATTTATGGCCTGGCACCCTGTTCATGCTGCCTATCCTGACTTCTGCATGGATCAATAGTGGACCAACCACTAACACTCCTCAGCCTAGCAAACAGAACCATAAACATGATACCCAATCTCGGTGTCTGGACAACATAGACACATTAAGGAGGGAGAGTTCAGGCTTCTCGTGGAGTCCTGCAGCTCAGTGGTTAGAGCACTCGCCTTACAAGCGAAGAGACCTGAGATCGATTTCACACAGGGCAAAACCTTGGGGAACTTTCTTTACTCCACATGCCTGATAATAATCCCTAAAACAAAATTGGTCATTTCAATCCATGACTGTTTGTGGGATACCTCTGTGCGCAATTGGCTGCCGCGTTTCGCTTACATATATCAGTCGATTCACTTTACAGTATATTTTGTGAAGCGCTTTAAGATGTCTGGAATTCATGAAAAGGCACAATATCAAATACAAGGATTATTATTGTTATTACTATTATTTATATTTTCCTTGGACTACAAACTTTAAGCAGTATAAAAAAACAACAAATAGCCAGACTCGAACTGGAGAGACAGAAAAATACCTAGACTCAAGCTGGAGAAACAGCAAACAACATCCAGTCTCAAACTGCGGAAGCAACAATTTTATCTATCACACATGCAGTTTGCTAGTTTTAACCTACTCTGACCACTATTAAATGTGTATTTTCGTCCAGGTATTTTATAACAGTTTATCCTACGGGCTCCTGGCTTGACCTACTGATCTAAAAACAATACTGGCTACACACTCTCCTGGCTGGCCTGACAATTTGTAAAAGATTCAGATAGAGACAACTAATATGGTGGTGTAGTACAATAACAACAACAACAACAACAACAATCACATTACATTTATAGAGCTCCTTTCACGTTGGGAGGTCGTCCCAAGGCACTGAACTGCCAGGTTAAATATTTTAAGAACATTCAGACTGTACCAGACGCTGAACTACCCAAGTAATGGGGAAGAGCAGCGTAGGGGGGAGGGAGAGAGTTAGGAGGGGAGCGAGAGAGTTGGAAGATGGCAGAAGGCACGATCGCAGAGGAGGGTCTTAAGACCAGCCTTGAAGGAGGCAAGGGATGAAGAGGGACAAAGGGACTGTGGCATGGAATTCCAGAGTGTGGGGGCAGAGAGGCTGAAAGCCCGTCTACTGATGGTAAGGCAGGTCGGGCGGGGGACGTGGAGCAAACTGGAGCTGCCGTACGGAGGGATGGGGCACTTCACAGGGAGACAGCAGGTCGGAGAGATAATAATCCAAGGTTTATTAAGTAATACAAACATCTTACCTTTCTCTTAAAACTGAGATCATAGATACAGTAGAATCGATATTGATTCCCCTGGGAAGTGTGCTCACCCTCTACACAACTCTAACTATTTCAAAATTATATATTTTGTTTATGTGTTTCTAACTCCACCTCCCCTTGACATAGAGATAGCTCCCACCCTTCGCAGGCTGCTTTGCAGAGAGAGATATGGACAACTTCAGGGCAGCCTTTCACAGCCTGCTTGTTTCTCAGCCTTGAGATAGGCAGGCGTCTGTGGCTGTAGACTTTTCTTTCTATGTTCCATTGTTCTTGCATCTAATCTCAAGGACCCGATTGCTCATCATCTCAGAGCAATGAACATCTTCCCAGGAAAATATGGAATGTAATCAGAGTCTGACCTTGACTAGTCCAGAAAATCTACCTCTAACCCCTGCTAAGCTAATCATTAAATCAAACAAACTTCATTAAGGATTATTGGTAGGTTACATTCTAAACATACATAAAGATTCATTTAAAGTCTAAAAACATTAAACATCACGAATACAATGTTACACCATATCTAAGTGTGATAGAGCTTACGATATAATATAGGGCAAAACCAGAGATTGCCTAACTGGATAGAACACAAAGGTAAAATATTTTAAGAACATGCAGACTGTGCCAATTTCTAGATCCAAAGATTAGTCACCCCTGGGTATTGTATATAATTTCTAATGTCCCAATGCAGTCAGTAAATTGATCTGGTTCAATGTCACTGAAAATTCATCACTCTATTCAATGATGGGTACAGAGATCAATTTTTGAATGTAAAATGGATATTTGTAATGGAGTAGAGACAAACTTAATATTTTAGCTGCCGCACTCTATATTTGTGAATCACTGATTGTGACTGAAATTATATTGGAGGAAATGTCTTAATGGGTCACTCATAAGAATGAAATATAATTAAGGCTTCCATTTGGGGGTTTATTAATAAAATTTATTTTTTAGAAATTTTCAAGCAGTTATAAATTGGGGTTAAGAGTAATTAAAGTTTAACTCCAAGAATAACAACAACAACAACAACTTAAACTTATAAAGCGCCTTTCACGTCGGGAGGACGTCCCAAGGCGCTGCCCAGGAGGCGTATGACCTGAGCTGGGAGGGGGGTGTTCGGGAAGGGGTGAAACACGTAGGGGAGGTCGAAAAGTTTGGGGGGGAACAAAAGGCACGGTTGAAGAGGAAAGTCTTCAAACCAGCCTTGAAAGAAGAAAGGGAAGAAACAAGACAGAGGGATTGGGGGATGGAATTCCACAGGGTGGGAGCGGAGAAACTGAAGGCCCGGCCTCCGATGGTGGGGCGGTTCGGGCGGGGGGCTTGGAGCAGGCCAAGTCCTGCTGAACGGAGGGTCCGGGTGGGCTTATAGGGGGAAAGTAAGTCGGTTAAGTAGGGTGGGGCAAGGCCGTGTAAGGTCTTGAAGGTGAGGACGAGGATCTTGAACTCGATCCTCTGGAGGATGGGGAGCCAGTGGAGATGGGCGAGGGTGGGGGTTATGTGGTCGCGAAGGCGGGTGTGGGATAGTACACGGGCTGCAGAGTTTTGGCTGACCTGCAGCCTGTGAATGGAGGAACTGGGGAGGCCGACGAGGAGAGAGTTTCCGTAGTCCAGCCGTGAGGTGATGTATGCGTGCACGAGTGTTTCGGCAGCGTGGGGGGTGAGGTAGTTGTGGAGCCTGGCAATGTTGCGCAGGTGGAAATAAGCAGTGCTGGTCAAGGCACGGATGTGGGGGAAGACGGAGAGTTTATGGTCGAACGTGATGCCGAGGTTCCTGACTGGCTTTGTGAGGTGGAGAGTACAGCCTTGGATATTGAGGCTGGCAGCGCCCGATGTGCGGAGGCGCTGGCTTGAGCCAATCAGGAGGGCCTCGGTCTTGCTCACGTTCAATTGGAGGAAGTTGTCCCTCGTCCAGGACTCAATGTCGGACAGACATGCTGTCAGAACATCGATGGTCTGGGGGTTGAGGGATGAGGCAGAAAGGTACAGCTGGGTGTCGTCTGCATACATGTGGAAATTTACTCCATGTTTGCGGATGACATCACCCAGAGGGAGTGTGTAAATGGTGAAAAGGAGGGGGACGAGGACAGAGCCCTGAGGGACGCCGTGAGAAACTGTGCGGGGGTTAGAGGAGAAACCGTTAGAAGAAGCAAAATGTAGGTGGTGGGTCAGGTAGGAATGGAACCAGTCAAGGACTCAAAGCTCAGCATTACTGTAATGAGAAGACATCTTTACACACAAAGTAAAGAGAGATGCCCTCTTACATGTGCAGGGCCTCCCTCCTCTCACATACAAATGCTTCACCACACGTGCCTACGCACAGAGGAGCAACAGAGAACGAGAATAATGCATATGCAGTTGGCACACCAGGGATTTGCCAAGAAAAAAGGAGAGCGAGAAAACCTCATTTCTGGTATTTTTCCCAGTGTTATTGGATAAACGCTAATTTCATTTCATTTTTGAATTGGAAGTATTTTATCTATGTTTGTCGGTTAGAACTGAAAGTCAGAAACTCTAATTATAATTAATATTACCGCTAATAAAAAGTGTGTTGAATTTCAAATAGCTCTGATTTCAGGAAGATCTCAAAATGGAACAGTCTGACCTGTGGGTGGCTGCGTTGCTTAGCTGCTTGCTATTCGAACATAGCCTGCGATTGGTCAATGGTCAGGAAAGACATAAAAATAATCAATGGCTTCCTGTTCCTGATTTTTCCAGGAGTGGAGACAAGCTTTTCAAACTATTGTGCTTTGCTTATATTAGTGTTACTTTGTTATACCAATAGAACCAAAAGCAAGATCTTTCTGAGATGGAGCTAACTGCAGTTGAAATCTGACTGGCTCTTGCCTCCCGCTCATCCTTCATACCCTCTGTCCTATGATTGGAGGTTCTGCTTCCCGCCACTACAACAACAACAACTTCGATTGATATAGCGCCCTCCACGCTGGACGGCGTCTCAGAGCGCTTTACAATAGTGGATCTTGGGACCGGGGCAGGGGCAGGAAGGTGACCAAAAGCACAGTCTTCAACTGTGACCTGAAACTGGGATGAGAGGGGGCGAGGCGAAGGGAGTGAGGAAGGGAATTCCAGAGCCTTGGGGCGTAGTGGCTGAAGGCACGGCCACCAAAGGTTGGAGCGGAGTTTTCGGGGGACATGGAGGAGGCCAGACCCAGAGGAGCGAAGGCAGCAGGTGCTGGTTGGGGAGAGAGGAGATCAGAGAGATAGGGGGGTGCAGAAGAGTGGAGGGATTTGAAAACAAGGGTGAGGATCTTGAAGTCGATCCTCTCTGGAATAGGGAGCCAGTGAAGTCTGGCAAGGACTGGGGATGGTTGGAACGGGTGAGTATGCGGGCAGCAGAGTTTTGGATTAGCTGGATTTTGTGGATTGTGATGGAGGGGAGACCGGAGAGGAGGGCGTTGCAATAGTCCAGCCGAGGTGACAAAGGCATGGACCAAGGTTTCAGTAGCTTTTGGGATGAGGTATTGCCAGAGACGGGCGATCGGTCGGAGGTGGTAGAAGGCAGTGCTGGTAACAGACCGGATGTGGGGGAGGAAGGACAGTTGGGGCTCGAACCTGATGCCTAGGTTGCGCACAGGTTCGGAGAGTTTTAGGGGCAGGCCGGGAAGGTGGAGGAGGTGAGAACCATGTGAATGGAAATGTTGACGAGAACCAAGGAGTATGGCCTCCATCTTGTCGACATTCAGCTGCAAGAAATTTGCACTCATCCAGCCCCTGATGTCTGACAGGCAGGCTGACAGGACATCAGGGGACTGGGGGTTGCAGAGTGAAGTGGAGAAATAGAGTACTATGCCCCCAAACTGTGGAACACTCTCCCCCAATCCCTCCGCCTGGCCCCCTCTTTTCAAGTCCCGTCTGAATAACTTATTTACCTGTGCTTACAGTCAACTCCTCCCCTTCAGTTTTACCACTTCAGCTTTGTTTTCCCCTCTATTTGTCCATCCAACCTAACCCTAGAAAGCCAAATCCAAAATATAGACATTACCTCACTAAAAACATGCTGCAAAGTCTGGCGTTTCAGCCAATCTGGACCAATGGTTCAAATATTGATCTGGTCATGTCATAAACCAGATTGGTATTGTCAGATTTGCTGGGTTTGCTATCTCAACAGCAACCAAGGTGGTGTGATAATTAGTTGGCACTTGGCAGTGCAGCAAGATTAAAGTGATCAACCAGATATGCTTACATTGTGGAAAATTGATGTTGTAAATCATAGAATTACCTGCTATTATGCAAGACCATGGAAGTCGAGGCCTAGTTCCATCACTGTAGAGAAGCAGTTAGGAATCGCAGATGCTTCCATGGAGGGAGGCCCACCCATGCAGGCCTGTTGACTCCAGAGTATCTTTCACAGCAGGTCACCTTTCCACTCATCCTATCAGGTCCTACATGGTCAGGGGAGACCAGTGAGGAAGTTGGAGGCTTACATATTTTTCAAGCAAATTAGCCTAAGTTGCAACACAGATATCCCGGGCAAATATATCAGAGAAATAAATCTTACACTGTGAGATAAATAGTAATAATCCTTACATTTGATATAGCACATTATCACGTTGATGAGATGTCTCAAACCTCTTCGCAGAACATACTGTAAAGTTTGTGTATACTTTGTATTCTTTGTGGGTGAAATATGGCAGCCAATTGCGCACAGTCGTATAAATAATAATTATAATCCTTACGTTTTGTACAGTGCCTTTCATGCCAGGAGGGCATCTCAGAGTGCTTCACTGGATATACTGTAAAGTGGGGTGACCATGTGTTTTGTGGGTGAACAACAACACATGGCCCAGCCTTGCTATGCTTAAACAATCCAGCAAATAAATTTTGTTTGCTACAGTATTAAGCAAATATTGTCCTGCACAGATGTGCTGTATTGTTTTATAGAATATATAAGGGGCAAAGGTAAACTAAGAGGAAAACTGATTGTGTCAGAGCTGAATCACACTGAGGACGAGCAGACCAAGAAGCAGCACCCCATGTCTCACACTTCATACCAACTGTCCAGTTACCTTACACAACTCCACTGTTGTGACATTTTATCTTCTCTATTACGTTCTGAACGTTCACTGCAGTCGGCTTGCAGATATCCCTTCACATAAATAAACTTTTGAATAGTTTATTTTTTCTGTCTTTCTGCTGTGGACATAGTTGAAAACCACATCAGCCTTTGCAGATAACATTAATTCACATTCACCAAAGCAATTTCTCAATTTTTGTTAACTGTTTCTCATGTTATCTGACTTATCACAACCGCACCGATACACAGTGTAACAGTCGATACTTTCGGACCTCCATGCAAGCATTTTCTTCTCGTTTAACAAGATATCATTCCCAAAAAGCTGAAAAGCAATGCCAGCCCTGGGTAAGATGGTGTTTAATTTTGACTTGCTTGCCCTTACTTAGCATTATTATTGGGGATTTATACTGGTTCTTCAGCTATTATTGTGCAACTACAGTAGTCAAAGAACATCGTTAACAAAGCCTAGTGATGAAAAATGGGTCAGACATAGGTATTTCCTTTTTAATGTAAAAAAAACTGACAAAGGAGTTTAGTGAATGCCCTTCTTGCAGGGATACTTCAGAGCGTGAAAGGCTAGAGAACAGCTGCTGCAGGGAAGGCCATGGTTTAGAGTTTCAAACTTGTTGGAATATGCATTTGGAATATCCAGTGCAGTACAGAGAAGCATATGGGATTGCAGCAAATTGAGAGCATGCCACACAAACCGACTATTGTCAAAATCAGTTTGTGTCTGGAGTTCATTTCTGCCGAGCTAAAGCTACAGAGGTAGGTTGTCGCTGCTTGTATAAAATGTCTTTTTACTGCTTCTATTGCCAGTCATTCCTTTGTTCACAGTAGAAATGTTCAATATTATACTGTCCTAAAATAAACTTTGCAGAATCCAGCATCACAACTGAAGGATTAGTTTAATTCTGGCTTAAGAACAAGCAGATGTCTACAACTGGATTTTAATACAAGAAATATGTATATATGCAATCTAAATATTGAAATACCAGTAGAATTGAAGTTTGTTTTAATATCATTTCACAACTTCTTTTTATCCTCTTCCACTGTACTTAAATATTATCACAAATGTTGTGCCTTAATTGATGTAACACTGCAACGTTTGTTCTTATGTATGTGAATGATAATCAGTGGTATGATCATATAAAATGATCATTAAGACCAGCTGTGTGGATCATTTGGATGTATCTTACAACTTTATGTGTTGCTGTTTTGTTGATGTTATCACAAAGAGTAACCGCAATTTACTTGCCTTAACATAGACATATAAATTGTCATTTGCTTCAATGGGAAGTTCAAAACTGTGGCACGTTTCTGGCCTCTGGGCCTTTATACCATCAGCAAGGAGAGAATTTAAATTATTCTACATTTTAATATTTCTTTGTTACTTAAATGTATAACAAGCAGAGCTAGAGGAGTCACATTACTACAGCCAGCGCGGGTTGAATCAGACAAGCTCATTCTGATTCACTTCAGGTTATGCCGTTCCAGATGATTGACTCTATGGAGAGATTTGCAGAACTATGCTGCATTCATTCCAGTGTAACCTTCCCGTTCCGCTAGTTGGTAGAAATCATTCTCTGTAACATGTAACATGAGAGCTGGGTTTGGAACAATGTGAAAATGACTGTTTCATTGCACCAGGAGTAAACAATAAAAATAAGTTTTGTAAGTCAATCCTGCAAGTATTTTGGAGGGATTTTGATATCAGAAAAAAAGCATTTTCCACGTTTCCATTGCAGCAAAAATGCTTACTGACCCCACACCACAATTCATACCGTTTGAAGGATTTTATGAATACAGTCAGTCTACTTGTAAACACTTCAATGGACACTTAAACAGGCTCACTGTCCAGTATAAACACTGGAGAGGAGTGAAAAATACATGGTGAACCTGAAAATACTTCGTCAAATATACCACTTGAATTCAGAAATGCAGTAAATAGGTGACTTACCATAAAGGATTCTTATTAAAAATATATATCTTTCAGCAGAATGGGTATGATGGTGATCATATTTTGCAGGCAAAATGGGAGATGCTCTCAGCCACTAGATCCTTGTTAAAGTTAATTCAATGCACTGAGTTCTGCACTGACATGACAACAGTTCAGCAATCTGCTTTAGTATTGTCCAAAAGATGAGCGAGTGGAGACATCTTACCATTGGAGCGAGGGGTTGCACTAGGGTGATACAGGAGATCTGTGCTTGTTCTCACTTGCAATTCAAATAGGTCATTGCTACTCTTCATCACTGTTGGTAATCTCTCACCACTAAATTCTCACGTGAAAAAAGATTCAGGAGTAATATATTTTTTACCATTCATTGATCTGTTAAACAGAGGGGAGAAACTTCCTTGTGGAATTTATCCTCTTCCCTTTCAATACTGTAATACTATGGAGTCCCGCAGCTCAGTGGTTAGAGCACTCGCTTTACAACCAAGACAGCTAGGTTCAATTCCAGGCAGGGCGAAACCTTGGGCAAGTTTCTTTGCTCCACACGCCTAATAATAATCCCTCCCAAAAAAATTGGTCATTTTAGTCCACAACTATTTATGGGATACTGCTGTGTGCAATTGGCTGCTGCATTTTGCTCACATATTTACAGACAATTCACTTTAGCGTATATTCTGTGAAGTGCATTGAGACGTCAAGAAGATGTGAAAAGCTCTATATCAAATGCAAGGATTATTATTATTATTAACTTCAAATTTCCTCAAATCAACACTTGCTAAAAAGATCCAGATTTCCTGTTAGATATTGAGCCTTCTCTTTGAGTGTAATTACAGCCTGGCATCATTTACCCTACTTGGCTCCTCTCAAGAGGAGAGAGAGGAGACAATCATGGAGAAGATCATCTAGCTGAGATTAAGAGCACATCGTGCAAATAACATCCAACCCACTTTGTGACCCAGCACATTGGTGCACTGTTTCCTGTGGCACTGTGTCACATCAGGTCAGGCATCTGCAGTTCCGTGCTAACATCCTAAGTAATTAAGCTGAGATTTCGCAGAATCATCCAGTGATTAAATGTGCCACGTGGTGTGCCGTATAGCCATAGATAACAACAACAACAACAACAACAATTTAAACTTATAAAGCGCCTTTCACGTCGGGAGGACGTCCCAAGGTGCTGCACAGGAGGCGTGTGACCCGAGCTGGGAGGGGAGTGTTCGGGAAGGGGTGAAACATGTAGGGGAGGTTGAAAAATTCGGGGGGGAACAAAAGGCACAGTCGAAGAGGAAAGTTTTCAAACCGGCTTTGAAAGAGGAAAGGGAGGAAACAAGGCGGAGGGATTGGGGGATGGAATTCCACAGGGTGGGAGCGGAGAAACTGAAGGCCCGGCCTCTGACGGTGGGGCGGTTCGGGCGGGGGGCTTGGAGCAGGCCAAGTCCTGCTTAACGGAGGGTCCTGGGGGGGCTTATAGGGGGAGAGTAAATCGGTTAAATAGGGCGGGGCAAGGCCGTGTAAGGCCTTGAAGGTGAGGACGAGGATGTTGAACTCGATCCTCTGGAGGATGGGGAGCCAGTGGAGACGGGCGAGGGTGGGGGTTATGTGCTCGCGGAGGCGGGTGCGGGATAGTACACAGGCTGCAGAGTTTTGGATGACCTGCAGCCTGTGAATGGAGGAGCTGGGGAGGCCGACGAGGAGTGAGTTTCCGTAGTCCAGCCGTGAGGTGAGGTACGTGTGAACAAGTGTTTCGGCAGCGAGGGGGTGAGATAGTTGCAGAGCCTGGCAATGTTGCGCAGGTGGAAATAGGCGGTGCCGGTCAAGGCATGGATGTGGGGGAGGAAGGAGAGTTTATGGTCGAACGTGATGCTGAGGTTCCTGACTGGCTTCGTGAGGTGGAGAGTACAGCCTTGGATGTTGAGGCTGGCAGCGCCTGATGTGCAGAGGCGCTGGCTTGAGCCAATCAGGAGGGCCTCGGTCTTGCTCACGTTCAATTGGAGGAAGTTGTCCCTCGTCCAGGACTCAATGTCGGACAGACATGCTGTCAGAACATCGATGGTCTGGGGATTGAGGGATGAGGCAGAAAGGTACAGTTGGGTGTCGTCCGCATACATGTGGAAGATTACCCCATGTTTGCGGATGACATCGCCGAGAGGTAGCGTGTAAATGGTGAAAAGCAGGGGGCCGAGGACAGAGCCCTGGGGGACGCTGTGAGAAACTGTGCGGGGGTTTGTGGAGAAACTGTTGTTTGATCCTTGGCTTCTACTTAGTTGGATGAAATAAGATGAACTACAAAAAGTAACCGATTTCACAGAAAATCTGTGAAGTGCTTAAATATCTTTGTGACATGAAAAATACTATATCAAATATCTTCTTCCACATTTCTAAGCAACTCAAATTTCTAAGCAAATGAAGGAAAATCAGAGCACATGTCCTCGCATGACTTCTAAGCAAGCGTTATGGATTGCTGTTGCCTGAGGAACTGAGAATGAATGCATTTTATACCATGTGCTGTTTCTCACTTGATGAAGGAATCTTTGCAATCACAGGAATCTTTATGCATTACATGTCCATCTCAAGTCTGTCCAAATTTGCTATTGCTTGTCTGTTATCAGATATGATATTTTTTATATCAGTCAAATGTAAAAACACAAATCTCTTTAAAAAGATTTGGAGAGATTGATCAGCATCCTCAGAAATCCATGTTTGCACCTTTTCCTTTCAATTTATTTTGAAGTTTTTAAATATTACCTTAACTTTACATTAAATATGTTAGCATTTTGACTGTTTCCATTGATTTTCTTTTGGGCTATATTTCGGTTTCTATCCATTTTATTTTGAATTACTTTTCTTTTTTTTGCTTTCTTTGCATTTTCCCTTTTCAGATTTATTTTTGACCTTCATTCTCTACAGCAGAAAAAAAAATCCATTAAAGGGGATCACAACAATGTGGGTTAGTTGCCATAGTAAATTTGACATCAAAATGTATGCAGATAAATTTCACTTGGGACTAGATTTATTCTATTTTCTTTGAATTTCTAAGCATCCAGAATTTGGCAAATTCTAAAATATAGCTTGAATTTTGAAACTGATTTCCTTGTAAGTTATTTTAAGAACTATAGAAGACTGGCTTCAAAATTCTGAATGATCTGAAATGCTATATATGTAAATCTGGACTCAGGTTAAATTTCTCCCTAGTAATTCTTTGCTGGAAAGAAACTGGAATCCATATGGCAAAGTGGTTGTATCATTGATTCAGGCCTCCAGTCTAGTTCCTTGGAAACAAATGTTTATATTTCCAGTGTTTAAAGATACTGCCTGCATGTGAACCTTCTTTCGTTTGCTTGCCGTAGACACAGTACAATAATATGAACAACACTAAACCATAGTAATGTACCATGAAAATCCAATCATGTTGCAGGCACGCAATGTCATTGCAACACAAGAAGATGTGTGACTACTCTATCTTGGAACATGTCCATGTAGTCCTTGATGAATTAACCAACATACTTCCACTTAGCCCTCCTCCTGAACACCTGTATTTTCATGAAGCAGGTAACATCTAGACCATGTAATATCAGCTGGAGTGATAGCCATGAATGTTATTTGAGGCAGCATAAATTTGCCTTTGGCACTTAACTTCGAGGACTCCGCTGGAAGTTATGGTTGATCGGGTCATGGATAAACAGACTTTTACTGTAATACTTATATCACAAAAGAACACTGCGCAAACTCTGTAAGATAAATCTTTTGAGGCATTTCATCATTAATACAGTATAAAAATGTAATGTCTCACTGTTATGCTGATGCGTTGAATCCTAGCTGTGCTTCTCAAACTGTTTTTCTTAACTCACAGGCATATCATGCAACAGATGGAACAGTTGTGTGGGAAAAGAGGTCTAATACAGTGTTGATCTTTGAACTTGTATTCACCAGGATTTAATAAGGAACTGTCAGAATTTTAAAAGGGTGTTTTGGGGTCAGAGATGAACTTTAAAAATGCACTTAGGGTTTTTTTCAGGATCCTTGTGCCCATAAAATAAAGTTTTGCACCAGCAAATCCGAGTTCCAAACATTCTTTCACTTCAATGAAAGACTTTTAACTCGCTCATTCCAGTGATATTTGTCAGCTCAGATTCTTTCACATTGGTGGTAGAACTACAGACATGTTGGTGAGAGATCCTTCCTTTCATTACACTTCTGCTTTCAGTATCTGTACTGGGTCCATCCAAAGTCAAATGGGCTAAAATATGCTGTAGCTCTATTTTGGATAGCTCAATTTAAACAGTTTATTTCTGTTAAGCTGCATTGTCAGATGCCTTGATGAAATAGCTTACCTAAATGCCTGTGTGTATGGAAAGCCTCACTTTTATTTACTCTTGTGGATTTCTGCCGCTCTTTGCTCATCCAAAATGTTTTTATAAACTGTATTAAACTGTGCTTCTATTTTAAGGAAGGTGCAGTGCTGCAGTGGAAAGCAGGATTCTAAAAAAAAGTGCAAGTGTCACAAATCTGTAACAGATCTGTTCTGAAAAATGTCGTTTCTTAATTTCTAGTATTTGCCTATAAAATCACTGCTATTTGCAATGTATCCTGTGAAGGGGTTTTGAAACAACTTTAATTTATATTGCTGTACCAAATATAAAGATTATAGTTTTTTATAAAAGCAATCAGTTTTACTGAAGTAAGACCAACCACAAAGATGAATGATAACACTCATTAGCAACAGCTCTACACAAAAAAGTTGATTATGGGCCAAGTCCAACAGATATCTGAAAATTTGTATTGTCTTAGTCTTAATATCGTTGACTTAATTTTCGAAATACTGTCTGTCCAGTCTTTTGGGGCATCATTCCGACATGAAAGGAACTATACAAATATAATTTTGCTGTTGTTAATTTAAGATAGTGAATTTTAGGTTTACAGAACTTTGTAAAATGCTTACCGTTGAATCTTAATCCAGATAAGGCTGAATGTAAGCATTTTCCAAAATTCTGTGCACCATCTGAAATTTTAAGTAAATGATCTTAAAGTTAAAGCTCTGAGCAGTGTTGGGCCATTGCAATATTAATGCTTAGTTAACATGCTCTATAAATTATATTCTTAAAAAGAACAAGTTAGCAAGTTTTTCAGGAAATCCTCATTGTTCCTCATTGGAGCAACAATTATAGAACATGATGTTGCTTACTGTGTTTCTTCATTTCAATCGTCTTTCTTTACCCATATTGCGTTATTTCATTATACCTACTGTTTTTTCAGGTCGAGCCTAAATACTTTTTTTGTCGATCGCGCTTTTGGTCACCTCTTTCCCCCTCTCCCTGGCTCAGCCCTGGGATCCATTATCGTGAAGCGCTCTGAGATGCCATCTGGCATGGATGGCGCTATATAAATCCAAGTAGTTGTTGTTGTTAAAACATGTGTTGGACGTTGGGAGAGAACATGGTCAGGTATGGCGCTTTGCACAGCTGAATACCTGCCAACACTCACCCACTCGGTTCACACATAGCATGTGGCACTTGGCAAGGCAATTGAGGGTTACTGCCACCTGGAACAATGAGCCATGACTTTATGGGGAGGAAGAAGAGAGAAAGAAAAATGAACAGTTTTGTAATATTGCTGGTGCCTAATTTACATTGTAATGTTGGAACAAACAAGATCCCGTATACAAAAACATACAGTAGATGACTTTGTTTTGGGCTAGTTTAAAAGAATCCCCAGAGGGCAGTGAGAAATTATGCGATTCGATAGCCAGTACTGAAGTTTGAGTTTCTCAGCCATCATTGTAAGAGAGGTAGTTAATGTTGCTATTGCAGTTGGTATTTTCCCTGGCGGTGCTAGTAAAGACATCTTTACATGGGTTTTGGAGATTCAGGAATTAGCTCTGAATACTAATTCAGAGCTAATACTGTAAATTAACTAGTGCTTGTGAGGCGAGTGCTCCAAACACTGAGCTGCAGGACTCCACAAGTCTTATGGTAATGGAGTGGATAGAAGTGGACAGAGTGCAGAGAGTGACAATCAGTGAGTGCTTCTCAGACTGGCAGGTTCAAGGACTTATAAAGCTGAGTGTTGAATATAAAATAAGAGAAGTTATGAGTTGTTTACGACACGAAGTGTATGGAGCACAGGCCTACACCATGATAATAAAGTGGTTTGAGTTCCTAAAATTAGACTTGGTGGGGCACGGACAAGGAGTGATGGTAACAGGTGTGGGAAGGGAAATCTTAGCTTGATGTACTTTTCAGTCACATGCACATTCCCAGGTGGTTTATTGGACAGCCCCCCCATTTTCATAACTTGTTGAATGACTCACTCCAACTGTTTTCCTGTCTATACATGTCAACACTAGACACAGACGTGCAAGAGTGGCATGCCAATGGCCACACAACAAGTCCACAGCAATCAGAGATGGTGTAATAGTAAATACCAATGGAAAGTTATTCATATAAGAATTCAAATAGTTTCCTTGCCTATTGTTTCTCTTCATACCATGCCACCTCCATGCAAATTAGTTTAACTGGTAGGTTAGTCCTCAGTCTTTGGGGCATGATAAACATTCATTGTAAACTCGGAAGTCTCCATATTCACCATCAATCGTGTCTCCTAAGTTACAATGGAAGGTCTGAACACATTAGTGCTTCACTTTATCTGTTACATTTCCATTCTAGCAATAATCATGTGGTTAGTTAGTCTTGGAGGCCAAGGATAACCCCAGGCTCCTCTTCTCCACCACTAACCTCCATCCACCTTTCCACACCTCACCCATACTCTCCTCCAATTCTAACTGCGAAGAGATGCTGTATATCCTTGAATCTAAAATGGAGGTGATCCATTCAGCCACCTCTACCCCCATCTACTTCTACCCCATCTACCACTATCCCCACATTACCTCTCCCTCTCCCCCACCCACCCGCCATTATACATCTTTGACCTTATCTCTCCCTTTGCCATCTTGCTCCGCCCTCCCTCTGCTTGTCGGCCTTCCCAACTCTTCCTTCCATAGGCTGCAGATCATCCAGAACTCTGCAGCCCATATCCTCTCCCACTCCAAGCTCTGTGACCCTCTCTCCCACATTCTCACCCGATTCCATTAGCTCCCCATCACCCAGAAGATTCAATTCAAGATCCTGGTCCTCAGCTTCAAAGCCTTCCATGGTCTTGCCCCATCCTACCGCTCTTACCTTCTATCCCCCTACCAATCTGCCTGCTCCCTCCACTAAGTGTGCTCCGGCCTGCTCCATGTCCCATGCGTCCCCGCCCCACCATCAGCGTGCAAGACTTCAGCTACTCTGTCCCTAACCTCTGAAATTCCATCCCGCAGTCCCTCTACCTCGCTGACTCCCTAGCCTCCTTTAGGTCCCACTTCAATACCCTCCACTTCTATGGTTCCATCGGTCACCCCAAATCCCCTCTCCTTTCCCTCCACCCTCCCTGATCCTGACCCCTAGCTGGGTCTAAAACATTTACTGTCCAGCACCTTGGGACCTCCTCCCGATGTGAAAGGCTTTATACAAATGTAAGTTTGTTGTTGTTGTTATTAGTCTAAGACAAAGTTGATTACTTTCTTTCTGGCTTCCGCAGTGGACAGTTTGGTTTTTCTTGTGCTGTTAACACTAACATTCAGCGATTCATAATGCAGTCTAAAAGGCGCCACACATAATGCATCTGTGCATAAATGTGATATTGACAATTGAGAGGTTCATGCCACCTGTCCTACACAGTGAGGACAGGTGGCGTGATCAATACACAGTTCAGCATGACAAGTTTGAAATCTCAGGGGATGAGCAGATCTCAACAAGAGACGATCATCAGAGACTGGAATGACATCTGAAGCCTATTTGATGCTGGAGAAAGCTATTGGGTATCTGTGGTTTGATGAAGTATAAGGTAATAAGTACCACTCATTACCTTATACTTCATCAAACCAGCAATGGTCTTGGGCAAGATATAAGTGGAGCACAGCTGGTAGCCAGGCCCCAGTGAGAAGAAATATACTACAGTGAAGTCTGATCTGTCTTTGTGAAATGTTAGCCAGATTAGCCAGATTGTTTTCTGCTGCATTATAATTAAAGAGGCAACATGTGGTTAATGAGCCTGCTTAATTCATGTTGACTGTTTAACAAGGATCTCTCCACTTAACATTTTTTAAAAACAATCTTCAGTTCCAGGAATTGACAAATGTAATTGGTTTTAACCTTTAATTATACTCTATTTGGCTGGATTCTACTCCTTGGGAATTCCTTTATGGGGTAAATTGGCAATAAATTCCCCAGTTGTGTACCCTAGTATTTTCTCACTTTTAACTATTGTGGTAATATTGCTGCCAGTATTAAGTCTTTAATTAAATACATGTTGCAATGTTTCAAGTTAATTAAATTGACCACCCAGAATCTTTGGTGTTGTTAAGTTAGATCTTATCTGACCGACCTAACAGACTTTTTTAAGTAGGTGGCAATCCCAGATTGACTGTGGGAAGCCATATGAAGTATCATATCTAGACTTCGAAAGGTGCTAAACCAACTATCATATGAAAGATTCCTTTATAGTCTATGGTCACTGGGTAGAAAGGACAAATCATGCACATGGATTCAGAATTATCTGAAGGAAGTGAAGTACCCAGTTGTTGTTAGGGGAATTAGTTCAAAATGGGAAGAGATATTAAGTAGGGTATACCGGGGATTTGTACTGCATTGATAACCCTCCTATTTCTTGAATACACCAATGACCTGGATTCACAAACATGATACAGTATAAGGTAGTTATATTTTTAGATGACACAAAGTTGGGGAACTGTGGAATCAAAAAAGACTGAAAGACAAATAAAGCTCGGTAAGATTTTCACATATGCCGATAGCTGGTAAATGAAGTTCAGTACAGACAAATGCAAGTTAATACATATACAAGATGTAAAAATTGAAAATATATGCATTCCATGGATGAGATAAAACTTGTCATGGGGGAAACTCTTCACAGATTTATACTTCACAAATATATACAGTCAATTCACTTTACAGTATATTCTGTGAAGCGCTTTGGGACGTTGATAAGATGTGGAAAGCGCTATACATACTGTACACCACATACACTCATTACCTTTGTCAATTATCTTGCTTATTTCATCAAATAACTCCATTTGATTTGTCAATAAAGGCATGGCTTTAACCAACCTATGCTAAATGTTTTAATCAATCCATGTGTTTCTTAAGTGTTTATTAATATCATTTTGCATGAATAATTATTAATATTATCCTCTAAAATGTCTACATACAATGGAAGACGGCCTGAATCTGTGACTAATTGATATTTTTGTACATCTTAAAAAGAAGTCCGGTTCTGTAATATCTCTCTGCAGAGCCCAGGGCCCTATTTCCCAGTTTGTCTTTGTTTCGTTATTTTTACTCTGGCAACATGAAGAAGTTATTTTTATTTTACTTTAGTGTCTCGATTCAAGACAACAATAATCCAGTCAGGACGTGCCAATGAGTGCGTATAAGAGGAAATAATTTCCGGGCAGTCAGAATCTGCATTGTTGCCAAACTTGTGGATGATGTATTTTCAATCTTGATCAGTTGTCAAAATCTTCTGACTTCAAAACAGGTCTTGTCTTGTTAGCAAAATGTAAACAACTGAAATTCTAAGTTGAGCCCTTTAATAACATTCATTTTATGCAAAGTTGAATGGTAAGTGAGTTCAACCACTTGCAGCTATTTGAATTAATGTGAATTAATGGTACTCATCACATAGGCTATAGACCATATGTGACCCTTCTTCCTATTTACTTGCTCCATGTTTCCATAAGCCTCTATTTTTGGCTTGCCTGGCTGTAGGATATTGAATGAGCTGTAATTATAATAATAATAATAATCCTTCCATTTGATATAGTGCCTGATCAAGTCTTCGAGACATCTCAAAGCACTTCACAGAATATACTGTAATGTGAATTGACTGTATTTGTGGGTGAATTGTAAGACCAATTGCGAACAGCAGTGTCCCACAAACAGCCGTGAATTGAGTGATCAACTTAGTATTGTTTTTATTATTATGAGCCTTGACTTTCTTTCAAGTTCTTGCTTTCCACAAAAAAAGTCAACCTTTTGGGAATATTATTAGAAGACAGAGAAATCCTAATTTCTATAAAACAAGCACAAGGAGGTGTGTTAAAAATAGAACAAATACTTCAGGTAAATATTTTTCTTCAATGTTTAATTTGGGTTTGTTGGTTAACTGACACATGTGGGTACCCATTACTGCTGAAAATTTGACTTGTACATGTCAATTTACATTTATTTGGAATGGAGTGAATACTCTCTACCTCCAGGATGTACTCTGCTCACATTATTTGGTGCAGATTGATAAGAGTTGGATTAATACTCCTGGAAAGCTATCCACCAATCGGCTATTGACTGGGTTCCCATTTACTGCTAGGTAAACAGAAGCACGTGGAGTAAGGAACGTTTTGTCCACAAATATACAGTTAATTCACTTTACAAGTATATTGTGTGAAGTGCTTTGAGAAGTCTAGAAGATGTGAAAAGCGCTATATCAAATGCAAGGATTATTATTATTGTTAATCCTGCCTAAGGTTTTGCCCTGCCCAGGAATTGAAGGTGCTTGTGAGGTGAGCACTCTAACCACTACTCAACAAGACTCTGAACCAAAGTGGTTGCAAGCTTCATTGCTTGCTGACTGTGAGGTTACTTTGTTAGGTTCCCAAAATCTGAATTCCTTCAGTTGAATTATTTACAGTAAACTCATCCAGACAAATGTCAATGCTCCTATATTGCAAAAATTGGATTCTTCAGGTCAATTTTCTGGGAGTATCACAGGGTCACACAGATGAATTCCTGGTCTGAACTGTCTTATCTGATGTCAACTGAAGCAACAATTAAGATGCTCCAGTTGGCTTAATGTCCCTGTGCTCGAGAGAGAGGAAAATTTATCAGGATAACTGTGTTGAAATTTGAATGTTGAATGAGGGCAGAAATGGGCTTGTTGACAAGGACAAATGGCTGAGCAAAACTTATGGTCTATGCTCACATGTGCTGAACAACCACTTGGGCAAAGTAGTGTAGATTGGCTTTCAGGCAGACTACATCAACAATCAGCATCTGGAGGATAGGAGAAAAATAACCATCAATAAATAAACTGATGGAAATGACAATGATTCCTGAACGATGAGCCATATGCAAGAACATAGATCTGAGGCAAGCATCATGGGCATGCATGAGAAGTTATCAATTATAAATAGCAGCCTTTAGGGTTTTCTAAGCAGACTGATCATTAAATGAATCCTAGCAGAGAGACATGCAGAGGACTGAGTCATAATTCAATTCAAAATAAATAGCTCTGATAGTACCTGCCTTGTTTTCAAAATAGCACCAGTTATGGGATGATTTGTAAAGGAAGCAGTCACCCACTTCTTCAGATTTGACCTAATTTCTGATTAGATTAATTAATATCAATTCCCGTTTAGATTAGTGTTGCCATGGGATATGCCCTCACTGGGTTTATCTTCTATTTCCCATTTGTCAATAAATTCCGGCTGAGTTGGCCATTCGCTCCATTGTTGTGCACAAGTACACTCACCCCACTTCACAGTAAATCCTGTGAAGAGCTTTGGGACGTCCTGTTTACATAACAGATACTACAGGTATATCAAATGCAAGGATTATTACATATGCTGCCGGATCTTTCCACCACTTCCTCGAACACATTTCTCAATGTCACAATCCTTCAATGCATTATTACCGTTGCTAAATAACTGCTGAATATCTCAATGTTTTTGTGGGTATGGGTGCAAATATGTGCGTCTGGGTGTGTATGGAGCGGCTGGGGTGGGGGTTTTGTTACATTGCCATATAGCTGGATACTTATATAACTAGCAGATTTCACTATTGCAGCTGTTTTCCATAAAGTACCTCAAAGCTGTATCCAGGGAAAACATTGTTTGCAAATGGGAAATGTTGCCTCATTAAGCATAGGACTGTTGCTAAAGGTTTCATTGTTCCCTTTTGAATATTATTTAGAGGTTCGAGAGCTTAGGCAGCAAATGAGATCCCTCATGTAACATAAGGCAGCCTTCCAAACCACAATTACAAATTCAGCAAAATGTATCCCTCTGTTGGCCACCTAGAAACTGGCCGAATAGCATAGCTCACTTATGCTCACACTGAAAGACTGGAAATTTGTATATAACATTGTATGAAAACAATGTAATTTGTGATCAATGTTATGTGGAATGGGAAACGTTAATTAGGCTCCTGCTGCACATTACTCTACTGCTGTAAGGAAACAAAATAATTTCACATTTGTATAGTGTCTTTCACGTCAGAAAGATGCCTCCAAGTGTTTCACAGAGCTGGTTTGGAGTTTGAGTAGAGGGTGTGTGGGGTGAGGGTGCGGGAAACATGCCCAAAAGCACAGTTGGAAAGAAAGGTCTAAAGCAGGCTTTAAAGGTGTGGAAGTAGTGAGGTAAACAAATGTTCTGGACTTAGAGGATGAGGGCAGAATTGCTGAAAGCTTGTTCACTGATAAATGGGATAGATTGAGCTGGGGGACATGAAGCAGGCCTGTATTTAGTGAGTGGAAGCAATGGCCAGGTCAGCAAAGTTGCAGGGGGTGCAAGGGGACTAAAGCCATGGAGTAATTTGAATTTAAGATTGAGTGTCTTGAACTCAATCTGGTGCAATGGAACTGAGTGAAGATAGGTTCACAGAGCCTAGTGCACGTTTGGACAGTTGATAGCTTGTGGGGAATCCAGTGAGCAGGACATTCAGATAGTCTAGCCTGGAAGTGATGAAGGTATGAATGAAGCCAAGTCACTTCATTTAAACATTATCATTATATAGATCCAGTGACCCATTTACAATTGTTGGAATTGAACATTTAAATGATTTCACGCAACCTCCCATTGAACAGTAGTAAATTATGAAGGAGTGAATTCACATAAGTGCCCAGTTTCTACCTACTGCCTATGCTGTGGATTTTAAAACTTGTTGTACTTTAAGTTATGCTTCATTTTTGATTTCTTCATCTTATAATCATGAGTCATGAATTCTGTTTTGTTATCGTGGCTTTTAAATAAAATACTGCATTGCACACAAAATTTTTGTTCCTTTTGATTACCACTAATGATATGGTTGCATAGCAAGATGAATATTTCAAAACTCAACCATCCCACAATCTCTGGCTAATTATTTTGCCTATAGAATATAATCAACAACAACAACAAAATTACATCTATGGATCACCTTTCATGTCGGGAGGACTTCCCAATTAAGTCTAGCTTGGACCTTCAGTGCAATGGGGGATTGCCATAAGTGTTGTCCTTTGGAATGAGAGACATCAAACCAACTTGACATACTTGGTAATGGAATGTCGTGATGAAGCCCACCATATGGGGGCAGTTTTGATAGTACTCCAGGCCAGTACCCACCTGGCTCACCTGGACACCCAATCCCAAATCCATTTTTATAACCAATTGATGTAAAAGGTTTGTTGAGATAACAACTAATTGCATTTATATTACGCCTTTCATGTTGGGAGAATGACCCACGACATTGGACAGTTGAGAGTTTGTACCTGGGTCTGGGGTTGGTTTGGGCAGGGTTCTGCCAAAAGGGAGTCGAGATGGATTGGAGGATGCTCAAAGATATGATCAAAAGGAAGGTTTTGAGAAGAAGGGGAGGGGTCAGGCAAAGGACTGTGGGATGGAGTTTCAGAGAGTGGACATAGATAGGCTGAAATCCTGACTGCGGCTGGTGGTGCAAGCACAGCTGGGGACACAAAACAGACCAGTGCCTGCTGTGTTGATGGAGACAAGTCTTTGCATGACACTGGTTATTACAGGAAAAGTATTGGCGTATTTATTCAGCAGTCCGGCGTATTTAAAATCACACTAACCATGAATGGTGAGGAGGAGAGAGGTAATGTGAAACAGTTATTTTGAGTCTGGTTTTTGATGCATGCAATTTGATGGTACAGTATTTAGCTGGCTGCATATTGTTTGTACAACTTGTGAAGCTACAGAAACTATAAGAAAATGTGTCCATATGCTCCTTGACCAAGGTGTTGACAATTCTACTATGAGCTGAATTTTCCTTATTCTCATCTTGCAATGCGTAATGTTTTCAGATATCAGTGTGTGTGTCTCGGGGGACTACAAACAGACAGATGCCAGTAGTATTGGAAACATGTTCGTAGATAAAGGTTAATTGACCGTTTCATGGTTGTTCTGACCTGGTTGTACCTGAAACTGCACAAAATTACAAACATTGGCTTGTTTGTGAAAGGCACTATGTAACATCTCTGGACATTATATGTAATATCTCTGGAAGTACATATCATCAAATAAGATGCCTTAAGTTAAGATTTTTAGTGGCAATTGTTCTTTGCAACTATCTCCGTTATGTAAAGACAGCAGCTTCAGGCACTCACTCATGGTTGTGCAAAGTTATTTTAATACAGATTCCAGGAAGTATTTCCAGGAGCCACTGGAAATAAAGGCTGAACATTTCTCTCTTATTGTTTCCCCCTCTGTGCCATCCCTAGTCACTGCAGCCTCCTGCAGACTGACCATGTCCCACTAATCCACTGCCTCAGGCCCTACCTTGTGCATTTTGGCTGCCGTCCCAGACCCGAGCTGCCTCTCCCTCAAAATGCCCCTCTCTCTGCAATTCTCCTGCTCTGTTCTCTCTCTCCGCCCTCCTCGCCTCCTTTCCCCACTTGACCCTCCCACAACTTCCCTATGCTCCAGTCTGGAAATGCTCTGCTGGGCTCACCTTGGCTCTCGGCATTGGCTGTCCAGCAGCAGCCACACTGACTGCCCCATTGCCCACCACCGCCACAAGCCACACAGGACCCAGAACCCAGGGGCTAATCTCCCCTCCCTCATCCACATCCCCACCCTCCCTGCCAACCAATCCAGTACCCCTTTCTATTGCACACATTCCCCTGCCAATTGTTCCGTCTGCATCTGTCTTGAAAATGTATGCTTGCAACAAGACCCTGGCCGTCAGCAATCTCATTCTCGATCAGAACGTTGATATCATGGCTCCCAAAGAAACCTGGATCACCTAAGGTGATACCTTCCGCCTCACGGAGGCCACACCATGACCCATGCACCAACCGCCATGGTGATGGTGTGGCGTTCATCTCCAGGGCGTCACTTGCTATATCTGTTTTTATCTTGAAACAGAGCCCCTACCCCTTTGTTTTTTTCCCCTCATTTGAACACCTTACACCCTTCCCATCTTTCGCTCAAAATTATCCTGATTTACCACTCCCAAAATCCTCCCCCACCTTCAACTCCGACATTTCAACCTTCCTAGCTTCCCTCTGCCTCTGCTCTGATTGCTTCATCATCTTTGGCGACTTCAACCTCCATTTCACCGCTCTTGCCCCACCACCTTGGACTTCTCCTCTCCCCTCTCCTCTCTCAACCTCTACTTTCACACCCATTCCGCCACCCATGTTCACGGCCACCTGTTTGACCTGGTGATCCTGGTGGCCTCAGTGTCTCGGGTATCACCATCACCGACAAGGCCATCTCCGACCACCATTTCATCTCCCTAAACTCCTCTATCCCTCTCCCCACTGCCTCCAAACCTACCACTATCATCTACCGCCCATGGAAGGAGATCTCCCCACAATCCATTTCTGCTGCCTCTGAATTCCTCCCACCTTTAGCAAAGACCCATCCCATCCTCTTTATTTGTTCTCCTCCACAATACCCTCTCCACTACATTCAATGCCCTTGCCCCTCTCACCTTCCAAAACACCTCCTCGAACCTCACCCTGGTTCACCAGCCATCTCTGTTTGCTCATGGGCCAGGTATGAGCCACCGAACGCACTTGGCTCAAATCCTGCTCAACGGTCCACTAGCATATCTGGCTGGACCACATCAAAACTTATCCCTTCGCTCTGGCCTCCACCAAATCGTCCTTCTATTCCAGGATAATCCAGCACCTTGGGACGTCCTCCCGACATGAAAGGCGCTCTATAAATGTAATTTTATTGTTGTTGTTGTTGTTGTTGCTGTTGGAGGCAAAGGACAACCCTAGGCTTTTGTTCTTCACCACTGGCTCCTTCACCTTCTCTGTCACACCTCGCAGATTCTTTCCTCAAATTTCCCCTGAGAGGAGATCCTGAATTTTCTCAAGTCCAAAATTGAGGGAATCCACTCAGCTGCCACCGCCCTCCGAACTTCCACCCCCTCCCCACCTCCATTCCACACTTCAACTCCTACCCATCTCTCCTTCCACACCTTCGAATTTGTCTCCCCTTCCTCTGTCATCACCACCATAACTTCCATGAAGCCCACCACCTGGTCCCTGGACCATCCCCACCCCTCTCCTTACCTCCCAGCTCGCCTCCTTGCTCCTGTCTAACCTTTTTCTTACGCACCACCCATCAGGCTTGGAGTATTGCTCCATTGAATTTATTGAATCATAGATATGCTCAATTAACAGTCCTCATATTTCTTAGGAGTGCCCTTGGTGAAAATGAATGGTTGATTTAGTTTCCTGTTGATTTCTGATTAGTCTAAATGTGGGCCTTATATTTTTGTCCAGAACATGTGATTGAAACAGCCTTGCTTCCCTTTTCTGCTGAACAGTTCTAGTGTGGAATTTCCAGAATTGTAATCAGCAAACATTTTAGACAAGTGTGTAGTATTAACATGACTTTATTTTTAAATTCACTTTCAGGTTTGCTTTTTAGAATTTTCAGAGGTGATCGGTAGCTACATTAGTTCACTGAACAGCATTTTGTATTGAAATTGTGGAAACTGTAAGCATATTATGATATGACAACAACTTGGATTTGTGGAAGTATTTGTGGAAGGTCTTTTCATGTAATAGGTCTCCAAACAATGTGAATTGAGATATGGGGATAGGGAGGGTAGATGAGATTGAAAGAGTCTTGCTCTTTAAAAGATCTGATAAAGACACAAAGGCCTAAATGGCCTACTTCTGAAGTTTTCTGTGGTTGTAAGTTTTCACAAGCAAAATTGAGCTTGGAACTTTAAATCAACATCATGGAATCATAGAATTATATTATAATATATATATTCGGCCCTTTCTGTCTGTGCCAGCTCTTTGAAAAGAACTGTCCAAATCAATCTCACTCCACCGCTCTCTCCCCATAGGCCTGAAAACTTGTCCTTCCCAAATAACTACTTACTTCTCTCTTAAAAGTTGTTATCGAATCGGCTTCCACCACCCATTCAGGCAATGTAATGTAAACAGCTATCATGTGGGAGAGTATATACAGATTTGCACTGATCACCTATCTTTGCACTGTTAAATTAGTGTCCCTTATTTAACACTAAGATGGATGATCTATATTTAGACCATCCATCTTTGCACTGTTAAATAAGGGACAAAATAAAGAGGTCTAAATAAGCTATACTTTGTTCTATCAGAATTGATCATCATGATATGTTCTGAATTGGTGTGAAGAAGTACATTTTTCGCTTCCCTCCCTTCACCACGCCATCGCTTGACCTTGACTGCTCCACAAACACTATTTGTTCCTTAATTTGTTGCTCACTAAATTATTCTCAGCTCGCCACTTCCAGAGACAATGCTCACGAGATCCAGTTCCAGAGAAACGAGAAGCAAGAGGAGCAAGAGATGCTTGTTTACTGCTTTAACATTGTTATTACAGTGACTTTGCTATATATAGGCATAACAGCCAATATTGTCTTCATAGCTCTGCATGTTATAACTGTGTTATTGAACTAATGCACATTTACATGTGGTTCTGCCTTATTAAGTAAATGAGTTTTAACATGTAAGTTACAAGTGACTTTGGTTCCCCTGTTCACCAGTTTCTAATATAAAATTACAGCAAACAGAATAAGCTGGTCTTTGCTGGCCAAATCTTTTATGATAGAAACATAATAATAATCCTTGCATTTGATTTTGCACTTTTCACATCTTCCAGATGTCTCAAAGTGCTTCACAGAATACTGTATACTATACTGTAAAGTGAATTGACAGTTTTTTGTGGATGACACATGGCAGCCAATTACACCCAGCAGTGTCCCACGAATAATCGTGGATTGAGTTCCTAAGTGTTAATTAGGAATTATTATTAAGTGTTACTAATTCGGGAAATTGCATACAATTTGATAATTACAACTTTTGATAAAATTGTCAATTATATTGAGACACAAGCAATAGGAACAATATACATACTGCTCTTTTCTATTAACTTGCTTAAATATTACCAATAAGTTTCTTTTTCACCCTAATTTTATCTGTCATATTTGGAAGTCTTCTGGTGATGTTTGAAATTGGTTAATAATTGAGATTTGTACCTGAAATATCATACAACTTGCGTTTACACTGTTAACGGAATCAATCAATTACAACATCTCTAGTGAAATAAGGCTTGAAGTTTCTCATTGTCTTAGTATTAAGACAAGTTTGAGAGTGTGCCGAGTTTCAGAAAATTTGTAAATGCTGTTTAAATTTAGAAACTGGATTCCTGCAGATATTTGTGAAAGACTGGTTTGTGCCAATTGACAATTTAACCAGCAGCTCGCGTCCTCACCTGCACCAAGCCCCGCAACCATATCACCCTGGCTTGGCTCCATTGGCTCCCCATCCCCCAGAGGATTGAATTCCTCGTCGTCACTTTCAAGACCATTCACGGCCTTGACCTCCCACCCACCTCTCTGACCTGCTGTCCCCCTATGAACCTCCTGCTCCCTCCGTTCAGCGGGCTCTGGCCTGCTCCATGTCACCTGCCCGACCTGCACTAATATCGGCGGACGGGCTTTCAGCCTTTCTGCCACCACACGTTGGAACTCCACCCCATAGTCCCTTTGACTCGCTCCCTCCCTTGCCTCCTTCAAAACCGGTCTCAAGGCACTCCTCTTCGATCGTGCCTTCTGCTGCCCTCCCAACTCTCTTCTTCCCCTCCTAACTCTCTTCCACCCCTCCCCCCTCCCTAGTCTGCCCCTCCCTCTTGCTCGGATCCTGACCTGACTGTTCAGTGCTGACATCCTCTCGACGTGAAAGGCGCTCTATAAATGTAATTTTCTTGAATTTTGTTGTTGTTGTTTTACAACAATATTAGAAATATAGATACATGTCTATTTAGAATACTGTAGGAATGGAATACATATAATATTGATATGTGCACTATTGTACCATGAGCGATGTTACTAAGAAGCATTAGTACAATGTCCACCTGTTAATGTACCAGTAAATTCCATGTATGTTTTCTCTGTTAAATTTGCTTTAGCAATACTGATTTCAGTCAGCAGTTTGCTTTGTTCCTCATAGTGGTAATAAAGCTGTTAAAAAAATCTTGTAGTGTTATTTGGGGGAGGGTTTCATCTTTACTATTTGACTTGATTTGTGTTTTTAATGTATTTTGTAGAGTCTTTTTCCATGGAGCTGAAACGGAACACATACAGGTTTGCAATATATATTGCAGGGTTTGAATTGATAAAACAGGTTTGTAAATGATGGCTAGTTTCAAACTAATGATTCGCCTATATGCAACTTACCAAAAGCTAGAGAGAATAGGGACCTCAGAGTCTTTGCTTCACAATTTATCATCATATGAAATTCCAATAGCCTGCAGCATTAAATATAGTACAGTATTACTTGAAGACATTCAGCATCTGAATTATTGACAGAAGTACCAAGAGGAGGTTATCAAGTCCAAACCCCTTTGGCAATGTTTTATATTCTTTTTACCCACTATTTTCCCTCTCCTGTGTTTCTAAAACTGATTACTGTAGCTATTTATTTACACCTCTTTACACATGTTTTATTTATGATTGTGGCTGTATGTTGGCCCTATTTCAGACATGAGGCGAGTTTACTCAGTGCTGCTCCAGTCTGGATTTATTTCTGGTTCTTGGGTTCCGAGTATCCGTGTCTGGAAGTCTGATGTGTTTCACAATGGGTTGGTGTATAATTTCAGCCCTGTTTTTGTAATGACATCTGGAGTAGGGTGTACGGTTGCCGTGTGTTTGGTCTGAAAAACTGAGAGTTTGTTTTAGTTTTGACTTCTTAAAATTGTGGTACCCATTTTGTCATCCTGCAGAAATGCTTTTTTTTTACTGCAGTAAAATGACATTTGTTCATTGCTGAAAATATCAATGTATAGTGAATCCATCGGAATGATTAGGAATCATGTGATTTGGGGAGTTTAGCTGGATAACACGGGAATTTCCCTGTGACTGGAGTGGAATATGCAGTCTCTCTCCGGAGGGATGCACCCTGCTTATCGAATTTTGAAGAGTATTGGGCATACGTTGGCGAGATCCGAAACTTGCGGACCCCAAAGAATGCATTGGGGTACTACCCTGAGTTTAATCTGTTGAAACCACAATGCTTTTTGCCACCTTTCAATCTCATTTACCCCAACACCCCTCCCCCCCCCCCCCCCACCCCCGGAAAATAGTCACTTTTTAGAAACGTTTTGCTTCAGAAACAAAATCTCAATATTGAGCCTTAGACAGATAAATTTGCAGTGGGGATAATTAATATCCTGCATTGTGAAAAGTCCTCTTGTCCCATTGACTGCAGTCTGGATTAAGATTTTATCTCTATTTGGAAAGTGAAAACCCCAAAACTGGCAGATATATGCCGGTTAAAACAGATCTTTATTTTGCAGACATAGGTATGACAAATAGTAAAACCAATATAATACTTTCTTCACTTCAACCAGCAAGCGTGACTATTCTTGTTTCCTCTTGTAAGGTTATACACAGCTGCATTTCTTCTAAACAAATTATTATTCAAACTAGTAACAAATAATAGTAAATGATATATTAATGAAACTTTATTTCTATAATATTGGAGAATTGAGTAGCTCAGTGGTTAGAGCCTCGCAAGTGAGAGACTTGGGTTATATGCCTGGCAGGGCGAAATGTTGGGCAAGTTTCCTTACTCCACATGCCTCTGTTTACTTAGCAGTAAGTATTATAAATAATAATAATCCTTCCATTTGAAATAATGCTTTTCATGCTTCATGAGATGGCTCAAAGCGCTTCACAGAATATCCTGTGAAGTGGAGTGACTGTATATTTGTGGGCTAAATGTGGCAGCCAATTGCGCACAGCAGTGGCAGCCAATTGCAGCAGCCAATTACGCACAAACAGTTGTCAATTGAAGTGACCAATTTTACTTTTTGTTTTCTTGAGGGATTATTATCAGGCATATAGAGTAAGGAAACTTGTCCAAGGTTTTCCCCTGTCAGGAATCGAACTTGGGTCTCTCGCTTGCAAAGGCGAGTGCTCTAACCACTGAGCTACAGGACAAGAAGTAACCCAGTAGGACAAGTTAGTCAATTGCCGGATCACTTTTCTGGGGATAATAATCCCTCAAGAAAAAAACACACAAAAATAAGTTGGTCATTCAATCAACAACTTTGTGCGGTACACTGCTGCGTGTAATCGGCTGTTGCTTTTTGCCCACAAATATGCAGTCAGTTGTGTTTGCAGTATATTCTGTGAAGTGCTTTGAGACGTCCAGAAGACGTGAAAAGCGCTATATCAAATGCAAGGATGATTATTATTAGCAGTTTGTCACTGCTGTAGTATTTGTTGAAAAGTAACCTTTTGTTCTGTTGAGACAGGAGTCTCAGATCTGCCATAATCACTTAATGCTGCATTTAAGTCATTCAGGGTTAAACCAATCTACTATCAGAAGCATAGTGATGTGTAGCAGAAAGCTGGTTTATATTTCCAAACCCATATTACTGTACATGGGTGCTATTAACAATTAATCCTTTATGTGAAATTGTAACATGCAGAACACCCAGATCAGGGTTAGGTTTTAATTCTGGGTGTCTAAATGTGCTGTACCCTTATCACTAATGTTTGATTCCTTTTTGTGTGTCTGGAATGGAATTTGTATTCTCTCTCTCTCTCTCTCTCTCTCTCTGGAGAAACCAGTTAAACCGCATAACTTGCCATTGTGAGAACTGCTTGCCAAGCTTCCCACTGCTGGTCCAACTCGGTCCACATTTACCAGTTAGTGCTTTGCCTTGCAGGGGTAACAGGAGCTAAGTGGGAACAATTTTAACCCACGGCAACCAGTCTATCCCTCTAAGTCCTGCCACTAAGCCAGACTTGCCAATCTGTCATCAGCAGTACTTTGGACTACTTTGGACCCACCTGGTTTATGAACCGGACTGCCGAGACCACTACAGAGGGTTGACTTGATTCCAACATTCCATTACCAAGCACATCATCTTGGAGTCAGTTCAGCCCTAAGGAGACCACACTTCCTTCTCCCTCCCTCTTCTTTCTCACAGTGTGTGAGACGTCCCGATCCAAGTGTAACTTATCTGTGGTAAAGTATAGAAATGAAACCAGTGGCCCTGTAGTGGGGCTCTTTGCTAACATCTGGATTGGTTTAGGTCTTATTTCCTTGCAGAAGCTGTAATTTCATCTTGTACCATATGTGTGAAATAGTTGGACCCCATCATCATTAATACCTAGCCCATTTTGGGTGTTCTGCATGTAGTCAGCACAGACATGATGAGGTAAATGGCCTCTTTCTGTTCTGTCAATTTCTATTTTATGATACAAAATAACATTTGTAATGCACTTTTCTCGTTGGGATCCATCCCAGAGTCCCTCCGTCGTGCACCCTCTCTGGCCTCCTTCAAGTCTCGCCTCAAGACTCTCCTCTCCAATGGACTCATCGGCAACTCCTTATCCCTCCTTTCAACCCCCCCACCCCACCCCCCAACCCCTGTCCTCAGCTTGGGTCTGAAGCATTAACTGTCCAGTGCCTTGGGACGTCCTCCTGGCGCAATACAAATGTAATTTTGTTGTTATTGTTGTTGTTGGGAGGATGTCCCAAGGCCCTGTATTAATGTTCTATGCTTCCTGGCTGCTATTTTATAATAATCCTTGCATTTGATATAGCGCATTTCATGTCTTCTAGATGTCTCAAAGCGCTTCACAAAATTTACTGTAAAGTGAATTGACTGTATATTTGTGGGTGAAACGTGGCAGCCAATTGCAGACAGCAGTGTCCCATAAACAGTCATGGATTCAAACAATCAATTTATTATTGTTTTCTTTTTGAGGGATTCTTATCAGGCATGTGGAGTAAGGAAACTTACCCAAGGTTTCACCCTGCCGGGAATCGAACCCAGGTCTATCGTTTGTAAGACAGGTGTTCTAAGTACTGAGCTACAGAACTCCATTTGCAGTTTATGTTGCAGAACCCCTGACTAAACAAAAGATAACTGTGAATGTGAATTGTCAAATGCAATACTGTACTAATAATCCTTGCATTTGGTATGGTGCCTTATCACATCTTCAAGACATCTCAAAGCGCTTCACAGAGTATTCGCCAATCAACTAACAACTGGGTTCCTACTCACTAGGTAAACAAAACAATAACTACAACAACAAAATTACATTTATAGACCGCCTTTCACATCAGGAGGACGACCTGAGGCACTGAACAGTTAAGTCGGGACCCGAGCAGGGTGGGAACGGTCAAGGTAGGGGCAGGGAGACAGAGAATAGGAAAAGGGGGAGAGTTAGGTGGGCAGCAGAAGACACGGTTGAAGAGGAAAGTCTTGAGACCAGCCTTGAAGGAGGAAAGGGAGGAAGCAAGGTGAAGGAATTGCGGGATGGAGTTCCAGAGTGTGGGGGCAGAGACGCTGAAAGCCTGGCCACCGATGGTAGGGCGGTTCGGGGGGACATGGAGCAGGCCAGAATCCACTGAACGGAGGGGACGGGCAGGCTGATAGGGAGACAACAGGTCAGAAAGATAGGCGGGAGCAAGTCTGTGAATGGCCTTGAAAGTGAGGACGAGGATCTTGAATTCGATCCTCTGGGGGATAGGAAGCCAGTGGAAATGGGCGAGGGTGGGAGTGATGTGGTCGCAGAACCTAATGCAGGAGAGTACACAAGCTGCAGAGTTCTGAATAATCTACAGCTTGTGAAGGGAGGAATTGGAGAGAGTTCCTGTAGTCGAGCCTTGATGTGATGAATACGTGAACAAGTGTTTTGGCAGCATGGGGGGGTGAGGCAGTGGCAGAGTTCTGCAATGTTGTGGAAGGCAGTCATGGCGCAAATTTAGGGGAGGAAGGGTCAAACAAGATGCCCAAATCCTTGATTAGCTTCGAGAGATGGAGAGTACAGCCTTGGATGCTGATGTTGCCAGTGCCTGAGGTGCGGAGGTGCTGATGTGAGCCAATCAAGAGGGCCTCAGTCTTGTTGACATTTAGTTGAAGGAAGTTGTCCCTCGTCCGGGACTCAATGTCAGACAGACAAGCACTCAGAACACCAGTAGTCCTAGAGTCGGGGGTGGAAGCGGAAAGGTAGAGTTGAGTGCATGAAGTTTGCGATGGAAAGGAACCTTGCTCAACATTTCGTCCTGCTATGAATCAAACCAAGGTTTCTCGCTTGTGAGGCAAGTGGTCTAACCATTGAGCTCCAGTATTACAATGTACATCATCATCCGGAGATGTGTGGGTCCTTTTATAAAGCAACAGTATTAAAGTGGCTCATTTGGGTCTACTCTCACCTCTGAGTCAGAAGGACATCCTCGCAACGTGAAAGGCGCTCTATAAATGTAATTTTGTTGTTGTTGTGGGTTCAAGCCCCATGTTGAGACTTTAAACTTGGGCTAATCTGACATTTCTGGTGAGTGCTGGCAGAGCACTGCATTGTCAAAGTTACCCTCCTTCAAATGCTGCAAATCGGCTGCTGTATTCAACTATAAAAAATATATACCATATACTATGCAGCCACTATACTGTACAGTTAACATCCTGTGGAGCACAATGAAAAATCTTCCTGATATGAAAGACTTGATATTAGATGCATGGTGTTATTTTTAACTCACGGTACCATCTTCATCACAGGCATTAGAGATCAGGGAAGAAAATAAAGCCCTGGTCAAGAAGATAAAAATTAGAGAATTAAAACGTTAGGATTTCAATTAATGAGTGTGAATTGCAGGGGAGAAGTTCAAAGATATTTGAAATGACTATTCATAAAAGGCTTGAAAAATCATAACATTTGGCAGTGAATGGAGCTCTGAGATGTTATGTCAACTGCTCCCAGTTTTATTACATGTGAAGTGAGCATGAGACTTGAAGCGTGAGGAGACCTTCCTCCGATTTCTGTTTTGGAAGTTGAAGCAGGAGATTATTCATACATTTCCTGCACTTTTTGAAGCAATTTGCTGTTCAACTTGCTCCTATTCCCTCGCTCTATACTACTACCACCCATGTTCTGCTGTTTTGCAACCAAAGAAAGACAATGAAAACATCAAAAACAAGACTCAAGATAGGAAAGAGATTGATTTCTGAGGCTAAACCTTGATAAATTTATATATATAAAATAATGCAGTCTATAGGACTTTATTAATATGTCCCAAGCTAGCTAACATATATGTACATAACTACTTAAATGAAGGAGACGTGTCAAGTCTTGGGAACAGATTGCCATGTGTAAATTTGAATTCAGAGCTCCCACGTTGATAGTATTGATTGCCGGAAGTGCTATCCTAGGATGAGATATTAAACCAAAGCCCTGTAAGCCTGATCAGCTGGACAATAAAGCTCCCACGACTTTATGTATTCAAAAAGAGATGGGAATTTCTCCGGGTCTCCTGGTTAACAATCTGAAGATTAAAGTGTCAATCACTTCATTTCTGTTTGTTGGATATTGCTGTGAAATTGACTGCTGTAATTACCTACAAAATACAGACACTGAATTGTGTGAGTTGTGTGAAATGCTTTGTGAAATGAGATATCAAATACAAAGATTATTATTATTATTCTATGATAAACTCAAGTAGTATTTGTAAACGTTTTGAACAAATTAGTTTACAAAATGGAACTTTTTATTGCACTTTAATGCAGGCTCATTAAACAATATTGATGAAATAGCACCAAATGTGCAGCACAAGAGAGAAAATAATTAGTTAGGCTCTAATTGGGGGAGGAATGCTCTAAACACATTATGTTGGTTCCCAGACAAATTGAATTAGAAACTTGGCAGAGACAGAAAGAAAACTGTCACTGGAACAAGAGTCAGCATTGCATTTAACTATTTGGCTATTTGGTTACTAAAATTCTTGGATTACTAAATAAAATGAAACAATCCTTGAAAAATTAACAATATCTTTTGAAATAGTCTCATTCCCCTTTTGATGATGTTCCACTAAATAAACCAGATGTGTTATTTGTAGACAGTGGATGCAATGGTTAAGCAAAGGAAAACCTGGGTGTAATGAGTCCTCAGGGAACACACATGAGATTTATATTAACTGTGTCTATTGGCATGCAGTAGACTCCTGTAGCTTAATGGTTAGAGCACTCACCTTGCATGAGAGAAGGCCTGGGTTCAATTCCCGGCAGGGCAAAACATTAGGTAAGTTTCCTTACTCCGCACAAATCTGTTTACCTTGCAGTAAGTAGGAACCAGATTGTTAGTCGATTGGCTGATCGCTTTCCTGGTGTAATAATCCCTTAATTTAAATAATAATAATTTTGTCATTCATTCCACGACATTATGGGACACTGTTGTGTGCCATTGGCTGCCACGTTTCGCTCACAATATATACAGTCAATTCACTTTACAGTATATATTGTGAAGAGCTTTGAGACGTCTCAAAGATGTGATAAGGCACAATATCCAATACAAGGATTATTATTATTATTATTGTAATAATAATCCTTACAATTATGCACGTCCTGTGTAACTGTGTGCTAAATACTGTAACAGTTTTAGCCTTGTAGGAATATATTAATGAGAAATCCGCCTGTTCTCTCACAGCAGCATGCTGTGCTTTTGTTCAGTCCAGTCAGACAGCTGTGTTGCCCCAGTGTTACATCTCCATGACCACCCACACACATACTTTAGGTGTTTCCGTGACAAAAAGTTGACTGATTTACGAATGATGAAGTGAGTAGTGATGCATGATACTTATTAAAAAGGGAACTAGGCACAAACTAGATATCTTTCTGAAAATAGGATATTATTTCACAACATGCCATTGAATACCAGTGATACTCAGTATGATATACAGTACCTCACATTTTCTTCAGTAATGTGTGCATTGATTTTACTTCAGCTAGTCCATGCAGATAAAGTAATTTAAGGAAGCTTATTGGCTAGCAATTTCTCTCCCAGTTTATTTTGCTTTCTGACTGTTTATTTAGATGTTGTATTTTTATATGATGCATAAATTAACAAAGGTTATCAACATACCAAAATGAATAGAGATTGTTGTGTGCAGGTTGCTGCAGTTTTTTTTAGTCACCTTAAGGTGAGTGCAGCAATCTGTCAACTTACTGGTTAATGCTTCAAGGTTAAATGGGAAACATCTGGGTGCATTGAAAGCAGCTGTGAAAGCTGTAGTTGATAGCTACCATTCAAGTTCATCCCTGCTCTACTCAGGAATCAGCAGCTCCTGACATTATATTCAATCTCTGATATCTCAAATTTGATGAGAATGTGTGAAACAGCAACGTGTACATGTCTTCAAAACATTCAATCCACCAACTCAATTTCTCCAAATACAGTAGGCAGGATTCCCTATCCCTTCATACCCTTTGAACAACTTTACAATTGGCTACTGGTTATTGTTCCTTTGTTAATACATGTAAGTCCAAATACAGTTTGGTGTTTATGTCTTTGAAATACATTTGCTTTTGTCATCAGCTGTCATCATTCTGAACATCATTGTTTCACCAACGGTGTTACACTTTACACCCAGCAGAAGATTAATCTTCTCACAATGTGTCAAGCTCTAAGGATCAAACTTCTTAGAAAAATGTTTGTGAAACTGTAATTCAAATGATGTTAGTCGGTACATCACAGTCACAACCCTAAACATCAAAGTAGATGTGTTGAATTTTTATTTTTTATTGCCTAGTTGAAGCCATCATCTGGTAAACTATGTGCCTATACAAAGAAACTCTGAGCACCATCCAGTGTGAAGGGGGCTATATAAATGCAAGTTCATGTTGTTATTGATGTTGATCTTGTTGTTGTTTGTCTGTCTGTCTGTCACAATGAAAATATTATGTGAAGGTGTGGAATGCACAGATTGCTATATTACAATATCACTTGAGTTTTTTTTAAAAGGAAGGCAGATAGATACTGGGAAGAGCATTAAGGAGAATGGTGGAAGAGTGGGGAAATTGGATTAACAGAGCTGTCATCATCTGACAAAATGGTGGCAGAACCTCAACAGGTTAAAACCCTATTGCTGTTTCTAGGTTCCTACAAATTTATTGTAAGTGTAGGCCATAATATAAATTTCTACAAGGAGAAATAATACTTTACTCTAATTGTTACAAAGATATAGAAAGTTGGCAAGAGAAATGTGTGCTTGATCACTTTCACTGCAAAAAAGGAAGTGAAAGACGGTTGAGAAATCTGTTGGTGGGAGGAAAAATCTCTCCAGTATATTGTTACACAGATGTTCAGCCATAACACAATACAAGAGAAAGAGTGGAACTTGCATCAAATCAGAAACTTCATGAATAGACCTACAGCTGTACTTCAGTACTTGAGAAAGCAGTGCCTAAAGGCGATAGTTTCATTTTGTTCTCTGTGCTGCTAAAAAGTAGGCAGGCCAAAGACAACATTTTTAAAGATGTTTGATCTCTGTTACAGATGTTAGACGACGATAAGAAAGCAGTTGCTTTTTGGGTTCCATGCAACGTTCTTGGCGATTGGACAGCAGTTTGTACTGCATGCTCTGCTTGGAAAATCTGTTTCTCCCTAAGAGCGTTTCGCTGCCGAGATACACGTGTCTTTCCTTTGAAAAAGGAGCCAAGTCATCAAGTCTTTCTAGAAAGTTTAATGTGAACTTAAAAACAATTTTGAATGTGGCGATGTGTGTGCAAGCATGCATGTTTCTCTGTATCAACAAAATATTTTGAAGACCAAGAGAAATGACAGAAAAAGACAATGAGGGCATGAAAGCACCAGAGAAATAGATAGCCAGATTACTGAGTGAGGTAGTGTACTGTATATAACCTTGGCTGAGAGGCTGAAGGCACGTGAAGGGGATGTGAAGCAGGTCAGAGCCCACTGGGCGGAGGCCATCCTCTTGACTGTATAGGTGTCAGTCTGGCTCAGTTGGAAGCAAACAAAAGAATTATTGTTTTTTTTAATATGAGAGTTGCTTGAATGGAGTCCAAAATATCAGACAAGCTCAATGACCTGAATGACCATTTTGTATTATTATTCACAAAATGTATTTTGAAAGAATATTATAACAGATACACAGTATGTGATCTGGTTTAAATCTCTAACCATTGAAGTATAGATTTTTCTAATTAGCGCAGTAATGAAAAATATCCCAGACAGCTATGATTACAGCCTGTTTTTAGCAGGAACTAATATTGTTTTAAAGCATGTAATAACGACATTCTGCTACTGATACATCATTGTAGTGTCAAATAAATACTTTGTAGTAAAATATGATTTTTATACATGACCTAAAAAGGATGGATAGAGTAATCCTTTTCAAGATACTTTTACTTTAGCATTCAACATATCTACACTCATGAGCGGTTAGTAGACATTTGTAAACTGCTTTGATGTTTCTCTGGTATAAAATGCTAATTCTGTAATAGCTGGTCAGTTTTGATGTATTGCTGGTTGATGATGGTTTACTGTGCAGTAGCACAGAACTTTTCGAATATATTCACACTCAGTGACACCCTCATCAGTCTTGGAAGATAGTATCTTCTGTCACATTAGTCTTCATTTTTTCGAAAAGCAATAAAAGAGGATCTGTTTAAAAGTGGTCAGAGGCAGTGATGTATACTAATAAATAATAATCCTTGCATTTGATGTAGTGACTTATCACATCTTCGAGACGACTCCAAGCGCTTTAAGAGTGTATAGAGAGTTACTGAAACAAATGAAATGTAAACATTGATGGAATTGGTTTTCAGTTTCTCATGTTTTATTCTGTTGGCTTCATATCGTTTCATTACTTTGCCAGTCTGTTTGCACAAGGCCCCATGAGCTGTTTTTATATTGCTTTTCGATTGAACATACACTGAATATAATTTTTTAAAATAAATTAATTTAGCGAGAGGGGTGAACATCAAATTAATGATGTTCTTTTTATCGTTTAGATGATTCCAGCAGATTAGCAATGACTCATTTTTAATTGTTTCCACAAGGTGGGCTCGGTCACACGAGCACCAAATTCTGCACGCCCATCACTCCAACCTTTGCCAGGATATACTGTCTCCCTGTCTCCCAAAGGATCAGTTTCAAGATCCTCACTCTCAAACACAAATTATTTCTTGCCTTAACACCTGCCTAACCCTGCAACCAGCTCAAACCCTGCTCCTCCTCACTCCGCTAGCACAGCCCTGCTGCTCCAACCACTACACTCATAGCCTCTGGAATTCCCAAGCCTCAATCCCTCTGCTCAATCCAAACTAACGGTCCATTGGCAGATTTGGCTGAATCACACTAAGATCTACCATTCTGCCCTTGCCTCCACCAAGTCCTCCTACTTCTCCAAGTTAATCTTGGAGGCCAAGCATAACCCCAGGCTCCTCTTCTAGCCCCCGTCCTAACTGATATCATCAATCTTTCCCTATCCACCGGTACTGTTCCCACCTCTCTAAAAACAGCTGTTCATCACCCCATCCTAAAAAAAACCTTCATTGGACCCATCCCTACTTTCCTGCTACCGCCTCATCTCCAACCTCACATTCCTCACGAAGGCCCTGGAACAAGTCGTTGCTTCCCAGCTTCACTCCTTTCTCTCTTACCATTCCCTCTTCGAACCACTGCAATCCAGCTTCCGTGCTGCCCATAGCACGGAGACAGCCCTGGTCAAAGTCTCTCACAACATTCTAAACATCTGCGATCAGAGATCTCTCTGCCTCCTTGTCCTCCTCGACTTATCTGCTGCCTTTGACACTGTTATCCGCTCCATCCTACTACACTGCCTCTCCTCCCAGCTCAATCTTCACAGACCTACCCTTGCCTGGTTCGACTTCTACCTTTCTCACCATCTGCACTTTGTCGCCACAATGACTTGTCTTCCAGCCCCTGCACTGTCACCTGAGGTATCCCTCAGGAGTCTGTCCTTGGCCCCCTACTTCTTAATACCTACATGCTCCCACTTGGCGACATCATCTGCAGACATGGGATGCGGATGACACCCAACTCTATCTTTGTGCCTCCACCCTCGACTCCAGGACTACTACTGTCCTGACATTGCCTGTCAGACATCAAGACTTGGATGAGAGCTAACAATCTACAGTTGAATGTGAACAAGACCAAGGTCCTTCTGATTGGCTCGCACCAGTGCCTTCACACATCAGGTACTGGCAGCATCAAACTCCATGGTTGCACACTCAACCTCACCAAGCTAGTCAGGGATCTAGGTGTCTTGTTCAAATCTCAACTATCTTTCCTCCCTCACATCCATGCCGTGACCTGCTCTGTCTTCCCTCACCTCTGCAATATTGCCCGACTCCGCCTGTACCTCACTCCTCAGCCCACTGAAACCTTCATTCATGCCTTCATCACATCCAGGCTCGACTACGCCAATACCCTGCTTGTCAGCCTTCCCAATTCCTCCCTCCATAGACTGCAGATAATCCAGAACTCTGCAGCCCGCGTCCTCTGCCGCTCCAAGCTTCATGACCTCATCTCCCCCATTCTCACCTGAATCCATGGCTCCTCATCACCCAGAGGATTCAATTCAAGATCCTGGTCCTCACATTCAAAGCCCTCCATGGCCTCACCCCACCCTACATCTGCAACCTCTTAACCCCATACCAACATGCCTGCCCCCTCCGCTCAGCTGGCTCCGGCCTATTCCATGTCCCCCGACCACCCGCCCCACCATCAGCCTTCAGCCACTCTGTCCTTAACCTCTGGAACTTTATCCCGCAGTCCCTCTGCCTTACCCCCCTCCCTAGCCTCCTTCAAGACCCATCTCAAGACCCAACTCTTCGATGATCCCATTGGTCACCCCAAATGCCCCTCCTTTCCCTCCACCCTCCCCATGCCTGATCCCAGCTCGGGTCTGAAACCGTGCCTGTCCAGCCTCGTGGGATATCCTCCTGATGTGAAAGGCCCTATTCAAGTATAATTTTGTTGTTGTTTTTGCTCATCCCCATTTAAGATGTACCTCTTTGCCCTCCTCTTCTAGAACATTGTAGAAATGAGTTGTTGTTGTCTACTTCAACCTGTGGAATACAGATTTTGTGTACATTTATTCTTGTAAAATAAAACAATCTTCCGAATATTTAATTGATGATATAAGGCATGGTGCTATGCAGTCCTTTATGAATTTTGTTTGAAAAGTCACTCTACTGATGTTGACAATTCCATAATTTGAAAAATGCTTAAACCTCTTCGGTACTCCAGGAAATTCCGTGAGTATGCTTAATGTGGTCCATGAAAGGATTTATACTTGTAATACAATATGATGTTTGATGGTTGGTGGATTAGTGTTTGAAGACAAACATAAAGGAAAACTGCAGCTTGAACTTCAAATAATACTGTTAAACATCCCTTAAACACAGTGATGCCCGAGGGTGATTGATTTGTTTCCTCCGGATAAAAGAGAGTTTGCTCTTGGATAATCAGTTGCATCTCAGATTCATTTAATTTGTTACAGGCAATTTCTGGAAAGAATATTCATTTGGGTCAGTCAATAAAGGCTCTGATATAGAAAGATGGGAAAAACAAGGACAAGAGGAGGACATTCAGCCTGTCAAAGCCATTCCACCAGTTTATTAGATTTTAGCAAATCTCTTCATCCCCACATCCTGCCTTTCACCACACCCTTTAGTGCATCTACACGTGGAGTCCTGGAAGCTCAGTGGTTCGAGCGCTCGACTTGTAAGCGAGAGACCTGGGTTCTATTCCGGCCAGGGTAAAATGTTGGGCAAGTTTCCTTACTTCACATGCCTCTGTTCACGTAGCAGTAAGTAGGAACCTAGTTGTTAGTCGATTGGCGGATCGCTTTTCCAGGAATAATAATCCTTCCAAAAAAATGGTTTGGTCACTCAATCCATGACTGTTTGTGAGACACTGCTGTGGGCTGCTGTAATTCTCCCACAAATATACTGTCAATTCACTTCACAGTATATTTTGTGAAGCACTTTGAGACTCTAGATCTAGACGATAATCAAATGCAAGGATTATTATTATTTACAGATATTTACATATGCAGTGCTACACTGAACTATCACACTGCATTTTAAAGTCTGAATCTTGTAATGTGATTCTTCTATCATTATGATCTCTTACATATACTGTTTCTCTAGTTATTAAGCTGCTTAACTAGGCAAAGTGCAACAACAACAACAAATTACATTTGTATGGCGACTTTCACGTCAAGAGTGAGTCGCGAGGCACTGGACAGTCAGGGATCTGGACCTGAGCAGTGGGTTGGGATAAGAGAGGGTGGAGGGAAGGAGGGTTGAAGAGGAGGATGTTGCCTTAAAGGAGGCAACAACAACAAAATTATATTTATAGAGCACCCTTCACGTCGGGAGTATATTTTGTGAAGCACTTTGAGACATCAAGTGATAATCAAATTCAAGGGAGGGAGCAAAGCAAAACGACTCCTGGCAACATCGCACCCTAGTTGTCCTGGAGGACTCAGGCCTACTAGACACTTTGCATATAGAGTTGCTGAGCTCTTTTTCTTTGGAATTACAAGATATCAGGAGTTTACTGTACTCTTGAAATTTGATCAGAATGCTTCAATACCAATCTCTTTTCTAAAATGTAAATAATTTTAATCACCTGCCACATTTTACTTAAGGTGCAGGGAAAGTGTAAGGTAACTTCTGGTGCTTATAATATGAAACATTTTACTTTATGTAGTGCCTTTCTTGTCAGGAGAATGTCTCAAAGCGCTTGACGAAGCAGGATGTGCATCTGAGTGCCAAGGCAGTGGGGAGAGGAAAGATGACCAAAGAGCTGTCAAAGAGGTATGATTTGAGACATTCATTGAATGAGGAGATGGAGGATGTGTTTAGTTCAACAATAAACACAAGGAATTACTAGGTTTAGCTTCACCTTAAGCCAGGATAGTGTTTCAGGTGAAGCTGCTCCCCTCTCATAATAGATGCTAACTTTTTGAGTGTCATCCTGAAGGATTCTTGGCAAGAATTTTGCAAACCCATGTGCAGAGACACCAAAGCTCCCTAACTGAGGATCATTGATGTCGTAGTGTTAGTTTTAGAATTATTTTGGATGAAACCATGTGGTAGAACAGATATATGAACAAAACATATTTAGTAAACAAACAATAGATGTGAAATCTGACATCTTTTATGGTGTTTCATTTGGAATGATTCATTACATTCATTGTCTGACCAGATCTAGAACAAGCTGAAAGATTCATGCTTTGTACCTACAATGAATAATTCCGATTTTCAGATCAATCAATCAATCAAAACTTACATTTATATAGCGCCTTTCACGTCGAGAGGATTGGCAATGAAATCTAAGAACATTCACAGTTGACCAGATCCATAGCGCCTATGTTAATCATAAGTCTCAAGCTTTGGGCCACAGTATTTTTAAATTATTTTGAACATTGCCTCAGTTATGAGAAGGAAAGGAATAGCTTCTGAAAACAGAATAGATGGAATAAATTAGGTACAGCCAAAATGATAGTGAACTTGACCCATGAATCTGTGATTGTTCCCCTGGTGGAATTGACAGGATTTGATGAATAGGGAATGAACAGCATGATCATTTAAATCTTGTTGCTTTTGCATTACCATAGGAACTACACTTCAATACTTTATTAATGATTTACATGTAATGATCCCCCCCAAGTCCATAGAAAAAGCATATTAATCAACACAGAGCTTTATTTGTCTTTTTGACACCAAAGGTTATATTTGAGTCCTGAATAGACTAGTGCTCACTGGTACAGTCTCATTGATCTTGTTTCATTATGATACATCTGTCGTACACTGGTTAAGATCTAAATTTGTCGCATAACCAATTCATTATATTCAAAGGTGTGTGGAATACACACTATTGGGCTACAAACTAGTAGTCAGTACTTTCAAGCTGCAGTTTGCTTTCAATGTGTAGAAGGAAGAAGAATAACCACACAGTAGTGTAAGTTTTATGAGGTTTTGTGCCTTACTGTCTAAGCTAATTTGTATCATTATTAACCCTAGATGAAAGCCATATTTCATCCATTGACTAAAAAAAATTCCATGCAATTGTCTGCCACATGTCGCGCACAAAATATAAAGTCAATTCACTTTACAGTACATTCTCTGAAACACTTTGAGACGTATCAAAGACATGATAATGTACTATATTAAATGCAAGGATTATTGATTATTATTTATTTAGTGGGACAGTGGGATGTCCTCCCGATGTGAAGGAAGCTCTATAAATATTTTTAAAATGTAATTTTGTTGTTGTTTTGATAATAATCATAATCCTTGCATTTGATACAGTGTCTTATCACACCGTTGAGATGTCTCAAAGTGCCTTAATATGTACTGTCATGCATTTCATGCTTATCTGTGTTTTTTGCTGAGAAGCTCACAGAGAGTTATCAGTGCCAAAGGCATTTGATTTTTTAACTCCAGCAGTTTCCCAACTGACATTCTGGGGTCCCAAGCATTGGCTTTTGCCAACCTGCACCTGATACAGTACCTTGGAATGAGTGCATCCCTCCAGGAAGAGAGTGAATTTACATTATTGAAACATGACTGTACCAGAAAAGTAAACCTTCCATGTTTATAAAAAAGAAATGTATTGTATTCCTGACTTCTTGTGACTTGTTTAGACTGTTTTTATTTGGAACATTGAATTATGGAATGTTTACAGTGTAAAAAGAGGCCCTTAGGCTCATCATGTTTGTGTTGCTGTTAGTTCTTCCACTGGAATAAATAAAAACACAATGTAAAAAAGACAACTATGTCCTTACCTTGGAAGATTGAACTGAGATCTCATTATTGTGTTCACATTTCCTTCTGCCCTGGACTTTCTTGCTTTCCAGAAACTATCAGTTTATAATAATAAAAATCCTTGCATTTGATATAGCACTTTTCACATATCAAAGCGCTTCACAGAATATATGGTTAGGTGGATTGACTGTAAATATGTGTGCAAAACATGGCAGTCAATTGCGCACAGCAGTGTTCCACAAACAATCGAGGATTGAAATGACTATCTTTTGGGGGGAGCACAATGCATGAACTGAACTATACTGCGTGATCGTGTGACAAGATCACAAGTAAAGCTTGGTTAAGAAGACCCTTCAGCCCATCCCTGTGTGTAAAGATTGATTTGAGCTGAGCAGCTTCTGCAAATATGATCTGAATCATGTAGCTTCATGCCTGGCTTTCAACTGTTTTCAGATGGCATTCTTAATTCATGCTAGGATCCAAGTTAAATAATTATATGGATTGAATAATGTCAACTTTACCACTGGCCACTTGTGAACTCCTGTATGTTGGTAACAGTATAAACTAGGGAAGAGCCTCCTTGGTCCTTTATCTTTTTTCACTGCAGTAGGAGTTTGTCACTTTCACTGTTGTTCTCGGCTGCTTATTCTAAGTGCAAGGAGGTTTAAGTGTTTAAGTGCTGGTTATTCTTCTCGGTGATTTCCCGCTCAAAATGCAGTAACAGTGGTTCAGTGAGACATCACCAGGCACCAGCAATGGGAGTGCGATGCCTGTCGCTGCTGATATGCAATAAAAGCATTTCAGTCAAGGTGATAAAAAATAGCACATACCTTGGAACGATTTGAACTCTGTAACCTAATCACCGTAGGTTGATGGAGTGGGTGGCTGTGGTCACATTGTTTCAGATGACACATATAAACTTCACTGTTAATTCTTCTGATGCTCGATTGCCTGCAGATTATCCAACATTATGCATTTAATGTGTTACCACGACTGAAGTGTGTCTTGGGAGCGTAAAGGTACTATTCTGCGTTCTCTCTAATACATGGTAGTGCTACCAAAAGTGTCTCGCCAGTTTATTTTACAATGAAACAACATTGTATGAAGATTAATTTTTGCTTGTCCCAAAAAAACTTTCATATTGTAAGTTATTTGCTCATACCACACCCCACTATCCTTTTCTAATTTCTTGTATAGCCAGTCAACCACTGACAACAACAACAAAATTGGGCAACTTCTGATTGTGGGCCTGATGCCATAGCAATATTGGTGCCCTTATTTATCCATCACTGAAGGCACTGCATTGGAGCATCAGCATAGACTGGAAGATCATAGGCCCAATATGAGGCTTGAATCCACACAATCTTCTGAGTAAGAGGCATGAGTGCTGCCAACGAAGCCCAAGATCCAGGGTTGCAGTAATACTGGTCCTTGTGAATCCCACCCTAATTGGCAATAGAAGGTAAATTTAAACACAAATGTTTTATGAGGACAGATGAACTTTGCAAGTGGCAATTGTCAGTAATATCATGGAAAGCCAGCACAATTTCAATTTAATATGAAAGGTTTTCTTTCAGTAGGATGCTATGTGTTTGTTTAGATCCTGCTGATACCCATTCAGCTGTAAAAACTTAATAATAACCTAACAATACTTCATCTAGATTCCAATTTTAACTTTCAGGATTGTGAAGATATTTTCACAATTGCAACGTTGGTTCTTCAATAAGCAGCTTTTACTCTTGTCCGTGACATCTGATGACTTACTCGTCTGGGTGCAAATGTAATTAGTACTGATGATGTCTATAAGGTCCAAGCTACAAGGAATCCGAGAAGGCCCATATGGTTTATTGTTGATTTCTCCTCGCCACCTATAGAAATGTTCCCTATAGAAATGCAAGTTGTTGTTGGTATTTTACTTTGCCTGATGATCCACAACCTTTAAAATATGTTTTGAGTCGTGTTCCTATGTGTAAAGTGCTATATAAGTGAAAATTGTTGTTTAATTTGGCAAATCTGTTATGCAGATTGAGTGCAAGAAATTGCTTATTTGTGAAGTTGATGAGTTTATTGAAACAAGCTGTCCCGATTTTTGAGAAAAACCTTAAAATTGGAGTAAATTGCAAACAGCAGCATTTAAGTAAAGCCTCAGGCTCATGGGGAATGCCAAAGAAGTATCAAAATAAATAGTAAACACTTTTGCACAGACACTTCCACCTCCAACTTACTTTTTTCAAAACAATGTTTAAAGTTATTTGAATAATTTTTGTTTCTACATGTGTGCAGAACCTGGTGAAAGTGCAGCTGAGAGTAATACAGTAATAGGATAGTGAGGATGGCCACTGTGCCTCAGAATTTCCATTCTCCCTTAAACATTCGGTAAGTTTCCCAATGCTTCTGCAGGTTTCCAACACGTATTGTAGCAACACTGAAACACAGGGTATAAATGTTGAAATGCTGGAAGTGAACTGTCAGGGAGTTCTGCCCTTCAAGCCTGAAGGTCCATTCACCTTGGAAGAGGCCATTACATTTCAACCTACACTCTCAGGTCAAGTATACAAAATATCTGTGTTTACCTTTAACATTAATAAAGGCATTGTGTATATACATTATGGACACACTTTAATACTAGGGAAAGGTAGCACGTGGTCCATCTCCAGCATATCGGGGGGTGGGTGGGGTGGGAGTGGGGGGAGCGGGGAGCGGCATAGGAGGGACACAGTCGATGCATTAATTATAAAAAATGTTTGCTTTATTCAATAATTGTGTTAATTGGCACTATTGACACATTACATTTTGTAACTTTTAGCCTATAGATAGTTTGTGGTGCTTTTATCGTCGTATTTCACCAACAAGCCTGTGACTTTGTATGATCATCGATAACAAAAATAACTTGCATTTATATAGCGCCCTCCACACCGGGCGGCATCTCAGAGAGGTTAACAATGGCGGAGCCTGAGGCTGAGCCAGACAGAGGAGGAAGATGACCGTAGGCGTGGTCGAAGAGGAAGGTCTTCAGACACAAACAAGATCACCAGATTAGTTTAGTTAAAAGAAATCCTTCAGCTAATTTGATTTCCAGATCCTCCAGATTATCAGTTCTTCCACCACCACAACAACAACAAAATTACATTTGTAGAGCGCCTTTCACATCGGAAAGATGTCTCAAGGTGCTGAACAGTCGGGGGTCAGGACCCCAGCACGTAGGAATGGGGGCAGGATTGGGTTGAAGGAGGTCAGTGAGGTATGAGGGCCGCTGAAGGCACGGTCAAGGTCTTGAGTCAGGTCTTGAAGGAGGCAAGGGAGAGAGAAAGGTAAAAGGATTGTGGGATGGAGTTCCAAAGGGTGGGGGCAAGAGGCTGAAAAGTTGGCCACCGATGGTAGGGCGGATTGGGTGGGAGACATAGAGCAGGCCAGAGCCTGTTGAATAGAGGGAGCAGACAGGTTGATAGGAGTTCAGCTGGTCAGAGAAGTAGAGGCGTGCAAGGCCGTAGAGGACGTTGAAAGTGAGGACAAGGATTTGGAATTATATCCTCTGTGGGATGGGGAGCCAGTGGAACTGGGCAAAGGTGGGGTTCATGGGATCTAGAGGCATTGGTCTTGCTGATGTTTAACTGTAGAAATTTGACTCTTATTCAGGACTTGATGTCTGAATGGCAGTCTGTCAGGATGCCAGATTTCCTGGAATCAAGAGTGGAGCCAGAGAGGTAGAGTTGGGTATCATCATGTAGAAATTGGCCCACGTCAGTGAATGATTTTACCAATAGCAAGTATGTAGAGGTTGAAGAGGAGGAGACCGAGGACAAAGCCCTGTGGAACACTACACAAGATGGTGCAGGAGCTGGAAGAGAAACCATTAGCAGAGACAAATTAGAGACTTTGTGAGACTTAGGACTGGAACCAGTCAAGGACAGAACCTTGAAGGTTGAAGTGAGAGGAGAGGTGGTGGAGGAGGATTGAGTGGTCCATGGTTTTGAAGGCAGCAGAGAAGTTGAGGAGAGATGAGGAGGCAGAGGGAGCCCTGGTCACAGATGGACAGGATGTTGTTTGTGACGTTGGCCAGAGCAGTTTCTGTGCTGTGAGATTGGAAGGGCTCATGAAGGAAGTGGCAGGAGAGGAATGAGCAAAGCTGAGAAGTAACAACTCTTTCAAGGCCTTTGGAGAGGACATGGAGATTTGAGAGGGACCAGCAGCTGGATCACAGCATCGAGTCCAGCATTGTGGACTCAGACACTCTTCCTGGTAGCTTGTTCCAGTTGTGAACTAAACTTTCACAGCACATGTGTGCTCGTCTGCTACTATCTCGGTGTTTCTGAAAGTATTGAAAGTATCCTGACTTTGCTTTTCCAGTGCTATTTAAAATGTTATATCCCTATATATAAGGTTCCTATGAGTCATCTCTTTTCAAGTCTTCAATAACTTTTCTAATTATTGCTCACAGCTCAACTTTATTTCTCTACTCTGCACTGTCTCCAGGGCCGGGCCAACCCCATTAAAGTTTGTGATGCTGAATACTTTAGATTCCCTATTTCTGTGTCATTATTAACTGTGAATTAAATCTGTCTATAATTTCACATCGCTCATATTGATGGGTAGCCCATCGTTGAGGAAATACATTTATATGAAATAGAAACCGCTTTGGTTGTTCACTGAGGCAAAGACAATGATGACCGTTGTTGCAGTATTCATAGATTCCTTCTCTACCGCTGCAATAGTGGTTGAAGTTGCAGTTACAGAGATGAAACCATGATGGACCATTGGTGTATTTTGCAGCATTTGTTGTATAACAAATACAATTGTTGTGCAACAACTCATTCTAGACTGATATAACAAGAGCCATAACACCTGTATCACCTCACTCGTGCACAATGTTAATCTTGTTGTTTCCTGCTAATGAGCAGAATATTAGACAACACTTTCCTCCTACTGAAGACAACAATTTTGTTTCTTACAGTGAAACCATGTCTCATAAACACAATGATTATCCATATGTTACTTCTGCAGCAACATTTGTGCATTCCCACAACACAATCTATGAAGAACTTTAGCCGTGCTCCCTCCAAGGAATTTCAAATCAGGAAACTCTGTGTTAATGTATAATGTTGCGTTCAAAGAGCTTCCAGGAACCAGAGATTTAATCCACCCCGCCATTTGCAACTGATAAAATGAGAAAAGATGTACCTCAGGCATTGTTTCTGTACCATGCTGGTATCCAATAACAAGAGACTGAGAATCACCTGATAATGCTTGTTGTGTTATGAAGCATATAAAGCATATAAAGCAGGGCACAGTGTGATGAATTTAAATTTTACCAAAGGCAATAACCAGCAAAAGTGTTACCAAGAAGAGTAGCTTACTGCCATTTTCAAGCTGGTGAAAAACAGAGATACGAGTATTTTTAGAAGTATTACAACAATAACTTGCATTCATATAGTTCTGTTCAAGCAGGATGGCATCTTGGAGTAATTAACAGTAGCGGAGCTTGATGCCAAGTCAAGGGAAGAGGGGAAGTGACCGTAGGTATGGTTGAAGAGGAGGGTATACTGATGTGTTCTGAAGATGTGTGTCAAATTACATTTGTGGAGTGCCTTTCACGACGGGAGGACGTCTCAAGGCACTGAACAGTCAGGGGTCAGGACTTGAGCATGGGTGAGGGCTGGGGGCAAGCTCGGGACAAGAGAAGTAGAAGGGACAGCCAAAAAGGAGGAGTCAGACCTTGATGGAGTCAAGGGAGTGAGCAAGGTGAAGGGATTGTGGGGCGGAGTTCCAAAGAGTGGGACAGAGAGGCTGAAAGCTCAGCCGCTGACGGTAAGCAAAATCAAAACAATTGAGGTGGAGGTGTGAGGAGTTTAGGTGGAGACGAATAGAGTGATCAATAGTATTGAAAGCATTTGAGAGGTCGACCAGGATGAAGAGGCAAAGAGACCTCTGGTCGCAGGTGGACAAAATGTAATTTGTCACTTTGACCATGTCTGTCTCTGTGCTGTGACCAGCACAAAACTCAGATTGGAGGGGTTCATAGAGGGAATGCTGGGAGAGGAAAGAGTGAATCAATCAATCAATCAAAACTTACATTTATATTGTGTCTTTCAGGTCAAGAAGATGTCCCAAGGCGCTGTACAGTTAGGTAGGGACAAGAACAGTGGGGGAGGGGGAGGGGCAGGATGAAAAAGAGCAGGAAAATTGAAGGAGACGGATAGAGAAGTGGGATTTGACCAGGTGAGATCGAGAGGTGCCAGTAAACCAATAGAAAATGGGACAATGCAGTGGAATGCTTTGCTCACACGCCTCCTGTGCAGCACCTTGGGACGTCCTCCCGACGTGAAAGGCGCTTTATAAGTGTAATTTGTTGTTGTTGTTGTTGCTCCTTTAACTATCTACGGTGGAAGGCACAGCACCAACCTGCAAAACAAACAAACATGAGCATGGCTTATCATGAGGTTATTTATGAATCATGAATGTTAAAATGAAAGCTCTGGAGGCTAGCATCAGGGATTGTTTGTGTCATATTTTAATTAACTTGCTTGACACCAATTTCAGGAAGGTGCCCGCAGGATTGTTTATTCATTATAGCTTTTCTGGATGATCAACGTGTATGTATTTGTAAAAATCAAAATGCTATAAACCTAATTTCCCTAGTTCAGTTGTTGCAATGCTATTGGTGGGCAGTGAAGCACGGTCCAAAGAATAGTGCTTGGCTTGCACCCAGCAGGCTAGTGCTCTTTTTGAGCTGTTGGCCACAACTTGACCTTCAGTTGAATGACTAATGTATTTGGTGGATTGTTGGCCAGGATACTGGGAGAAATAGTTTTTTGAATATGCCATGGGTACTTAAATTGGACCAAAATCACCAGAAGTCTCCCACCACTCCACTGCAGTCAGCCATGGCTACACACTCAAAATCTTCAACGTGGGACTTGAATCTGCAACTTATGACCCAGAGGCAAGAGTGGTATCAGCGGAAGTCCCCAGGTTTAAATTATTCTTCTTACATTGGGAATCATTCTCATTTGCTGCTCACTGCAACAACAGCAACTTGCAATTATAAAGTGCTCTTCATGCAGGGTAGAATCCCAGAGTATCACTAAAGATTGCCAGCTCTCTTATAAACTCTTAAGAGCAGCCTTGCTAGAACACTGTATAGCTTGTGCCAACTTCTGGGGATTTTAACTCAACTGATTTGGCAAGCAATCTAGCGTTCGGTTTGCCTTTTTTATTCCAGCCTCAAACTGTTTGGGCTTGTTGAATGATATGTCAACTTACACCTCTGGAACACTTTTAACCTTTCTCCTCTGCAAGTTCTATCCTGCTAAGTTGAGCTTTTTTTTTCTAGTATGTTTCATTTTTCTGTATTGGCCTTCAGTTTATTCAAGTACATACCCCTAATGCATGTGAGAAGCCAGCTGGTGATTTGAAGCAAAGCAAGCTGGTTGGCTCTCTGCATGCATTTTGGATTGCTTGGTAAATTACAACAACAACAACAAGTTCGATTTATATAGCGCCCTCCACGCCGGACAGCGTCTCAGAGCGCTTAAATTAAACGTAAGGGGCTACATAAGTGAATCTGTGCTATACTGATACACATTCAGGGGCTACACTATATAAGCCTTTGCCTGCAGGAAATTGGAGTGCTGGTCCTCATGCACTAGATATGTCTGAGATTCTGGTGAATTTACAGAGTAGCTTGTTTTAATGAAGAGAACACTAAACAGGAGGTAGATGGGTAGGGGACAATCTCATCAGTAATATGTTGAATTCCTTGGACTTCTTCTAGACTAACGGTGGAGAGGCATACACCATCAATCACAAGCTACTGCTGAACACACCAGTGCAAAATAAACACAGGATATGTTAGGTGCAATGGGGTTTCTCAGTGGAGCTCTTTTACAAGTGGCAGATTTGTGATGTTTAAGCCAGTGAAAGAAGCAGAAGAAGCAGTGGTGCTCTCTTTAGTCGATGTATTTGCTTTTCAGTGCATATTGGAGTGTCGACTATTAAGTGATAATTAACAGGCAGGTTCATAGCTGAGGAATATCATCTGATAATTAACCACTGTTAATTATCAGATTACATTCCTCAACTTTGAAACTATCTCCAACATTTAACTGGAATAAAGTACATTTCTGTCTATTTGTGATAGTCTTTTAACTTGTTAAGAGTTGAGATAAATAAATATCTGCAATGCTTTGCAATGTTGAGGAAAAATATCCTGCATCTTATTATTTTGAATTATGATCTCCAGGGGCTGAATTATAATCCTAAAAAATATTGGTGCAAATTATCAATTAGATATTTGTATGGCTTTATAACTAAAACAGTACAGATCAGCAGGTAAGTTTCACTGTGCCGATTGAAATACAGGAACTAAAAACACTGTTCTTATTTACGGTTGGTTACTGTCCTGACAAAGTGACAGGGGAGTTTAAAGAGAGATGTTCGGTGGTTAGATATGGGAAATTGCAGCACTTAGCAAATAATACTGTATGTACTTTAAGCAGGTGTGTTAAAGGATGTAAACATATAAACTGCACGATGGTAGTTCACACAGCAGTATCAAAGATAATGGAACTGCATTCTACCCACTCCTTCCTTCCCCCAGTCACCAATTCCCAGAGTTGTGCAGGGCTATAACACATTTTATTGATGAACCATTTCTAATTTCACCTAAACCTCTTGATTTATTATTCTCAGCTCTCAGCTCCCCCATGTAAAATCCTTAGGAAAGAAACGTTCAGGATTTTATTGAACACTCATGGCCACTTGGATGACTCAACTAGAAACATTTCACCACCTATAGTTTTAGCAACTGAATTTAAAGTTTGCTTAATTCATTCAGAGTTCATTCAATAAAACTGGAGAAACATTGCACCTATTTGTGAGTTCTTTGCAAACAATGTTCTCTCCCCTAACAAAAACAGAAGTCACTTGGAACACTCAACAGGTGAGGCAGCCTCTATGAAGAAAGGAAAAGTAAGTCAATGTTTCAACAACAACAAAGGATTTACATGGCACCCTGCACACCAGAAGGCATCTCAGAGAGCTTCAAAAATGGGTCCCTGGGCCGAGCCAGAGAAGGGGGAAAAAGGAGACCAAAAGTGCGGTCAAAAATAAAATTATTTAGGTGCAACCTAAAAATAGGAAGGGTCGTGGACCTGAAATGTTGACTCACTTTTCCTTTCTCCATAGACGCTGCCTAACCTGCTGAATGTTCCCAGTGATTTCTGTTTTTGTTTCAGATTTCCAGCATCTGCAGTATTTTGCATTTTTGTTAATGTTTTTCCCCTGTTAGACGTTGACAAGCAATAGTCATTGTGGCCGAGAGACATGACTGACAGAAGCGAGCGTGAAGTCTATTTTTTTCCATCAATTTTATGTTCACCTAAGCATATTTTGATTTCTATTCAGAAGTATAATAATTGCAATGGCAATAGTATAATTCTAACTTAATTTAAGCAGTGTACATTATTTTGTTAACATTTATTTGGTAGCCATTTCTTTATTAGTATTATTTTATTAACAAGCGGAGCCATTATTTTGACTTCTACATGTCTGAAAGAGTACACCCAATGTCATATTCCCATGTCAAACACTATGGTCCAATAACATGCAGTACTATCTAACAGTATCGCTTAACAAAGATTCCAGGTTGCAAACAAGCAATCCTGATAACTGGAAGTACTATACATTGAGGTGACCTGAGGGAAAAAGCATTCTGGATTAGATGTAATCCCTATGGGTCATCTTGGCGTAGCTCCAGTTACTGGAAGGAGTCCCCATCTGCATCTCAGAGTCATTATGGAATCTCCGACCCTATGGAATCTCCGACCCTATGGAATTCCATCCCCCAATCCCTCCGTCTCATTTCTTCCCTTTCCTCTTTCAAGGCCGGTTTGAAGACTTTCCTCTTCGACCGTGCCTTTTGTTCCACCCCGAATTTTTCGACCTCCCCAACGTGTTTCACCCCTCCCTGTACACTCCCCTCCCAGCTCGGGTCACACGCCTCCTGTGCAGCGCCTTGGGACGACCTCCCGACGTGAAAGGAGCTCTATAAGTGTAATTTGTTATTGTTGTTGTTATGATTAAGAAATCCCATTGTGACTGTTCATAGTCTCCAATATGCCTTGTCGTTATGTCTTAATTTGGAAGCACTCAGTAATTTGACATATATTATTGTTAAATACAGTACAGAATAGTACAGTAGTTAATTCAGGTATGTTATGTTACCAGAGCTGCATAGCAAAATGATATTTTGATAATTGCAGAACTGCATAAGTGCTGCATCATCTACAAACATACTTGGCAGGCAGATCAATGGAAATTCTTTTTCCTGGAAAAATACGTTTAAGGCAGAGATAGATCTTTGAGTCAAAGTGGAGATCATAGAGGATATGTTTTTAATCAATAGAGAGCTGAGTTACGTGAAGAGTTATTTTTAAGTGTATTGTTTTCAGTGACGTTGTTTATGCTTAGTGGGTAATATTGAATGCAAAAGTTGTCCTATGAAATAGATTAGTTTTTTGTTCCTGTGCCTACTATAAGGGATGAATTATGTATTTGGTTCACTGAAAATGGAAGAGGTATTGCCCTTTCTTCCCATCTGCCTACCACTGAACAATTCTCCAACAGTTAGGTGTGTTCCTATTATTTCTGCTCCACCAATGGCAACCCAGCTTTCAGTCATTGTAATCTCTTGTAATTCGCTTCCATAATAATTGTTTTACATTGCAACTATCTCTTTTTCTCTAGCATTAAAAAATCTAAAGCCTAACTTTTCATCATGCCTCTGATTGGCAGGATGAAATAACTCTCTGGCCATTGGTCATTTCTACCTCTGTGCCCACTGTTTCCATTGTTAAGCACTTAGAGATATTGTTTCATGTGAATGGTGTACAATAAACAATAAGAGATACATTCACTGGGGAGAAAGAGTACCCAAATCAATCCTAGCTTCATTGTTGCTGCAATAACATACACATGGTCACACTACTTTATGGTATATCCTGTGAAACACTTTGAGTCATGATAAGGCACTATATAAAATGCAAGGAATATTATTATTATTTTTATTATAATAATATTAACCCTTGCATTTGATATAGCACCTTTTCGTGTTTTCTAGACATCTTAAAGTGATTCACAAAACACACTGCGAAGTGAATTGACTGTATATTTTGTGGGCAAAACGTGGCAGCCAATTGCACACAGCAGTGGCTCACAAACAATTGTGGATTGAGTGACCAAATTCTTAGTGTTATCATACAGTGTTTAACGGATTAATACTCCCGGAAAAATTATCTGCCAATCGACTAACAACTGGGTTCCTTACTGCCAAGTAGACAAAGGCGTGTGGAGTAAGGAAACTTGCCCAACATTTTGCCCTCCTGGCAATGATTTCAGAAGCAAGCAATGCAATATCACATTGAGGTGCTAATGAAATACTTTGTTCCATGATATTTGACAAACACAGAGAACATTTTCTTGTATAAAATCTGTGGGCCTCTGATTTCTATGTGATTGTAAATATGTTTATTTGAATTCAAAACTTTGGAATTTATAATTAGAGCTATTAAATAGAATAGATAGTATATGCTTCACTGTATTCCTCAGCACTGTTATACAGTATAAATGTTTCTAGACATGGAAGAAATGCAGTCTACATTGATACCAAATTCATTGCACGATCACTATCTGATAGCTGTGCGGCTCCAGTATTAGAGTTCAAGGTAACAGTGCAGCAGATGATAACCAGCAGAGTATTTTGGGAACCCAGTGTCCTGGTCATAAATCATCTTTGTCATGCTGTTCTCTACTGAGACAGAGGTAGAATGGTGGTAGCTAATCACTGCACAGAGTGCTTCCCTACTAAATTCACGGTGAATAATGTTGGAAGGATTTGGTTGAATGCACGTTAGTTTTTCTTTCTAAATTAACTATGCTGTCATATCTAAAGCACACTTTAAACCACACTTGTGCAACTCCCATGTTAAATTGGGAATTAGTTGATAAAAACCAGGAGCATTCGGGGCCTATCTCCTCAGGAGGTAAATATCTTTCTCTCTCTGTGTCTCTCACTCTTTCCATCTCTGTGTTTTTCTGTCTGTGTCTCTGTGTCTCTCTCACATCCCCCCCATCTCTATCTATCTGTATATTATCACATCCACCCCGTCTCTCCTCTCCCCCCCCCCCCCCCCCCACCAGCCATCTCTCTCCCCCCCAACACCCCCCCAGCCATCTCTCTTCCCCCCATCCCCCCCTAGCCATCTCTCTTCCCCCCATCCCCCCCTAGCCGTCTCTCTCCCCCCCAACGCCCCCAGCCGTCTCTCTCCCCCCCCCACCCCCCCCAGCCATCTCTCTCGCCACCCCCCCAGCCATCTCTCTCCCCCTCACACACCCCAGCCGTCTCTCTCCCCCTCGCCCCCCCAGCCGTCTCTCCCCCACCCCACACCCCTTGCATACCTGTATATTGTATTCTAGGACTATGAATACAATATGGCGGCTTTGCACCTCAGTCTGTGCATTGTGTATAGAGATGAGCATTCTGAGTCTTGTAGTTGAGTGCGCGCGCATTCTGATTTTTTACCTCAATATATAGATTTTTCGATGCATCGATATTTTTGAAATGCCTATATCGGCGTATCGATATGAAAATTATATCGGGTTTTAGCGATATATTGATATATCGCCGGGCCCTACATACTACAGTATATTAATAATATACTAAATAGTAACAGAATATTGTGTGGATACTTACCAATAAAGATTCCAGCACACTCATTGAGTGTTGGATGTGAATGATGGGGGTGAGGGGGCTTGAGAGTAGCATTGAAATACATTAGTATCCCACTTCAATTCTCAACCTAAAATAATTTGTCAAGGAGGAATGATTGCTAGAACTTGAAGCTGTGAATATCTGGTTTGAGATAATGTACTCGCTCAAACAGCCGTTCTACCTATAGCTGTCATGCTTTTTGCATATTGATTTGTGGTTGTGGCTCTTTCAACAACAACTTGCACTAATAGATCCCTCCACACCGTCTCAGAGCACTTAACAGTGCTTTCTTTAAATGGTGACTCATCCTGCACTTTGAGATGCCCTCCTGATGTTAAAGGATCTATATAAATGTAAATTGCTGGTATAATAATAATCCTTCCAATTGATATAGCACCTTATTGTGACTTTGTGATGCTTCAAAGTGCTTCACAGAATATATTGTAAAATGAATTGACTGTATATGTTGTGGGCAAAACTCAGGAGCCAATTGCAAGAGTGTTCCACAAACAGTCATGGATTTAGTGACTAAACGATTATTCATTTTTATCTATTAATCTTGAAGGGATTATTACCTCCAGAAAGGTGATCTGCAAATCGGCTAACCTCATTGTAGCTATTTATTTATAGGTAAAGAGAAGCATGTGGAGAAGGAAACTTACCAAACTTTTCTCCCTGCCGAGGAATCAAACACAGGTCCTCTCGCTTGCAAGGCAAGTGTTCTGACAACTAAGTTGTTTAAGACTTTCTTCAAAGCTTCAGTTGGATAGGGCACAACGGTATATACTGTGCAGCAGTTCACTTATTCACATATATCTTCCACTCCTTAAATTTCCTTGTGGGTTTGTACATAGATATTCATTCAGAGTTCTGATCTCACATTTTCAGTAGGATCCCTGTGCATTCCTGCAGAGGGAGCGAACTTTGAAGGCAAAGCCATTCTGGAGTTCGACACCTTCCAGTTCATAAACATTGGCAACTTGGTAAAATTGGCAATTTTACACATTGCGTAAAATAAATAATGTGAACAGGAGAAAGCATTCCTCAAGGTATCTTAGCTTTTCTACAGAAACACATAAATCTATTTGTATCTCAAACAATGCTCAAGGGTGACTATTATCATTCACCAATTAAATAAATCTTCCAAATGTGTTGCTTCTTCGGGTGTTTATCTTGCAGCCATTGTGAATTTCAACAGAAATGGCTTAGCAATCACTCAGCAACTTAATGATCTTAACTCTACTCTTGGTTATGGCGGGCAAATTGTATACAATACTATATCTAGCACCTATCCATATAAAAAATGGATCACTTCACCTATTATTTCTCTTGATAAAGCAGTGACATATTTAATATTTAGAACTGCCCTGAATTTAGCTGAAATGATCTGAAATTCAGCTGAAACAAGCTGATATGAGACACACCCTAATATCCATCAAATACACTGTACACCAGTGACACGCATGTCAGGGGCATCGTTTTCACCTAATTGTTATCCTTTAATCTGTTTTTTCAGAGCATTTTGAATGTAAAGGAATATCAGAAATAAAGGGGGACCTGTTAGCATAACATTCATCTTGTTGCAATCACTCAGATGGCGCCCCCTCCCATTATTTTTCTATGATACCTGCATGATAAATGTAGCTTTAAGTCAAGCGTGAAAGATCAGCACCACAAAGTACTGTACAGTAAAAGCCTGTTTATCCAGCACGCCGGGGTGGGGGTGGGGGGGTCGACTAATTGACTATGCCGGATAAACGGGCGGCAAGTTGCCGAAAACCCAACACAAAAAATTGACTTATTTTTTAAAACATACTGCAGTATATTAATAATATACTAAATAGTAACAGAATATTGTATGGATACTTACCAATAAAGATTCCAGCACACTCGGTAAAAAGATCAGTAAAAACCTTGAAGTTCGTAAGTTTAATAAGTGCGCGTGCGCAAAGTGAGCATACTCGTGATTGCTGGAATGGGGAATTGCCCCGTGAGGGGCTCGAGCATTCCGGTTGATCAGGTGCCGGATAAACGGGCTTTTACTGTATCTTGCTTTCTATGAGGTACTTCATCTTTTTCACTAGCACAGCTTTTAAGTTAGAATTCATGTACGCTGCAGATGTGTTGGAAGTCTTGATTGTCCTTTGCCAAGCGAGATCCCTGAAGAAGATGTTACATGATTCAGGAAAGCTGCTTGAATTCTGAATGTCCTTTTCACAAACAGAGCTCGGGGAAAAAATGCCACACAGTGAATTTTAAAAGGTTGACGATACAAGATTTTCTGTAGAGGTCACTTTCTGTGTGCAAGTCTGTTAATGCATATTTATGATGAGTAACTGACACCATAGAAAAATATTCAGCTGAACTTTTTTTTCAACCAAGTGACTTTGACTGTTAACTCTTTGAGGACCAAAGGTATGTATTTACTGAAGACATTTTTTCCTTCACTTTTAAAAAAACGTACTGTGGGACATCCTCCAATATCTGACAAAGCAGCGTGCACACCTCATTAATTTCCTCATGACTTAAATCATTGTTGCTTTGTGACTGATTGGTGGAAAGATTGATCTGAGTGTGAGATGTCAATGCATATATCCAATTTTCTTAAATAAAAAGCACATTCCTCTGAATGGAAAATACCACTTCTAAGTGAGTGATGCTCAGTTTAGTGGCCTTGTGTGATGTGGTGCCACTCAACTGACTGAAATAAGCTTCTCCCAGTGGTGGACAATGTCCAGAGTTATGTATAACTGAACTAGTTGGGGACCCAGTCTCATTTGTCTGCGTTCAACCAGATGAGATAGCTTCAGATATGATCTCTTCAGATGCAGCTGCTGTGACAGATAGCAATGGAACACTCCATAAAACTGCTAATACCTTCAAGACACTGAAATGCCAACTGATAGGAAACAAAGAGTTCAGTTCAGAGGCAATACTTTGGATATGAATCTGTGACATCCCCAGTGTGTTCAAGCTTGACAGGCATCATGAACTTGGATGTCAAATGCCCAGGCTCCCTGAGCTATCAGGATACTGCAGAGTTTGCTTTACTAAAATAATGTAAAAGAATAATGCTGCCTTCAATATAACAATCTGCACACAAATGTTAAGAGAATCTTTGTATTGTGATAAAAAATGCAAAGTTTAGGCTTGTATTTTCATAGTTGGACTGAGTTTCTACTGTAACTACTCAAACAGAGCCTTAGAACCATAGAAATATACTGCATAGAAAAAGGCCATCTGGCCTGTCATGTCCATGCAAGCGCCTTTAAGCTCCTTCAAGAGATCCTTTGCAAAGTACTTAAATTGCATTAGGATTTCACTGGATGATGATTGCACTGCGTAATAATAATCTGTTAGGTAATGTGAGATACGAAAATGTGAAATAGTGTACATCAGTCATTTTCTTTTGCTGATTTGCCCTTTATGAGGATCTTAATATACTCATTACTCACTTAATATAGTCTCCTCATTTTTTATTGATCATGACCTCCACAAAACTATAAGACAATACTGTACTTAAAGCTCATGGACTATGCAGAGAATAGTGGGTCACCTCCAAATGTCAGTGAGTGAGACACTGCATGGTGGCAGAGGATTTGAAATATTGCTTACAAAGGAGGACCCTTCCACAAACTGTCACCACTATGCTTGCATAAGTAGTTTGTGTTGAGATGCATTTGAACTGTGTATGGTATTAGCACAGCAGGCTTACTATGGAGAGCAAGAAGTAGCAATGGTGTAAACATATACACTTATTAGTAACCCTGTCTGCTCTTCCGAATGAAAAATGTAAGTGAATGCCTTTGAGGAAAAAGCATGACAATGAAAAACCATGAAATGAAAACTATCATTCTGAATTGTCTCCAATTGGAAAGATGAGTTTTGCAGCTCACCCAGACCAAAGGAAAGAATAAGATGAGCTTTTTAGGAAGGTGTACAATCTTTCCATATTGTATCATTTATAATGGAAAGTCACATTATGTTGACAAGATATATGGAGAATAATGCCTAACATAATGACTCTCACCTTCAAAGCCCTCCATGGCCTTGCCCCACCCTACACCCACGACCTCCTAAGCCCCTAACAACCTGCCCGCTCCCTCCCCTCAGCGGGCTCCGCCCTGCTCCTTGTCCCCTGACCCACCATCGGCAAGCGAGTCGTCAGCCACTAACCTTTGGAATTCCATCCCACAGTCCCTCCACCTCACCGCCCTCTCTACCCTCTTTCAAGTCCTAACTCAAGACTCTACTCTTCAACAGTCCCATCAGTTACCCCAAATCCTCTGCTTTTCCTTAATCCTCCCCGATCCCAACCCTAGTTCAGGTCTGAAACATTGACTGTCCAGCACCTTGGGATATCCTTCTGACGGGAAAGGCGCTCTATAAATGTAATTTTGTTGTTGTTGTAACATGTCACCAAATGTTTTATCAATGGAGCGGATGTCCCTATTGTGAAGAATTACCTAATGGCTGTGTTTGATTTATGGTGGGAAATGACTTTTGTGGTAACACAGCACAATTCTGTACAAGGATACTTAATTCAGAAAATATTCATTCTTATTGAAAACTGAGAAATCAGTATGGTTTATAAAGTTCTAAAGTTTCCCTTTGCCACAGCATTCTATTTTTTCACCTCTTTGAAAACCAAGATTGATTTTTTGTGCCGTGATTAGAAATGACCAGTTCTTGACTTTTCTCCTTTTTTTCTATTGTATAGCCAAGCTGCAGTATTCATTTTTCCAATAACCTACTTTTAGTTTGGGTATTATTTAACCATTCCAAACTCTGTGACCTTTATGTTCATATATTCAGATGATTCAGAAGGAACCTTTGAAGAGAAGCATAAATTGTCACACAATAAGTTAAAAAGAGTTAACACCAAAAGTTCAAAAGGAGAATTACTAAATTCTGCTACACTCGTGACAGTTTCTAATTGGGACTTAAACAACCCAGTTAAAGAGGATTCAGAGATGCAGAGGGAACAAACATAGGATTGTTTTTATATTCATATAAGTGGGCAGGGCAAGCGATGAATTCATACTCTCTAGGATACTGGGTTTAAGATTTGGATGAATATCAGATTGATTGTTTATGTCATTGCTGGCTTCAGATTGTTTTGCTGAATAGAACAATAAGTTATGTTTAGAGATGGTGGTTCACCTGTTAGATTCCGAATAGACAGTAGAGCACATATAAGTCACAGAGACAACCTCACAGGTGTGGGAAAGTGTTGAACCTCAGTGGCTCATTTGCAAATGATTCAAAGCAGCAACTGCAAAGCCCTAGAAACAGGACTCAGCACCAATCTCTCAGCCAGTGATGAATTGCCTAGAACAAAACTAGAGATAAACTACAGTACTTTTAAACTAAGAATAGATAGTGGAGACTCGATGGTAAGCTGTCAGGTATGGAATTTATTTCATACAGAAAGACAGAGTTCTGGCTAAGTGATGTAGATCCCATTATGAGGGCAATAAATCTTTAATTCAATAAGTTACAAATCAGGTTTATTTCCAAATGCCTAGTGTAAATTACAGTGGGCTTTATAGCAGGCAGATCAATTTGCCATTGCCCCCCACCCAAGGACCTGAATTAAGCAGCTGGTGCTAAGTAAACCTGGTATGTGGCATTGGACTTGACCCCAAGAACATCAATGTGGCTGGCAGTCACAAGCTGTTCTTTGGACGTCCTCTCATCATGCTGAAGAAAGATGTCCATCAGATACCTGACAAAGAACTCTGAGACTTGCACTGACAGTTGTTGAAAGATGTTACCTGTAATCCAAGTTCAGGAACACACATTCATACTTCCAGGGTTTGGAATCCACCTTGATTGGCTTGCAGAGATGTAAGCAGCTGCAGCTCAAGCTCTGCACTCGAACCGTTGAAACCCTGATACCATGGGAAGGAAAGTGTGTCTAAGCTATGATCAGGAAGAAGGTAGCAATGTTCTCATATATTTCATGCGATATTGACCTCTAAGAAGCTTGTATGATGTTCCTGAGACCTGCCATTCACCTAATGAGGGCTTATGTCAAATGATCAACTAGTGCCTATCCTCCTTGGAGCTGAACTGGCATGTTAAATAACAGAATGTCAGAATCAAGGCCTCCCTCTGTCGTGTGGTAGTCCAGTCTCTGAGCCAGATGGGGCTGCAGTATTCCAGAGTATGACCGATAACAGAACAGCCAGCTTGGCTTATTGGTAGGACTTGGAAGGGCTGATCTGTCACTGGAGGCAGGAACTCATCACACTCAGCTCCATTAATCCTGCAAGCCAAACCCCATCAGGTAGGGTGGTTTTAGCTGAACGAGTACTGGGAAAGCTTAGCAGGCACTGCTCTCAATTATGTTGGTTAGCTGGTTAGACTCCAGCAGTACCCTAGCACATGCTCTTGGGTCCCCAAGCCTTGGATCTTTCCAACCTGGCCTTAATACTTTCTGGAATTAGGTAAGATAGATAAGGTAAGAAGGCCCAATGAGAAGAAGGGTGGGAAGTATTAAAGGACATTTGGAGTAGGACATTACTTGTGGTTGATTATTGAGCATTGCTTGGAAAGCCAAATAAAGAAGCTACAAACACACTCTTGATTCGGATCAAGGAATACTACAGATGCGTCCATCCAGGGAGAGAGTGTGCATTCTATTCCAACAAATATCTCTGAAATTTCCAAGTACAAATGAAACAGATGGAACTCTATTTGCTTTGAATATTCTTAAATGTGGTAATTTCAGCATCTATCAGACACACAGCAAACAAGAAAAGAAAATTACAAAATCACAGTAGAAGTTTGGATGAAGAGAACTCTTTGATCGATTTGATCTCATACTTTCAGATACTAACTCCACCATATTCCCATATCAGTATCAAGCTGTTTCAGCAATCTGACCTCTTTTATCCTGTATTGTCCCTCACAATCTTGAATCTGCTTGTCCTTTTCATAGAATCATAGAATTTTACAGCACAAAAGGAGACCAGCTAGTCTGTGCCGGCTCTTTGAAAAGAGTAACTCAATCCCACTGCCCCGCTCTCTCCCCATAACCTAACAGACCTGTTCTCCCTAAATAAAGATCTAATTCTCTTTTAAAAGCTTTTAGTGAATCGGCCTCCACCACCTTTTCGGGTAATTAATTCCAGATTCGAACAACCCACTGAGTGAAAAAAATTCTCCTCAGCTCCCCTCTGCTTTGTTTTGAAACTATTTTAAATCTGTGACCACGAGTCAGTTTTTCCTTATTCACCCTGTCGAATACCCTCATGATTTTATAAACCTCTATTAGGTCTCCTCTCAACCTTCTCTGTTCCAAAGAGAATAAACCTAGCCTATCTAGCCTTTCCCCATAACTGAAGTCCCTCAATGCTGGTACCATTCTAGTAAACCTTCTTTGCACCCTTTCCAATGCCTTAACATCCTTTCTATAGTGTGATAACCAAAATTGGACACAGTACTCCAGCTGAGATAAAGTTTTATAGAGGTTAGTCAGCACTTCCTGACTTTTGTACTCTATACCCCTATTTAGAAAGCCTAATATGGGCTTCTTAATGGCTTTATCTACCTGTCCTGCCACCTTCAAATAGTTGCTAATACAAATCTCCAGGTCTCTCTGTTCCCTCACACCCCTTAAGATTGTACTATCTAGCCCATATTGCCTCCCCTCATTTCTTCTTCCAAAATGTATCACCTCACACTTCTCTACATTAAACTTCATCTGCCATGTGTCTGCCCACTTTATCATTTTATCTATATCTTCTTGCAGATGGTACTATCCTTCTTACTATTTACTATTCTCCCAAACTTAGTATCATCTGCAAACTTGGAAACTGTGCTCCCTACACCCAAGTCCAGATCATTAATATACATTAAAACGAGTAATGTTCCCAATACCGATCCTTGGAGGATGCCACTGCACACTTCCCTCCAGTCTGAAAAACAGCCACCTACCACAATTCTTTGCTTTTTGTCTCACAGCCAGTTGTGGATTCATGATGCCACTGTCCCTCCAATGCCGTGGGCCTCTACTTTCCTAATCAGCCTCTCATGCGGCACTTTGTCAAATGCCTTTTGAAAGTCATTGTAAACTACATTAACTGTGCTACTCTCGTCCACCCATTCTGTTACCTCATCGAAAAATTCTATCAGATTTGTAAGGCAAGATTTGCCTTTAACAAATCCATGCTGGCTGTCCTTTGTTAGCCTATATTTTTCTCAGATATAGGCTAACAAAGGAACATCTATCTTGACCCTGATTATAGACTCTAGAAGTTTGCCCACTACCAACGTTAGACTGACTGGCCTGTAGTTCCCAGGTTTGTCCTTCTGCCCCTTTTTATACAGGGGAGTAACATTAGCAACCCTCCAGTCTTCTGGCACCACCCCTGTGTCCAAGGACTATTGAAAGATTGTGGCCAGAATCTCTGCTATTTGCTCCCGGATGCATCCTAGGTTCCCTTAGTAACCTAGGATGCATCCCATCCAGACCGGGTGACTTATCTACCTTGAGCGCCTTCAACCTTTTTAGTACTTCCTCTCTGTTTATACTAATCCTATCAATTTTTTTTACCGTCTCCTCCAATACGTAGCATTGGCTGCATCCTCTTCTCTTGTGAAGACAGAGACAAAGTACTCATTCAGTGCATCAGCCATGCCATCTACCTCCAAAATAAGATTTCCTCCTTGGCCCTAATTGGCCCCACCCTACCCTTAACCAATCTTTTACTCTTAATATAAAATGTAATGTAATGTAAAATACCTTAGGGTTCCCTTTAATGTTATCTGCTAATTGTTTCTCATGCAGTCTTTTTGCCCTTCTAATTTCCTTTTTCAGTTTCCTCCTGCTCTTCCTATATTCTGCTTGGTTGACCTCTGTATCTTGGGCCTGACACTTGTCATAAGCCTCCTTTTTTTGCTTTATTTTAACCCTAATTGCCCTAGTCATCCAGGGAGGTTTGGATGCCCTACATTTTATCTTTGTTGGAATGTTTTTGACCTGTGCCCGAACTATCTCTTCCTTGAAGACTGCCCACTGCTCGTTAGCTGTTTTACCTGTGAATCATTCTTTCCAGTCCACCTCGGCTAGGTCCCGTTTTAATTCACTGAAATTTTCGTTTGGTATATGTGAACATACAGTATTTTTCTATCTCATGTAGCACATGAAATATCTCTACAAAGTCCCTCCAAGATGTCCGTTTTTAACACTAAAATTTATTTAATCGTTAGAGGTCATCCTTGTGGCTCAGAAGCAGGTACAAAATCTATACAGGCTAGAAGAACACATATTCATTTCCTATTTAGAAATGTGATTATCTCAGCAAAATGGTAGTTGGATACTATTTGGGATATGAGATCTCTCTAGACTTTGTCTAGACCAGGGAACAATTGTTTCAGATTGCTACAACTGGTTGTGTTCTTTGCTGGAAAGTGGCATTTATCTCTCCCCAGAAGATTTGCCCTCCTTGAATAATGTCATTGGCAGGGATTAGCGTCAGACAGGTGCACTCCCACTAACCTTATGTCTAATAATTTGTCAGTGAGTTGATTTAGTTGTCAGTGTATTGACATTTTAACATTCTGCATATTATAACATAAATAAAGGCAATCAGCTGCGGCATTGGTGCTGTTGCTGCCACTGGCAATAGGGACCTATTCCCTGCTTTAGTTTTCCTGATTTAATATATATTTACATCTATCATGCCAGTTTATCACATCGATAAAGGGAAAATTAGGATGCAGCTGAGCTCAGTTATTAAACCATACACTTTTTGGAGTGTGGATTGGGACTAAGTGAAGAAGGAAATTGCTTCTAGCACCTTCATCTGAATAAATGATGCACATGACAGAAAGCTGAGATGGAACTGGTCGACAGGGTCATACCCTCATATGTATGCTTATGCTGTAAACCTAAATCCTGAAGCACAACATCAAAGTGTAGGATTATTATTAATAATAATATTAATAATAATATTACATGACATTTATATTACTCTCATACCTCCTGTCTTCTACCCTATTTGCTGTTATCTTATAAAAGCATGTTGAGACATTTGTCCTAAAAATTCACTGTATAAGTGCAAGCTGTTGTTGTTAGACCATCTGCATTCATTCATTCATTCATTCATTCATTCATTCATTCATTCATTCATTCATTCATTCATTCATTCATTCATTCATTCATATTCCAAAACATATTTCATATCTATATCAATATATCTATACATGTATGTAACCTTCAAGGCCATTTAAGCCAAATATGAATCCACCTTTTCTAAAAATGCGTCAACACAACATTAATTCCTTTGGTGAGACTCTATCCTTGTGAAAATATGTCCTCTAATCTCTAATCTTGTTTGAGGCTTGTTCATTTTACACTCATATCATTTTGTTCTGTGATTACAATCCAACTTCATTGACCTCATGCACTGGAGTATTATCTATGCTGTTTAATGCTTTAAAGTCCTGGCTCCATCTCAATATCCTTTCCTAGAACAAACAAAAGTTCAGACTGTGAGTCCCTCTTTATTATATAGAGTTTTAATTTCCAAAATCATCCTTTTCTCTCTATTCTAAATGGCCTCCAACATAACGATATGAGGGTAAAGTGTCTGAAGTTTTGCACAATATTTGAACTGCAGAATCAGCAATGTATATGACTTCTTGTTTTGACTTTTTATAATACACTTGACATGCTTTCCATATCCATGCATCTTTATTGTTTTCCATCTTTGCTAACAGACACTTATTCATTGTGTACCTGTTTCCTGTAAAACTTGTTTAGTTTAGTCTGTAGATTATGGAAGGATGGCTGTGGCCTGGAAGAGATATTTGTGGAAGATGATGGTTATTGCTGGAGATGTGCTTGTTCTGATTGATGGTGAAAGAGGGAGAAAGGAGAATAGAAAGAAGAAAGATGGAGCAACACAGGTCTTATAAGGGAGTGATGAGGAATCACTTTGGGCTGACAATAACTGTTCTACATAGGAACACAAAAATGTCGGTAGCACTCAATGAGGATATTTGATCCATAAGCTATGCTAGCTCTCCCACTGGAGAGAATGGGAGAGCTCATTACCTTGATGTCCATCTCACTTCAATATTATTTCCCCACATGTAAATGTCCAAAACCTTTTCTAATGTCATTATGGACTCAACTTAAACTCTATAGTAAATTATTTCATATTTAAGCTTCTGTGTGAATAAAATCATACATATTTGCAAACTCTAAAATGTTGAGAACAAAGCTTAGCCTGGATTTCTCTCTTCTGCTCTGTAAATACCTTGTCCTTGCACGGTGCCTCTACACACAGGAATTGAGGGTATGGACTATATTGATATTGAATACATCATTTTCATGACTTGAGAGGATATACTCTATAAAGAGACATTAAAATTGGCTAATGTAGGAATAAATATTGGGTATGATTGTGTGTGTATAGGAGGGGATGAGAGATTGAGTTTGAATGTGCACCTAAGGCGAATAATATCTTAATTGAACCTGGGTTAATAATGTCAAAATTTGGAACAAAGCTAGTTCAGGGGGAAATAATGGTGTATAATGGTGTTACAGCATGATTTGTTTAATGTTGTCCTTTTAATCAATGTGGTATTATTTCCTGCAGACTATTTTTCAGATGTTTCAATTCCTATAATGGCGAAATGCACTTAAGTGCACATGCATATTACAGGGTGATAAGTCTTCTACTATATATCAAATGTCAAAATAATCACATTATAATTTCCTCCACACTAAACAAGCATAGGCATATATGCCAAATTGAATTTGATTAGTGGATTGGTGCTAAAGTCTTGATAGTTCTTGATGCTCTGCAGGTTGCCTGAGTGTGGAGACTGCCTCACACTGGGGTTAAGTTGCCTTTTGTGAGTAACTGAACATTTTGTTATTTTACATCAATTAGTAATGATCAGGTCAACTGTAATTACACTGTAGAACATGATTTGGCGGATATCTGGGAACATTCTCTCAGAACAGTCATTATTTTCTTGAGTAAAATGTTTGGAACTGGGGTTTCTCTTGAAGTGTACCTGCTGGATTAACCAATGGATATCTCTGAGATGTTTCATTATACAGTATACTGTATTACAAATGTTAGACAGGCTGCACTTTATGGCTGGCAAGAAAGAGATACCACTCAATCTGCGGACAATTTCTGTGAGCATTCTGCCTGTTGCATGTTCTTAGACTTTAAACAATGCACCAAGTTGACAGCTGATCTGTTTACAGAAACTTTGAAGCCAGTTGGTTCAAATGCATGGTGCCTTTATGCTGCCTGTCCAGTGTCAGCATGTACACATCAGCAGTGAAAGCAGTGACAAGATCTCACTAATCTAAGCCAGCAGCTATCATTATCATCTTATCATCCATCAACATTCAGCAACTTATTATTCAAAGTCGAGTGGAGTCAGTCGGAAGGCTTTGTTTACATTTGTTCGAACAGAAAGAGCTTTCACAAGCGGATGCCATCTGAACAAGAATTTTGTTTCTTTTTAGTAATTTAATAATTTATCTCAGGTGTAATCAATTCTCAGAGTTCTTCATAATAATAAATATCCTTGCATTTGATTTAGGGCATTTCATATCTTCTGTATGTCTCAAACTGCTATAAAGAATATATTGTAAAGTAGGGTCCAGCGATATATTGATATATCGCTAAAACCCGATATAATTTTCATATCGATAAGCCGATATAGACATTTCAAAAATATCGATATATCGAGGTAAAAAATCGGGATGCCGCACACTGAACTACAAGACCCAGAATGCTCATCTCTATACACAATACACAGACCGAGGTGCAAAGCCGCCATATTGTATTCACAGTCCTCGAATACAATATACAGGTATGCAAGGGGTGGGGGGTGAGAGAGACGGCTGGGGGTGGGGGGGGGGGGGGTGGTGAGGGGGAGAGAGACTGGTAAGGGGGGGTGAGGGAGAGATAGACAGCTGGGGGGTGTGAGGGGGAGAGAGACGGCTGAGCGGAGGGGGAGAGAGACGGCTGGGGGGAGAGGGGGAGAGAGACGGCTGGGGGGAAGGGGAGAGAGACGGCTGTGGGGAGGGGGAGAGAGACGGCTGGGGGGGAGAGAGAGATGGCTTTGGGGGGGGGGAGTGAGACGGCTGGGGGGAGGGGGAGAGAGATGGCTGGGGGGGAGGGGGAGAGAGATGGCTGGGGGGAGAGAGACGGCTGGGGGGGTGAGAGAGACGGCTGGGGGGTGGAGGGAGAGAGAGACGGCAGGGGGGGGGGAGGGAGAAAGAGACGGCTGGGGTGGTGGTGGGGGAGAGAGGCGACGGGGGTGGGGGGGTGCGAGAGTGGGCGGCGGAGGGGGGGGGGGGAGAGACATGGTGGATGTGATAATATACAGATAGATAGAGATGGGGGGAATGTGAGAGAGGAGAGAGGGAGAGAAACATAGAGACACACAGACAGAAAAACACAGAGATGGAGAGAGTGAGAGACACATAGAGAGAAAAATATTTACCTCCTGAGAAGATAGGCCCCGAATGCGCGCGCACCCGAATGCGCGCGCACCCGGAACGCACGCGCATTCCGAATGCGCGCACGTGCATGCGCAGTATGCACGTGCGCGTGCAATTTTCTGACCAAATTGTTGGGTTTTTTTTTTTAGGAAAAGCAGTCCGCCAATCAAAGGGTTCCTATTTACTGCGAGGTGAACAGAGGCGTGTGGAGTTGGCCAAGGAAATTGGCCCAACATTTCACCCTCAGTGCTCATAGTTGGTGGCAAATCTTCCAACCCCCCCCACCCCCACCCCCTTGCCCTCCACACCTCTTGATTCCAACCCCCAGCTTGGTTGCAAATCATTGACTGTCGAGCGCCTTGGGATGTCCTCTCAACTTGCAGAATGCGTAGAGAACTTGCATCACGATGAGAAATACTGTGCTATGTCATCTGTCAAGGTGCATTACCTTGCTTTATCGGATTAATTAGCCATTAGGATTTTTTAATGATCAAATGCAAATGATAAATGGTTAATTTATATACTAATCAATAAAACTTTTATTCTCTACTTCAAAACATGCACTTGCTAAATTGGTCAATACTTTGGATTGTATTTTTCCACAAACCTCAAGCTCAAATTGTAGTGAATTTGAAAGAAATTTTTTTTTTTTATAGAGGTTGAAAGCAAAAACAAAATGTTCCTGCATTTTCGCCCAGGCATTTTAACCCTGCCCAGTTGTTATTTTCTAGTCAAATCTCATTAAAGTATTGAAAGTAGATTTGCCTGTAAAATACAGTCACTACACCTTACAGTAAGTCCAGTGAAGCTTGTTGAGACATTTTCTTGACATGAAATGAAGGATTTTTAATGGAAGGATTATTATTAGATTTATTGTTATTATTATCACATGAAACATTTGGGACCAAGAGTCAGATAAACAGTTGTAAAAAAGATGACTTGTACAGTGTACTGAATACATTACCTTGCACTCAAATAAAATTCTTCCTTTATCAAGCACCATGCATTTGAACTAACTGGCTTCAAAGCTTCTGTAAACAGATCAGCTGTCAGCTTGGTGCATTGTTTAAAATCTAAGAATATGCAACAGGCAGAATGCACACAGAAATTGTCCTCAGATTGAGTGATATCTCTTTCTTGCCAGCCATAGAGTGCAGCCAGTATGTGTCATTGTCAAGTCCAGTTTTACACAAAGGTAGAATTCTTTCTGAAATCATTTTCACCTGCAAAATACATGTACAGTATATGGTTATTACAACTTCGAGTGCATATTGCAAAGTACTTTGTGACATCTTCCCATTGTGAAAGACGCTGCATAAAATTGAATGATTATTATTATTATTACAGTATTGTTTATTGCCTATACCTCCTTATAAACAGCATACATACTCACAGGTTTGGCTGATATTTGAAATATACTATATATTGTATAATGAAACATCTTTGCCTGGTGATAATCCAGAGTGCATGTCTCCAAAGCTTGTGGACATAAGAACACACAGAATGAAGAATGGCCAGTCAAGCTTTCTAGTTCCACAGACTAGCTCCATTATTTTATACTTTGGCTGACCTCACACATTTAATCTTTTAGGGGAAAATTCTGCATAGATATCCCATAACCTCCAGGAGATAATTGAAGCAAAACTCCCAAATATCTTCACTTAAACTGTTGAAACCTGGCCTTGTGTTCTCCACTAATGACCTCTCCCATTCCAACCACACCACAACCAATATGTTCCATGGAATGCTTGATTTCCTTATTCCAAATCTAATTAAAAAAAATCTCCAGCCCTATTGTCAACCAGTTATTTATCCAACAACAACAAAATTACATTTATAGAGTGCCTTTCACGTTGGGGGGGTGTTCCAAGGCGATGAAGGTGTCCCACGGAAGTCCCAATCCAGCTCCTGAAATGAAATGGAAGAGTTAATTAACATTCCTTGTATCCCTAAACATATGCTGTGGGGAAAGGAATAAATTTCTTCTGATATTTTGTTTTGTTTGGATTCAAAGTAAAGTCAGCTATCCCTTGGAATAAGTAGAAATATGAAAATTGACCATGAAGATAATGAGTTTATTGGCATGTTCTCTGTCTTGTGATCAAATTACAAATTTGTGCTTATTAATTATATTTTTGAATTTGTTTTTATAAAGCAGTTGCGAATAATTCTTTTGTACAATGTTTTCATTAAGGGCATTAATTCAATTTTGTAAAATCAGTACTTATTAAATAAAAATGGTCTGTTTTAAATTCCCTAAGTAAATTTTTCTTCCATACACAACAACAACAACAATTTACATTTATAGAGCGCCTTTCTCGTCGGGAGGACGTCCCAAGGCGCTGAACAAGAGGCGTGTGACCCGAGCTGGGAGGGGAGTGTTTGGGAAGGGGTGAAACACGAAGGGGAGGTAAAAGAGTTCGGTGTGGAACAAAAGGCAGGATCGAAGAGGAAAGTCTTCAAACCGGCCTTGAAAGAGGAAAGGGAAGAGGCGAAACGGAGGGATTGAGGGATGGCATTCCATAAGGTGGGAGCGGAGAAACTGAAGGCCCGGCCTACGATGGTGGGGCGGTTCGGGCGGGGGGCTTGACGCAGGCCAAGTCCTGTTGAACGGAGGGTCCGGGTGCGCGTGTAGGGGGAGAGTAGATCGGTTAGGTAGGATGGGGCAAGGCCGTGTAAGGCCTTGTAGGTGAGGACGAGGATCTTAAACTCGATCCTCTGGAGGATGGGGAGCCAGTGGAGACGGGCGAGGGTGGGGGTTATGTGGTCACGGAAGCGGGTGCGGGATAGTACACGGGCTGCAGAGTTTTGGATGGCCTGCAGCCTATGAATGGAGGAACTGGGGAGGCCGATTAGGAGAGAATTTCCGTAATCCAGCCGTGAGGTGATGTAAGCATGCACAAGTGTTTCGGCAGCGCGGGGGGGTAAGATAGTTGCGGACATACTTGTGTGCTTTTGATGTATAAGGAAGGAACCATTCTAAAACAAATCTAAATAATGTTTTTGCAACTACCTAAATAAACCTAAATTGGGAAATTGGTAAACAATTATAATACAGTAACTTGCATTTATATAGCAGATTTTCATGTAAGGTAAACATCTTGAAGTATTTTATAAAATAAAGTTCATCAGAAACAAATAGGCAAATGCAGCAGCAATAGCCAGTTACCACATTGAAATGAGTAGAAAACTAAGTTGAATTTGGAGGTATCTTGGATAACAAGGTGATTGTAAGGTGGAGGAGAAAAAAATCTATGTTTACAAAACCAATTTATGTTTATATATATATAGCAGCATTCAAATCCGGAGAATATCTCAAAGTGCTCCACACAGCTGCTGGGGGGATGTGACCAAAAGCACATTCAAAATGATAGGTCTTAGGTGGGTTTTGAAGGCTGGCAGAGAGGTATCCAGGGTGGATTTCCAGAGATTAGGGCCAGAATGGCTCAAAGGTCACCCATTAATGGGGTGGGGGAGGGTGTGGGGGGAATCAGGCAGGGGACATGAAGCAAGCGGTACTGATCAAAGCGAGATGCCAGGGCAGTAGGGTTTCAGGAGGTTGCAGGGGCAGGATATTGGGAAGAGGGATTTGAATGTGAGGACAAGAATCTTGAATCCATTCCCCTGAGGGGATGGGAAGCCACAAAATCACAAGAGAGGTAGAACCAAAATAAATAACATAATAAAGAAAAAGATGATCTGGAAATAAATAATGGAATTGTAATTGAGATAAAATCACAGCTAATACTGTAAACGTGCAATAGTTGAAGAAATGATATTGAATAGAATAATTTACATCTCATCCAATCTTTTTGAGCATTTTGCCTGGAAAGTTTTCAAATGAATGCCAATTACTCTTCATTATACTGTATAAGAAAATCACTATCAATTTAATTTAATTTTATATGAATGGCTAACTTCACAAACAACCAAATGATTCAGTGATTCCAAATATGATTTTCTTATGCTTACTAACACCTTTAACGCATCAGATGGCTAATGTAAACTAACAGGGAAAATAAATAAGCTGTCAAGTATTCGTCTCTTTTCTCCCTCTTCCCCTCTCCATACTGACAGAGAGGGAAAGAAAATAAAGAAGTGAGAGAACAACATTCAACACCAGGAGAACAACATTCAATATTCTCTCAAACATCAGCTCTATGATGTGTTACTCACCTCATACCTTGGGATCTTGATGGAAAAAATTGGCTGCTGTCTTTGCACACAAAAACAGGCACTTCATTTGGCCTTAGTTACCTGCAAAATGATCTTTGAGACTATAATAACTTGTTTGCTCTTGGTGAGTTTTAAACCAGATGTAATGGTTGCTAAATGTTAGCAATAATGTGTATTGTGCATTCCGGGACACTACCCCATATGAAGGGCAAGTTATTATTGTATGTTGGTTACTGCTTTGTGCGCACAAAATATACAGTTAGTTCACTGTTCACCGGAGTATATTCTGTGAAGCACTGTGGAACTCATGTGGCTCAGTGGTTAGAGCGCTTGTCTTGCAAGCTGGGGAGACCAAGCTGGGGAGACCTGTATTCGAATCCAGGCAGGTCAGGGCGAAACCTTGGGCAAGTTTCCTTACTCCACACGCCTAATAATAATCCCTAAAAAAAAACACAATAGTAAAATTGATCATTCAATCCACGACTGTGTGTGGGACGCTGCTGTGTGTAAGTGGCTGCCCCGATTCGCCCACAAATATATACAGTCAATTCACTTTACAGTATATTCTGTGAAGCGCTTTGGGACGTTGATAAGATGTGGAAAGACTATATCAAATGCAAGGATTATTATAATTATAAACATCTGGAAGTCGTGATAAGGCACTATATCAAATGCAAGGATTGTTATTATTATGTGTGGGGGTGGTGGGGGGAGGGGTGGGTGGGGAATGGGTGCAAGGTGAGGAAGTTGTTAGGCTCTTGGGTATCCTTTGCCAGTCAGTGTAATAGTTCAGACCATCTGTACTTGATTACATTGATGGCCTACATCATGGCCAGTCACAACACTGCATTCCACCTCTGAGACAACATCTCCTTTATTCCTTTGTAGACAATGTTATAGAATTCCTGAAGGTATTACTGTATATCTAATAAGAGAGACTGATCTAATCTACATACATATCACTAAACATGTATTCTTGGAATTAAATCCTCAGTAAGAAATATGCTTTGATAAAGGGAAGTGATTCATATTAGAAGCAATATAAATGTACGTTTTCATGATGCCTCTGCCCTGTCAGTTTTGCTCACAATCACAAGAGGAGTAGGGATGAAGAAGGCCCTTTGGCTGGTTTCTAGCACATCTTATTAGAACCACTACTTCAGTAACAAGCTCCAGTGCCCTGATCTCACGTGTCTTTCCTGGTAATCCACTCCAGCTCTTAATTTCATCCTTTGTGTGCAATAGCATCTCCTAACTTCAATGAAGAAGGAGTCCAACATCCCAAATTTTTTGACGTTAGCCAAAACATTTTTGACGTTAGACCAAAAATGTTATTTTCTTCAGCGACAGTGAGAAAATGAGTAATGGAGACATGCCTCAAAATAGATTAGGATTTGTGCGCCACAGAAACAGGCTCAGTATCTGTTGACTATCAGAATGGAATCCCATTCCTTTTGTGGCTAAGCTCTAATGCTATCTTTCTCTCATCAGAGCACTGCAATAATAATCAGAATACTGTAATACAAATAAATTGAATGTGGATACATGTGGCAGTACAAGACAAGCCTAGTTCGTTATTGGTGCACTGTGTATCAGATGATTCAGAAATTGGATCCTCAGTAAACTTGACAACGTACCGCACAAAATGTCCACCTCCTGCAGAACATAGTTAGTTTGGAAGTTCAAATATACTGTACTAAGAAAAGTAACATCTATTAAAGTGTAACATAGCAGTGTTATTGGTCTGGCTAAGCCATTACTGAAAAACAGTCAGAAACTAGAGTAACCTAAACTACAATAACATAATAGTAATAATATCTTTCCATTTGGTATAGTGCTTTTCACTTCTGGAGAACGTCTCAAAGAGCTCAAGCAAGTTAGAGACTGGTTTTTGTACGTGAATGCAGCATCCAACATACAGACATGTTCCATAAACAGCCATGAAGTGAGTGACTAATTGAACTGGAGAATTGTTGGCCTGTTGACATGAGAAAAAAGCCTCCTTCTCTTTTCCAATAGTACCATAGGATCTCTAACGTCACCTGAACAGGCAGATAGGATCTTACATCTCCTGCAAAAGGCAGTATGAAGTATTCTGTACTGCATGTCAACCTAGGGTGTGATTCAAAGTCGTAGAGCTGGAACCCACAGCTTTCTGATTCAGGTGAGAGTGGTAATAGGACGAGGGTGCACTTGATTAAATGGCAATGTTGTCCAGCATTCTACAAGCTTTGTTTATTACCATTTCACACTATCTGAACAAGGTGGGTGACAAGTCAAATAATAACTCTAGATCTCTTTCTGCTTCCCTTTGATATATTCTATCTTACTCATGGATTATGCGTGCCTCCTGTTTTACTTTGCTCATCTGTTGGATTGGAGACCTGTAGCTCAGTGGTGAGAGCACTCGCAAACAACAGGACCTGACAGGACCAGGACTTGATTCTCAGGCAGGGCGAAATGTTGGGCAAGCTTCCTTTACTCCGAATGCTTCTGTTTACCTAGCAGTAAGTAGGAATCAGGTTGTTAGTGGATTGGCACTACCCCATGGCTTTTCCTGAGGTAATAATACCTTCAGAAAAATAATAATTTGGTCACTCAGTCCACGACTGTTTGTGAGATACTGTTGTGCACAATTGGCTGTTGTGTGTTTCGCCCCCAAAATATACAGTCAATTCACTTTACAGTATATTCTGTGAAGTGCTTTGAGATGTCTCGAAGACGTGATCAGGTGCTATATCAAATGCAACGATTATTACTATTATTTTTACCATCATAGGTTTCATCCTCTTTCGTCCTCAGGTTGACATTGTTGTGTTGAGTATGAACTGCACTTAGCATTTTAACTATCTGTGAATGTGCGCTGTGGGACAGAATGATAGTGGATTGTCAGCAGTTCTTGATCAAATGCAGCCTCAATGCAAAACACTTGTTTAAAAAGTGAGGAATCATTTGCTTATTTGCAGAAATCCCATGTGTCCAACTGAAGGCATGTCCTCTTATTAACAGAATCAATTTTATCAGCTAAACTAATGATATTCAATGTACCTTTTGAAACTAATGAAGAGAGGCAGAACAACAGAGATGAAAAAGCAATCAAAGAAAATGAGCTGAGGCCTGCTGATGTACTGTAAAGCAGAATGAAGAGATTAATGGATTAACTCAAAGGTCGAGACTGTAACTCATGCTGTTGTATTCACATGGCTGTATTAAAGGTCTTTCCTGGACAGCATGTGAAAACCTTTTACTGAGTTTGCAGGGTTTAAGGTTATTTTTTCTACTAAATCCCTGCGCCTTATTCTGGTCTCTGAAGGCAAATCCCCTGTGTCAGATTGAGTACAGCTGCCCTATGTATAGTTCTGGCTGTCAAGGGAGCACTACCATGTTATCATTTTTAGAGTATCTGTGTGTTTACACACTCACAATAGTGCGTGCACAACTACAAGTGTGCAGAATCTCCCATTGTTCTTCTCTCGAAGGGTCATGGACCCAAAACGTTGACTCACTTTCCTTTCTCCATAGATGCTGCTTGACCTGCTGAGTTTTCTCAGCTCTCTGCTTTTTTTTTCAGATTTCCAGCACCTGCAGTATTTTGTGTATTGTTCTTCTCTCGTTTGATTGTATAAAAACATAAAAGGAAAGATAGATCCCAGAGTAGGCCATTCAACCACTTGAACTTGTTCTGGCATTTTATAAGATCATGGCTGATCTATATCTCAAGTCCAATTATCCACCCTTCCATCATATCGCTTAATACTCTGACCTAACAAATAGCCATCTCCTTGAAGATGTCAAATGGACCTAGCATTCACAGAGTTCCAGATATAGTGAGCAGAACAGCGTTGATGTAGTAAGTCCAGTGGAAACAGAGATTTCGGCTGTCGGTGATATGCGGCAGCCAATTGGGCATAGCAGTGTCTCACAAACAGTCATGGATTGAAATGGCCAATTTGTTTTGATGCATTAAGATGGAGTAAGGAAACGCCCAAAGTTTTGCCCTGCCTGATCGAATATGTTATTTTAATGTGTTATAATGATATCATTATGTCAATGGATCATTCCAATTGCTAGACTTTATGAGAAGAATTGCTTATTTTCTCCTATTAACTAACATGTTGATGTTAGGTAGCTCACCTAGTTGTCTTTAGATGCTGTACAGTACTAAATATGCATATTGAATATACATTGCCATATTTACAATAAAATTACACTTGTATAGCACTTTTTATGCCAGGAGAACAGGGAGATTGGTGACTTATATTCCTGAACCACACAGGATGGGATGTGCAATTTAAAAGTCAGCTGAGTCATCAGTCACTGTGTTTTAAGTATATAATTCTTTGAAATCTAGAATAGGATGTAATTGGGGCTCTGAACTCTCCCCAGAAGACTCTGTTATTAATTTCACTAATTTGGATTTCACCTCACAGTATTGGCTGAAGGCAAGGAGATTTATCAACTGTGTCAACACATAGGGTGGGAGACAGTAAAGCCCTGTGGAACCCTGCCCCCAGCAAATAAATGTGGGTATTTAGAGGATCGCACCATTTTATTGCCATAAGCTGGCTTTATACATGACTATTAGGGGAAGCTGATTTTCTGCTTTCAATCCTTCATTTCACAGATGCAGTAAGTCAAATGAAGGATCAGACTAATCTGACACAAACAGGATGGATGCAAGTGAGGATGGAAACACTGCTACCAATAGTTTACTTGAGTTTTGTCCCTTGTGGACATGACCAGTGCATTGTAAATTGGCTCTAAAAGTTGTTGCTACACAATTTGGAAGAAGCTTTAGTCTACTGAAGGGAGTGTCCTCACCAACAATTCCTCAAATACAATTTGTCGTCCTTCCGATGAGACGTTAAACTGAGTTTGAGTAGGACTGTTCAGGTGGACGTTATAGATCCTTTGACACTACAGTATACGAAAAGAGGAGGGAGTTTCTCTCAGTATCCTGACCAACCATCCCCCAAATAATGTTGGTCACTAACTGTTTGTGGGACAGCATTTTGCAATGTTGTGCCTACAATCCACTTTATAGTAAATCCTTCTTGGGACATCCTTCTGACATAAAGGCACTATACCAATCACAATCACTCACCTTTGCAGTATATCCCATGAAGCACCTTCCTGAAGTGAATGGCCCCCGTCAAATGTAAAGATGATTATTATTATTGAAGGAAGACCACCGTCATTACACCTAGTTGCTATTACTGGAGTCCTGTAGCTCAGTGGTTAGAGCACTCACCTTACAAGCAAGAGACCTGGGTTCAATTCCTGGCAAGTCAGGGCGAAACCTTGGGCAAGTTTCCTTACTCCATACACCTAATCCCTGAAAAAATCCCATAATCCCTGAAAAAACAAAGAATCATAAATCGGTCACTTCAACCCACGACTGTTTGTGGGACACAGCTGTGTGCAGGTTGGTAGGGTGTCAGGTGGTCACAGAGGTAGGGTGGGGCGAAGCCATGGAGGACTTTGAATGTGAGGACCAGAATCTCAAATTGAATCTTCTGGGTGATGGGGAGCCAAAGGAGTCGGGCGAGGATGGGGGAGATGGGGTCACAAACCTTGGAGCGGTAGAGGACATGGGCTGCAGAGTTCTGGATTATCTGCAGCCTATGGGGGAGGAATTGGGAAGGACGACAAGCAGGGAGTTGGTGTAGTCGAGCCTGGATGTGATCAAGGCATGAATGAGGGTTTCAGTGGCCCAAGGGGTGAAGTAGTGGTGGAGTCAAGCAATATTGAGGAGGTGAGAGAAGTCAGAGCGGGTCATGGCTCGGATGTGGGGGAGGAAAGACAGTTGAGGATTGAACAAGGCACCTAGGTTCCTAGGTGGCTTGGTGAGGTTGAGAGTGCAACCATGGAGGTTGATGCCTGATGTGTGAAGGCACTGGTGTGAGCCAATCAGGAGGGTCTCGGTTTTGTTCACGTTCAACTGTAGAAAGTTAGCTCTCATCCAGGCAGTCCGTCAGGACAGCAGTGGTCCTGGAGTCGAGGGTAGTGGCAGAAAGATAGAGTTGGGTGTCATCGACGTACAAAAGAAAGTTGACCCCATGTCTACAGTTGATGTCACCAAGGGGGAGCATGTAGATATTAAAAAGTAGGGGGCCAAGGACAGAGTCCTGGTGGGACGCCACATGTAACAGTGCAGGAGCTGGAAGAGAGGCCATCGATGGTGACAATGTGGAGATAGTGAGAAAGGTAGGAGTCGAACCAGGTGAGGGAAGGTCTGTGAAGATTGAACAGGGAAGAGAGGCAGTGTAGGACGATGGAGTGGTCGACAGTGTCAAAGGCAGCAACAACAACAAACAACAACAAAATTGCACTTATAGCGCCTTTCACGTCGGGAGGACGTCCCAAAGTGCAGAGAGGTCAAGGAGGACAAGGACGCAGAGAGAGCCCTCATCACAGATGTTTAAAATGTTGTTGGAGACTTTGACCAGAGCTGTCTCTATGCAATGGGCAGCATGGAAGCTGGATTGTAGAGGTTCAAAGAGGGAATGGCGAGAGAGAAAGGAGCAAAGCTGGAAGCAATAACTCATTCCAGGGCCTTAGAGAGGAATGGGAGGTTAGAGATGGGGCAGTAACTGGAGAGTAGGGATGAGTCCAGCGAAGGTTTTTTCAGGAAAGGGGGTGATGAGAGCTGTTTTTAGAGGAGTGAGAATAGTGCCGGCGGATAGGGAGAGGTTAATGATGTCAGGTTGATGAGATGTCTAGAAGATGTGAAAAGCGTTATATCAAATCCAAGGATTATTATTATTACAAATGGAAGTATAGATTTCACAAGGGAGAAAAACTTGTACTTTAATTTCATTAGAGTATTAACTTACCTGCGTCTCACAATTTTTTGTCTGTTATTGTGTATGTTAGCATTCAGTCATTTACATCTGTATTGGTGCTGTGATACCAACTCTCTCTTCAGCTCAGATGTTGTCCATCAATACCAGACACCTCCCACCACCTAAGATACCTTATTTATGTGTGAACTGAGGCAGTGAGCATCAGCAAGCTATTGATCTGGGGAGGCAGTCACAGTTCCCTAACCTTTGTTCTTGCTCAATGTCCACACAACAGTGACTCATACTAATACTCAATTCATATTAATGAGAGTCACTGATTATCACAACAAATATAATAATACTCATTGCATTTGATATGAGGTTTCGCATCATGAGGCATCTCAAAGTACTTTGAGGATTTACCATAAAATGGAGTGTGGATTTTGTAGGCGAACATGGTAGTCATGAAATGAATGACCAATTTTATCCAGAGGATTATTGGCCAGGACACTGAAAGGAACTCCTTTCTCGTTTTGAACATTGACATGGGATCATTAGCATCTACCCAAACAGACAGATGGGGTACCAAAGAGCAGCTGTGTACATGGGAAATATTTTTGTTATATACTCAAGAGATTCTAATGTTTACACATACTCCTGGAATTTAATTAAAGTACCGAGCTACCTTCGAGCGATTTATGATTATAGCCCTGTAATATGACACCACTGCACAATACAGTAGTATGTGGGGCTCACCAATGCTTCCCTTCATTTTGTTAAAGCTTTTTAACACATGTCTCTGTTGTCCTCTATACAATGTCATTGCTTTGCAATACTGTGTTGCATGGATATTTTTGGCACCAATCTGTCAAATAAGCTGGGCCAACGTTTCCTCCGAAGGGACACATTGGGGGTCTAATTTGCAATATTTCTTAACAGGATCCCTTAAAAAGGAATCTGTGACGCTACTCCTTGTGTTAACAGTACATCATGTCCACCTGCAAGAATTCTCGATCCACAACTACGTTCCCACATCTCAACAGGAATTCTAATGTGATTTGTTATGAAGGAATTCCACTGAGAAATACCATGAATTAGACCCAATGTAAATCCTACTTGCCCCCTCCTCAGTTCTGTCATTACTGCTACTGCCAATAACAGTAAATCTACTGCTGCTAATCTAAGCCTTTCCCAGTTCACATTTTGTAGGTTTAAGTATTTTTACATTGCAATATTGGTTATTTTCTCATCATTAGAGCTAATGAACTGTTACAGTATTTTAAAACACAAATTCTTCGTCTTTACAAGGTCTCTGCTAGATGTGTGCTATAACCCCTCTTCCAGTTATAATATTTCTACATCAGATCATGAAAGTCATCTCCTTCTCAGACACAAGCAATCCCAGTGCATGGAAATTGGTAAATATAATTTGAGTTATTTATATTTCATACATTTTGGGGGGTCACTTTTCACATAGAATTATAAGGTGCATTTCTGTGTCCACTGAGTGGTTGGTGATGAAGAGTGCTTGGAATACTTTGGACTTTAGTTTTCATTTATTAATTGAAGCAACACGTACATTGAAGATAATTTCTTCTCTCCTTCCAATGGGTCTCCACTGCCTATGTGTTACCTGCAGCTGGAAGCATGGGGAGAAACTCTTTCAGCCTTCAATGCAGCACTGCATACAGCTGCTTAGGTGGAAGAGCAGTTCAAGACAATCATTTCTCTGAGCAAAGGTTTATCTGTAACTTTGGCCTTTGCTCCTCAGCACCTCCTGACATTACCATAGCTCAGAACAGGAGAAAGTGGGCATGAAGCTGGAACCCAATGTCAGGAGACTCCATTTGGTGCCTACCAATTGTGACATTTTTAATTTTAGGCTCAAACCAGCAAATAGACTTTGCAGTCTGATGGAAAACATTTGGGAGGAGCAGCTGCTGGTGCAGTGGGCGAATATTTGACATACTGTCTCCGGGAATGCAGTTTGTTGTGAGTGCTTTTGTGCCAAACTATTCCAAGACTGCAGAGAGCAGCTGCTCAGGTCGTGGCGGCAGTGCTTAAGCCTGAGACTGACTGAGATCGGATAGTCACTATTTCACTGAACAAAGATTGGCATTAAGCCCATTATACATTTGCTTTGTTATTTTGGGATAACATTTGAACAACAGCAACCCATTCGCTATGGGGCTTTCTGATACATTGTGATCTGTGACACAAAATATATTGCTTGTAGCTCTCCTTTCCCTTTGATAATGAAAGTGCAGTTAGGTTATAGATGTATATGTTGCTGTGCTTTCGATTATCTTTCACAATATATCTTGTGCAGCGCTTTGAGATATCCTCCTGATGTGAAAGACACTATATAGAATGTAAGGATTTTTTTTTGTGGTACTATGTTACTGTACTCCATGTAGAAATATACAGATTTATATTGAATTATTAGACTAAATACCTCCTCTGCTAGATGTGTGCTACAACCCCTCTTCCAGTTATAATATTTCTACATCAGATCATGAAAGTCATCTCCTTCTCAGACACAAGCAATCCCAGTGCATGGAAATTTGTAAATATAATTTGAGTTATTTATATTTCATACATTTTGGGGGGTCACTTTTCGCATAGAATTATAAGGTGCATTTCTGTGTCCACTGAGTGGTTGGTGATGAAGAGTGCTTGGTGACTGACTTCAGCATTCCCTCCTAGAGTAACACCCTGTCGAATGGCTAATGAATGGATTGAAAGCCAGAGTTACTGTGGATCTAGTTCCTGTACCAGTACGTTGAGCTGACGTAGCAGTCCACAGTCCACCCAACGTGAAATCCTCTGAGAGTACTCATTTTTCAGCAGCTTGTATCTGTCAGGGGTTTAAGAGTAGATTAGTTTGATTAAGTGGATCTCCAGAATGCTGCAGACTTAGATTTTTTCTGAATAGTGATTAGATTATGAGTAATGTTGTGTATGAATTTGCAGGCTCTTAATGACTGAATGAATGTACTGTCTCCAATATCTTCATGTGCCCACTTGGTTAACTTCCACAGGTGACACTCAACTCTATTGCTGTGCTCCACTCTCGATTCCAGGACCACTGCTGTCCTGATCGTTAGCCTGTCAGACATCAAGTCCTGGATGAGGTCTAACATTCTCAAGTTGAATGTTGACAAGGCAGAGACTCTCCTGCTTGGCTCCCATCAGTGCCACTCACTTCAGCGGCTGACAGCATCAATCTACGCTGATGTACACTCTACCTCATGGAGCCAGTGCAGAATCTCAATGTGTTGTTTGACTCTCAGCTGCCCTATAAACCTCATGCATGCTCTAACCTGTTCAGGTTTCTCCCACCTCTGTAACATTGCCCACTTCTGCCATAACCTCTTGGGCCACTGAGATCCTTGTCCATGATTTCATCACATCTAGAGAGGATTCCACCAATTATCTGCTCGCCGGATTTTCCAACTGTTCCCTCCACAAACGGTAGACCATCTAGAACTCTACAGCTCGTGTTAAGCTGTACCAAGTCCTGTGAGGGTTCCATTGGCTCCCTATCCCCCAGAGGGTTCAGTTCAAGATCCTCAGCCTCATTTTTAAATAACTCCACAATCTTGCTCCACTTCACCTCTGTCATCCCTACCAATCCGCCCGCCTGCCCTCACTCTCTTGAGCTCCATCCTTCACCTTGCACCTTCTTCAAGTCTTATCTCAAGACTTTATTGACTGCACCTTCGGTCATCTTCCAACACCCTCCCAATCCACCACCACTACCATCCCCTTGGCCCCTATCCCTCCAGAATCCAACCTCCAGTTTGGGTGCAAACCCACAGTCCACTCAACATGACAAGGCACTAAAATGCAATATGCTGTTGTCTCGTTCGACTGAAATAAGCACAAACTGTGATATTGTATTCATTGAATACTGAAAACTGCAAATTACAGCGGTAACACAGGGATATCAGTGGCATTTCAGCAGAGGGCACAGAGTTTTTACTGAGTATGACTCTTTGTGAAAGGCATGACATAATTATGTAGTTTTCCAGAAATGCATCCATCTTCCTTTCTGAGAAAGAAGCATATCACTGCTGCCTGTGATCGTTAGACTCTCAAGAGGATGATCCTCTGTCTCTCAGCTCCAGCCTCAGCTGCAGTGCTGCTCAGAATAGACCTAATCACTCAAAACTAAGTGACCTGTCAACTGATGTGTGTTGATAGTTAAAGCATTGGCTAACTGCTTTAAGCATAAAACTTAACAGACAAGTGTGGGCTAGTATTGAGGTCTGCCTCTGGGGACTTGATTTACTCTTCACCCCTTATAAATCATCGATCAATCAAGAAAAATGTTTGAATCCATTTATTTTCCTGTTATTTAGTCCACAAATATACAGTTAATTCACTTTACAGTGTATTTTGTGAAGTGCTTTGAATCACCTAGAAGACATGAAAAGCGCAATATAAAATTCAAGGATTATTATTTATTATTTCCCTTGTTCTTCTTTCTCCATCCAACCATTCCCTGAAATGTATAAGGCAAGGCTCCCCTTTTAACATGGACCCTATTCTGGTGTTATCAATCAATCAATACTTCCATTTATATAACACCTTTCACGTCGAGAGGACATTATAACAGCCAATTTTGATGCCATGATGGAATTTAGCATTATGTTAGTGAGTGATGTAGTTAAATCTGAAGCAAGGGTCTCAAATTTAAATAAAGCTAACTTTGTAGTAGGGTCCGTCAATATCGAAATTTTCCGATATATCGATTTGCCCATATCGATGTATCGATATCGCGGGTTTTTTTGTCCTGCGCATGCCTGTGCATTTGGAGATGCGCACGCATTCCGGTGTACGCGCGCATTCGGATATTGACAAGGTAAGTTGAAAAAGATATATAGCGATATATTGATAAATCGCCGGACACGATATACCGATATTTGCAATATATCGATTTTTTTTAACATATCAAATTTTTCGATATATCGATACATTTGAATTTCCTATATCGGCATATCGATATGAAAAATTATATCGACATAACCGATATATCGATATATCGCCAGACACTACTTTGTTGGTATGAGGCAGGATGTAGCTAAGATAGACTGGGGAATTAGATTAAAGGATATGACTGTAGACCAACAATGGCAAACGTTTAAAGATATAGTACATAATTACCAGCAGTCACATATTCCATTGAGGAATAAAAGTATTACAGGGAAAGTAGTTCAACCATGGCTAACTAGAACAGTTAGGGAAAGTATAAAACTAAAAGAAGCGGCCTATAATACTAACAAAAAGAGCAGTAAACCTGAGGATTAGGAGGGTTTCAGGGACCAACAAAGAAAAACTAAGAAACTGATTAAGAGGGAGAAAATGGATTATGAGGGCAAATTAGCTACGAACATGAAGCCAGATTGCATGAGCTTTTACAAACACATTAAGAGGAAGATACTAGCAAAAGTAAATGTGGGTCCATTACATGCAGAGACAGGAGGAATTACAATGGGGGATAAAGATAAATACTTTGCTTCTGTCTTCACATTAGAAGACATTGAAACCTTACCAAAAATAGAAGCGAATCAAGAAGTTAATGATAGGGAGCAACTTAGGGAAATTAACATCAGCAAAGAATTAGTACGAGGGAAACTGTTGGCATTGAAAAATGACAATTCCCCTGGACCTGATGATCTGCATCCTAGGGTTTTAAAAGAGGTGGCTGATGAGAAAGTTGAGAAAGTGGTGCCTTGTGCTTGATCTTCCAAAATTCTCTGAATTCTGGAATGGTTCCCATTGATTGGAAGATCACAAACCTAACACCACTATTTAAGAAGGGTGGGAGAGAGAAGATGGGGAACTGTAGACCAGTTAGTCTGACATCAGTGGTAGGGAAAATTCTAGAATCCTTAATTAATTATGTCGTAGTGGGGTACTTTGATGGCTATAACATGATTAGACAGATTCAACATAGCTTTACAAAGGAGAAGTCATGCTTAACAAATCCTTTATAGTTTTTTGAGGATGTAACTAGCAGGTTAGAAAGGGGGGATATAGTAGATGTAGTGTATTTAGATTTTCAAAAGGCACTAGAAAAGGTGCCACATAAAAGGCTGATACACACGATTAGGGCCCATGGAATTAAAGGCAATATATTAGCATGGATCGAAGAGTGGCTAATGGGAACAAAACAGAGAGCTTAGGGATAAATGGGTCCTTCTCAGATTGGCAGGGTGTGACTAATGGAGGGCCACAACAATCAGCGCTTGGGCCTCAACTATTTAATAATCTATGATATAGACGAGGACATAGAATTTAAATATCTAAATTTGCAGGTGATGCAAAGCTAGGTGGGAGAGTAAGCTCTGAGGATAACATAAAAAGAATACAATGGGATATAGATAGGCTAGGTCAGTGGGCAAGAAGGTGGCTGATGGAATAGAATGTGGGGTGGGAAGTGTGAAGTTATTCACCTTGGTAGTAAAAATAGAAAAGCAGATTATTTTCTAGAAGGGGGAGAGACTAGATAATGTTAGTGTTCAGAGGGATTTGGATGATCTTGTATACCAGTCGCAATAAGTTAGTATATAGTTACAGCAAGCAACTTGGAAGGCTAATGGCATGTTGGCATTCATTACAAAAGGATTAGAATATAAGAGTTGGGAAGTCTTGTTGCAAATGTATAAGACCTTGGTGAGACCGCACCTAAAATATTGTGTGCAGTTTTGGTCTCCTTATTTAAGAAAGGACATATTCGCCTTAGAAGGGGTGCAGCATAGATTCACTAGGTTGGTTCCTGGGATGAGGGGGATGAGCTATGGGGATAGGTTGATTAAACTAAGCCTATATTCTCTATAATGTAGAAGAATTAGAGGTGATATATAGAAAATCTATAAGATTCTTAAGAGGCTTGACAGAGTAGACTAGTTTCCAAACTGTGGGGCGCGCCTCCCTTGGCTGGGGGGTCACTTAGAGTCTCGAGCACCCGAATGCGTGTGGAGCTGAGGCGGAGCCAAGGACCTGAGTGTGCGGAGCTGAGGACCAGAGTGCGGAGCCAAGGCGGAGCTGAGGACCCGAGTGTGCGGAGCCGAGTGTGAAAGAGGCGGGGTGGGCAACAAAAACTTTGCTGAGTTAGTGGGGGGGCCGCTATTCAAAGTTTGGACGCCACTGGAGTAGACACTGGGAGACTGTTTCCCCTAGTTGGAGAAATTATAACGAGGGGTCACAGTTTTAAGATTAGGGGTCACCCTTTTCACACAGAGTTGAGGAAATGTTTCTTCACGCAGAGGGTAGTGAATTTATGGAATTCTCTGCCCTAAAAGGGTCCCAACATGAAAGGCACTCTATAAATGTTATTTTGTTGTTATTGTGGATGCTCAGTCGTTGAACATATTCAAGACTGTGATTGATAGATTTCTTATGGATAAAGGGATTAAGGCATATGGGGATAAGGTGGGCAGGTGGAGTTAGGTTAAAAGATCAGCCATGATCTTATTGAATGGCGGGGCAGGCTCGAGGGGCCGAATGGTCTACTCCTGCTGCTTATTCTTATGTTCTTAAGATTAATTTACAGTACCTAGTTTACTGTTTTTCAACTCTCAACTATATTGAAGATGTCACACTTACAAAATTAAGACTTCAAGGCTCCCCATCAACCCTTTTATGAATCAGAGAGTGTCAAAAAAATTGGTTTGCTTAAAAACCCGGCCTTCGGCTTTTCTCTTCTATTTCTGTTGCACAATGCTCTTCGAATGCTGAGTACAGGAGCAGGCTTGAAAAGGTTATTAGGCCAGATGGTGTGAGGAAGCTAAATCAACAGCATAGTTACAAAGTGTACTGACAGCATATTTTTTGTTTAATGCCGCAATCAATTTCTGCACAGCAATGACCCCAAAACAGTAACAAAGTGAACAAACAACTTTACATGGGGAATTGTTTGCCAGAACACCAGGAGAAAATATTTTCAACTTTTTGTGAATAGTGCCATTGAATGTTTAACCTCCACCTGAACAGGCAACTGAGCCTGATTGACCTGTCCACTCTGGCCTGGTGCTCCACATCCCCGGCCTGCTCCATATCCCCCACCTAGCATCTCATCATTGGTGGTCAGGTCTTCAGCCTCTCTGCCCCCACCATTTGGAACTCCATCCCACAGTCCCTATATGTTTCTTCCTCCCTTGCTTCCTTCAACAATAACCAACAGCAAAATTACAATTTTAGAGCACCTTTCACGTGGAGAGGACGTCCAAAGGCACATGTGAAGACCCTTCTCTTTCACCATGCCATTGGCCACCTTCCCATCTCCAACCTCCCTATCTCCAGTTTTCCTGATCCTAACCCTCTAGTCGGTTCTAAATCCCTGATTGTCCAGTGCCTTGGGATATCCTCCTGATGTGGATGGTGGTATACAAAATGTAGTTTGTTGTTGTTGAGCCTTTATTTAATATCATATTCAAAGAATAGAACCTCCAGCAATGCTGTCCATCCCCAGCTCTGCACTATAGTGTGTCAGCTTAAAGCCCAGATATGATTCTTGAATCATAGCTGGCCTGACCAGGGAGGTAAAGGTCCTGAGGGAGGTGAGGAGGTGGGTGCTGAGGAGACGTATGCATTGTATGTTTCAGGGGCAATGTATACAGTACTTTGCTGAAAATGTGCATGGAATTAAATATACAGTACTTACAAACCTAAGAAAATATTAGCTACCAGTACAGTGCTTTACAACAACACAAACCAATTACACTTGTATAGCGCCTTTCATGTCGGGACGATGTTCCAAGGCGCTGGACAGTCATTGTTTCAGACTCAGAGTTGGAGTCGGGGATAGGGAGGATGGAGGGAAAAGGGGAGATTTGGGATGCCTGATGAATCGTCGAAGAGGGTCTTGAGGTGGGATTTGAAGGAGGCTGGGGAGGGGGCAAGGATGGAGTTCCAGAGGTTGGGGGCAGAGTGGCCGAAGGCTCGCCCACCAACGGTGAGGCAGGTGGGCCGGGGCATGTAAAACAGGCCGAACCATGCTGAGTGGAGGGGATGGGCAACAACAACAACAAAATTACACTTGTATAGTGCCTTTTCACATCAGGAGGATGTCCCAAGGAGGAGGATGGACGGTCACTGTGTCAGACCCGAGCTGGGGACAGGGTGGGGAGGGAAGGTAGGAATTAGGAATTGCCAATGAGGCAATCGGAGAGGAGAGTTTTGAGGTGGGATTTGAAGGAGACCAGGGAGAGGGCGAGGCGGAGGGACTGCAGGATGGAGTTCCAGAGGTTGGGAGCAGAGTGGCTAAAGGCTCGCCTGCCAATGGTGGGGCGGATGGTTCGGGGGACGTGGAGCCTGCTGAGCTGAGGGGGTGGGCAGGTTGGTAACGGATTACAAGGTCACGGATATAGGGTGAAGCGAGGTCGTGGAGGGCTTTGAATGTGAGGACCAGGATCTTGAATTGGATCCTCTGGGTGATGGGGAGCCAATGGAGTCGGGCAAGAATAGGGGAGATGGGGTAACGAAGTTTGGAGCAGTAGAGGACATGGGCCTTATTCTGTTATTGAGAGGTCTCAAAGTGCTTCACATAATATACTGTAAAGTGAATTGACTCTATTTTGTGGGAGAAGTGAGGCAGTCAATTATCCACAGCAATACCCCACAAACGGTCATGGATTACAAGATCAATTCATTCTTTTTAAACATTTTTTTGAAGGAATTATTACACCCCGGTGAAAGCAATCCTCTGGTGGGCTAGTGAGTAAGGAACTCACCCAACATTTCTCTCTGACTAGGAATCAAATCCAGGTCACTCGTTAGCCAAACAAGTGCTCTAATCACTGAGCTGCAGGACTCCACACACAGGGCTGCTCCAGTTTCTGACTGATCGTGTTCTCAGCTCAGTTCATTCAGTTCTGGTATGACTTTTTGATTGAAATGGATTTCCACAGAATCTGTTGCATGTTTTGCACACGTGGAAGTGTTCAGAAAACTTCCAAATTGCTACAGTTTATTGAGTCCCAGTTACCAGCGCAAACTGTACCTCCTGCTCCCATAGCAATGTGGTGAAGATGTTCAGTCCACTGGGTTGAGGTTGACTTGTACTCAGGTCCTGTCACCAAAAGAAAGGCGCTATATAAATGTAAGTTTTGATTGATTGATTTGCAGAACAGTGTGGCAACCCACTGTACTGGTGAACCTCACCATATCATTTATAATTAGTTGTGAATGCCATTATTGAAAAAAGGTGAAAAATGTCAATGAGTCAACAATACCTACAGTGTTCATTTAAACGGTTGCTTCAACAATCTCAGTATTTTTGCTGTTTCAACAATAACAACAATTTGGATTTATATAGTGCCATGCCAGACGGCGTCTCAGAGCGCTTCACAATAATGGATCCGGAGCCGAGCCAGGGGAGAGGGTTAAAGGTGACCAAAAGCGCAGTTGAAAAGAAGAGTCTTTAGGTATGATCTGAAAATTGGAAAGGTGGGGTCGAAGCGAAGGGAGTGAGAAAGAGAGTTCCAGAACATTGGGACATAGTGGTTGAAGGCACGGCTGCCAATGGTCGAATGGAGGATTTGGGGGACAAGGAGGAGGCCAGACCCAGGAGAGCGTGTCCTTCAGGTCACACGTTTGGTTCAGTGTCTGCTTCAGACTAGTTCTCTGGTGATTTCATTAAAACGTGTTATTGGAGCAAGTAGTAAACAAGATCAACACAAATGGTTCAAACAATATTAAATATATCCTTAATTTTGTGATTTTCATTTTAAAGTATTCTGCTAATAATAAATCTAATCCTAATATAATGCATTTTATATGGCACCTTATTACGTTGTTGGAATTCTTAAAAGATTTTCCTTTGAAGTGTAATGACTGCACTTTTCAGAGAATAACTGGAAGCAATAACTTCTGAAGTGTGCCAATTTAAGTGATTATACCAAGGATTAGCTAACTATTCACTGTTTATTTGTCTACATAGCCAAAACACTACAATTTTTGACAATTTTGACATTGCAAGCACTATATCAGAGGCAAGGATTATAAAAATAATAATCCTGGCATTTGATATAGTGCCTTATCATGTCTTCGAGACATCTCAAAGTGCTTCATAGAATATAGTGTAAAGTGGATTGACTGTACATTTTGTGGGCGAAGTGCAACAGCCAATTGCTCAGTGTCCCACAAACAGCCATGGATTGAATGACCAAGATCCACTTATTTCATACCTTGCTTCACAAATATAGGCAATTCCACACATTAACATTATACTGTATTTATAAAAGGGAATTCAAATTGAAAGCCACATCAATCAAAGAGTGACATTTAAGCCTGATAAAATCACAGAATGTTTCAGCACAGGAATAGGTCCATCAAGCCTCTGGTGGTGTTTTTCTCCACCTGAGTCATCAGTATCCATTTCACTGTTCGCTCCTCACAGCCTTTAAAATTACTCCTTTTCTAAAATCTATCCAATTCCCTTTTCAAAGAATCTATGGCCTCTACTTCAGCTATAGTGTGGTGAAGAATTTTACCAACATTAGACATTTTATATATCTTAAGGAGAAATAAACTATGCAGAAAACCCTCAAAAGACCTATTGCATTTTACAGGAGGGGCATTTTGTTAGGACTCTGTTCCACTTATGTTTTTGCTTGCCATCAGTGAGAATAGGTTAGACTCCACTTGACTTCAATTCATGCTAGAAAGGCTAAAAACATATTAAAACTCAATATGTGGAGATCATGGATTGAACTCTATACACAATGAAAGAGCAGTGAAGCAGTATCATGCTAGTGGTTTGGCCTAGTAAGGGGCATAACCATGACCTTGCAAGTTGGTTTGCATAGACCTGCCTAACAAGAAAGAAATATCTCAAAACATTGAGATGGAGTGTTGTGAATTGCAATATCCTGTGTGGTCAGTGTTCACAGATATTATTTACCATCCAATCCATGTAAATGTGAGAATTCAAGGGATTTTGCAGCCTAACGTGTTGTTCTGTTATTCAAGTTCATGATGCTTTTAAACAGTTTTACTTTATGCATACATATAGTACAGTGGAAACCTGTTAAGCCGGACACATCAGCTGGTCAGACACAAGGTTTTGTCCGGCTTAAAAGACGTCCGAGGTTACCCGAAGTTCCATTACCTCTTCCCGCCCAGCAGAGGAATAGCGGCAATGCTTCCTCCCTCCTATATCTGTTCCCATTCAACGGGAGGGGGACCAATTAGCGGCGACCCTAGATGATTGACAGGCTTAGAGCTGCTTGTGAATGTTTGGGCTCCAGCTGTCAACCCATCATGATTTGACTCCTTCCATTCCCTCCCTCGCTTCCACCCATTCCTCCGCCGCGCTCAGTGATTGACAGCCCAACTCCAGCCGCTTGTGAATGGCTGGAGTTCACTATCAATCAATCTAAGACTTTTCACAACTTCATCCTGGAGCTGGTCATGGCTGAATGGAGCTGCTTGACACACATAAGGCCCGAGTGATTCAGCAGCGACCAGGCATTTTGACTGGATTATTGTCCAAATCAATTGACATATTTAAAATAGGTAAAATACAAATGAATCGGGGCTGGGCGTTCTGTTCTATTTAGCCAGCGACTGCCTAAACCGGGTTCCACTGTATTTTAGAGTTGCATTGTTGATTGTGGTCACATAGACATTTGCTTGTAATGTTTATCCGTATATTAAAAGTCCTGTCTGCTCTGTAATGTACAGTTTTAAGTTGCTATTTCCGGGCTGTTTGGGCCAATGTTTATTTTCTTTGCTTAGGAGAGTCAGGGATGGAACTGGAAGGTGTCAAATATGCAGTTTCTTTACCTCTTCCCTTTGAACTCACTGATCGGTTCCCCCTTGTGGTAGCCTTGGTTAGTCATGGGGACATGTTCCTGCATCATCTATAGAAGTACAGTGCTGTACTGTAGTGTGTGTGTTCATTTGTTGCTATTTGGAGTAAGATGGTGCAGAATGGACAAATTTGTACATAGTGGGAGGCAGTACAGACTGCGACTCTATCATTATTGAAGTGATACAACTCACAGAGCGTGTATCATTAATTTTCTGTGCTCTGCTACAAAATATTGGGATAAATGGCATGGCATTTTGTGGAATATAGTTTTTTTTAATCAATAAACTCCACATATTGCGTTTTCATTAGAGCCACCCTAGATTAAGAAGAGACAATTCCATTCTGACTGAGAGCTAAGTAAACCAGCAAAGGATTTTAAACCTGGCTAACCTTTAGTACGACCTGGAGGCTGACTTTAAAGCAGTATCATAATCTGGATAAAGATCACTTGGTAACAAATATTGTTTCGCACAGCGGATAAGTGGGAAAGACTTGCCAGAAATTTGTAGCGCAAAGTTAACCAAATACTAGCCCTCTAAGTAGCCCAATATTATGCATCTTTTATGGGTAGAAGAATGGCCAATTTAGGTTGGTGTTTTTGAAACTATGTAACAAAAGATCTTCAAAAGAAAAAAAAACATGTTTTGCAGGTTCAACTTTAAAAATTTAAATTGAGACTCCCCCAAAGTCTTTTTTTTCCACTCAAAGTATAACAAAAACCCACCCAATCTGGAAATATTGATTAGCATAAACAAAACCACCAAATACTGCAGATGCTGGAAATCTGAAACAGAAACTAAAACTTCTGTTTTCGTTTGAGGATTAGCATATACATTCAAAACCCTGAAACTCTCTGCTCAACATATTCCTTAAAATCTTTATGAAGTAATTTCAATTAATCTCCTTCCCATGTTCCTTCAACTCTGTTTCCTCACTAGCAGATGATTTCACCAGCATTCATTTTTCAAAGCAAAGGGGCATGATCTTATTGAATGGCGGTGCAGACTTGAGGGGCTGAATGGCCTACTCCTGCTCCTAAATCTTATGTTCTATGTTGAAATCATACACAGGCTGTATCATGCTCTGGACAGACTGCACCTTCAGTACTGCGTGCAGTTCTGGTCATTGTGACATAAGGGGGCTGCCTTGACTCTTGAGGCAATGCAGCGAAGGGCAGCAAGGATGATCCCCAGTTTCAGAGGCATGAGGTACAAGAAACTATTACACTAGAGAAGCTGACTAAGAGAAGCTCTCATGGAGTTGAATATAATTTAAAATATATAGACAAAGTAAACCTAGATCAATACAGTTTTAAAGTTGGAAAGTGCAATTTCAGGACAGATAACAGTGACTGGAAAAGATTATGTAAATTATAGAGCCCAGTGCACCACAAAGTATATATGTTTACTGGACCAAGATTTGACCTTTGCTTATTTCTCATATAATAATACTCCTTTATTTATTTTGGGCTGATTTCACCATTCTCAAAAATGGTCAGCGCCTTGGGACGTCCTCTCGACATGAAAGGTGCTCTATAAATGTAATTGTGTTGTTGTTGTCTGTCTCCTATATGGGAGAGTTAAAGAGAGTATTAAAGCCCCAAAGATGGGACAGTTTTATAAAGCTTAATTATAAAACGTATTTATGCCCTTTAACTGAATAGTACACCATAACATTTAAAGAGACTTATATTAGTTGAACGAGTTTGAATGGGGAATCTGCTGTAAGCCACAAGCGACAGAGCATTTGATATAGTACTTTTTCATGTTATAATTGTCTCAAACTGTTTTGCAGTACAGTAATTACTATTAGTGGTGACTCTGACTAAGTAGTACTCTGAGAGACCCTATCCTGTGTGAGGGCTGCTATAGGAATATGAGTTGATGTATTTATAAGCATACGTTCAAGCCAGTTTGTGCACAGTGGGGTCCCACATACAGTCATGAAAGTGAAAAATCAATTTAACTGGAGAATTGTTGCCCAGGACTTTCTCCTTCCAATTAGTGTCATGGTATCTTTCATGTTCTCTTGAACAGACAGATGGCACCTAGCTTTAATGTTATCTCATCTGGAATACAGCACCTTTGACACTGTTTCCCCTAACACTGCTCTGGATTGTCATTGAAGGCCATGAGCTTAAAGATCCTGGCACAGAGCTTGAACTCACAACATTCCAACACAGAGGTGTGAGTGCTATCTATCTACTGAGCCAAGTGACACCTAAATGTCTCGTGTCATCAAATGTACCTTGTAACTCAGAAACAACCTGCGAGAATCTCGAGTCTGAGCCAAGTCCCAGCACCTTGTGCCTTTCACGTCCGTCCTCCTATTTACATTTGCACTATTCAAATGTAATTTTGTATTGTATTGTAAGTTTACATGAGATCACAAGAGAGGTTAAGATGAAAAAGGCCCTTCGGCCCATTTGATTTAATTGTTCCAGTATACCCAATGCAGCATTAAGCTGTTTTTGTAAATGTGTCCAGTATCCTGCATTAATAATCTTAATTATCCTTGCATTATGTTGGGTGGATGTTTCAAAATGTTTCACAGTGAAGTGCAGTGACTGTGTGTTTTCATAGAATCATAGAATTTTATGGCACAAAAGAAGGCCATTCGGCCCATCTAGTCTGTGCTGGCTCTTGTTGGACAATCTGGCAAACAATTTATCCATAGCAATGTACCACAAATAGCAATTAAGAACTTGCTCAACTTTACCTGGGGGATTATTTGTCAGGACATCAGTAGATACTCAATTCTCTCTTCGAACAGTACTGTGTGAATTTTAACATTCAACTCAACAGGCAGACAGAAACTCAGTTTAACATCTCATCTCAAGGATGACACATCCAACAATGTAGCACACCTCCAGCACTGTGATAGAGTCAGCCAAGACCAGTGGCAGACAACAATTTAAATTATCTTGAATATTGAATATTTCTTGATTTATAAATTATAATCCTTGCATTTGATGTAGCTCCTATCATATCTTAGAAAAGATACAAAGTGCTTCACAGAATATACTGTAAAGTAAATTGGCTATATTTATGGTATAATTCAAGAAATATTCAATCAAGACAAAAACTGAAAACACTTTGACAATCGAACACAAACTTACCTAGACTTGTGCGAATGTTCAGAGGGACGCTTCTTGATGGCCACATGGGCCACTTCTGGCCCGAGGGCCATAGGTTGGCTGGTGCTGGACTAGACTATGCAAAGTCTTGACAATGTGGCTTGAACCCATGAGCTTTAGACTCCGAGTTGAGTGATATCAACTGAGTCTGGCTTGTTGCGGATTAACTTGGCAAGCTATTTAGGCATCTATTTTCTCATTAAAGTGCTTTTCAATCTCATAATTTTAAGGCAAAAATGCATGGGAATCCCATCTAAAACACACAATCAGAATCTAAATCCAGTTGGTACAATGGAGATGAACCTGTCTTATAAAGTTATAATTTTATAAAGCAGCTCTATTTATAATAGAATAAAGGTTGTAACTAATGATACTGTATTGTGCTTCGGCAGCTTTGCCCTAGAGGTAGATCACCGTCACAAGGACATCTGTAACTCCTTTCTCTTCATGGCCAGAGATAGTGTGGGCACACATATTCACCCTAAACCCCCCCCCCCCCCCCACTAGACTGTAAGGATCAGATTTTGTTTAAAAAAAACAATGTCCAGTGATGCAGCACTAAGCCACACAGAGCAGAAAGTCACAGGTTTGAATCGCTGAGTTAGCTGATCTCCTTTGGGGCACCACTTGAAGTACTATAATTGGATTCCCCAACTCTGGGCTAAAGAGAAGATTAGAGAAGGATCTCACACCTGATCATTGTCTTGTGACCTATGGTTAAAAGTGGATGTATATGAATGTTGGATGCTGTCAGGATTCTGCTGTGATTCTGCCGAATATCCTACTGACTGATCATTGTGATGGTTCACATGTGAATAATAATAACAATCCTTACATTTCTTATAGCGCTTTATCATGTCTTCAAGATATTTCAAAGCGATTCATAGAATTTACAGTAAAATGAATTTACTGTATATTTTGCAGACAAAACTCGGTAGCCAATTGCACACAATAGCGTCCTACAAAAGTGTCCTACAGTCAGGGATTGAATAACCGAATAATTTTCTATTTATTTTGTGGAATTACTGCTCCCAGAAAAGCGATCGCCAAACAACTGTAAATGACCTCTTAGATGAGGTAATGGAAGGGGCTTATTGCCCATGTCAGCACCTTTCAGAGAGGAAGGGGAGGGGAGAAAAATGGAGCAACAAATATATTTTTTACAGGATATTATGGAGAGCAAAAATTGCCTTTGTCAATCATGCAGATGAACATGGTTTGATAATTTCACCATTTTGTTACAAACATTTGCATTTGCATGTGTGTTTGCACATATTTGTGCTTCCACCCCTCCTGATCCCAGCTCGGGTCCAAATACTTGACTGTCTAGCTCCTTGAGACATCCTCCCGTCAATGAATGGCACTACACAAATGTAGTTTATTGTTGTTGGTAGTGGTGTGTATTCTTTTCTGCATATATGTGCATGCATGCTTATGTGCATGTGTATTCATGCTTGTGTGTTTCTGTACATATATATGTGGAAGAAACAGGAGATAATGCATGATTGTGACGCTGATCAACTTGCGTTTTGTATGTTGTTAAATAAATCACTATATTTGCTCCAAGAACTTCAAAACCACAAAAGGAGTTTGTACATTTAACAACAACTTGCACTTGTATTGTGCCCTCCACGCGTCTCAGAGCACTTAACAGTGCTGGAGCCTGACTCCAAGCTGGGGCGGTGGTGGGGGGTTGTTGTGGGGAAGTGGCCAAAATCAGAGGAAGGCTTTCAGGCGGAACTTGAAAACTGAAAGATAGGGGGTAAAGTGGAGGGATTGAGGGAGAGTGTTGCAGAGTTTGGGGGAGTAGTGGCTAAAAGTGTGCCCTCTGATGGTGGGGCGGAGGGTGCGGGGGACGAGCAGGAGGCCGATGCCAGTCAAGCGGAGGGTCCGGGTGGTGGTTTAGGGAGTGAGGAGGTCGGAAAGGAAGGGCGCTGGCAGGGAGTTGGTGAATGAAAATCGTTTCCAACATTCAAATTACTGTAAGGTTTTATTTTCTAGGCATTTTTACCATTTCAAAATCATTGACGAGAAGTGGAATGCACTTGGCATGGACTAATATGCTCACAGCAGGCAATATACTGAACAGTTCAGGCATTACATTATGTGAAAAGTGTGATTTTCTTTTCATTTCCAGCTTTTTTTTGGCAAGAATCCCTCTATCAGCCTGTCCCATTTGAAGCTACAAATAGGATTGATATCTTAAAAGCACATATAAAATATTACAATGCAAATCTCCAGATCTGACGAAATATGTTGGTAGATTTACGTCACTGAACCTTAATATGGTCAAATGCTTCATGAGACTGAAACTGACTTTTTCACTGAGCAGCAAAGTATTGCCCCAGAAATGTATTCAGCAAATATTTTTTAGGTGTGTCGGAAACACTGCACAATTTGTGCCCCCCAAACAAAATAAAGGAGCAAAAGAAAGTTGTCACACCACTTGCACGGATCATTAATTGCTGTATTCTCTGTGGCTATTGCACTCGATCTGTTTTCACAAGTCTGTGCCAGTGTCCCTTTAACACTGCAGTACAGAAGCAAGAAATCCCAAAGCTTTTGCTCAGTGGTGTGTGTGGCATTGATTGCGGCCTCTGGGGCAGTGAAACAGTCAGCAGAACTCGGGAGCCTTTAACAAACAATCTCCAAAAGTACCGAAGTGTTTCAGGTGAGGAGGGGATGGTGTTGTGGCGATGATGATAATGATGCTTGCGTTTGATACAGCGGCCTTATCATCTCTTTGAAACGTCCCAAAGCGCTTCACGGAATATACAGTGGAGTGTATATTTTGTGCGAGGTTTCAGCTGGGAGCTGTTGCAATATAAGGGGTTGTGCCTGAACCAGTAGCTGGGTAGCCTCGATTGGTGCTGCGGGTTGTCTGTGAAATCTGAGACCCAAGTTAGAGGCTGAGGGCTGTCACTGCTGGGTACTCCAGCTTTGTCTAACACGCACATGTAGATACACACACAGATACAGACACAGGTACACGCAGATATATACACACACACACACACACACACTGCTTCTCTCTCTTGGTAACTCCTGACTCGCACTCGCAAACGCTGGCACTTTTCAGTGAATGTCACTGCACTCCAGAAGCTCTGCTGAGGTAGCAGGATAGCTCGCAGCTTCCCTCCCCCCCTCAGGGAGTTTGTCGATACAGATGGTCTAAGCAGTCAGGAGGGAGCGAGAGAGAAAAAAAACTTTTTGCTTAAGTGACAGCTTATTTTAGCTCCACTTCCTCTGTGGGCTGGTAGTCTCTGCTGCTGGCTTTATGGCTCTGAATTCCTTTGGTGTTGTGTGAGCGCTTTCTCGTCTTGTTTCTTGCTCACAGCCTCTGATCAGCTTCACTCTGCTCGTCAGTCCCACGGTAGGTGCATTTTCAAAGTGCTATTTGTGTGTGAGAGAGTGAGGGTCCTTAAAGGTCGAATTCCTCAGACAAGGGTCTGTGTACTGCAGACCAGGAAACAGCTGTTGTGCTGCTGTGATGTGCTTTATTCTAACCGATGGCATTGGGTAAAGCTGCTGTTCCCGTATCATAAGAATTAGCTGGATTAGATTAGAGCCTGCTGCCCCAACATTACTATTACTGGTGGATCTCCTGTAATAAATCCTATAGGACCTGAGTACCAGATACTACAACATAGAACTGAAAATCCTATACTTTGGGGATCAAAGCTGTCTGGTCTAACATTTCTTATCTGCATGTGTGGCATGGAGGTACATATCAATCTGGTAATAAATATTTGGTTGCACTGCATTAATAATAATAATCGTTGCTTTTATATAGCGCTTTATCATGTCTTCAAGCCGCCTCAAAGCGCTTTACAGAATATACAGCAGTGTAAAGTGAATTGACTGTATTTTGTGTTCTCGGGATTCCAGCCATCAGTTTCTGCATGAAGCCTCTCCGAGTGGCTGCATTATGCATCATCTCCCTTACCTGTCAGAAGGTAATGCAGTGAACGTATGATTTTGCAGCCTGTTTGTTAAAGACTTGGTACCAGAGCCCCTTGAGCATTTCTGGAAGATATGGTTAACAGTAAGCACAGGAGATGCACAGACTTGTTACTCTCTGAGAAATATTAGTAGAATATCTTTCAAAGACTTGTCTGGAATTGAGATGCTTAAAGTCCCATTCAAGTGACTGGACCGTACAATACACAAGAAGGACATTGTAGGATTTTCTTGTGAAAATATATTGTGGTTTCATGCTTGGGCACATTTATTTGTATGTTAAGCTACAATAATGTGAAAGGTGTAATGGTGAAGCTGGGTATGAAGCAAGTGAATCTTGTTTGTGATCAGACTTTTTTCTTGTCTGATCATTATCCTCGCTGCAGATGTTTTCAGGAAACTCAGTGAAATGGTTTCACTAACATATGTCTCTAAACAAAATTCCACTCAGTGCCCAATGATATTCCTTCACAAAGATTGCATGTCACAAAAGACTCAAAAGAAAGTGTCGCATTTCTATTTTTGCCCTGGAAGATACCTTGCAGCCCCATTTGTGGTTAGGTTAGGAAAGTTGTAAATTATTCTCCCCATGTAATGCTGTGATTCACGACCTTCTCACGGGAAAAAAAAATTCTTTAAAAAAAGGAAGATTATTTTACCCACAGAGGCATAATCAACCTTTGCACAACTTTTGCTTTCCACAGTAGTTTCACTGGCTGTTGCAGTGGCTCAATTTCCCTTTGCTGGGGTGAGTTTCTTTACTGCAGCACATTCCTTTACATTACACTGGGTGCTCTCCCACCTGCCTTGTTTAACCTGAGACCCTTTTGGCATGAGTTCCCACATACATAGTCAACATGCTATATAAATGCAAGTTGTTGTTGTTCAAAATCTTGGAGTGTTAGATTAAAATCCTGGAGACAGAATGCGTGATAAAATTCTCAGATGGTAAATGGTGTGTAAAGCATAACATAATAATTCTTGCATTTCATGCAGCCCCTCATCGTGTTACCTAAACATGTTAGAGCACTTTATAGGATTCATTCGTAAGGTGTAATGACTGTACTTGTAAACAAAGGCAGCAGTCATACAAAGAGCCATGAAGTGAATGACTAATTTGACTTGTGGGATTGTTGGCCAGGATACCAGGAGAAACTCCCTTCTCTTTTCAAATTGTGCCATAGGATCTTTAATAACAATAATATGTAATAAGACGAATAATCCTTGCATTTGATATAGCGCTTTTCACGTCTTTTAAACATCTCAAAGTGCTTCACTGAATAAAATGTAAAGTGAATTGACTGTTTATTTATGGGAGAAATACTGCAGCCAATTGTGTACACCAGTGTCCCACAAACAGTCGTGGATTGAGTGACCAGATTATTATTGTATTTTTTTAGAAGGATTATTATCCCCGGATATCTGCCAATTGACTAACAACCAGGTTCCTACTTACTGCTAGTTAACCAGAGGCGTGTGGAATAAGGAAACTTGCCGAACATTTCAACAAGCCGGGAATCAAACGTAGGTCTCTCACTTGCTCAGATTGTTCATTCCCACTTTGTTAAACGAACTATGCATACAAATATTGGCAGGCACTGGCCTGCTTCACGTCCTGTGCCTTATCTGCCCCACCATCAGTGTCAGGATTTCAGCTATTCTGTCGCCACTCTCTTGAAGTCCCTTTGCCTCAACTCCTCTCTTGGCTCCCTCGAGGTCTATCTCAAGCCTTTTCTTTTTATAATAATAATAATAATCCTTGCATTTGATATAACACATTTCACGTCTTCTAGACATTTCAAAGCGCTTCACAGAATATACTGTAAAGTGAATTGACTGTATATTTGTGGGCAATTGCATACAGCAGAGTCCCCAAAACAGTTGTGGATTGAGATGACCAATTTCTTATTGTCTTTTTTGATGGATTATTATTAGGCATGTGTAGTAAGGAAACTTTCCCATGGTTTCACCCTGCCTTTTTAAACGCATCTTCGGTATGCAACCTACAGCTCGGGTGCAAACCCTCGACTGCGTTTTGTAGGATTTACTGTAAATTGCAGTGACTATATTTTGTAGGCGAATCTTACAATTTATGCAAAGCAATGTCCCATAAAGCTCCATGAAATTAATGACAAATTTTAATTGGCGGATTGTTTACCAGACACTGGGAGAGACTCCCTACTCTTTAAGTAAATTGGTAGAAAGCGCATTGTATCATCAATGATCCAAATTCCAGGAGACAAATTGAAAACATGCAGTAATTTTGATGTTTGATGTTAAAAACAAATTGTGTTTCTGTTCCTCTTTCAAGATTCTTTTGAGTCAGCCGCACCATTAGCAGCTGGCCTTTCAGCGACTAACCCTAATCTCTGAAACTCTCCCAAAATATCTTTGCAATGCAACCCACCCCACCCCTTTCCCCCCTCCTCCCCCACTCCCCATCACTCCCACCCTCCCCTGTTTTCAAAGCTCTTTTAAAAACTTCAACCATGCCTGTTGGTCAACTCCTCTTTTCGCTGCTACTTATCACCTTGCTCTTATCTCCAAGCCCTTTTCAGGATATTACCCTACATGAAAAGTGCTTTATTTAAGTGGAAATTCTAGTTCTTCTCTCTATTTTAATCAACCTGTGGTGGTTTCTGAATCATCTCATAACTAAACGCATGGAACAATCACTCTTTGTTCTGAAAGTTGAATAAGAATGAATTCACCTGTGTCAGATTAAGAGAAGAACCCCCCAGGGATAATTCTTGGGTGGTTTACATTAGTTTTGGTTATAGATGTGGCTCTTGACAACAGTGCCACTTTCATACTGGGATCCAAGTGTTCTTAAAAGGTCTTTTGGTCTCCTAAAATAGATATCAGTTCATGGTGGGAACCATGGTGCTAATGGTTGCCACCTTTGTCTATAAAAACAACTGTGGTAGTTGACGGCACTCGTGAGGTACTTTGATGCATTTTCAGATGAGGTACTATCAAAATACAGTTTTTATTACTATTTCTTACATACTTATACAGTGCATTATTCCGGACTGTGGTTAGGGAAACAGTGCCCATGTCTCCATCAGCTAGGAAACATACAAAAACCAAGCTACGTTTTTGTATAGCAGCTGTCACGTTGGGAGGACAGCCCAAGATGATAGAGAGTCAAGAATGTTCACTGAGCTTGGGATCAGGAACGGTGGAGGGCAAGTAGGGAGGGATTGGGAGGGTGCCTGAAGAAGCGATCAAAGAGCAAAGTCTTCAGATGGGCCTTGAAAGAGACAAGGGAGGGGATTGTTGGATGTAGTTCCATCCTGCTGAGCAGAGGGAGTAGGCAATACTAGCTCTGAGTGAGCCTCCTTTATCCTTCTCTCCTGCACCAAAAAAGTTGCTTTCTCCACACATTTGTTTGGTCAGCTGAATGCCTGCCACATGGGGAAACCCATTACTATGCTTAAGAGTATTCAAACCTGACTAAGTGTTCCACATATATATGCCACCCACACATGGAAAGTTCCCAGTGTATAGAAAAATAAAATGTGTCCCCATAGCTCTATGGTTGATATATTTGATATTGTGTCTCAGAAGCATCACAAGTGTGAACCAGTGCTGTACTTCTTCACACTGCAATGTGATTGACACAGAGCATGACATCTAACCAGAAGGGGTGACTGTAGCCCTGTCATAGAGAAAGGTCTTAGGCATGACCTGACGATCAGAAAGGAAAGGATAAGACAGAGAGATAGAGGAAGAGTGTTCCAGAGTTTTGGATCAGCTGGATCCTGTGCATGGTGGAGTTGGGGAAAAAGGATGAAGAAGGCTTGAAAAGTCGAGTCGGGATGTGACTCAACTTTTCAAATATTCCCTTCACCAGTTTCCCCAGCTTCTGGGGCATAATCAGATGTAGGCAATGTGGCAGAGGTGGAGGAAGGCAGTCTTGTCCAGGGATTGAATGCGGGGAAGCAAGGAGAACTGGGATTAACCCAATGCCTAGATTCTGATTTAGTAAATCTGAGGTATAGGCCGGGGAGGTTGAGGAAGGCAGAGCCGCAGGATAAAAGACATTGATGGGAGCCAAGGAATATGGCTCCCATTTTGTCAACATTTAGTTGCAAGAAGTTTTTGCTCATCCAGACTCTCAGGTGCACCTGACAGGCCGACAGAATATTGGCGGAGCTAGAGTCGCAGGCTGGAGGAGCAGAAGAATATTTGTGTATCATCCATATATATAGCAAAGTTTACCCCATGCCTTTGAATGACATCATCAAGAGACAATATATAGATGAGGAAGAGGAGGGGAGCTAAGTATGGAGCCCTGGTGAAAGCCACAAGTGGCTGGGAGGGGGCGGGAGGGGAAACCGTTTGAAGAGATAAAGTGAAGGTGGTTTGTTAGATAGAACTCGAAACATGCTAGTGCTGTCCCACTAAGGTGGATGAAGTTGGAGAGACGGTGGATGAGGATGGCATGGTCGACAGTGTTGAACACGGTGGAGAAGTCCAGGAGGACGAGGAGGCAGAGGGAGCCCAGCTCATAGAGAGTGAGGACGTCGTTTGTTACTTTGATGAGCGCTGTCTCTGGGCCATGGGCAGGTCAAAACCAGAAAGGAGGGTCTCGAGAAGTGAGTGGAGGGAGTGTGTTAGCAAAGCTGGTTATCGTCATAGCATTCCAGAGCTTTGGTAGTTTCAAAATGGGACGGTAAAAATGTTGTGATACCCAAGCTATGCACATCCAACCAAATAGGAAGTGGCCTGACCTTGATGGAAGCTACATGAGATGGGAACCTTTCAGTGCTGATATGACAGGTTTTCTGATTCTAGTTTCACGACCTGGCAAGTCCAATAGTGCTTCAGAATGAAATGGCTGTGCAGTGTACCAAGTTGAAATCTCCTGCCAGCGACTTTGGGAAATTCACCTGTCTTTGAACTCAAACTTAAAGTATTGTTGAAAGATTCTTCAACACAGCTCCAGTCTGCTTGTTATAAATGAACCTGCTGACATGGCTGCGGTTCCCTTGCGGGTCTTTGATTGCTTATTCTCTGGCATTGAGGAGCAAATCTCTGCAGTACTCCGGGGACCCCTCCTGATCTGCGACTGTGATTCTGTGATCCAGGTGCTGCAGCTTGTACCAGTGTTTCTTCTCCTAATGCACAGATTGATTTGTTGCCGACATTTGTTCTCTGCGCTGCAATGTTAGCTGACATCACTGCTTACCAGATATTATAATCTATTGTTTTGCCGATTCAATGATAGCAGACAGCAGAGGCATCAGTCGAGGGGAATTTACTACGACCAATACTAACTAGATATAAGAAATAATAATGTCAGACTGGTAATATTTTATGTACATTATAGTATTTTAATATTTTGGGATTTCAAGTATGTCTGGTTATTTTAGAGTACAGGTATTATAATATCTATTCCTGATACATGTAGTATGGTTTAGAACATACGGTAATAGAATAGAGTGAATAGGCACGATTTAAAATAAGAATAATTCTTGCATTTGATATAGTGCCTTTTCAAGATGTCTCAAAGCACTTCACGGAATATACTGTAAATTGAATTAACTGTATATTTTGTAGTCGAAACACAGCAGCCAATTCTGCAAACCAGTGTCCCACAAACAATCTTGGTTTGAGAGTCCATATTATTATTTTTGTTTATTTATTGAAAGTATTATTATCCTTTACCTGCACAACATTTTGCATAAATTGGCATTCACTCAGAAACCTTGTATAAGTGCACGTAGTCAGGTTTGTACAATTATTGACCATTGGACTTTCTTGCCCCTAAAGCAGTCTGAACTTTTACCCACATCCCATTGACACAAAATAAAGGAAGAATTGCTCCCTTGCTGGGCAATCGAGTGACCAAGTCTGAGAGAGACGATAGTTTTGCAGAAGATCATTGTGCAATACCATCCATTCACAAATGCCTTTAACCTACATCTTGAACCTACATTCAAACTATGTCAATGTTTACCGGAACAACACTCATAATTGCTGAGCTATTCATTGACAAAATTAAGTGAAAGACATTCAAAGTACTAATTGACGAAAATTGTAGACAGCATGCCGACATCTCAAGTGAATTCAAATATCGTTGGGGAGGACTAATGCAGTTTTGGGACAGATTTCTGGGATCATCCTGTCTTTCTGTGGTCAGACTATCTTGTCTATAAATAATCCAGTAATTAGATTCAAAGTAAAATCCATTTTGTTTTTGTCGTGTCTCTGCCTATATTCATTTTAGGATAAACTACACTAGATTTAACAACAATCTAGTGGTACAATACACAAAGCTTAAAAGTGACTGGGGTAAAATGTAACCGTGTACAAGTAAATACTACTAGTCTCATGAATTCTATGTCAAATCTTCATTCTTCCACTGAAGCCTTGAAGATATATCCTACACTAATGAAATGTGCATGAATTGTAATCTCTTGCTCTGCATGACTAACTTCAGATCTTTGTTTGTCTTGGTTTCTGCCTGCTGAGTTTGCCTTAGCTACTGTTCACACTGCCTTTCTTTGAGTTACACCATTCAGATTCAGGGAGCTGGAAGCATCTGTTCTGTATTTTCTGTACCTACAACACAATTATAATCCCCAAAATATACTACTACTAATAATAATCCTTGCATTTGATATAGTGCTTTTCGGATTTTCCATATGTCTCAAAGCACTTCACAGAATATACTGTAAAGTGAACTGACTGTACATAAGTGGGTGACACGTAGCAGCCAATTGCGCACAGTAGTGTCCCACAAACAGTTGTGGATTGAAATGACCTACCTTTCCCTGTATCTCCCGTCTCGTTGTTTTACCTTTCAATCAGCAACTTTTCAAATACACTTCTAGACGATTTCTATTGAATTTGAAAAATAAATTGGAATTGGATGACTTCTTACACTTAGGTCCTGTCTGCCTGTTTAGGTGAACATTAAAGATCCGATGATACTGTTTAAAAAGAGAAGTTTCTCTTGATGTCCGTACCAACAATTATTCCAGATATAGTCTTATTATTATGATTACTATTATTCACTTCAAGGCTGAAGTTGTGGCTGTTTGCAAAATTTTGTGCTGCATTTGCCTTCTAATACATAGTTAGTACATTTAACAGTAAGTAATGCTTACCTTCAGATGTGTTCACATTATAGGGATTATATCAAATGCAAGGCTTATTTATTGTTTTTCTTTTTTAAAAAAAGCTCACCTTTGTGCACTAATGTTCAGCAAAAGTTTATCTTTTAGAAGTGAATTATTCCTGAATTTATCTTGAAGAAGTAAATTATTCCTGAAGTCACATTAAAGCTTGCTTGCAAATGACAGTATTGTTGAATTATTGCAAAAGACATTATTACAGTACAGTATAATGATTCCAATAAGTGGTCTTGATGTGAAAGGCGCTATACAAATGTAATTTGTTGTTAATGTTTAGACATTTCTTTCCAAAATATAAATATGCGAAGAAGAGAATATGCAACAAGTATAAGCTAGTTTGGCACTAAATAATTATGGCCAAATACTAAAAAAAAATTGATTGTGGGTAGTAATCATATTCAGATATAATACGTGCGGTGACTAACTGGTCAACTACAGTATGGGATATCGTACTGTAGAGTTGGTTGTAGTGCTAATAGGAGACAGCATGTTATAGGCATTTGTATAAAGTCATGCAACAGGCATTTTTGTGGGATTGTGCAAACAGGTTTGTGAGGTAACACAACAGGCATGTGTAATGTAACGTAGCAAGTGTGCAATGTCATGTGAGAGACATGTGGTTTAAATTGGGGCTGTGTATCTTTATAACAACATAGCAACAAATTGCTATGTTTAGTAGTCACCATGAAAGACCCCATTTTGCTTTGGCATCTGTTACATGATGTCATGCAGTTGGCTATTAGCATAAAAATCCAATTTCACATTTATATTGCCCAAATCTCTACACATTAGTGAGTTAAACTGATTTTGTTACCTTCCAACTGAGTCAGAATCTTATTCTAAAGGGTAAACTGACAACTATGGATAATCCTATTGGGGATTATTGTACCGTGTTGGGTACCTATCAAATCATTTGATGTACCCTTTTAATGGGAATTCATATTATCACCGCACAGGGAAAGATTCTCTGTACTGTGAGTAGAACAGATAACCCCAACTGTTTCTGTAATATACTTTGTCTTATAGCATTCTTGGTCTTGTGTTTTGATCTCTGTGGTAATATCTGCTTTTCACCGAGAATTTACTCATATGCCACAAGACCACATAACCATTCAGTGGCAGTTCCTCCAGCATACAACTCTGCAGGGACTGAATACTAATAAAGCAAAATCTGCAGGATACCAGGAAAAGGGATCTACCCATGGCTAGGGTCCGGCGATATATTGATATATCACTAAAACCCGATATAATTTTCATATTGATACGCCGATATAGGCATTTCAAAAAAATCAATATATCGAAAGATCGATATATCGATTTTTTTGGTAAAAAATCGGAATGCCGCACACTGAACTACAAGAACCAGAATGCTCATCTCTATACACAATGCACAGACCGAGGTGCAAAGCCGCCATATTGTATTCACAATATTCGAATACAATATACAGGTATGCAAGGGGTGGGGGGTGAGAGAGACGGCTGGGCGGGGGGTGGGGGGGAGAGAGACGGCTGGGGGGGTGAGGGGGAGAGAGACGGCTGGGGGGGGGGTGAGGGGGAGAGAGACGGCTGGGGAGGGAGGGGGAGGGAGACGGCTGGGGGAGTGGTGGGGGGAGAGACGGCTGGGGGGTGGGAGGGGGAGAGAGACGGCTGGGGAGGGAGGGGGAGGGAGACAGCTGGGGGGGGGCGGGGGAGGGGGAGACAGATGGCTGGTGGGGGAGGGGGAGAGAGGCGGCTGGTGGGGGAGGGGGAGAGAAATGGCTGGGGGGGGAGGGGGAGAGAGACGGCTGGTGAGGGAGGGGGAGAGAGACGGCTGGAGGGGGAAGGGGAGAGAGACGGCTGGGGGAGTGGTGGGGGGAGAGACGGCTGTGGGGTGGGAGGGGGAGAGAGACGCTGGGAGAGTGAGAGAGACGGTTGGGGGGGGTGAGGGGGAGAGAGACGGCTGGGGGGGGGTGAGGGGGAGAGAGACGGCTGGTGGGGGAGGGGGAAAGAGACGGCTGCGGGGGGTGGTGGGGGGGGAGAGATGGCTGTGGGGAGGTGTGGGGGAGAGACGGCTGTGGGGTGTGGTGGTGGGGGGAGAGATGGCTGTGGGGAGGTGAGGGGGAGAGACGGCTGTGGGGCGGTGAGGGGGAGAGAGACGGCTGCGGGGTGGGAGGGGGAGAGAGATGCTGGGGGGGGGGAGAGAGATGGCTGGGGGGGGGGGGTGGGGGGGGGGAGAGAGAGACGGCTGGGGGGTGGAGGGGGAAAGAGACGGCTGCGGGGGGTGTGGGGGGAGAGAGACGGCTGGTGGGGGGGGGAAGAGAGACGGCTGGGGGTGGTGGGGGTGGAGAGAGACGGGGTGGATGTGATAATATACAGATAGAGATGTGGGTGATGTGAGAGAGACACACAGACAGAAAAACACAGAGATGGAGAGAGTGAGAGACACAGAGACACAGAGAGAGAAAGATATTTACCTCCTGAGGAGATAGGCCCCGAATGCGCGCGCACCCCGAATGCGCGCGCACCCGGAACGCGCACGCACTCCGAACGCGTGCGCACTCGGTATGCACGCGCTGCGCGCGCATGCGCAGTACGAAAAACCCGAAAATATCGATATTTCGGTATATCTCGATATGAGCCCATCGATATATCTAAATCGGAAAATTTCCATATCGACAGACCCTACCCATGGCAATGTTAGCTACCTGGTTACAAGAGATACATGCCATGGCAGACACCACTGGCCGTCCAACAACAGCCAATCTGACTGCCCTATCCCCGCTTCTCGACGCAAAGCCCATCGGTCCCTGACCCTAGGGGCCAACCTCTCTCTCATCATCCACATCGTCACACTCCCTGTCGATCCTCCTCCACATTCCGCCACCAACTGTCCCATCCGGATTGGCCTGTAAAATGTCTGCTACCTCTCCAATGAAACATTCACATCCAAGACCTCATTGATATCCTCGCCTTCACTGAAAGCTGGGTCGCTCCAGGTGACACATTCCCCTGAAAGAGGCCACACAACTCGGTTACACCTTCTATCATACCCCACAACATAACCTTCGTGGTGATGGTGTGGCTCTTCTACTCATGTAAGTCACCAACCAGGTGACTTACATGACTTACGCTCCCTTAAAACACAGGTGTGTGTTGCTGAATACACCTGGCTTAAATCAAACTTAATAATAATAATCCTTGCATTTGATATAGCGCTTTTTCACATCTTCTAGATGTGTCAAAGCACTTCACAGAATATACTGCAAAGTCAATTAACTGTATATATGTGGGTGAAACCAGCAGCCAATTGTGCACAGCAGTGTCCCACAAACAGTCTTGGATTGAAATGACCAAATTATTGTAGGGGTTTTTTTGGGGGGGCGAGGTATTAACATCCATCGGCAGATCTGGCTAGACCTTACCAAATCTTACCATTCTGCCTTGTCTGGTAAATCATCATTCTAGTCCAACCCCAGGCTCCTCTTTTCCATCACCAGTCGGCTCCACACTCTCATGTCTCACCCATCCTCACCTCCAGTACCAACGCCGAAGTGATGTTGGGCATTCTTGAATCCAAAGTCAAGGGTATCCACTCAGCTGCCTCTGCCCTTCCATCCGCTACCCCCTCCCCATCTACCCCTCTCACCCCGGTCCCTACCCATCCCTCCCTCCACACCTTCAAACCTGTCTCCCACTCCTCTCTCACCACCACTTTAACCCAATGGAACCGACCACCCGCTCCATTGATCCCATCCCTAACCCTCTCCTTACCTCCCGGCTCCACCGACTTGTTTCTCTACTGACAGACATCATCATAACAATATTTGCATTGTGCCTTTAACATTGGGAGGACATCCTTGTCCCTGTCCATTGGTACCGTACCCACTGCTTTAAAAACACCAGTCATAATAATAATAATTATAATCTGTGCATTTGGTATAACATTTTCCATGTCTTCTAGATGTCTCAAAGCACTTCACAACATATACTGTAAAGCAAATTGCCTGTATATTTGTGGGTGAAATGCGGCAGCCAATTGCGCACAGCAGCGTCCTATAAACAGTCATGGATTGAAATTACCAATTTTTTGTGGGGAGGGATTATTATCAGGCGTGTGGATTAAGGAAATTTGCCAATGCGAGTACTCTAACCACTGAGCTACAGGACTACACTGTAGGATGAATGTGGACACAGGTTATACCTCAGTAAAGTGCAAGAACAGACATTCACTCCTATCCTCAAAAGAACCTTCCTGGACTCATTCCCACTCTCAAACCCTTACCCCATCTTCAACCTCTCCAGGGTCTTGGAACAATAGTAATAATAATGCTTGCATTTGATATAGTGCTTTTCATATCTTATCAATATCTCAAAGTGCTTCACAGAGCATACTGTAAAGTGAATTGACTGTATACTTTGTGGGCAAAATGCAGCAGCCAATTGCACACAGCAGTGTCCCACAAACAGTTGTGGATTGAATTGACCAATTTTATTATTGTTTTTTTTGACGGATTATTATTAGGCTTGTGGAGTTGCCTAAGGTTTCACCCTGAGCTGCCTGGATTCGAACACAGGTTTCACGCTTGTAAGACAAGTGCTCTAACCACTGAGCTACAGGAGCTCAAGTTATTGCTTCCCAGTTTTGCTCCTTCTTCAACCGCCACTCGCTTTATGATCTCCTCCAATTGTGTTTCCGTGTCGCTCTCAACACAAAAACAGCTCTGGTCAAAATGACAACTGACATTCTGTCCATCTGTGACCAGAGCTCCCTCAACCTCCTCGTCGTCTTTGACCTTTCTTCTGCATTCGGCAACGTTGACATCATCTGCAGGCATGGGGTGAACTTCCACATGTATATGGATGACACCCAACTGTACCGCTCTGCCTCCACCCTTGACTCCAGGACCACTGCTTTCTTGACACTCTTGTCACCTCCATCCTTGCCCACCTCCACTGGCTTTGCATCACACTGAGGATAGAGTTCAAGATCCTAAACTTCAAAGCCTTCCATGATCTTGCTCCCCCCTACTTCTGCGACCTCCAAAACCTCGACCATCCTGCCTGCTCCCTCTGCTAGGCGGGCTCCAGCCTACTTCACGTCCTCTGCCTCGCCTGCCCCACCATTGGTGGGCAGGCCTTTTGCTACTCTGTCCCCACCCTCTGGACCTCCATCCTATGGTCCCTCTGCATGACCACCTCCCTGCCTCCTTCAAGACCCATCTCAAGACCATCTCCTCAACCATGCTTTTGATCATCTTGCTTTCCCCCCTGCCCTCCACCCTCCTCAATCCCGACTCCCAGCTCGGGAAGAAAAGTCCTTCTGACATGAAATGCATTATACAAATGTAACTTTGTTATTGTTGTTGATACTCTTTAAACCCATAATAGTCAACAATGCAATTGTAAGCGTTGCATTTCATTTGAAATCAGCCAATATCGTTTCAATTTATTATGTATTTGTACATTCTGAATGTGTGTTTGGCCAATGGTGTTACCACCCTTATATTAAGGATCTTATGGCCTCTCGTCCCTCTTTTTGACTCAAATAGAACATATTATAATCAATCATTCCCAGTACTTGTCTGTTTGCATGCAAGTCTGTTCAATAGTGGACATGAATATTTGAAAACAGTTGTCCATTGAGAAATGGAAAATGTATTGCACTCAAATATATTGAAATGATCTTTGTTCCAACATAATATATTGGTATTCACAAAACACTGTATTTGCATTATTATGAACACATACATGATCTCAGAGGCAGTAGGATGAATCATCTGTTGAACAGGTGAGGGGACAAATCCATGCAATATTCTCTGATTTGCTATGAAAGACGCCATAATGCAATAGAGATCCAAATATCTGCATAAGCAGTCTATAACTGGACATCACACAAAATACAAATGCTAACTGAAAAAGTATTTTCATCAGAAATTATACTCTTACTGAGGTACTACACTGTAGATGCCATCTACCAACTCTATCCCTGTCACTCATCCTTCAGTCCATCGGTCTGTCTCGCTTTGTCTCTTTCCAAATCTCATATACTTTCTCACTCCTCTATGTCCATCTCAAATTCTTTCTCTGACTCTAGCCTTATATTGTATGAAAGTAAGAATCCCCCCAATATTACACCTACCTTTGTACTACCAGCAAAAACAAAATCCAATTGTGCGGTTGCAAACGTGAATGTGAGAATATGTGGCTGGTGATTTACTTGCACTGGGTGGATAAATTGCATCCCAAGTAACTTTGCGTGCATGTGCACAATTTTGTGTGATGTCCAGTTATCCATTGTTTGCTTAACCTCAATGGTGCTCTTTCCAATTAATGCTGACATTTCACAATCCCCTTTTCACTTGCTTATCAGAATTCGATGCGGTAAGCTGATATGTGGATAATTGGCTTGGGGAAACTGGTGTTTTACTATAGAAACATAGAAATATTACCAACAACAACTTCGATTTATATAGTGCCCTCCTCGCCAGACAAAAAATTCATCCTGTTAGTTGGCAACTGGATTTGATACCAGAAGTTTCTTGATTTGAGATCCTGGTGTGTCAATTGTCTAAGATTGATAAGTGAGAACCATGTTACAAAATTATGTAAAGGTAAGTTTGGGGAAAGAGAGGTACTGTACATATATTTGAACTGGACCTGGGATTTAACTGACTTTGAGGAATCGCATATCAGTTCAAAGTCTTGAGCCCAAGTCTTGAAGTAGAAATGAATTATGGACACAAGAATGCCGAATTGTCAGAACATGGGATTTGTTTGGCAGTTTGCAGGAAGACAAAATAATGTTAATTTCCAAAATTACAGAGGTCAGGTGTGCTGACAGTTGTAAACAATACCTTTCTATATTTTGAGGATGTCCTGTTGTTATAGAGTAATTATCCTGGGCGTGTTCTCCATCCGACATCCATCAAAGAATAATAGATTGAATCCTCCACTGGGTTGATAGTAATTTGTTACATTGATGGTGCTTTGATAATTGGAAGGACTGAGCAACAGCATCTGTGGCAGCTGGAAAGATCCGAAGTCACCTTCAGAACCATCACCATCAGTGTCACTATTCCATGAGCTGATGTTATTATGTTTGAGACACACGGAGAGGTAAAAGCCAGACAAGATGCCAGACATAGATTAGATTTACAAATCATCACTCAGGCCAGTTAGCCTTTGGAGTATTATTGAAATATAATGTCCCGACAGTATGGGATGGAACACTCTTGAGCACAATTATTGCTTAGCTTAGGACTCAACGATAACTCGCATGTGAATAGCATCTTTCAGGTAAATTGACATCTCCATGTAGTTGACAGGTAAAGTAGTGAGCAGGAATTTTAAGGATGCTTTACGAAGACACAATCGAAGAGATATGCTAAACAAAATAAAGGCAGGGAGATGGGAGGCAAATAAATTACAACTGCATTTTGCTACTAATAAGGGTGGCTGAGGTCAGGATGTTGGACTCATTTAACAATTAGTTTGAATGTTATAATGGTAGTATGGTAGGGCAGATATTTTGGAAGGATGGGATTGGATAGGCCAAAGCATTTTTTTTCCATCCAAACCACTTTTGTGATTTTGAAAGAATTTCAGTGACCTGAGCATGGTCATTGAAGGTAGAATTAAAATAGTCAGCTGCAAACTATACACCAGAATCAGAGTGGTGCAGCTGTGAGCAGAAGACTAGGGCTGGAAGGGATTACATAAAATCCCGAATCACAGTAGCAAGAGTAGGTTTCATACAAAGCCTGCCAAATATGAATACAATATTCCACTACAAGGCAGATAGATGCTTTGTACAGATTTGACAATGGTATATAGACCAGAGCTTGTGGTGTTAGGATTTCCACTGATTTCCACTTCTTTGCGAAGTACTTGGGGCGGTATAGTTCAGATATGATGACAAAGCCGAGGAACTCAGCATTACTGTTGTAATAACACATCATCACTCGGGTAAAACTAATCTGGCTCATGACAGTCTAAACCCAGCTCACATTCCCTGTTAGTGGGTGAACATCCAACTTTTGGTGAGTTCTGCTTCACAATTGTAGGAAGAACCGACACAGATGGATTGAAAAGCAATGTTACTGTGATTACTTGAATACCATAAATGAGACAAATTCCAATACCACAAGCCTGCTTAAACCCCCCAAACTCTAGAAGGCTTGTGAGGCCCTGTGCTCACAGTCTGTATATGTACTAAAAATCAAGATTAAGTAAGATTTTGCCCTTCTGCTCCACAGAAAGTTCTCTCTGAGCTTGCTTCAGGATATCCCTGTGACAGATGTACTGCCCTAGTCAAACTCCCCACCTGCCACAGTCCCATTTTACCCTATTGCCAAACTGCCCATGTGATCCTTATCAGGGGATGATTTGTGTTTTGAGTGGTTGCATAGATCAGACCATTAGAAGTAGAAGATGCATTAGCAGTTACTGGACAATTTAGGCATTTGGAGTCCTGTAGTTTTGTGATTAGTGCACGTGCCTCGCAAACGAAAGAACTTGGGTTTGATTCCAGACAGGGTGAAATGTTGGGCAAGTTTCTTTACTCCACACACACCTCTTTTTACCTATCAGTAAGCAGGAACCTGGTTGTTAGTTTTTCACTTTTCTGGGGGTAATAAGTCATTCAATAAACAAAATAATAAATTGATCACTTTAATCCACGACTGTTTGTGGGACACTGCTGTGTACAATTGGCTGCCACTTTTGCCCTCAAATTATACAGTCAATTCACTTTATAGTATTATCTGTAAAGGCTTTGAGATGTCTCAAAGATGTGATAAGGCACTGTATTAAATGCAAGGATTATTATTTGTAGTTTTATTTAATTGTTGCTGGGGGAGAAAAGCTTATTTTTTGCAGATTTTGAGGACATCATGGTCAGAGTCAGCTGTAAGCCTTAAACCTATGTGCAGATTGCTGCAGCTTTTACAGAATGTGCTGAGAATTCAGTAATAGCCCAGAGATAACCATTCCAATGGGAGAATTCAGTAGCTGTTTTGCTATTGATATAGGACCTTATATTGAGTTTGCAGTTCCTGAGAGCGATAGACCAAATGCATAGGCATTGAATTAATATCTTTTATCGGTTGAGGTACAGTGCACACAAGGGAACTATATCAGCCATAATAATCATATAAAAGAAATCAACCTGCCAAGGTGCTGTTACAATTGAAATTGATGAATAATTCATTCCATGAACTCTTCTATCGTTTTTCATCCTTATTGTCTCCATCTGTAGTTTACGCTAATTAAAATACAGTAAACTCCGATGATGTGTCACTCCGAAGGAAAGGGGCTCAGTGACGAGTTATCCAGAGTGTCGAGTTAGTAATGTGAATAAATACATCAATAAACATGGTTAGGTTATTGACAGCATGTTGCCTTATGTGATAATGACAAGTTAAGTCGGGGTTGAGTTATCAGGAGTTTACTATGATTAGCACAGTCCTTTAGCTCAGTGATTGGAGCACTTGCTTCACAAGCGAGAGACCTGGGCAAGTTTCTTTAATCCACATGTCTCTGCTTACCTAGCAGTAACTAGAAACCCGGGATAATACCCCTAAAAAATACTAATTTGGTCATGCAATCCACGACTGAGTCAATTCACTTTACAGTATATTCTGTGAAGCAGAATATAAGATGTGATAAGATCGATAAGATGTGAAAAGCATTATATCAAATGCAAGCATTATTATTACTACTATTCCAAGACCCTGGAGAGGTTGGAGATGGGGCGGTAGTTTGAGAGTGGGAATGAGTCCAGGAAGGATGTTTTGAGGATAGGAGTGAATGTCTATTCTTGCACTTTACTGAGGTGTAACCTGTGTCCACATCCATCCTACAGTGTAGTCCTGAAGCTCAGTCGTTAGAGTACTCGCATCACAAGCGAGAGACCTGTGTTTGATTCCCGGCCAGACCAAAACCTTTGGCAGTTTTCCTTACTCCACACGCCTGATAATAATCCCTCCCCCCAAAAAAATTGGTAATTTCAATCCATGACTGTTTATATCTGCTGTGCGTAAATGGCTGCCGCGTTTCGCCCACAGATATACGGTCAATTTACTTTACACTGTATTCTTGTGAAGTGCTTTGAGACATCTAGAAGACATGAAAAACATTATATCAAGTGCAAGGAATATTACTGTCATTATGATTACTGTAGGTACCAATTTAATGTAATACAATCTAACAGTTTGTATGGTCGAATTATTCAAGAAAGTGTGGTCGAATTATTCAAGAAAAAACATATCCTTACAAATGATGTTGTCCATAATGAATGGTAGGATGGAGACAATAAACACCATTTATATGATATCTATATTGTATTTATATACTGTATTTAACGTTGGGAGGATGTCTCAAAACGCTTGTAATAATATGAAGTAATTGTAAAGAGATATTGTAGAATTTACCTCAATAATACAGCAAACTAAAAAAAGTCATTTTAGATTATTTCGATTATTGCATTCGATCCATTCACAGTATAATAAGGAAAGTAAATGTTGAAGTGTTGTGATTGTAATATATTCTCAAACAGTTTGGCTAATAGTAAACCAAGGCTGGAGATGTTGGAGTTCAGTGGAGTTTGTCTCTATTTTGGGTCGATTAACTGAATATCCAAATGGTAAAAGTCCAGTCAGAGGGAAAGTGAGGGAATGATTCCCTTTCCAGCCATCGTTTTGCATTGAGAGAAGCAGATGTGGTGTGGCCCAATTTCATTGAGCAAAGGTCAGTGTGATTAACATTAACATGATCAATCCACAGCCTCCGTTAGAACACTTGGTGCCTCACAGAGTGAATAGTGCAATATAAACTGAACAGTTGTTGGCAACCAAGACAGCAGCTATTGTCTCCCATCAGCAGCCTTGACCTTTCCAAACTATTGCTCCACAAATGATAGCAATTCATTGTAACAGTATTTCTGATTGGTTTCTTCACCCTTTTAAGAGAACTTAGCATCAACTTTGGAGTTTCTTGACAGACTCAGCTGGATTTAAAACATCTCAGGGGTAATGTGTCTAAAACTCCCTATGATGCTCCTCTCTATACGCATCAATAATCTCACTGTCTGTTTATTTACAAGGGGATTTAATGCTGCTGGAAGAACAAAAGGATAAAATGTGTCTTATCTTTTGTTCAATATCAGGTCCAATTTAGAGTTCAATTTCAATCCAAATGGCCACAGTGCTAGAATGCCCCCTTCCCTGATCAGATGTTTATAATTCAAGAGAGCTTGAGTCTCACAGGTTGGCCTGTGGGTGCTATATTGCAAGTCAATATTTTGTGGTAGCATATCTAACATTATTTTATCCTTAGAGCTTAGTTTATCCTCCCATTTATTTTTATCTGTAGCCACTTGCCATGATTTTAGTCACTTTTCATCAGAGCAGGTGCTAAACACGCTGCAGAGATTGAGGTTGCTAGTAGAGTGGAACTTACAGTGACATGTATTGGACCATTTCTAAAGAGGAGAGATGGTGTGCTTCCCAGTTTGATATTCCTGCATAGGAGTATTACTGAGAAGATACGTTTTGAGTATCACCAAGTACTACTATATTAATACTGAATGATACAGAATTGCTTCTCACTCTGTTGAGTCTCGGAGTATTACTATCTTGAGCTGGAAAGTTTAGACCAGAGGCTGTACAAGTTTGATGCGTCAGATTTACATCCTGGTGGCTAGCAATTACAGCTATTGATACTTGCGTGGATTCTCATCTTTAGGCAGATGGACCAGTCAGATAATGATAAAATCCACCTACAACAACTCACATTTATGTAGCACCTCCCCTACTCTCCCACACACACACACTGGATAGCATCCCTGAAAGCTTGACAGTGGTGGAGCAGAATGCCAAGCCTGGGGAGGTGACCATAGATATGGTCAAAAAGGTGCGACCTGAAGATGGGGAAGGAAGGGGCAAAATGGAGGCATAAAGAAGAGTGTTTCTGTGTTTTAGGGCACAGTGGTTGAAAGCCTGGCCGTAGATGGTGGAATGGAGCAAACGAAGGACATGCACAAGCCAATCGAGCAGAGCCAGCAGGTTGTGGGTTGGGGTAAGCAGGTTGGAGAGGTAGGGTGGTTCCAGGGAATGAAGGGATTTAAAAGTCTTTAAAAGTGAGACCTAATGTCTGCCAGACAATCCAACAGAACATTGATGGACCTGGAGTCGCAAGTGGAGGAGGAGTAGATTTGTGTGTCACCCACATATATGTTGACGTTTACCCCATGTCTATGGATGGCATCACCAAGGCATGTAGATAAGGAAGATTTGGGGGCCAAGATGGAGCCCTGGGGTGCCACACAGATGATCGGGTGAGGGCGGGAGGAGAAATCGTTTCAAGAGACAAAGTGAAGAGGGTTTGTAAGGTAGGTTCTAACCAGACTAGTGCAGTCCCACTAAGATGGATGAGGGAGATAGGTGGTTTGGTCACTAACTCCATGGCTGTTTGTAGGATATTGCTGTGTGCAAACTGTCTGCTTTGTTTCACCCAAACAACACAGTCAATTCACTTTACAGTATATCGGGACGTCCTCCTGATGTGAAAGGCACAATACAAAAATAATTTTATTTTGTATAATCTGTGAAGCACTCAGAGACATCTCAATAATGTGTTAAGGTGCCATATCAAATACAAGGATTATTCACTATTAATTGTTGTGATTGAGCATTTTGTTGGCTCAAGTTGAGAAAAATACTATGATAGTAACTTGATGGGCAATGTAGTCTGATTTGGGCGAGGATTCTATGATTCTGATTCTAACTACAGTAGAAACCATGTTCAGGTCAGTCAATCGAGGACCTCTAGTGCCCCTAGTAGTGTTGTTACGGTCTTGATCATGAAAAATACATATTAAAAGTGTCCTGAATAATCAGTTGCTCTTGTTACTGAGGCACTCATGGAGTGAAATTCAAATGAAACAAGATTTAAAATCATTCCAGAAATATTTTTAAATGTGCTAATAATTGGAGTACACATTCATAATTTTGCAAAAATACATCAATCTGCATGTTTGACTCTTTCTCCCACTCAAAATGCCTGAAGCCTGCTGTCACACAACTCCCAAATTCGATACAGATTGCCTCCAACACACCATGGATTTCTGATGTAATTTGTACAATCTATTAAGCATCCACTTTAGATTGCAGGTTAGGTTTCGTTATTGGTGACACCAGACACACAGAATTGCTACTGCCATGATATCAGTTGTGTCTCAACGAATTACAAGGAGCTTACAGTGACCTGGGAGCTAGGCAAACCAGACCAGAGAATCATTGGGAGAGAGGGAGTTAAAATCTGAAGCAGGTTTGCACTGTTCTTTAAACATTCCACCTGCCTGTAGAATTAAATCGAAGACTGCAGAATTGAATTAAAATACTACACTGAGACGACTGTGTTCTTTTAACTCAATTTACCACAAAGTTTGGCTGTGGGCATGTCCGAATATTATAAATAATACATTCAGTTTGTTCAGCAGAACGTCTGATATTTTATTCATTAGTCCAGCAGTCGAAGAGGCTGACAATACACCTTTATCGTGCTCTTTGGCTCTGTGTGTTATAGCGTTAGAACAGCCACCAACCTTTAGAATATCGGGAACAAAAAATGCTGTTAAGTCCACGGCTGAGAATCACCAGACAAGGTAAGGTGGGTGATGTTTCTTTAGAGCTGTTGCTTGCTTGTTAAGGAATGTGGTACGGGGTGAACTCCTTACTACAGTGCTTGCGATAAAGAGAAGTTGAACTATGCAGTAGAGATTGTATGGCAGATTCTGCAGTGTTATTGATTGTTGATTTGTTAATGGTGAATTTACATAAAGAATGTTGACTGTTCCACACAGTTCAGGGTTGTGAATCTTTTGAAATGAAGTTCCACTTTGTGAGTAATTGCATAACAAGGCAAAATTACATGAAGCCATTGAACTAACAGCAGCATCTTAATTCTGTGAGTGGTAGATTAGCGTTGCAGATTATATCTCTGCACAACCTTGCATGTTAAATAACAGTGAGAACAATTTAGGTACTCTATGTATGGGTTCACTGATTGAGTGCATATCGTGGATTCTAAAGTGATAGCTGTTAACTATGAGCGTCTGAAGGTTCTATCTAAATTAAATTCAAATGCTCAGACACCAAAATCGAACCAGAGTTTTGGCTCTTTTGCAATCTAATCCAGTTAAATCCTCATTTTACTCTCCATAAGTAGAATGTTTATCAGCTGTAAGGGTTCAAAGTAAATCCCTGTATTGTCATTCAAATGCACCAAAATAAATTGAAAAGGTTAAGGAAAAAATTAGTCCCCCCTTGCAAAGTCCCCCCTCAGGAAAGCAATAGCATTACAGGTGCCTTGGCATCAGAATAGACGCTGGGGGTAATCATGTTCTTGCAGGGAAGCCCATGTATGTGACACTATCGCACAATGCCTTGGGTCTAACAAACCACCTCAAAACACTCCTGGATGCTACACTGCGTGAAGGGCGCAATATAAATGCAAGTTGTTGTTGTTCTTAGGTCAGGGCTCAGGTCTTACAAGTTAACATGACATATGGAGAGGAGGTGGGGAGGTCCATGCTTGAGACATCACGTGACACTTTATCTGGTGGCAAAGATGCTACTGTTTCCCTGAGGAGCACTTATTCATCCCAGTTCTTGCTATATTTCGATTGCAATATGTTTGCCACTATTTTTCAAACGTTTTATAGAGGTGCTCAAATTAGTTCCCTTTTGACTTACAGTTTCCGATTTCAGGTCGGTCACTTTTCAGCCAGAAAGCAAAGAATTGAAATAAAAATCAAAGGAACAACTTTTTGTTGAAAATCTACATAGTTGCATCGTAAAATTCAACTCATGCTTTGCAACTACCGGTAATTATTCAGTGAAGCAGTTACTGGGTGTTATTGAATTTGCAGCTGCAGTACTTTAAGTCAAGAGTGAATTCCTTTCTGCATTATTTATTCATGTGAATGATAAGCGTTTGTCAATGGAATCCATGCCAACCATTATCTCAGGTGGTCTGTGTTATTCCCATTCCTGGGCTATTCCCATTCTACTATTGAATGCAATTTGAAATTATTTGCAGCAATTGAGTGATTTAGATCAGGATTTGGCATTTATATTTTTGGCTCTACAGCACATTTGCTGAGAGCTTGGGAGAGTTTGGAATACATACAAATAATATTTGATATTGACTTCAGGAGGATGTGAATGTACAGTAGTGTTTGGGAAATTGTTGGCCAGAACACCAGGAGAAACTGCCTTCATTTTTTGAATAGTGTTATGGGATCTTTGACGTCAACCTGAAAAGACACAGAGAATCTCAGATTAACCTGAAGGACAACCTATCCAACAACTTCCCTCTAACACTGCATTGGAGCTAACCTTAACAACAACAACAACAACAATTTACATTTATATAGCGCCTTTCACGTCGGGAGGACGTCCCAAGGCGCTAAACAAGAGGCGTGTGACCCGAGCTGGGAGGGGAGTGTTTGGGAAGGGGTGAAACACGAAGGGGAGGTAAAAGAGTTCGGGGTGGAACAAAAGGCACGATCGAAGAGGAAAGTCTTCAAATCGGCCTTGAAAGAGGAAAGGGAAGAGGCGAAACGGAGTGATTGAGGGATGGCATTCCATAAGGTGGGAGCGGAGAAACTGAAAGCCCGGCCTCCGATGGTGGGGCTGTTCGGGCGGGGGGCTTGGAGCAGGCCACGTCCTGTTGAACGGAGGGTCCGGGTGGGCGTGTAGGGGGAGAGTAGATCGGTTAGGTAGGATGGGGCAAGGCCGTGTAAGGCCTTGTAGGTGAGGACGAGGATCTTAAATTCGATCCTTTGGAGGATGGGGAGCCAGTGGAGACGGGCGAGGGTGGGAGTTATGTGGTCACGGAGGCGGGTGCGGGATAGTACACGGGCTGCAGAGTTTTGGATGGTTTTAGTGTCTTTCTTGACTCTCAACTGTTTTTTAAACTGCTAATCCATGCCTTGACCCATAAAACTTTCCCCCACCTGTGCTACATGTCTACCACTACCTCTCCCCTTGGCCTGTTGAGATCCTTATCCATGTTATTATCATCTCCTGACTATGCTAATACTCTACTCACCAGTCTTCCCTACTCTTCCCTTCGCAAACGGCAGATTATTCAAATCTCTGCAGCTTGTGTCCTCTCCTGCAACAGACTCTGCAAGCCAATCCTTGCCTGGATACATTGGTTCCCCATTCCCTAGAGGATTAAGTTAAAGATTCTTATCCTCACCCTACCTCTATTTCCTTCCAAAATCTTACCAACACTACCTTTCCCCTCATCGTACAGGCACTGTTCTGCTTTACTTCACCCACCACTCCACCCAAACCAATTTCAAGACCTTCCACTTTGACAGTGCCTCTGGTCATCCTCTCACCCCCACCCGCTTAGCTCTCCTCTCCTCCTGAATCTATATTTTCCGATTGCAAACCTTGAGCACATTTTATCAGAGGTCTCTGGGAACACTCAGCAGGTCAGGCAGTATCTATGGAGAAACAAAAGTGAATCAACATTTCAGGTACGCAATCCTTCATCAGGGGTCGTGTTTACAGCGACTTCCGTTTTTGTTTCAATTTTCCAGCATCTGCACTATTTTGCGTTTTTTTATATATCATATTGATTTGTTTCCTGCAGAGTGGTATGATTAGAGCAGAAGAGCTGAGGTGATTTCTATGGCATTTAGAAGCAGGGAGCACATCCGCCCTACCCCCCCACCCCATGTTGTGGGACTCTGCTGTGCATAATTGGTTGCCACATTTCACCCACAAAATACACACTTGATCTTCTATCCTTTTTTAAGATGATCATTCTCAATTTATGGCCTGTCGATTAACAATCAATGAAAACACAAGGTAACCCTGTTATAAAGCTGGGCCCATATACTGTACTCCGACCCCTTATTAATACAAAGTATGATAAAACAACCATCTTCTGAGTTGACAGATCACTGCTGATATCACTTCCTGTGTGATGTGCAGCTCTCAGGATAGTCCAAAAAGTTTATAATAATGGTGTGTCCTACATTTTCCTATTTACCCTTTCAAAACTACAGTATTCAACATTTTGAAATCTGTATTAGATCATCGCTTAACTTTTTTTTGTTTCACCTCAACTGTAGTATCATTTTAGAGTGAAACCCTATCCTTGGCTATGATGTGTTTTCAAAACTGGACTCAGTAATCAAGCTGTAGCAGAACCAATGTCTTGACATGTCTCTTTGGTATTGTTTTGTAATAAAAATCTAAGGATTATTTGTCCTCTTTGTAATGCAGAAATTTTAAAATGTGCTAAAATACTCTTTTGAAGAGACGTTTAATGCTTGGAGGACACTATCCCCAAATACCTCTTTTATGTCCTATGATATTCCCCTCCTCCTTCAGTGTTTTCCACAGCACAACAAAACTCTTGCAAATTGTTGACCTTGTTTTGTATTATGGGGATAGACTCCAAGGGAAATTGCAGTGTTATGTGATCTCATGTTCAACCATTGGTCATGGTGAAAATGTTGAGGATAGCTAACAAGAATTACTCTGTAGAATATCTAATGTGTTGTTCATGGCTCAAATTGCATTCCAGCAAATGAACTGGCTGAAAATAACATATGATCAGTTTGGAACACAACTAACACAACTGGACCACTGACAGCAACTTAAGCTGTTATTTATACAGTTTATAACTACTGTATTACCTTCCTCTAGAACTTAGGAAGACTATCCTCCTTCATCTCAACCCTGCCTCTCCCTCCGCCCCCACTCCCCAATGCTTGGATCCTGACCCCTGACTGTTTATCATCCTGGGATGTCCTCCCGACATGAAAGGCACTCTACAAATGTAATTTTGTTATTATTGTTGTTGTTGCTGTTTTCAGTAATATCTGATACAACATGTTCTGGTTGTAAAGATTAAGTTAAAAAAAATGTGCATTTTGCTGAAAGGAGAGCGGGAAGCTTGATTTTCAATTGTGGTTGAACATCTTTCGTCTGGTTTAAAATCCATCTTCCTTAGGCTGAGATGTTAAACTGAGGTGCCATCTGCCTGTTCAAGTGAACCTTAAAGATCTCATGGCACAGGGCTTTGTCTCCCAGGGTGATCAACAATTCACCAAATGAAATTGGTCATTCACTTTGTGGGTGTTTGCGAGACATTGCTGTGCACGCATTAGTTGCTGTGTTTGCCTACAAGATATACAGTCATTACACTTTACAGTAAATCCTGCAAAGCACTCTGAGGTAGTCCTCCCAATGTGGACAGCATATATCAAATAAAAAAATGATTAATATTATTATAAATCATACAATATCTTACATTGACTATTCTCTTTCATATTAGATGAACTGAAGGGAGATCAAAATGACTTTTACCTCAAGAACTAAAGGCGCTATATAATATGCAAGAATTTTTTTCTTATTTGGTTACTCCCATATCATATGTGTCTTATTTTTGTGCCATTTTTGTTAGATAGTGATTGGTTTACTGTGCTTTCTTTTGTTCATCTATTGATTAAAAAGCACTAATAAAGTTATGCAATTAATGATATTTTGCTGAATAAATATTTTTTAAAGTGTGTCTCAAATATTTCATCCTGCTGGTTCTATAATTTTTATTTGTTCAGTGTGGGCGGACTCCAGCCTGCTTTACATCCTGCACCTCATCTGTCCCATCCTTAGTGGCCACTCTACCCCATCCTCTGAAACTACATCCCGCAGTCTCTCCGCCTCGCCCCATCCCTTGCCTCCTTCAACGTCCATCTCAAGACCCTCCTTTTTGACCATGCTTTCAATCACCCTCCTTTCCCCTCCTGTCCTTCACCCTCCCTGATCCCCAGCTCAGGTCTGAAACACTGACTGCCCAGTGCCTTGGGATATCCTCCCAAAGTGAAAGGCACTATGTAATGTAACTCTGTTGTTGTTGCTCAGACTTGAAGTAGGATTTAATCTTACAACATTGATCTCTTCCTTAATCGATGCAGTGAATCGTAGTAGTAATATTCAGACGATGAAGCACGTTGCTGATAAATTAAAAGTTCCATCATTATTTGGGTTTGAAACCAAGAATTAAATTCACCTCGATATTTGGAATGAATAATAGATAAGATGGGAAAGTGCATTGGGCTTGTGTTAAACAGTATATCGGTGTAAAAAAACCACCAAAGGTTTGTTTAACCTGTAGTAATAGATTCAATATACATTATCTTGTGAAACTGAAGGTAGACTGGGAGATCAGTACATGAGAGCAAAGTACAGTGATGAGCATTTTCATAGTGTTTGCTCCATTCCTTGGTTTGCCACTACAGAGCATGCAGATGTCTGACACTGATCCAGATTAGAAGACACTGAGCCCAAATTTATGCTGCGTGTGTCACTGTATCTGCAGTGTACATCGCAGGACTGCAGCTCTGCTACAACCAATTCATCATAAATATATCTTAGGGATTTTTAAAATTAAAAATTGATTCATTCCAAATATCTAGTTGAATTTAATTCTTGGTTTCAAACCCAAATAATGATGGAACTTTTAATTTATCAGCAACGTGCCTCATCATTTGAATATCACTACTACGATTTAGAAATAATAGTCTTAAACCCAAATGAACAGTCTGAATGGGATACGACTGCCGCATTATTTCAAGATGATTTGCCATGCTTTGGTTTTATTGCTTTTATTTCTATTAACCATAATAGATTGGGTTCTAACTGGTGCTGTTTGTATCAGAGATCATTTGCTTATGACAGTTGCAGCTGATTGCTTGGATTTATAGGTTGAGGAAAATATTAAATTTCAGAGAAGAGCTGGTTGTTGATTCAGGTTCAGTTTAAATAAACAGTCGTCATGCAATAAGTACTATACTGATCCAAGTCGTAGATTTTTCTCAGGACTGAATGCAGTGTAGTTAGTTGGTGTAATAATGTTCTTGCTCCTGTTGAAGGCTGTGGATAGAGCTGAACGCCCTAAGGAAAATTCATTACCTCAATCTCATTGACTTGTGGCTGGAGATTAATTTTCAGATTCACAGAGTTATTGCGAACAGTATGTGACACGACTTAACTAGTGTGCTCAAAGAAAGAAAAAAAAACTCCAAACTAAAATTAGGGTTTACCCTCACCACTTTGAAAACGCACTTTCTTTTGAAGCACGTTTTGGGTATACGCCCATCCCCAGTTTCCCCAACCCCTGATCTAGCTCCCTGTGAAGTGCTTTGAGCTGGAGCTGGGGTGAGGTGGGGGAGGTTGGGCAGAGGGAAGGAAGTGCCAATAATTGCATTCAAAAGGATAGATAATTTTGGCAGGTTTTGAAGCTGGGAGGAGGGGGCAAAGCAGAGGCTTAGAGGTGGTGTTCTCGAGAGTTGGAGTTGAATGGCTAAAAGCCATTAATGGGGGACAAATCGGGTGAGTGGGGGTTGGGAGATTTCTATTGATTAACATTTTAGAGCATCCAGTGTTTGGCAACTTCTTAAACACAGTCTCAAGGCTTGAGGCTTGATTTGTGCAAGTGTTTTTATAAGATTCTGCCTACAATTTCCCCCTTTTCATTTGGAGAAGTGAAAGAGAACACTGCAAGCACCCACTAGTCAAACAGCTACAGGTGTGAAGTCTATTTCAGTTACATTTGTGCCTATTATGAAGACAAGTGAAAGAGAGTTTGAGTTTCCTTTCACCCTTCAGAGGTTTCGAAAACAATATACTGTAAATGTAGTATCTCTCGGGAGGGGGAAATCACTTACTTTGGACAGCCAGGTGTCTGCCTACCACAGAAATTATGCTTAACCATAATTAGCATAATTATCACCATACTTCATTTTATCTAAACCAGACTGAGGGTTATGCATATGGAAATGTCACTTTGGAAAGAGATTTGTGCTCTCTCTCTGCAGGGAGAAACTCTACATCCACTCATCCTGGGTGACATGATGAGAATCTCCCTTCTCTTTTCGTGTAGTGCCATGGGATCTTGAAGTCCACCTGAACAGACAGACAGAACTGTGGTTTAATGTCTCATCTGAAAGACGGTTGAGACATTAAACCCAAATTTAATTTGGAGTCCTGTAGCTTAGTGGCTAGAGTGCTCATCTTGTAATTTAGAGGACCTGGGTTTGATTCCCGGCAGGGTGAAAAGTTGGGCAAGTTTCCTTCTTCCACAAGCTTCTGTTTGGTAACAGTAAGTAAGAACCCGGTTGTCAGTCAATTTATGATTGTTTGTTGAATACTGCTATGCGCAATTGACTGCTGCATTTCTCCCACAAAACATAGTCAATTTATTTTATGGTATATTCTGCGAATGCATTGATTATTATTAGCATTGAAATCCCACCTCCAACAATGCAGCACTCCCCAGCATTGCACTGAAGTGGTAGCCTAGACTGTGAGTTTACTTAGGTTTGAACCCAGGTTTGAATCTTCGACTTGAAGGAGGGAGTGTACCTGAGCAGTATAGTGAACCCTAGGCTAATTTTGAAAAATAAAACTTGTCATGGTCTGAATTCCAATTTTATGTAAAACAAAAAAATTAATTTGCAGCATTTCATAACACATTCCTCATGAAAATCATAAGCAGCAAATTTCACTCTTTCACTTATATAGTGCCTCTCTACATAGATGTGTATATAATATTCCTTGCATTACATATTGCACCTTATCATGTCTTTGAGATGTCTCAAAGCACTTCACAGAATATACTACAAAGTAACTTGGCTGAATATTTTGTAAATTGTACCTCACAGCAAGTGCAGTGACTTGTTTGACTCTCAACTGTACTTTAAGCTATCATATCCATGCTCTGCCTATTCAACATTCCTCCCCCCACTCCACAATACTGTGCATCTCTGCCACAACTTCTTCCCCTAGGCTGCCGAGACCCTTACCCATACATTCATCATGTCCAGGCAAGATCGCCAACTCTCTGCTTGCCAGTTTTCCCAACTTTTCCCTCCAAGCTGTAGACCATTTAGAAGTCTGTAGCTCATGTCCTGTCCCATAATAATCTCTGCCTTTCCCTACTCTACTGGCTCCCTGTATCCCAGAAAATTGAGTTCAACATTCTTGTACTAATTTTTCAATCCATGGTTTTATCCCACCCCTCATCTATAACCTTCTTAAACTGCTTCGCCCTCTGCTTAGTAGGCAACAGCCTGCGTCACATTCCCCACCCTGCTCATCTCACCATTGGTGGTGTAGCTTTCAGCCTATGTGGCCCCATTCACTGGAACTACATCCCTTTACTGCACCTCTTTCCTTACCTTGTTCAAGTTCCTTCTCAGCACTTTCCTCTTTGACTGTGCTTTCATTCGTCTTCCCATCCCCACCCATCCCAAATCCAAACCCCTACTCGGGTATGAATTCTTGCCTGACCAGCATCACAGGATGTCTTCTTGATGTGAAAGGCGATATATAAATGCAATATGTTGGTAATTTCTAAAAGCTTTGTCTAAGAAACCCAGCATCCCCACCAAACAAAGTAAAAAAAAATTCTTGAGGCCAATGTGCTGAATCTCGCTATGTGGGGCAGAACACCTGGGGAATGGGCTACTGATGGAGAGGGTGGCATGTGCACCATAGAAATTATGATATTTATACTCATATTTGCTGTTTAAAGCTACCCTCGTGACATGGCTTTAATAAGATTGATGTCCCCAGGAATGAACTTTACCCAGGAACCACAACACGCTGGCGGCATCAATTACCAATATCTCTTAACAGAATAAATGCCATGGCAACCCACTTGGTGAGCACAGACTGTTTAACCCAGAGGGAAGAGGAGCAGCTAAGAATCATTTACAGTGGTTATATGTAGAGAAGAATGAGTATTGTAACAGAAGTAGTGCTTGATGCTTCTTTAACATGTAACTCGCTGAATAGGGTGGAACTTGATATATTTATTGCATAAATAGCAATGTCCCATTGACCAGCAAGGGATGTGTAGAGATTTTACAATAGAATTTTAGATGTTTCACCACAGAGATTGGTTGGAATGTGTCACTAACCAGGATAATCCTGGAAGCGAAGGACAACCACCGCCTCCTCTTCGCCACCACCAACCAGCTCCTCCGCCCCCCCCCCCCCTCACTTCGCAGATCCTCTCCTCTAACGATCGTTGTGAGGAGATGCTGGACTTCCTCGAGTCCAAAATAGAGAGAATACGCTCTGCGGTTTCATCCCCCCACCACTCCTCCACCTCCGCGCCCTCATCAGTTACCTCAACCCCTACTCACCCCCCATTTCACACTTTCAAACCCACCACCCCGTTTTCAGTCACAAAAATAATTACCTCCATGAAACCCACCACGTGCTCATTGGACCCCATCCCCCACCCCCCTCCTCCGCACCCAGCTCCATTTTTTGGCCCCGCTCATTTCTGACACCATCAACCTTTCCCTCTCCTCAGGCACCGTCCCTACCTCCCTTAAAACAGCCACCATCACCCCTATCCTGAAGAAACCCTCCCTTGATGCGTCGCAACCATCAAGCTATCGACCCATCTCCAACCTCCCGTTTTTATCCAAGGTCCTTGAAAGAGTGGTTGCCTCCCAGCTCCGCTCTTTCCTTTCAACTCACTCACACTTTGAACCACTCCAATCAGGTTTCCGCCCAATTCACAGCACAGAAACTGCCCTGGTTAAGGTTACAAATGACATCCTAACCGCCTGTGACCAGGGCTCCCTCTGCCTCCTCGTCCTCCTTGACCTGTCTGCTGCGTTCGACACAGTCGATCACACCATCCTCCTCCAACGTCTTTCCTCCCACCTCAACCTTCAAGGCACAGTCCTTGATTGGTTCCATTCCTACCTGACCCATCATTTACACTTTGTTTCTTCCAACGGTTTTTCTTCAAACCCCCGCACAGTTTGTCACGGCGTCACTCAGGGCTCTGTTCTAGGCCCCCTCCTTTTCACCCTTTACACGCTCCCTCTGGGCGATGTCATCCGCAAACATGGGGTAAATTTCCACATGTATGCGGACGACACCCAGCTGTACCTTTCTGCCTCATCCCTCAACCCCCAGACCATTGATGTTCTGACAGCATGTCTGTCCGACATCGAGTCCTGGACGAGGGACAACTTCCTGCAATTGAACGTGAGTAAGACCGAGGCCCTCCTGATTGGCTCAAGCCAGCGCCTCCGCACATCGGGCGCTGCCAGCCTCAACATCCAAGGCTGCACTCTCCACCTCACAAAGCCAATCAGGAACCTCGGCATCATGTTCGATCAAAAACTCTCTTTCCTCCCCCACATCCGTGCCTTGACCGGCACCGCTTATTTCCACCTGCGCAACATTGCCAGGCTCCGCAACTATCTTACCCCCCGCGCTGCCGAAACACTCGTGCACGCATACATCACCCCGAGGCTGGACTACGGAAACTCTCTCCTCGTCGGCCTCCCCAGTTCCTCCATTCACAGGCTGCAGGTCATCCAAAACTCTGCAGCCCGTGTATTATCCCGCACCCGCCTCCGCGACCATATAACCCCCACTCTCGCCCGTCTCCACTGGCTCCCCATTCTCCAAAGGATCGAGTTCAAGATCCTCGTCCTCACCTTCAAGGCCTTACACGGCCTTGCCCCGCCTTATTTAACCAATCTACTTTCCCCCTACAAGCCCACCCGGACCCTCCGTTCAACAGGACTTGGCCTGCTCCAAGTCCCCCGCCCGAACCGCCCCACCATCGGAGGCCGGGCCTTCAGTTTTTCCGCTCCCACCCTATGGAATGCCATCCCTCAATCCCTCCGTCTCGTTTCTTCCCTTTCCTCTTTCAAGGCCAGTTTGAAGACTTTCCTCTTCGACCGTGCCTTTTGTTCCACCCCGAATTTTTCAACCTCCCCTTCGTGTCTCATCCCTTCCCAAACACTCCCCTCTTAGCTCGGGTCACACGCCTCCTGTGCAGCGCCTTGGGACGTCCTCCTGACATGAAAGGCGCTCTATAAATGTAATTTGTTGTTGTTGTTGTTGTTGTAACCATAATTGCCGCAGAGTCTATCATTTTGTTTTAGAAAAAAATGCTCAAAAAAAGTATGCGAGTGAGCAGCAAAGTGAAATTAGGAGCTCATGAAGAGAATAACAAGAGTACACATTTGATGGGTTTAATGGCCTCTTTTTATGTGTTAGCATCCTTTAATTCAATGCTGCACATTTACATCTGTAAAAGCTGAAATATTTTGTTCATATAACTGGAATTCAGGGAGCCATGAGAATTAGTTTACAGAGCCAAGCAGTGTATCTTATCTTAGTTGAAGATAAGACAATAAAAAGAGGAATCATGTTTCAGGTAGCATTTTGAGTTTACCCACAAAGTACTGGATGGCGTGATGGGCTAGTGATGGATCAAACACACATTGTTGCTTTAGCTCTAAGGATGTTTTTGATCTGTTTATACCTTTGCTCCATCTCATCATCTTCTCACACAAAGGAATATTGCTACTTCTGGAAACTGTAATAGAATTTTAGATGACAGGGGACAAAATGTAACTGGTGGCACTATCACTGATGACCTAATGACCAAAAATGTAGTCAAAATAAAGGTTTGCCAAAAAAATTTAGCCAAAGTAAAGGAGGAGAGGGAATTCCATCCCCAGAAGAGTGATGGTTGACTGCATTTTGGGATTAAAATGATAATTATCATGAGTGATAACATCACATGATGTAATTTCTCTTATCCTTACATTGTGTTCATTAGTGGCTTTTCCCATGCCAATCAATGATCTTTTTAATATGTTTTAGTATGTCTGGGGGCTGTCAGCACCAACATTCTCCATTAAAACAATGTTGTAGTGCTCCTTGTCAGAGTTGGAGGCTTGGATCTTAAAGGCTGTTGCTCTAACAGAAGTAAGATTATGACAAATCAGAGTGAAAATAGTTTGGCAATGTTGCTTAGTCACTTTACCATTAAAATCACAGTCCTGTTGGTTTCCCATCTTCCCTCCAGCTCAGGCTCCCAGTGTAAGCACTTAAAGACATCCTCCTGACGTGACAGGTGAGATGTAACTTGCTGTTCTATCGCAAGAGAAGAGCAATGCTAATAGAATAAAATACATCTGCATGTCTAATAATAGTGACCCACCTTACATTACACTATTATATTTGAAGTGCCCTCACTATTTTCTTTCCCTGGAACAGAAAGCTATCGTTTTTAACACATGCTGGTTCAAGTCTGCATGTGAATTGATGTATGTGCCATTAATATGCCTTAATAAACATTGCTGCATGGGAATAGAGAATGGGTTCAAGCATGACAATGATGGATGGAGAGATAGATGGAGATTGAATGTGTCAATTGAGCTTGTTCTTAAAACGTGATCTTTTCCACAATGTACCTACTTAATGGTCTCTCAACTAATGCAGCTTAAAACCTTTTTCAAAAATCAGGCTTTTCTGCCTCTGTTATGTCAGTGGTGCCAGTGCAATACCCTCACAGCACTATTTGTGTAGCGGTGTGGGCAGCCAACATTCCACTTCAGATTGCGTTCCGGGGTATTGAGGGGGAGAAGAGGGGAGTCAGAGCTAAACGCATGAATGAAGTGAGATATGAGATTTACTGGCCTTGTATATGTTCTGCTGATTGAAAAGACCTGATGAGCCAGTTTCTAAAAAAAACACACACACGTACTGTGGATGGGCGTCGTGCCAGCTGAAGCTTATACAGTGGCTGTTGCAGAGTAACTTGATCAGGGTTCAACTCTCTCACCAGATCCTCAAGCTCAGGTCACATCATCAGTGGCACTATTACTCTGCTTTTTGGCTTGGATTTATCATGCACTACAGGCCCCAAAAGTGCAGTGTAATGGGAGTACTGCATTAATCACAGTATTTAACTGTATAACTCACCAGCCGTGATCCAGCAACACCTAATTTTTCATTAAAAGACCATTATTTGCAGTGGAGATCGTAAGCTATTTATTAGTAACAGGGTGGTGTGCTACTGCCTGCTGACTGAGATATATTTGATGGCTTGATAAAGCAATGAGTCTTTGGTGGTTTGAGAATTAAGGGATTTGATGCAACTTCTGAAACAAACTCTCCAGTGTGTCTCCCTTACAAACTCATAAATACTTTCTTTTGTTCAGGCCTAAATTCTGCTTTGAGTGATTGCAGCTTCTCGAAGCCTCTCGATCAGCAGCATAAATTCTAGGCCACAAAGGGGATTAAGCAGAGCGAGGTGAAACTGTAAAGAATTTCCTCTTGTGCTTTGAGGGACTGATTTAGACCAAACTATTAAGGTGTTACTCACCTCAATTTTAGTAGTGGGATAGGTGGGGATAGGGCATGGGCAGCCTGATATCAACTCCATTTTACAACAAACTGCTTTCACATTTTGATTCACTGTTCTGAACTGCTTTAACAGTAAATCTGCGAAAGGGGCTTACTATTCTAATATGTTAGATGTTATTCATCAGAATGGCTGTAATTCTGGAATCTGAACTAAAACCTCTGTTCTATTGCATGAGTTCCTCTGCAAAGCAAACTGTGCTGATGGAAAACTGTAGAGTGCAAAATTACAAAGCACTGAATGTAGATCTGGCTTTCTCAGCTTTTAAGGTTCAGATGAAGTATTTCCAGCAAGGAGTGGACATGGTGCCATTAACAAATTCGAGTTAAGTGCAGCGCAGATGGAAAAGTTATTCCTTGCACGCACCTCTAAACCTCCAGCCCTATTCACAAGTGGGCTGAAGTCATAACTCACAAGTAACTGAGTTGCTAAGATTTTGAGTGGGAGGATGATTTCAATGGAGCATTCTTTGGTTCGAGCTGGCCTTTGCCAGAGTCTTCTGGCCATGCACCGTGTGCTTAACTTCAACATTGTCTCCTCAGCGCTCCATTACCTTTGTTTTAAATTTAAAAAAACATTTATCCTCAGAGCAAAATACAATGATTTCTATCACAGAAACTATTACTAATCTCAACTTGTTTTGAAGTCCCATCACTTGTATATTACAGGTACACATGACGTAACTGCATTAGATGGATTTAGACATTTTCATTGTTTCCTAACCCTAAGAATAACTAAACAAATAACTATTGGAAGAGAAGAAATGAAAAAAACAAAAAAATTGCAATTTATACTACAGGTCTAAAAGTATCAATAAATGTTTTTGATTCCCTCACTGACACTCCATTCTGGAATATCTTATGACTCCCTCCCTCCTCTTGGTTCAAGACATATCTCAAAATGTAGCTGTTCAGCTATGGTTTTGGCCATCCTCTCCTCACTCTTTGGCTCTCACCCTCAGCTCAGGTGCCCATCCAGCATTGTCAAGAGTTGTTCTCTCGACATGGAAGGCATTATATTGCATTGTTTTATAACAGATTTACCATGAGTAATGTAAATATTAATCCGAATATAAAAAATATAAACAGTAAAACTCACATAAGTCATATTAGTTGGGATCATAACATTTAATATGACTTACACAAAGTATGAGTTACAGGCAAACTTACATAAAGCATATAAATCAATCTAATTTAATCGACAATCTATATTAGATGTGTATTTAAATGCAACTGATATGTGCGCATATGGTGATGTGTCGAAACGTTATTTCTCACTCTTGGTTCAACACAGCTGATAAAGTGCCATGTGCTAACAGGTCAGAGCTTAATTTTCTGCAAATCAGTGCAGCTGGTAAATCTGCATGTGGCATTATGAGTTACGAGATGATTTGCTTCACAAAATACGCCTAGTACAAATAAATTTTTGTTTTTTTTTGGTAGGAAACTAAGTGGGACACATGTATGACTTAGGCGATTATGTGATTTATTGTATAAAGATAAGACTTTTGTAGGTTTCACTGTACTGTGGTATCCGATTTTCGCATCTGAAAGCACTGAATTTTACTGTAGTGGAGTTGTATGGTACCAGATATCCCCCTATCTTTTGATCTATTAGTTCTTGGTCACCTGGTTGTCTAACACTTGTGCAAACCCATCACCATGCTTGAGAGTATGGAAACCAGATGGAGAGTTCCACATGTGTAATCCACTTACACATGAAAATCTCTCTGTGTCTGGAATGGAACCTGCACTCTCTCCCTGGACAGATGAGCATTGTTTACCAGGTCCAGGTTGTATTTGGGTACTACTGGAGTTCAACCAGCTATGACTGGATAGTTTGCCTTTGAAAACACTTCTGGGATGCTTTCAGTGTCTTTTCCAGTGAGGACACATATTCAATTGGATATTCTTTGTTGATAGTGTATGTCTGCAGGCTGTTTGATCATATAGGGTGTGGAATGGGTTGCTGTGGAGTGCAACAGGGTGGCGGAAATGAGTTCTGATCTTGATGCTGGACTCGCAAATCCATGGTTTCACAACCACAGTTTCCAATGTAATTGAATGGACAGGAATCAGAATCAGCATCACTGCTGACTTTTCTATCCTTCCTAGACCAATCCTATGGTGCCCTGACTGAGATCAGTAAGCTTAGTACAGTTACCTTGATCTTCTAAAAAATATTATACTCCTGATTTGCGGTCAAGCAGTTTGTTTGTAGGGTTGTTCATCTCACCCCATACAAAGAGGGCACTGGTGTGAATTTATGGCTTAATGCTGATAATTTCATATATGAAAATGCTTGTTTGTATTCAGCACTGAACACTATGTGTAAATTAAAACCTGACTGCCACTTTAAGACAGTAGAGTATTTCATTTTCAGTGTCGTCACTATTTATTTTTCAACATTACAGGATCCCAGTGAGATCTGCAATGGAGGTGGAACACCTGGTGAATATCCTGTATTAATTGATGCAGGAAGTGAAAGTTATGGGATCAAAGACTGAGGGAGAACTAAATACGATTTAGAATAAAATTAGCAATTATAAACCACAGTGTAATGTCAGGATGTCTCAAAAGAGCCAATTTAGATCTTCCTTACTGAAGATTAGGAAGCTGTAGACTGTGACAAAGAAAAGACAAATAAAGAGAGTGAATGAAATAGATTGGACAGCATAACAAGAACGGGAGAGAAGAAAGTCATTGGTACAATTGAGGGGTACAATTGAGGGAACAGGCAAAGACTAGAGGGGGCCTGAGGAGCGAGTAAGTGGAATGAGAGATATGTTCAAAGTTGGTCAGTGACAAGGCATTCCAGAGCATTGGCAAGGAAAGGCATGTTGGAAATGGGACGATAACATGTGACGTTGGAGGGATTACCGTGGTTTTCTGAGGAGGCGAGTTATGTTTGCAGAACCCGAGGAGATTGACTGGTTGACTATGTCGGCCAGCAGTGAGGAGGGAAGAGGAAGTTGATGACCAGCAAATGGGTGGGGAGAGAGAGACTGAGGCAGCTTGGAGGGTGCGGAGGTGTGTGGAGGAGGCGATTGATGGTGGATAACTGTATCTTGGCCTTCGAGAGGGAGTTACAGTAGTTGCAGAAATCCTGGAGCCACAGCTGGTGGTAGATTGTGTAGCCAGATTTATGCCATCTGGGTTTAAGGGTCGGGGTTCAGCAACACCCTGCTCCCTATCCCCCATTCCCCCACACGTATGCATGAGACAGTTGGGGTCAGGTCTGCTGCATTAACATACTGTGTGACTTGTACAAAGCTCGTCCCAGTCCCCATAGCATAAACATGTGGAAATATTAATATTTCTGCAGTCCCAGGACCACACACATCTGGAAGAGAAAAGATTCAGAACGCAATCCCAGAAACAACAGTGAAACTTGAGTAACTAGATGGAGGTCATGGTTGTTAACCAGATCAAGCAGCTACAAACAAACAAACAACAAAACTTACATTTATATAGCGCCTTTCACGTCGAGAGGACATCCCAAGGCGCTGTGCAGTCAGGTAGGACAAGAGCAGGGTGGGAAGGATCAGGGCAGGATGAAGAATAGTAGGAAAAGTAACTGTATTAGTGGGCGAAACAAAACAGAGTAAATCCAAAAACATGTGTGCTGTTTCTCAGTATGGAGTGGAAGGCATAACTTAGTTCACAAGGTTTGAAATTTCAAACTGTAGACTCTTAGGTTGTTCAGTAGTACGAAAGAAGTGTACAATTCTGCCCCCTCCCTGTTTAGTAAATGATGCACTTTAGTTGTGGAGGCTATTGCTGGCTTTATTACAATATACACCAATTCTGAACCTTGGAAAAGGACAATTTAATAAAACAACAAATTTGCATTTAGATAACATCTTTCATGTCAGGAGGATGTCCCAAGGCGTTTGACAAACCTGGATTGCACCCAAAAATGACCAAAACCACAATCAAAGAGGAAGGTCTTGAGACAACAACAACTTGCACTTATATAGTGCTCTCCACATTGGGTGGTGTATCAGAGCAGAGGTCGCGAGGTACAAGCAGGAGGCCAGTGACCGTTGAGCAGAAGTGCCGGCAGTGGGATTGGTGAACAAGGAGGTCATTGAGGAAGTGAGTAGATTTGAACACGAAGGTGAAAATCTAGAAGTCGATCCATTCAGTGATAGGGAGCCAGTGGAGCCTGACCAAAACTGGTGAGATGTGGTGACGGGTCTCGAAAGGGGCAAAGCAACTCCTGGATTGAGTTCCAGGAAATGGGGCAGATAGGCTGACAGACAGACTGACGATGGTGGGGTTGGAGATACAGAGGAGGTCAGTGTGAATTGTTACAGTTTGAGAAGGTCGCAGAGATAGGGCAGGGTAAGGCCATGGAGGGCGAAGATCTTGAACTCGATCTGCTGGAGAATGGCCGATCTGCTGGTCAATGTAGCCAAGTGAATATGGGGTTGTTAGGATCCTGACACCGACTGGGGAAGTTCTGGTTAGTCTACAGCTTGTGTAGGCAAGTTGAGTACTGTATAGCGTTGCAACAATTGAAGAGTGATCGGCAAAAATGATCATGGGAAAGAACAACAACAATGATGGCTTGCATTTATTTAGGGCCCTTCACACAGGATAGTGCCTCAGATCAGGGCCGGCGCTACCTTTAGGCGAAATAGGCGGTTGCCTGGGACACCAAAATTTGGGAGGGCGCCAGCCCTGGTTACAGAGCACAAATGGTTTGCAGCGTGCGTCAAAAATTACTGCTGATATCTGCTGGTGTATAACGGCGGAGGCATGGGAGTTAGCAGTAACTTGACCGGAGAATGCATAATACTTAAATAAAACAGAAATGTTTCATAAATAAATAAATGTGTAACTATTACCTTTACATTCATTGATAATTAATTATATGAATTTTTAGTATTAACATTAGCTTATCAAAAGTTACTAGGGGGTACACATCTAAAGGCTCGCTAAGACGCCAAATACCCTTGCGCCGTTCCTGCCTCAGATACTGGATAATGACCCTTGTCTCCCGAATCTTCTGTTCCACTGTCAGCGGCCATGCCTTCAGACACTACGCTTTGAGGTTCTGGAACTCCCTTCCTCACTCCCTTTGCTTCACTCCCTCCTTTTCTATTTTCAAGTCACGCATAAAGACTTTTATTTTCGACCGTGCTTTTGGTCACCTTTTTCCCCCTCCCATTGGTGCGGCCCCGGGATCCGTTATTATGAAGTGCTCTGAGATGCTGACTGCTGTGGAGGGCAATATATAAATCCGAGTTGTTGTTGGAACATCAAAAGCAGAGAGTGAATTCTCAATATCTTATTTGCTCAAGAATGAGATTCTGCTGAATACCATAATTAAGATCCAATCTGTTCACTTCTACAGATTTTAAGGGATTCTATTATCCTTCTTTCCTTCCTCCTGGCCCTACCCCGACCCTTCCCTCCTGCTCGGGTTCCGACCTAACTGTTCAGTGCCTTGGGACGTCCTCCCGACGTGAAAGGCACTCTATAAATGTAATGTTGTTGTTGTTGTTGTATTATGTATACCGTGTGTAAATGCAGTTGTATTATACAACATGCATAAATAGTACATTTAACAATCTATGAAGAGGATCTGTTATTAATTATCTAATTAATAAATCAATTTCATTGCTTTGTGGGATGTGAAAGGCAAGTCTTCATTCCCTTCAAGCCTGAATGCTTGGGCTAATCTAAGTATCATGATGGAAGGCAGTGCTATGGTATTGGCAAATAACATTGCACAGGAGTAAACCCTTAGCCACTTCAACCTGGATTATTCTATCATATAATAGCACTGTAATTATTCTTGCATTTCATACAATGTCTATGATGTCAAAATGTCTCAAAGTGCTTCAAAGCGTATTATTATCAAGTGTAGTGACTGCGTAGTTGTAGGCAAGCTTCCTAAATTCAGGAATCTGAATGGGTTCATCTTCCGGTCACTGGAGGGTATGTCACATTAACTTGTGGAAACTCTACAAAGCAGATTGTGTCAGAAGAAATTTCTGCCATCAGGTTGAAGTGTTTCTGGATTCCTTAAATAAGGAATCTTGTTTGAAATTGCTGCGTTTGGAGCCCCATTGTCAGGTTATTGCTGCCTACTGGAAATTGTTAACAATTATAGTCTTGACAAGCAGATAATTGATTTTTTGCAAGTTAGTCTGAATGAAATAACCCATTTGTAAAGTTTTACTGCCCATGTGGTCTGAGCCCTGAAATATATGGACAGTCCATCAAGGCAAGATTTAAAGGTTTGGGTTACTATGAAGAAACCCCCCAGAATATAACAATAATCTTTGTATTTGCTTTTAACATCAGGAGGATGTCTCAAGGCGTTTCACAGAATATACTGTAAAGCATAATGACTGCATTTTCTAGCAGCCAATTTGGACACATCATTGTTCCACAACCATCTTTGAAGCCCTCCTTTGGAGAGTCTTTGGAGAGTCTTTGGAGAGTCAGCATAGACATGTGAGTTCAGAGTCCTAATATTGGGCTTGAACCCACAACCTCTGGTTCAGAGGCAAGGGTCCTACCAATTGAGCAAGGCTGGCAGTGGAAGTAGTGCACTGACAGGGTGAAAAATGTGATATGCGACTTGCAATTATCACATGTGCTACATTTTCCAACCTGATTTTTCTGAAAAAAAAGGGTTACATTTCAATGTGTATGATTGCTACATAGGGAATACAAGGTACAATAAAGGCTTTGTTATCCGGCATCCTCGGGACCTGACCGGTGCCGGTTAATCAAATATGCCGGATATTTGAGCAGCAAGTTGCCGAAACTCCTACACAAAAAATCAACTTATTTTAAAACATACCATATTAATAATAGACTAAATAATAACAACAACAACAAAATTGCACTTGTATAGCGCCTTTCATGTTGGGAGGACGTTCCAAAGCGCTGAACAGTCAGCTCGGGATACGAGTGGAGGTGGGGGGTGTGTGGGTCAGGTAGGGAGAAGGGGAAGGAGAGTGGGAGAGGGGAAAGAGTTAGTGGGGGAGCCGAAGGCGCAGTTGAAAGGAAGGTCTTGAGACCGGCCTTGAAGGAGGAAAGGGAGGAAGCAAGGCAGAGGGGCTGCGGTATGGAGTTCCACAGTGTGGGAGCAGAGAGGCTGAAAGCCCGGCCACCGATGATTGGGCGGTTAGGGCGGTGGACGTGGAGCAGGCCTGAGTCCGCTGAATGGAGGGGACAGGCAGGCTGATAGAGGTAGGTATCTATCTGCCTATCTCTCTGACAGGTAGGTCAGAGAAATAGGCAGGGGCAAGGCCGTGAATGGCCTTGAAAGTGAGAACAAAGATCTTGAATTCGATCCTCTGGGTGACGGTGAGCCAGTGGAGACGGGCGAGGGTGGGAATGATGTGGTCACGAAGCTTTGTGCGGGAGAGTACACGAGCTGCAGAATTCTGAATGATCTGCAGTCTGTGAAGGGAGGAGCTGGAGAGGCCGACAAGGAGAGAGTTCCCGTAGTCGAGCCTGGAAGTGATAAAGGCTCACTTTATAATAACAGAAGATTATATGGATACTTACCAATAAAGCATTCCAGCACACTTGGTAAAATCACGTTCTGTAGGTTTAATAAGTGCGTATGCACACAAATGTGCAAAGTGAGCACACCGGGAGTGTGCTGGATGGCTCCGGTATGAGATCCAGTTGCTGGAATGGTGAATTGTATTGGGAGATACCGGTTGGTTGAGCGTTCCAGTTGGTTAGGTGCCAGATAACCAAGCTTTTACTGTACAGTATTACTGTTCAGTAGTTGTGGTGCAGTTTTTTGTTGCACTCTAAGCATTAGTTAATCTATTGTAAGTACAAAACAACAACTTTGTAAAAGCACATGGAAATCTCAACAGTGTTTGGTAAACACAGGAAAAAGATTTGCCAAACAATGATTTTTTTTGTAACCAGAGTGGGTTAATCTTCACTTATACAACACATTACCAACCAAAGCAACATGTGCCTGCAATTTAATTTGCCACTTGCTTGCCAACAAAGTTGGTAGATTTGCCAACTAGTGCAGGATTCTAAAAACAGAAAACAGTTGATAATTCTGTAATGTTTTGATTGATAAGTTGACAATTATGTACAGGAGACAAAATGGTCTTTCATTGTCTACATTTGATTATTCCTGATATACATTATCTTCCCATTAACTGAGTAGAATTTATAGTGATATTGAAAAGGACTCAATGTCCAAAGGACTCTGAGAAATTACTCCTCAATGATCTCTGCCAGTCTTTGTATCGTTTTGCCGATAAGAGCAGCAATCTTACTGCAAAACCATTTCCTGAGCAGTAAGATCAATATAGATAAAACACTGGTTTCAATTTCTCAGAAAAAATATTCTCATGACCCCATTTTGAAGCATTAATTGATAGTATCTGTACTGCTGGATATTGACTCCTAACTTTCTAATTTCTCATGTTACAGGCTCTGCTGTGTTAGAATCATAGAATTTTACGGCACCAACGGAGACCATTCAGCCCATCTAGTTTGTGCATTTCTTTGAAAAGAGCAACTCAATCCCACTGCCCAGCTCTCTCAATATAACCTAACAGACCTATTCTCCCTAAATAAAGATCAAATTTTATGGAACTAATGTTATTTTGGGACATTTACTATAGAATGCATGTTATTATCAATGCAGAAAGATTGGCTTCTCTGCATTGCACATTAATTGGGTAGGGTGTACTTACTTTTTAAAATCTGATTTCATTGAATCTGCATAATAAGATGAGGCGATTGTGCCATTAGCTTTGCAGCATTGCAGATCTGTTAAGGCAGGATCATTTCCGTAGCAACATTGAATGGTCCATTATAACAATGTCACCAGGGAAAATGACAAGCAGTTTGGCAGATTATTTACAAGAAAACTGAGTAAGGAGTGACAGGATATATGTTTGAACACATGATTCCTCACACTTTGAGTTCCTGACCTTGTAGAAGCCAGTATGGCATGCTCTGATGGAGGCAAACATTCCATTACTGATACATTGCGCTAGTATATCAATGTATAGTCTAAAAACACAATCTCTGCTATATCTGTAATCCTTTGAATGAGGCATTAAACCAAGGTCCCCTCTGCCTGTTCAGGTGGACGTTAAAGGTCCTACAGCATTAATTGAAAAGAGAAAGGAATTTCTCTCAGTGACCCGACCACCCGTTCTTCAAATATATTCGGTAATTCGCTACTCAGCTGTTTGTGAGATGTTTGTTTTGCCCACAAAATAAACAGTTACTCCACTTAGCAGTATATCCTATGTGTCTGAGGTGTCTCAATGATTTGATAAGGTGCTATATCAATTCAGGAATTATTAATATTATTGTTATGTGCAAAAGGATTGGTCTTTTATAGAGGCAGTGTACTACACTTTAGAGCAGACTTGATAAGGCGTTAAATCAAATGCAAGGATTAGTATCATTCCCTGTAAAGAACTTTGTGACATTATAGCCGCTGTATCAAGCACAATAAATTTAATTACTGTTGCAGGAAATGACTTGCTACAGAATATAAAATGTACAGAAACAGAGCGATTACATACAGCACTTGCAGAATTCCTTAAACATTCTTTTTAAACTAGTTTTAACATTTGCTTGGGACATCCTCCCAAGGTGGAAGGCGTTATACATATGTTATTTTGTTGTATTTTCAAGTGTTGTGCTCAATTAGCTTTAGTTCATGACCAATGGACACAAATCTCATTCAAATCAACGTATGTATATTTGAGTAAAGTGATGGTGATATTCCTAAAAATACACTAAAAAATGCACAATATATTGTTCAGCTCTTTTCAAGCAGTAGTTTTTGAAACATTCCTTTTGGCTTTGTTCCTTCGCTGTAAGAATAGTATTGCAAAGTGTTTCTGTGGCCGAGATACCGAACGTCTGCCTGCAGTCTGACTGTGTCATTGAGTATTATGTGTAGACTGGAAAACACATGGGTGACATTTACTAAATGCCAGCTAGAATTGAGGAAGGATACACATCTGTTGTTGCGCGGTGTCCAACAGTTGTCAGTTCTTCTTTTGAAAAGATATGCAAATATCAGTGACAACGTGGCACTGCGTCATATGTTTGTTGTAACAAATGTGCTGGTGTCACCAAACTAGCTTTTGGAAAAAAAGAGCGGAAGCAGAGAACAAAACAGCGATTGGTATCCTAAGACCCTATGCAGTAACAGCTTAATTTAGTGTCTTTTCCAGTGATCTGTGGCATTTGTGGTTTTGGAGCCGGAGGCTTGAGGTACAGTGCAGTTGACGTTTAGGTTTAGCTGGTTGCTTATTATCTGTTAGTATGTTTTTTGCTTCAAACAGACAGGCTCTAATTAAGGCTTTAAATGTAACGCCACTTAAGAGTGGTCAATTTCAATCTTTACTAACAAAACAAATCCTCTGTCATGTGCTAAACATACACTACTGTGCTATGAAGAATTTCTACTTCTAACGTTGAGTTATGGTGGGGGGTGAGGTAGTGGTGAAGATGTATGCCATCTTTTCAATCTTTTCAGTATATACCCTTTGCTCCTTTGACTGTGGACTGTTGCTCACTCCCTACCCCTCTCACCCCAACATTGCTGGCTGCCTTCAGGGAGAGTATTTTGAAACACTCTGTCAAAAATACCTTTGCCTTTTTACCTCTCTTGTTGCTTTGAAAAATTTCCTCAAACTGATCTCTTTAACCGTGAGATTGGTTAACATTTTTAAATCTTTAATTTTCCTTCTACATTTGTCAAGTGCTTAGAAATGTCCCTGTAAGTGAATGGTGTTGTACAAATGCTAGTTGTTGCATTCACTCATGATATTATTCAGTACTTTGTAGTGTAGCTTTGTTGCATTAAACTGTGCTGAAGTGGAAATATTTTCAATGTAATGTAATCCACTTTCTACTCTGTGAAAAAGAAAAATATTTATTTCCAAATAAAAGTCAATGGCTTGAGAATTGGGAAGGACAGATATTAGGGAAATAACAAACAATTGGAGATGGAAATACTGTATTATGATAAACCTTGCATTTGATAAAGCACAATATCATATCATAAATGCATCTTAAAGAGCTTTCACTAAGAAAGTCACTATGGTGGCTGTGTATTTGCAAGCAAATGCAGCAGTTAATTTGTATACAGCAATATTCCCAAACAGCCATTAAGCGATTGACCAATTTTTGACTGATTTTATAATGCTAATAATAATAATCCTTGCATTTGATATCACCCTTTATCATGTCTTCGAATCATCTCGAAGCGCTTCACAGTGTATACTGTGAACTGGTATGACGGTATTTTGTGGGAGAAAAGATCTGTCAATTTGCACATGGCATTGTCCCACAAATAGCCAAAGAGCAAGTGATCAATTTTATTTAGTGGATTGTTGGTTTGGACATCAGGAGAAACTCCCTTGAAATACTCTTGAAACTCCTTTGGTACTTGTGAATGAAACTTGGCTCATCTCAAGCCAGACATACCAGACATACCGAAATACGTAGTTTTTTAGTCTCTTTCTGAAAAATTGGTTACTCCCTCCTTGGTTGTTTGTGGGTCATAGCTGTTGCAATTGACTGCCCCGTTTTGCTCACAATATACACAGTCAATTCACTTTACAGTATTTCCTGTGAAGTGCTTTGAGATGTCTTGGATGACTGTGAAACAACAAAATGTTACTATTTTTATAATTGTTATAGTTTAGTGATTTATTTGTTTGATATTTATCACTTCAAATGCCTGTGGGCATGCCAGAGGCCAATTTCCCATACATCAACTTTGTATTGGTGAAATTTTGCCATTGGACATTACACTTTCGCCATTTGATAGTCAGTTGGCTACTCTGAGCATTTAGATTTGCAAACAAAACTATCTGACAACCAGCAGTTGGGAGTGCTTGATCCAAACTGGAGCTCCAATACAACAGCCCTGGCTTCTCAGACACCATCATTTAGAACAAAGTCAGGGTAGAGTGTGAGTCTACCTCCATCATATTTACTGTGATATACAACTAAACCCAGAATGTTATTTTCTAATGGATCAAGACTGTAGAACAAGGGAACATAGGTTTAGAATTACAAAGGGCAATTTTAGGATAGACTCAGGAAGATCTTCTTTACCCAAAAGATAATTGTCAACTGGAACCAGGAAGGTGGTTGAGGTAAGAACACTGAGCTAATTTTAAAGTAAACAACTTGATACTGTGGTGAGAAGACTATATTGTGGAAGAATGAGATCTAAGATCAAAGAACCTTCTTCAACTGCTACAGGGACCTAATTGTGAAGTTTCCCTTTAAACGTTTCTTGTGTGTTAGAAACCACTTGACATTCACCCCAAAAAAGTTACATTTATATAGTGGTGTTCAAGCGGGTAGCATCTAGGAGCGCTTGACATTCCTAGTCCTGCAGATTTAAGAAAGTGAAAAATTGATTCCTCCAATGCAAATGCATTTTGCCTATCTGTTAAGTTAATAGGTAAATTCTGTATGCCACAGTATTAATACATCTTATACTGTCGGTAAAAATAGAGTAGATAAAATCTGGATCTGAGAAAGTTGCATCTGTGGTAAGCAAAATAACCCCCTTCCTCCAAAACAAAATTAAAATGCGATATCAACAGGTGGTACATTAAAAAAGTAGCACAGCAAAATGCACCTGCATTGATCAAAGTTGATAAAATATGCTATATTTTCATATATTTACAATCTGCAAATTAATTGAAAATCAGCAGCTGGAAGTTACGAGGCAATAAAAAGCAAACTAGGGAAAAAAATAGTATTTGGTTTCTGAGGGTGGAATGGAAGCTTTGTGTGTGGCAGGTATGTACTCTTCAATAGATCATATATATTTCATTTCTTTTTAATATTTAGTGATGCGTCACACTCCTCAAAGTGCCAGTTTGAGGAAATAGAACAGTGCTTCACTTTTACTGCCTTGTCAACAGTATGTTTCCCACAATGTAGAGTTCTTTAGGTCAATGGTTAGAGCACTCGCCTTACAAGCGAGACCTGGATTCAATTCCAGGCAGGGTGAAACATTGGACAAGTTTTCTTACTTATGTCTAATAATAATCCCTTAAAAATACAATAATAAATTGGTCATTACAATCCACGACTGTTTGTGGGACACTGCTGTGCACAATTGGCTGCCATGTTTCGTTCACATATGTACAGTCAATACAGTATATTCTTTGAGACATCCAGAAGATGTGAAAAGAGCTAATCGAACACAAGGGTCAAATGTAAAGTTTTATAATTAATGATGGAGAGGCCCCAAGCATTGGATGGTGGATTGGGGAGGAGGTGACCATAAACATGGTTGAAGAGGTAGATTTTAAGGTGTGACACGAAGAGTCAAGGTTGAGGAGACGGTTGAGGAAACAGTTCCAGAGATTAGGTATAAACAATTGGAAATCTTGGCCACCAATAGTTATGCAAGTAAGGTGATGGACATGCAGCAAGCCCAAAGTAGTTAAATGGATGGGATGAGTGGAGGAATGGGAAAGGATGAGATCAGAGAGAAAAGAAGGTGATAGGCCGTGAAGTGATTTGTAGGTCATGGCAAGGACATTGAATTTGATCTACTGAGACAGGGGGAGCCAGTTCAATTCAAATTCACAATGCAGGTGATCAAGGAACAGTTACTTCCCTCTGTGAGGTTTTATATCCCTAAAAAGAATCTGTTCTGTGAAATATTTTAAAAATAAATTATTATAAAGCACTTACCAAGTATAAAGGACAACTGGTGACCATGAAGCACACCATCTGCTCCCTTGACCCCATCCCCACCCCTCTCCTTACCTCCCAGCTCCACCCTCTCGCCTCTCTACTCTTCGGCACCATCAATAGCTCCCTATCATCAGGCACTGTTCCCATCCCCACCCAAACAGTTACAATCACTCCCACCCTGAAGAAATCTTCCGTGGATGCATCCCTGTTTTCCAATTACCAGCCCAACTCCAACCTTGTTTTCTTTCCAACATCCTTGAAAGAATTGTTGCTTCCCAGCTTCGCTCTTTCCTCTCCTCCCACTCCCTTCACAAGAGAACTGGGTTCCTCTGAAGCTATGAGCACGAAGTGGTGATCTAGATTCTGGAAAGAGTTGGAGTGCTTCATGTGCATGTTTCTGCTTGGATCATTACTTTCAATCTCATTCACAATATTAAATAACTGTACTTCCTTAACTGAACTAGGAACATTCCCCAGTGTGTGGCTTAATGTTTAGTGATGATTTTACTCACTGGCTGAGTGGTTGGAAGCTCACAAAGAATGTTTAAAGGAAGTTGAATTATTCAGTATTTTGACAAAGGTGATTCAGATAAATTGTTCAACATTGTTCATCAAATATTGGGATATTAAAGTAAAAAAGTGGGGCGGAATTTATTTTATAATAAAGGATGACTAAACTTGTGGATTGATTATCAGGAAAGTACATTAAAGCAGAATAAATTGGTAAAGACACAACAAGATTAATTTCTGAAGTGAGGGGATTGAGGTTGATGGTATGAAGGCAGGTGAAGTGGGTTGAGATCAAACAATAAAGAATTGCTAATTCTTTTAGCCATTAGCACTTAATGTGCTAATGACCTTCCTTCCTGAAAATCTATTTTCCTCTGAAGAGGACTGATTTCATGATTATATAGAGGATTTACAGTTATCTTGATAAATTTACTAACCTTTGGTGGAAGCAGGTATTATATTTGCGATTATTGGTACAATTACTGTTTATTGAAGATGTAATCAAGTAATGTTATTTATATAAGTTAAGCAATTCACAATATGATTAACTAGATGCAGTGTAAATATACAATGATTGGATATTAATTATAACTTGTTAAAGAGCTTCTTTTTGAAATTTGTTTTGATGCAGGTAATTGAGGTGAAGAATATTACTATAGTATTTGGAATCAGAGCTCTTTCTTATTTTGCACTCTCACTGAGCACTTCCAGCTTAATATAGCACAGTGAGAACAACAACAACAAAATTACACTTATATAGTGCTTTTTACATCAGGAGGATGTCCCAAGGGCTGGACAGTCACTGCTTCAGACCTGAGCTGAGGAGAGAGAAGGGAGGGATTTGGAGTTGCCGAGTCTTGAGGCAAGACTTGAAGGAGGCCAGGAAGGGGGCGAGGTGGAGTTACTCCTGAGTGGAGTTACTCTTGAATGGAGTTCCAGAGGTTGGGGGCAGAGTGGCTAAAGACTTGCCCGCCAATGGTGGAGCGGGTGGGTCCGGGGACGTGGAGCAAGCCAGAGCGTGCTGAGCGGAGGGGGCGGGCAGGTTGGTAAGGGGATAGGAGGTCATAGATGTAGGGTGGGGCGAAGTTGTGGCTTTAAATGTGAGGACCAGGATCTTGAATTGGATCCTTTAGATGATGGGGAGCCAATAGAGTCAGGCGAGGATGGGGGAGATGGGGTCACAGAGTTTGGAACAGTAGAGGATACGGGCCGCAGAGTTCTGGATTATCTGCAGCCTGTGGAGAGAGAAATTGGGAAGGCCGACAAGCAGGGCATTTGCATAATCAAGTCGGAATGTAATGAAGGCGTGAATGGAGGTTTCAGCGACTTTAGGGATGAGGCATTGGCAGAGTCGGGCAATGTTGCAGAAATGGGGAAAGGCAGTCCCCATTGTCATTGTTTGGATGTGGGGGAGGAAAGACTGTTGAGGGTAGAACCAGACCAAAGCTCACTCTCTGATGAGTTACAACTATCTATACAGTTTTAGATATATATATACAATATCTATAATCCTAATAATAATGCTTGCATTTGATATAGTGTTCATTACCTCTTCCAGACGTCTCGTGATGCTTCACAGAATATACTGTGAAGTGAATTGACTATATATTTGTGGTTGAAACACGGCAGCCAATTGCACACAGCAGTGTCCCAATATCAGTTGTGGATTAAGTGACTACATTCTTTTTAGGGAGTATTGTCCCCAGAAAAGCCATCCTCTAATCAACTAACAACCAGGTTCCTGCCTGCTGCTAGGTAAACAGAAGCATGTGGAGTAAGAAATTTGAGCAACATTTCAACCTGGCAGGAATAGAACCCAGGTCTTTTGCTTGCCAGGCGAGTACTCTAACCACCAAGTTACAGGACTCCATATGTAGGTATATACAGTAGCTATATATTGCAGATCTTACCAGCAAAAAGCAACTGCTATTTGGCCATATTATCAAGTTACTGAATAAACAAACATAGCAACATAGCTGATTCTTTTTCTTCCTCAATTTGGAGTATCACACACATACCCTATTATATACTATACTGTTATATACCTATATATTATTATACATTACATGTGCTTATGGCAAAGATTTCAGGTTTCCTTGCTATTCCAATGCTGCTGATTCTCATGAATTTAAGATTATTGATATGATTGTGATTTTGTTGTGCTTGTTAATCAGGCTCATAACCTTTATCTATAAATGGCTCCTGATTGGCTACACTGCTGCCATTACGTTTGGAAAACTCAAAAATATCAATTACATTACATTAATGTTTTGACTCAAAAACTACCTAGCCCCACTGTCCGTACACCTTTACACCTGTTATGTTCCTGTAATATAATTTGGACTCCCTTTGCATTATAAAGTAAACAACTTAGATTTAAATTTGATAATTTAAGATTTAGTCTAAAGTCCATTGTTGTTCAATAAAGAGCTTCACATTTGAATTTGAATTTCCTGACTGTTTCTCAGTAATATTAAAATCGTGAGAATCACCAGCACTAGAATAGCAAGAAACCTGAAGTCTTTGCCACTATAACATAGAATGTGTATGTGTACAGTGCTTAAGATTGAGGAAGAAAAAGAATGAGCTGATTGGTGCCATCTGCACCTATTCAGTAACTCTAGATATAAGTAATAGGTAAAGCTGCAATTTGCTTAGTAACTGTACTGAAGTGAGTGAATGGAACTAATGGAAAAGCTTCAGAGCTGCAGTTACGTGATTGACAGTAGTGGTAGATTGTATTTCTTTTACAAGATCTGTACTGTATTATCAAGGGTGTGCTCTACCTGAGGTATTGATTTGTTAGCAGTGAGAAGTGTAATAATAGTGTGCAAATCAATTTTCAAACAGATCCAATATAAAATGTGTGCCATGGGTGATCCAGTTGCAATCTCTGTTTTGTTAGGTTCGTCTTTCTCACCTATTCCCACAGCAATAAATGACACACCATCGAGCAGGACTTCACAGTAGAAAGATGTTACCCTCGGCTGCATTTGTACCAAAATAGAGCATCCCATTAGGAATACTAATGCTTCCCAGATTCATTTAAAATACATATTTGTAAGATGTACATCATAATAACTTTAAAAATTTCCATGTATTTTGTTGAAATTTTGAATTAAGTGTTAGCAGTTAAGCAAAGCTACAATTGAGCGAATAATCTGTTTAAGTATGAGGTTAACAAACAGTACATCACTAATACTACAACATATCTTTTAAAAGTGCGGAAATGACCTGTAATAGCCTCAAAGAGTTCAGTAATTCTCTTCAAAGATCAACTGTTATTGATATGAGAAGGTCACTCTCCTTGAAAGAAGGTAAAGTTACAGTTAAAGTTGAACCATAGAAATATGTGGAGACATCCTAATATGAGACAACAACAATAACATTACATTTGTATAGTGCCTTTCACTTCAGGAGGATGTCCCAAGGCGCTGGACAGTAAATGTCAGGACAGTCAGGAATGTCAACACACTCCCTGTTGATACCAACAACCTTCGTCAATTTGAAACAAGCAGAAAGGCACAAGTTAGTATAATGGAGAGTCATGGTTCAGATCATCCACATAAGAGATATATGGGCTTCTCCATTACATGTGATGAGGTGCAAACAGTACATTTACTAGGGATCTTCAAGTAGTGGTTTAGTTTATTTCAGTTCACATTGATATAATCTCAGCCAAACAACCCATATCCTAATAGATTCAATTTACTCATTATGTAATGCAAAGTATACCCCTTTCACATCAGCAATAGTTTTTAATAAATGTTTTCTTTCCTTGTGGCTGAAAACCACAATCATTTGCTTTCCAATGCAGGACCATACGGCCTCAGGGGATGCATTAATTTAGTAAAGTTGATATTCTTTAGTTTGTTTGCATTTCACAAGCAGCAGCACTGAACAGTAAATCCCTATAGTCACATGCAATGCTGTCATTCCACCATGTAAGAAACTAGGCATACTGAAAGCTCAAGTCTTCTTCTGTGCTGTGGGACTCTATGATTCTAATTTATGCATAGCAGTGTCTGATAAAGAGCCATGAAGTGAATCACCAATTTAGATGCATATATTTATGTATTTGCCTTTTGAAAGCTACCTTGATTATCACACTTGGCATGGTAGTCAAAAAGTCTTGCTTGCCCCCTTTGCTTTCATTGCTAATTATCTTAAATTTATGCTTTCCAGTCATTGACTCACTGACCAACAGAAATAATTTCTACCTATTGATTCTATCATAAACCTTCATAAATTTAAAGACCTCTATTGGGTTATACTTATTCCAATGAAAATAGACCCAGTTCCTCTAGTCTCTGCTTGTAGGTCTAAGCACTGATGGGCAATTCCGTGTTAACGGAATTACAATGCAGAGAAATTTTCACCATAATTTTACATGCTATGGATTAGTTTTAAGATCTACCTGATTAACAAAACTTTTAGAAGGTCAGGTGATATCCCTGTTATCATATAAAATTTTTAAAAATGGATACCTCTTGCATGTGGAAGGCTCCAAGATCAAAAGAATGTTGGTAATGGAATTACATCAGAAAATTGGGTATAATTTTTCCCTCAACTTTCAAAAGAATTTCTATTGAGTCAAATTTTCATGCAAACCAATGAAGTTATTGAAAAACAGTTTTCTGTTCCTTGTTAAGTAGACATTTGTTCACACAAGACATGTAATTTCATAGAGATTTGATAACTTTTAAATTTGCTGTTTTTGTCTTCTCCCATGCGGATTGCCCTGATCTCTGTTTTCATCTAGTACAGTATATCTTCTCTGCACCTTCTCTATGGCTCTGACATACCTTCCTGATAGCAGGGTGATTTTTACCTGTGTACGTTAACCACTGTCCAGCAATTTATCAATATTCTATGCCTCTGTTTATAAAACCATTAGCTTTCTTCACGGTTTCCTTCAACTACCGTTTCCACCATTGAAGATGATAGGTACAATGTGATGATGGTGTATTTTGTAGATTAACTCAGCAGCCAGTTTGCGCACAGTAATGTCCCACAAACAGCCATGGAGCACTTATCTGAGGGATTGTTGGCCAGAACACCGATAAACATCTTTTTTCAAACAGTACCATGGGATCATTAATGTTGTCCACCTGAACAGGCAGATGGGACCTTGGTTTAATGATTCATTCAAAGAATGGGAAAAAGTGCATAGCTCATATCTTCCAATGGTGCTTACAGTATTTATTGGCCCCACTGTTAGCAATTCACAGTTTAGAACTGTACTTTAGGCAGACCCGGAAAAATAACATTGGGCAGATCAGTTCTCTTTATACATGACATGAGAAGAAATATGTTGAGAAACGTAAACAGGAACAGAAATTAAACATTACCGCCAGCAGCATATGGACTTAGAATGGACTCATGTAGTTTGTGATTGACTGTACCATGCAATCCCCAACTGTTGTGCTAATAAGCTCTGTTCCTGTTAGCATCATTTGTGCAACTGTAGTGTGCTTGCAGCTTTCCCATGCTCTATGAACAGAGGTCATTAACGGAAATAATCAGAAATATGAAGCCAAATTATTTTCAATACATGGGTGAGTTACATTTGGGGAGAGGTAAGTGTTAAAATGAGCATACATAACAGTCTGCGTAGGCACAGAAGAAGGGAGGAAATAAGCTTTTATCGATTTTTGTAGCATTGCTATACATCACATTGGAAAAACTGGTTATATTTTACTGTTGTTGCCGGCACCTTTGATGATTTGTTTTCTTTGGCTGGAGCAACTTCTACAGATTTTGAAAAAGTGGGTTAGCTCTCGATTCAGCTCAACTGTTGGAAAGTATGTTGGTTTCAACAGGATATATGGATTTGTACCTTTATTATAAGGCTTGTTATTCACTGCAAGTGTACACACAGTAGGTATATACTGTTAACAGGGTATTCTCTCATTTTTGTTTTTGCCAGGAAAATCCATTAGTCTCATAATGGATGACCATAGTGGCTCCTTGGATAGCTCCCAGTCTGTCCGATCCAGGCAAAATGTGATTAAGTGTGGGTGGCTGAGGAAGCAAGGAGGTTTTGTCAAGACTTGGCACACACGTTGGTTTGTACTCAAGGGGGACCAGCTTCACTACTACAAAGACGAAGATGAAAATCGACCACTGGTAAGTAGGCCAAAGTGGAAATCTTATGTGTAATATTGGCCATGTTCCAAAGATCACATATGATTCTAATGCAGTTCTTCTCATAGTGGTACACAAACTGTTTAATGCCTCAACTCTTAGCATAGTATGGCATAATGCCCAGTGTACCTTGGTAAGATTGGTGTTATATTGCAGCCATTCTGGTACTGCTTTGGGTATTTTACACTCCTTTGATACTATACCTGAAAAGTTGTGCTACATTGCTTTCAACTAGAATTGCTAAATTATTCTGACATAGCTTTGATATGAACTCATTGATATTGTTCTTTTTTAACTGCATATGACCACAACAACAACTTGCATTTATATAGCACCCTTCATATGGGGCAGAGGCTTGGAGTGCTTAACAATGGCATACATTGATCATTTCATAATTTTAAAGAAAACCGTTGTGTTTACAACAACAACAACAAAATTACATTTCTAGAGAGCCTTTCACGTTAGGAGGATTATTACAATAATAATAATCCTTGCATTTGATATTGTGCCTTATCACATCTTCGAGACATAGAGTGAATTGAGTGTATATTATTTTGCCGAAATGTGACAGCCAATTACGCACAGCAGCGTTCCACAAACAGTTGTGTGAGAATTTGAGACTTTTTTTTACGCATCGAGTTGTTACGATCTGGAATGCACTGCCTGAAGCAGAGTGGAAACATAATTCAATAATAACTCTCAAACGGGAATTAGATATATACTTGGATATGTACTAAGCTATATGAGTCTACAAGTATGAAATTCTCTGCTTGGGACTTAGAAAAATGTGGATCTGTCCACAATTATGTGGAAGCAAATGGACCAAAGTTAACCCACTTAAAATTTGAACTGTAAAACTATTTTTTAAAAACGATTGTCTGACATATAAATTGCTGGACATTTCTATCAATAGGTGCTAATGGCAACCATCTGGGAGCCAGTCACTTACTGACCCCCTCAAACAAACTACTGTAAGATGTGCAAGAAAGCAAAGTCCTGTAATAATAATAATAATCCTTGCATTTATACAGCGCTTTTCACATCTTATCGACATCCCAAAGCGCTTCACAGAATATACTGTAAAATGAATTGACTGTATATTTGTGGGCAAATCGCGGCAGCCAATTGCGCACAGCAGTGTCCCACAAACAGTCGTGAAATTACCAATTTTATTATTGTGATTTTTTTCAATGGATTATTATTGGGCATGTGGAGTAAGGAAACTTGCCCAAGGTTTCGCCCTGATCTGCCTGGATTCGAACACAGGTCTCCCCAGCTTGCAAGACAAGTGCTCTAACCACTAGCCCACAGGAGCTCCAACCATTGAGCTATAGCTCAATGGTTAGAGGACTTTCCTTGCTAGTCAGAGACCTGAGTTCAATTCCACGCAGGGCGAAACCTTAGGCAAGTTTCCTTACTCCACACATGGTAATCCCTCAAAAAAAATGGTCATTTCAATCCACGACTGTTTGTGGGACACTGCTGTGTGCAATCAGCTTCTGCATTTCACCCACAAATGTACAGTAAATTCACTTTACAATATATTCTGTGAAGCGCTCTGAGACACCATCCGACATGGAGGATGCTATATAAATTCAAGTTGTTGTTTTATTAGCAGTGGTGTGTGCAAGATACTTATGAAAAATTGATGCATATTAACTTCCTTTTAATCCCGTTTGAGGATTTTGAGCATGCTCCTTGCAATCATTTGATGGAACTTCAAACATTTTTTTGTTGGAATTTTATTGTTTTCTTTTACTGCATGGGAAGAATCTTTCGGGCTTGCTGTAAAATGGAAAAATGGGTGAAAATACTTCAGCAGAGTTTCAGGAGTTCAGTGGAGTAATTTCTCCCGGTCATTTCTCATTTACCTCCACTAAACTCCTTACACAGACATTCTCTATAACACAAATCAATTTCACATCAGGCAGCAGGGGTCAAGTCCAATAAACCACAGAATGCCTCTGTCCAAGAGATATGGCTGTTTTGTAGGTGAGGTGCCAATGGCTCGCTGCCTTCCATTTCTCTTTATTTTATACAATAGAGGAAAAAAATCTAGTGTGTTTGCATATTCTGAGAGTGTCAGACGGCTACACACCAGAGGGCCCTCCTCTGATTGCATAGATGCTGACACTGAATGTATTTTTGACCTCAAGCCAGAGGTCTAAACGGTTAACAGTTTATTTTTGTAAACTTGTTCCCAATGGCCTTATTTGTTGTGTATTAAGTCATGGGTTAGTTTGTTAGATGGGGAGGTGGGAGCTGGGTTGAGACATCAGCGGAAAGTGGGTGGCAGCACAAGCTGGGAGGAATTGGAGATAACAACAACAACAACAAAATTACACTTGTTTAGCCAGGAGAACGTTCCAAGGCGCTGGTTCAGACCCGAGCTGAGGACAGGGTGGGGGAGGGAAAGGGAGGATTTGCAGTTGCCGACACAGAGAGTAAGCAGGAGATGGGAGCTATGCTAGGGAGGTAAGTGGGAGATGGGCACTGAAAAAGGAATTTTTCCTGAGCTGAATCAGGGAGAGGACCACAGGTAGTTGGGAAGACGGAATCAAGGTTGCAACATTAAATTTGTTTTTTAAGTTTTTAATTTTAAAAGGCCTTATCAAGCTGAAATGTCTCAAATCACTTTACAATAACTATACTCAAGCCTAGTGTAACCATAGTCAGTTGTAGTGGTGGTTAAACCATGCAGGCATCGGTGTATTATATAATGAACACTGATGGTGTCTTTCTTTAATTGATGTTTGGGTATTGACGTAGGTTGAGAAAAAGATAAAAAGTCTTACAATTCTGTGCAAAGTGTCTGCTTTCAACGTGACCGTGAGATGAACGCACTGTGCTGCTGTTTTAATGAGCTATTAAACACACAGTGGTCACTGGTTAATCCACTTCAAAATGACTCAAATAGTCCAATGGTAATGAGAATTGTTATGAGAGATTATTCACTTCTTATGTCAGGTGAAATCAGTGAGGTGGGCAAGATGGTAGAAATTGTGCAAGGAGCAGGAGGTATGATTGAACTAAAGAGCGTTCCCAATTCTACACTTTCTTTTGTTCTTAAGTACTAAGGATGTGCAGTCCTGTAGGTTTGTGGTTAGAGCACATGCCTTACAAAGAAGAGGACCTGAGTTCAATTCCCAGGAAGGGCGAAATGTTGGGCATGTTTCCTAACTGCATACACCTCTGTTTATCTAGCAGTAAGTAGGAACCCGGTAGTTAGTTGATTGACTGATCGCTTTTCAGGGATAATAATCCCTTGAAAAAAAATCAATAAATAATAATAAAAGAAAATAATAATTTGATCGTTCAATCCTTGACTGTGCTGTCACGTTTCACCCACAAAATATACACTCAATTCACTTTACATATATTCTGTGAAGCATTTTGAGACTTCTCAAAGTCGTGATACGATGTGGTATCAAATGCAATGAAGGGTTGTAGACCCGAAACATTGACTCTTTTTCCTTTCTCCATGGATGCTGCCTGACCTGCTGAGTTTCCCCAGCAACTTCTTTTTTTGTTTTAGATTCCCAACATCTGTAGTATTTTGTGTTTTGCAAGGATTATTATTATTACTTAGATTTGCAGCAAAAGGGAAACTGACTTTAACATGGAGTTGGTCTGATATTCTTTACAACAACAATGTGCATTTGTTTAGTACCCTTCATGCTGGGTAATGTCTTGGAGAGCTGAACGTAGATTTTGTATAGAATTTCCTTAGCACACACACTGCAGTACAGAAACTGGTTGAATATAAGAATTATTTGAAAAAGGGATTGAGAGTGAGGCATACTGCCTGAATAATCTTGCTTTCTAAATGCTGGCTTTTGAATACATTTGAAAGTCCAGTGCTCATTACAGTTTCAAAATATGCTGGCACGGCAGATAATGCTCCAGTGTAATGTAGCATGAGATCCAAATATTTGTGAGACTGAGAAGTAGTTAGTATCAGACTGGATACATGCAGCTCATTATAAGGTGGATCTCTGTAATACCTCAGTGCTGTCTTGCTGGGAGGACAGAGAATCGGGATGTGGTGCCTAATGAAAGATCTCTTACAACATCTACTATAACTGATCAATAAATTCAGAGAAGTGGAGTGAGTCCGCAGAAGCTTTTACAATTGGCAGCACTTGATAAACAGTTGAAATCTTTGGCACTATTTTTGTTCTAGCTTATTTGGTCAGCTGGGTGTCTGACACCCGCGGATACCTATCAGCATGATTAAAAGTCTTCAAACCAGACTAAGAGCTCCACATGCATGCCACCTACACATCGTAACTTGTTTTTAGAATGCAATGCGTACTCTTTCCCCCTGGAAGTGTGCCCTGTTCATTTAATTCTGGAGAGCATTAAACACAGGTTAGCAAGAGCCATGGCTTGGGGACCCCAGAGTGTGCATTGGGATACTGCTGGTGTTTGACAGGAGTTTAAAACCCCATAGCTTATAACAACAACAACTTCAATTTATATAGCGTCCTCCACGCCGGATGGCGTCTCAGAGTGCTTACCACTGAAAGCAGTGTCTGGCAAGCTTCCTGCTGCTTCACCAGTTAGAACACCGTAGCTATTGGGGCTTTGGCTTGCAAGGATAACAGGAGCCGAGCAGAAAGAATCCCTGCTCCTAGTAGCCTAAATATGGTTAGGTATAGCAGTTTCTGTTTGGTGGAACATATATTTTGGAACATACATTTTCAATGACATGATCTTAAGAAAGCCAAGTCCCTTACGCAAACCAGTGTTGTAACAGTTGTATATCAATACAAAAAATAGTCACTGCCAACAATACAGTGCACATTGGATGGGTCTGGGCCTGTGGACTTCTATGATAAGTGAAATGTACCAAAATACCCACGCATGGCTTGGGTGTGTGTTGTGCTGCATTATGATTGTGGTTCTGTATTTGCCAAATGGGAATGAGGCCCGAATGGGATGACTTTGAAAATGTCAGCCCATAAATAGACCCAATGTAAGTACACACTGATAGTTGCCAATGGGATAATTTTTAGAGCGATCACCCATGTAAATGAGTTTACTGACTTTAGAAATTTAGTGTCAATATTAAATTAAACTTATGGTTTAGTGCACATACAAAACATCTGGTGAACACAAAGGTGATTTGCAATGATTCATATTTAGTCAGCAATTTGAGTAAGATAACACATTGTCACGTGACATTTTGTTATTGCACCTTCAATATCTCACTTAGGGGAAATGTCACAAAGCACAGGCCTTTCAAAATTAAAGCTAATTTCTTTCTTCCTGAACTGTAGTACTGTAGTTAAAACTTGCTATTTTAGAAATAACCTTTCTTAGTCACAAAATTTACTTTGGATTGGATATTAATCTAAAGCGTGGTGAAGGGTTTCTGAATGTGTCAGACACCCAGCTGATCAAAACAAAACGGAGTCCTTCATGCAGGGCTGTGTACCTCAGCCAGAGAATAGGTGGTAAAAGTAGACAGCAATAGATCACTGTCAGCTGTGAGTAGTGAAGAGACAAACTGCAATTTGCCTTCTTAGACCTGTGATTTCACAGTTTGCTTAGAAAGGAAGATACAGAACCATTTGCCTATACAGAGTAGGAATAACCTACATTTCAATGCATACTGTGAACGAGATGCAAATTATAACCTTTTCACAGGATGTCAATTGTTTCCCACCCCTTCACTTCTCCCGTTTGAAATCTCTGTCACTTTTGACAACATTCACACCTTTCTTTAGTCGGAGTATGAGGTGGTGATCTGCTGATCCCTCAATGGCTTTTACCTCATGACCTCCCATTTCTAGCCGGGTGGTAGGGATACAACTGGTCACCACAGCTGTTGGCGATGCTGCTCCCGAGTTAGCTGACAAAGAGTGGAGATGTATAATGTCAGGTTTTCCTTCCATCGGGTCAGAGAGTGTTGTAATCTTAGATTCCTCTTCTTTCCACCACCTCCCCAGAGGACCATGAAAAGCTTCCTGTGTGTGGCTGAAACAACTGAACGCCAGCAGGGCTGGAAATTGAAATGCCTTCTGTAAAATGAGACAGGAAGATTATTGGGGTGTCTAGGAGGGCGAAAAAATGGTGCATCCTGTCCATTATCAAGAGCAAAAGAGAGGAGAGAGGTTTGGATGAAGGTCTTTTGACCTATTTGATTTCCTCCATCCAGAAATCCCAAATTACCATCTTTACCTTTACGGAGATGTCTAGAAGATGTGAAAAGGACCATATCAAATGCAAGGATTATTACTGTTATCTAGCTGCTTCTTAAATTAATCCAGGGTCCTGGCATTGACCTAAAAGTGACTTTCACAAGCCAGAACCTTATAATCCTGTTGCCTTGGCGCAAGTATATTGTATACAAGTAATTTGAGACAACAACAACAACAACTTGCACTTACAATGCACCCTAAACACTGGGTAGTGTCTCTGAGCGCATAACAGTGATGGAGCCTGGCTTCCAACAGGTGGGGATGTGGCCGTAAGCACAGTCGAAGAGGAAAGTTTTCAGGCAGGACTTGAAAAGGAGTAGAGAGGGGCAAAGCAAAGGGATTGAGAGGAAGTGTTCCAAGTTTCTGGGTGAGTGGTTGAAAGCGCGACCTCCAATGGTTGGGCAGAGGGTGTGACAGATGAGCAGCAGGACGGTGCCAGGTGAGTGGAGGTGCTGGGTGGTGGAATGGGGAGTGAGGAGGTTGGGGAGGTAGGGAGGTGCCAGAGATTGAAGGGACATGACATATAGTAAGTGTAGTATGCTTGAAAGAACCAGACAACTTTCGATCTAAGGTTCCCAAAGCTTTCAACTCTACTCTAGACTAATCCATACAGAATGAAGTGATATAAATATCTCCATTTTTGTACCATGCAACTATTAGAATAGTTGAATGCGAACTAGATGGATCTTGATCTTTTTTCGTCTAGCAAGTCCTATGTTCATATTGTCCTTGACTTATTTGTCCATTTCTTTCATTATGCTATGACAATCATGTGGTTTTAATATGATTTGCATTCCATATTTAGATATCAGACACATTTTATGAAGTTAAATGAGGTGAAACGTATTCTTGTCAGAAATGGAAAGAAACCTCATTGTTGTGGATATAGAATGACATTTCCGTGGAGAAACCATGGATACGACATTTACGGCACGGGAAATTGGTTCTGACCCGAGACCCATACTAAGTTGAATTTCAAAACACGTTTGTGAAGTCCCTTGCAGGAGTCACACTTTGCATTTTGGGACCCTCCCTCACTCTAGAGCCATCATTTGCCTTTCTGTTTTTCGAACAAACATATTCGATTCCACTTCAATTGGGGCTTGAGGCAATTTACTAATTGATTCTGAGTTTGATTCTGATATCAGCAAATATGTTTTTTATATAGTAATAATAATCCTTGCATTTTGATATAGCGCTTTTCACTTCTTCTGGACGCCTCAAAGCACTTCACAGAATATACTGTAGAGTGCAGTGACTGTATATATTTAGGCGAAACCCAGCAGCCAATTCCGCACAGCAGTGTCCCAGAAACAGTCATGGATTAAAATTGCAAAAAAAATTGAGGGATTATTATCAGGCTTGTGGAATAAGGTAACTTGTGAAAGGTTTTGCCCTGCCTGGAATTGAACCCAGCGAGTGCTCTAACCACTGAGCTACACCCAGTTTCAGTCTGCATGGCCTTTTTTATCTACAAATGTTGATATAGTGGAGAAATCTCTTCAAATTTGGAAGCTGGCTGTGAAGGTGAAGAGAATCTTCCGTGGAGTCCTGTAGCTCAGTGGTTAGAGCACTTGCCTTATAAGAGAGAGACGAGGGTTCAATTCCAGGCAGGAAAGTTTTTAAAGTTTCCTTACTCCACATACCTGATAATAATCCCTCAAAAAAAAATAGGTCATTTCGATCCACAACTGGGATCTCATCCATCCACAACATTCTATTTACAGTGTGTCAGACTTGCTCAGTTGGTAGAATTCTCTGTTGTGAATTGGAAGGTGTTGGGATCAGCTGAATGTCAGGACTGTTAACTCTTATAGTCTGGGCTGATACTCCAATGCAGTGCTGGAGTTGTGTTGCAATGGTACAATAATTCTAATAATTATTATTATATTTGTACAGCGTCCTTTCACGTTGAGACATCTCAAAGCACTTCACAGGATATTACTGTGAAATATAATGACTGTATATTATGTGGGCGAATGCAGCACCCAATTTGTACACAGGTACGTCCCACAAACAGCCACAAAGTTTTATATGGGGGTTTATTGGCCGGGACATCAGGAGGTAGAAATTCCCTTCTCTTTTCAAATAGTGCCATGGGATCTTTAACTTCCACCTGAACAGGCTCAGACAGGGAGTGCCATCGGAAGGGCAGCTCCTCTGACAATGCAGCGCCTCTCCACTGCAAATACAACAACAACAACAACAAATTACATTTATAGAGCGCCTTTCACGTCGGGAGGACGTCCCAAGGCGCTGCACAGGAGGCGTGTGACCCGAGCTGGGAGGGGAGTGTTTGGGAAGGGGTGAAACACGAAGGGGGGGCAAAAGAGTTCGGGGTGGAACAGAAGGCACGATCGAAGAGGAAAGTCTTCAAACCGGCCTTGAAAGAGGAAAGGGAAGACACGAAATGGAGGGATTGAGGGATTGCATTCCAAAGGGTGGGAGCGGAGAAACTGAAGGCCCGGCCTCCGATGGTGGGGCGGTTCGGGCGGGGGGCTTGGAGTAGGCCAAGTCCTGTTGAACGGAGGGTCTGGGTGGGCGTATAGGGGGAGAGAAGATCGGTTAAATAGGGCGGGGCAAGGCCATGTAAGGCCTTGTAGGTGAGGACGAGGATCTTGAACTCGATCCTCTGGAGGATGGGGAGCCAGTGGAGACGGGCGAGGGTGGGGGTTATGTCGTCGCGGATGCGGGTGCGGGATAGTACACGGGCTGCAGAGTTTGGGATGGCCTGCAGCCTGTGAATGGAGGAACTGGGGAGGCCGACGAGGAGAGAATTTCCGTAGTCCAGCCATGAGGTGATGTATGCATGCACGAGTGTTTTGGCAGCGCGGGGGGTAAGATAGTTGCGGAGCCTGGCAATGTTGCGCAGGTGGAAAGAAGCGGTGCCGGTCAAGGCACGGATGTGGGGGAGGAAGGAAAGTTTTTGATCGAACATGATGCCGAGGTTCCTGATTGGCTTTGTGAGGTGGAGAGTGCAGCCTTGGATGTTGAGGCTGGCAGCGCCCGATTTGCGGAGGCACTGGCTTGAGCCAATCAGGAGGGCCTCGGTCTTACTCACGTTCAATTGCAAAAAGTTGTCCCTTGTCCACGACTCAATGTCGGACAGACATGCTGTCAGAACATCGATCGTCTGGGGGTTGAGGGATGAGGCAGAAAGGTACAACTGGGTGTCGTCCGCATACATGTGGAAATTTACCCCATGTTTGCGGATGTCGTCACCCAGAGGGAGCGTGTAAAATTCAGCCGTTGATAAGCACTCTAGACTTTAACTCAAAGACTCATCTGCCTGTCCAGATGGATGTTAAAGATCCATAGGCACTATTCAAAAAGATAAGAGAATTTCTTCCTGTGTCCTAACGAATAAACTCCAAGATAAAATAGGTCATTTACTTCATGGCTGTTTGTGGGTCATTGTTGTATATATTGGCTGCTATGCTCACCTACAAAATAATTACTACACACATTGCGGTGATCCTGTAAAGCACTGTGAAACATCTTCACAATGTGAAGGGGCTAGGATTATTATTATTATCATTTATAATAAAATGGTGGGAAAGGTTGTGAGTTTGGTTCAACTGGTTCGTGAAACCCATTCATGTTTCCCTCACCTTTATAATGTTGCCTGCGTCTGCCAGTATCTCTTACCTCTTGCTGTCGAGATCCTTATTCATGTCTCTATTATATCCAGGCTTGAGTGCTCGGCTCTCCACACATTACAATTTTTCCCTCCACAAGCTATAAATCATTCAGAACTCTGCAGCAGTTTGTGTCCTCTCCTATACTAGGCTCCACAAACCTATCACCCCCAGCCTTGCCTGGCTCCACTAGCTGACCAGACGATAAAGATCTTGAACTCAAGAGTATTGAGTTCAAGTTCTTTGTCTTCACTTTTAAATTCCTCCATGATCTTGCCCCACCCTACCTCTGTGACTTTCTAAAACTCTACCGACGTACCTGCTCCCGACATGAAAGGCACATACAAATGTAATTTTGTTGTTGTTGTTGCTCCCTCCACTTAGCAGTCGCAACCTGCTTTATCCCCTGCCTGCCTAACCCACCATGTGTAGTTGGACTGTCAGCTTATATGTCCCCATTCTCTGGAACTCCATTCCGGAGTCCCTTCCATCACCTCCTTCAAGACCTGCCTCAATACCTTGCTTGCCGCGCCTTCGGTCATCTTTACCTCCCACCCCACCCCTCCTAAATCTAAACTCCAGCTCAGTATAAATCCTCAACTGCCCACACCTCAGGCCACTCTCTTGACGAGAAAGGCTCTATATAAATGGAATTTGTTATTCTTATTGACGTTGAGTAGTTTAATGGAGCTGTCACTTAGCACGACCTTTAGCAGATGAATAACATGTTTAATTATCAGTAATACAATTGGATTCTATTCATATGCATTTAATACTTTGTGACTGTTTAGATTTAAAATTTTCCTTTTTTGATTTAGAGCCCCTTACAACTTGCACTTTTTTTGTTCAGAGATTCATCTTATTTAATTCTCACTGCAAATTTTTTATTGAACATGTGCGTCAAATATATATATATTTGTCTGAAAGCCCTCGAGGTTAAATAATGAATGAACACGACAAATGTAGCACTTAATTAAAGATCACTTTCTAAAGACTAAAATAATATTTGTCAGAGCTTTGTCATTATCTCAGTTTTTTAGTTATTAGTTTGCGAGATCATTTAAGACACCATCTCGGCTTGTCCTAATCATTACTTACTATGGATAACATGAATTAGAGTAAATTGGGCTGGGATTGCTAATTTTATCATTGTCTGGTAGTAGTCTCACTGTCTCTTTATCACCACTAATCCTTATTTTGGGCTGGGCAACAGCTCACCTACACCTCTGACTAATTAAGTTCAGCGAAAGAAGTGGGATTTTTTCCTCCAGAGTTAATTGTATTTTACTTATGCACCATCCATCAGTTTTGCAGCCATTTTTGCATTGATTGTCTGCTTTTAGAAACATAAATTGAGTCTAGAGTAGTTGAATTCCTTTTTAAGTTTCACAACACTGGCTAGTCTGAGGTCCACTCACATATGTAGCTGAACAGTAGAGAAGCACTGTGTAACAACTGGAGCTAAACCTGTGTTAACCCCAATTTGTTTCAACACAGGTGGGATGCACAGAACTCTAAGTTCAGTTTGGAAACTCTTAAGCATAGTGATGAGTATCTGCATGTGTCAGATACCCAGCTGACCCAAATAATAAGTATTAAAACCTACAGTATTTCCATGAGCTCAATCATTTGGGTCTGCTGACATTACAATAACTACACTTAATGCGGTCAGTTCAAACCATAATTCAACGCAGAGTTTCCCCCACACTGAGCACAGAATGAGCCTTGGTTTAACATCTCATCCAATGTCAACACCTCTAATAAAGCAGTGTGGCCTCAGCACTGCACTGGAATGTGAGCCTAGATCAGCGGTTCTCAACCAGGGGTACATGTACCCCAGGGGGTACAAATTACTTCCAGGGGGTACAGGTGGCTGTACATTGATTTATTTAGCTCTCTAATTTAGCATTTTATAGCCTTCCAAATTGTATATTTAATTGTTATTCCCCTTGTTTTGTATGTGCTAGTTATTTTGTTGTATAAGAAAAGCTTGGTCATAAAATGCAAGTGGAATAAGGGGGCTGGTGTGTGTGTGTGTGTATGTGGTTGGGTGGGGTCACATGATAATGTTGAAAATTAACACGGGATACATTACTGAAAAAGGTTGAGAACCACTAGCCTAGACGATATGAGTTCAAAGTGCCAAAGTGGGGCTTGCACCCACAACCTTCTGACTGGAAGAGGAGAATGCGACCCTCTATCTTCCAGTGCAAAACTAAATGAAGCGCTGTACAAAATATAACAATAATACTGATTGTAAAAGAAAGTTAATCTTAAACAGGCAAAACATGGCGGTTAATTTGTACCAGCAACCTCACACAAACTGTGACTGGAAAGGAAATGGTTTTTTTAAACTTCCTGTTCCACAGCTGGCTATTTCCACCCTGCCAAACAAATATAATTTTATCTCAAAACAATCTTTTCAAATGGCTGAACACAAATCATTGTTCATCATTTGTAAGCCAAACAAACCTATCTTTGCTAACACCTGCTACTATGTTCTAAAATTCTCATTGCAACAAAGGTCACTTGCTTCTAACCCAAATCTTCCCCTCCACTCTGTTAAAAAGATAATGTTTTTAATCTTTAATGTTAATCCAGCAGGATTACAAATCTGCAATGCATTTAAGAGTTGCGTTATTCTTGTGCTGAGATGCGCCAAAATGATCTTTTATCATTTATTGCTTCATTGAATGCCCTGGCATCTCCCTACCTCTCAGTTCTGTTCACTCTTCTACCCATCCCCTTTGCTAAGCTGGCTCTAGCCTTCTGCACATCCCTTGTCCCCTCTGCTCCAGTGTTGGTAACTGTTGTTGCTACTGTGCTCCAAAACTCTGGAACTCCCTGCATCAATCCCCGTGCCTTGCCTTCTCTTTGCCCATCTTCAGATCACACAATACAAGCATCTCCCCCTTTCTCCTTGGCTTGGTATCAAACTACAGCATCGTTAAGCGCTCTGAAATATTGCTCCCATTGAAAGATGGCACTGTATATAAATGCAAGTTGTTATTGTATCATATTTGATTTGGATACAGTTAAGCAAGGTGGTGATTTCCTTATTTGTCAGACTCTGCTGAACAAAAACAATTACATCTGTATATCAAGAAGTTTGGGTGAAACATATCTCCTCCTTTTCACATTATGGTAGGAAATTTTCAAAGCCAGGAATTGAAGTTGAATTTCTTGTGAAAACAGCAGTTTACTTTTGAGCTTGTTAAATGTGTTGAATTCCAGCTGGGGCCTTTCTCAGTGCATAAACAACAACCACAACAACATGCATCAATATAGCGCCCTTCACGTGAAGTAGCATTCCAAAAGAAGAACATTCAATGCAATGTTGAGCCACACACCCAGCAAAGTGAGGAGCATCTTCCCTATTTCCTGATTCATAGATCAGACATTCCGGTTGTGTTTTGCTGCATATTAAACATGCATGTTCGGTACTGAATAATGGATTGCTTTGTGATTAGCAAGCAGTAATCAAATCAAGGGCTTCAGATGATGGTTGTAAACCATAAGAAGCAAATCGCCAGCTCTTTGGAACAGGCATCTAAACCCTGGGATGAGATTGCACAACATCTGTTATTTTAATAGTACTTGCTATGAACTTTATGGGCTGGTTATATCCAGTTTGGGGATTACTTGTGTCCTATTAGCAGCTATAAGCATTGACCATCTCTGACTGCCAGCCTTCATGTTGTGCATAGAATGAAACTGAAGGATTAAAAATTATAACATTGCTCTTGCATCAGTTTGTATTTGCTTGCTGGGAAATATGGCTAGTATGTACAGGTAGAAACCATTCAATTCATTATCCCCTTGAGTGATGTGAAACCATAACTGAAATGCCTCCACGTCATCAGCAACATTACCTCTGGCATCTTCTGCAACCCAACTGACCTGCTCTCTCCCTCTGTTCAGTTAACAACAGTCTGCTTCGCAATCACTGAGCCAATTTATCCTACCGTTGGCAGACAAGCTTGCAGCCATTCTTCCCCACTTTTTGAAACTCCATCCCAGAGACACTCCAACCTGCCCCCTCCCCACTTTCAAAAGTCTCAGGTCTTGCATCATTGAACACGCTTTTGGTTTCCTACCCCACTCCCCACCACCACCCTTCAACTTCCTCCCCCCATTCACCCCTCCATGTGCCAAGACAGCTGTGTAAAGTACTTTGATGCATATTCGTGCTCTGCTGACATTAGTTGGCAGTTCAGTGAGGGGTGAGCATTAGTTGCTGAAATGTGAGTACCAAGGCTTAACAACAAAAATAAAGTTATAGTTGTAATTTGTACTGCATACGGTTAATAGTACACAGTATTATTAAAAAAATATTTAAAATTCCTGTGTATTTACTAAAATTATAGAGAAAATATAGTGAAAAGTGCTATATCAAATGCAAGGATTATTATTATACAACCATCCTGCTGACTATCTAAATTGTTGTCTCTTGTGGTTAGGATGTCATCAGAATGTATCAGTTGTCTGATAATCTTTTAGCACACTTTAAGCTGTCACTTATTCCCTGTGTAGCTATGCTGATAATGATGAATTACCATTGTCTGCTCATAGATGCTGTATCTGCATTGCGTGGAATTACCCTTTATTAATAGCCCATGGACATGGGTCGACAAATGGACTGACAAAGCAGAGAATAACCCCCAGGTTCTTTCAATGTAATTCCCCAGTCAGAGAGTCTGTGGGGAAAACTCTTTACTGAAATAGCATGGTGGCTGCACCAGTACTTTTTTTTCACGTAGTATTGTACCAGCTGCGAATACTACATAGATCTATCTGTCTTATCTACAATGCAGTCTGGTACTTCAGTCAATAAGAAGCTGGCCAGATTGCAGTACTACCTGATCTGAGAGTGGAATCCCGGGTCTATTTGCAAGTTGCACTTGGGCTGTAGATATTATCTGTAGCCTCAGAGCAGCCTGTGCAGTGGAAATCTATGTTTGCTTCTAATGACAAAGGTCAGGGATCTATTCTGGAAGTGGGCGGTCTGAGGAAAAAGGAACAAAAGAAAGTAAAGCTCAATAAAGCCACTGTTGTTCCGATGAACATTTTGAATACATTTCAAAATGTATTCTCCTCACTGTTAATTCCCTTTTACTCAACACAGTCTGTTGAAGCTGCTGGATAACCATTTAGGAAGCTTGGTGCAGGAACACAGGATAAGCAGTGGCTGATGGCTGTGACAGACAAGGGCCCAGTGCCTTAGCAGAGATGGCATTGAGAGATGAAAGTCTGTATGTCGGGGCAGGAGATAACTTCTGTGCCAAATCTGTGCTCAGGGGAGAGGGAACTGTTCTCATATCAATCTACAGTGACTACACCCTAATGTTCTTTCTTCTGTATTCTAGCTTTGCTGACAGTTTCTTTCTGTTCAGAGTGCTAGTACTGTATCCACTTTAATGGGCTATACAATGAGTGCTTCAAAAGTATGTACAGTATTTAACAATCCAAGCCTGCTATACAACCCCCTCCTCCCATCACTTTCAGCCTTAGCAACTCAACCCTGCATTTATTTATCTTTTTGCTTCCTCCCATTATTGGCCACCAGCCGTCGTTCATGCTGCTCCAGCTAAGAGAAGGTTGGCTAGATGCAGATTTATTTCACGACTGCTGTCAGCAGTTCTCTGTGACGGGCTGGCATAAGGCAATTTTGGATCAGGGTGAGATGGACGACGTCCCTTATTTCCTCTCCTAATCCCTTGTGACCCACATGATATCCCATCTGATAGCCCAGTTTACAACTCTTGATGTTTGCGTACTTCAAGCAGCCCCCAGTCAATCTCATCATCTGATGACGGGAGCTAAGTCCTTTAACTGCTTGAACTAGTGGGCTAATCAAAGAGCTTCTGACAATTTACATACAGTAGTCTTCAAGTAAACAGAAACGTTTTTTAATTTTGATGTGGAGTTTCTATGAAAAATCCTTATGTTTCATATGGTCAGTATTGTCTCAAGGAGCTTCACAATGAATTGCTCTCAGTGTAGTCGCCGTATATGTGTGTGCAAATGCAACAGCTACTTTGCAAACAGCAAGGTACCATAAATACAAACAGCCATGAAGCGAATGATCAATTTTATTTGGGGGGATTGTTTTTTTTCATTGAATGTCACAGCAAGGCACCGTGCCTGATTTGCAATGCAACAATTGCATTTATGAAAGATTACAATGTAAAACAGCACTATTACACACTGCATAAAGCAAAGTATACTAGCAGAGTTTACAGGCGAGGTTCATAGTGAGAAAATCAGTATTATCTCTACTTTTTTTATGGTGTGATCCAGATGAGTTTCACTCCCCTGCTCAAGATGTTAAGTAAGTGGGAATCCTGACTGACATGCAGTACATTTATCCTCTCAGGAAACAGTGAGTCATATAGAATATTTGTAACACATATAATCCAAAACATTCTTGTGAACAAATTTAGATTGTGGTGTAGAGCCCAGTATCTTTACTTAGACTTCCTATTTTGTGGTTCAGTGTATTTCATTGTTGTTAACTCCAGTCGAGGTAGCCATATTGTAGTGTTTTATATGCCATCCCTTTAATACTGAGAATAAATTCATGTAACAAATGTCAGAAATAAACTGTATTTTTGTCTTGAGTATTTATAATGGTCTATGTCTGCTTCAGACTAACCTCATAGATAATATCCCTTGTACTGTATTTTGTGAAAGCTTGTTTCGAGTTGATACTTGCACTGTGGATATCCTGCTTTCTAACCCAGACTAGGTAGATATACTATTGAGATCATAACTAGTACTGTACTATGCTGTTGGCTTATAGTTTAACCTCTCCTTTTTACTCTTGAACAATGCTATGCAGAACAGCCTCCCTCTCTCTCTTTCTGTGTCTCACTCTGTTCATCAGTGCTGGTTAAACATTAAGGCTTGCAAATTGTTTCCATACCACAAACACTTTCAGTATCATCAAAGTCTTGTTCACTTATTCATAGATTCATAGATTCATAGAATTTTACGGCACAAAAGGAGGCCATTCGGCCCATCTAATCTGTGCCGGCTCTTTGAAAAGAGCGATTCAATCCCACTGCCATGCCCGCTCGCCATAGCCTAATAGACCTGTTCTCCCTAAATAAAGATCTAATTCCCTTTTAAAAGTTGTTATCGAATCAGCCTCCACCACCTTTTCAGGCAATGCATTCCAGATTCGAACAACTCGCTGAGTGAAAAAAATTCTCCTCAGCTCCCCTCTACTTCGCCTTGAAACTATTTTAAATCTGTGACCACGAGTCACAGATTTGCCCACGAGTGGAAATAGTTTTTCTCTATTTGCCCTGTCAAAACCCCTCATGATCTTATAAACCTCTATTAGGTCTCCCCTCAATCTTTTCTGCTCCAGAGAGAATAACCCTAGCCTATCTAGCCTCTCCTCATAGCTGAAGTCCCTCAATCCTGGCACCATCCTAGTAAATCTTCTTTGTACCCTTTCCAATGTCTTCACATCCTTTCTGTAGTGTGGTGACCAGAATTGTACACAGTATTCCAGCTGAGGCCTCACCAAAGTCTTATAGAGGTTAGTCAGCACTTCCTGACTTTTGTACTCTATACCCCTATTTATAAAGCCTAGTATCCCATATGCCTTCTTAACAGCCTTGTCTACCTGTCCTGCCATCTTCAACGAGTCACTAACACAAATCCCCAGGACTCTCTGTTCCTTCACACCATTTAAAATTGTACTATCTAGCCTATATTGCCTCCCTTCATTTCTTCTCCCAAAATGCATCACCTCACACTTCTCTGCATTAAACTTCATCTGCCATGTGTCTGCCCACTTTACCAATTTGTCTATATCCTCTTGCAGATGGCTACTATCCTCCTCACTATTTACTATTCTCCCTAACTTAGTGTCATCTGCAAACTTGGAAACTGTACTCCGTACACCCAAGTCCAGATCATTGATGTAGATTACAAACAGCAATGGTCCCATAACTGATCCCTGTGGCACACCACTGCTCACTTCCCTCCAGTCTGAAAAACAGCCGCTCACTACAACTCTCTGCTTTCTGTCTCGCAGCCAGTTGTGGATCCACGCTGCCACTGTCCCTTTTACGCCATGGGCCTTTAATTTCCTAATAAGTCTCTCATGTGGCACTTTGTCATACTCGAGCACTGAGTACTCATCATAAAATACAGAGCAAGAGGAAACTGTAATTGAAACCATTGCTTCCCGTTTAGTGTTTAGCAGCAGGCTTTTGGTCTCCCATGCCAAAGAAAATCACTCATATCTGGAGAAGTCATTGGTTTGCTGGCCTTCCATCACATGAGTTAAAAGAGAAACTGTGTGAACAGAGTGGAGAACATGAGCATTGAATCCAGCCTAAATTCCACTGTATTTGCATTTGTGGCAAAATTGCATCTTTTTTTAATGCAATAGCAGCACAATCTCAAAACTACAAAAACTTTGAGATTGAAAGATATTTACAGTATTAGTATATCTCAAATATCTGTAACTATGAACCTTTACAATTTCTTCGATGTTTAAAGTAGCATATTAACTTCTAAAAAAAGCTTTTGTTGAGAGGAGAGTGGGAAATATTCCAATCAGGTACAGTAGTACAGTATTAGATTTTCCTTGAAAGAGAATATACAGAACAAGTTTTATGTAAAGGCAGGTGAATTTTATGCCCACAAACTACAACAACTTACAACAACTTCGATTTATATAGCGCCCTCCACGCCGGACGGCATCTCAGAGCGCTTAAGTAGTAGTAAGTAGTATAAACTAGTATCAAGACAGAGTCCATGAACTCTTTGAAAAGAGAATCAAAGTGCTTGAAAGGGGGAATTTTACATTTAAACAGAGTGAGTTGGATGTGGGATTAGATTAGATGGCTCAACCTGTGAAAAACACTAGCACTGACATGATGGGTCAAATTGCCCATTTACTACTAATAATAATCCTTGCATTTGATACAGCGCTTTTCACATCTTCTGGACATCTGAAAGCACTTCACAAAATATACCGTAAAGTTAATTGACTGTATATTTGTGGGCGAAACGCAACAGCCGATTGCTCACAGCGGTGTCCCACAAACAGTCATGGATTGAAATGACTATTTAATTTTTTTAAAATTTGTTGAGGGATTATTACCAGCCGTGTGGAGTAAGGAAAGTTGTCCAAGGTTTCGCCCTGCTTGGAATTGAACCTAGGTCTCTCGCTTGCTAGGCGAGTGCTCCAACCACTGAGTTACAGGACTTCAGATTTCTATGCTATAACATTCCACAATTTTATATGTCTAAGTATAAAGAGACATTTGAAAGGGAAACAGGTTAGCATCTCACTTGGGATTTGGGATAATCACTGTGCCACATTTTACTTGTAATTTTTTGAATTACATAATTCTTCATAAAATGTCTGCCAACTTTGCCCCCTGCTCTGTTCACCTTCATCTGGTTGTCCAGAAGATAATTTGAACTCATTTGATCCGTCTACTGGGTTATGGTTCTATAAACTCCTTCCAGGACTTTGAGTGTGATGTGTAGAATGTCAGCATGTTATTCAACTGCAGATCACCGTGGATTAGACAAACTTTATGTTCATTTACATAACAGTTATTCAGTGCTGCCTTGGGCCATCCTCCTGATGTGAAAGGCACTATGTAAATTTGCTGCTGTCCTGCTAACTCAACACTGACTGAGAAATGAACGTTAGAGGACTTTATGATTTACGTATTTACTAATTAAACAAATTGAGCAAACAGGATCACAAAATTAGTTACGAAGCCCCTTCGGCCTATCTGATCTCATCATTCCAGAATACCATTTCACCATTTCACCATTTCACTGCCCTCCCAACAAAGCATTAAACTGTTTTCAAAATTAGACCTGTGTCTTGGCCTCAACCACCATTTGTGACAACCTGTTCCAGTCATTAAGTATCCTATAAAGAAAAACTTCCTCCTTGTGGGCCTCCCCAACTCTTCCCTCCACAAACTGCAAATCATCGAAAGCTCCTCATTCCTCAAAGGATCAAATTCAAGATCTTTGTCCTCACTTTCAAAGCCCTCCACAGCCTTGCCCCCTCCTATGTCTCTGATCTGCTGATCCCCATGCAACCTGTCTGCTCAGCAGGCTCTGGTCTGCACCATATCTCCTGCCTGATCCGCTCTACCATCGGCGGCCGGGCCTTCAGTCTCTCTGCCCCTACGCTTTGGAACTCCATCCCACAATCCCTTTGCATTGCTCCCTTCTTTGCCTCTTTCAAGTCTGGTCTCAAGACCCTCCTCTTCGACTGTGCCTTCAGTCGCCATCCTACCTCTCTGCCCTCCATCATCCCGACCCTGCCCCCCGCTCCCCACAAATGCTCAGATTCTGATCCCCGATTGTTCAGTGCCTTGGGACGTCCTCCCAAAGTGAAAGGTGCTCTACAAATGTAATTTTGTTGTTGTTCTTCCTGGTGTCCATCCCCAAATTGCTTTTTATAACAGTAACCTATGTCCTTTTGCTAGAGTATTGTTTGGGTTTACTTTTTCAATCCTGTTTAAATTTTATACCCATCTGTAAGGTCCCCTCTGAGACATCTTTTAGCAACACTTAGAGAAATAGTGGGATTCGCTATGAATCATCTTATTTGAATAAATAAAAAGTGCTTCAATCAGATGTCAGTGTCTTAACAACAAACATATTTTCATCTAGAAATGTACGTCTGTCCAGGATCCGATACCTTTAATATTTTTAATAAAATATGTGAATTTTGTTAACATGTTTAAACAATTTAGCGGGCCAAATTTTAATGTTTCTATACATTGTGTCACTCTTTCTAACTTGTAAAACGTATCACATTAATGCAAGTGTCCATCAAGAGAATGTTTGGAAATAAAAGATTGCTATTGAAACAGGGCCACAAACTAATAAGTTCAAAACTTTTCATGTTTCCTTGAATAAGTTAGTACGAATAGGATTTCATTGTTACTAAATCATGTTAAGCCTATCCTGTGTTATGGGCTAGATACAATCACATCATTGTTTGTTCTGCCACTCAGCTTCCCTTTTGTCTCTTGAACTGAAGTCAGAAATTATGCTTTGGGAAAATGTGCTTACATTTTTGAAAAAGTACCAAAATATTGTACAAACTATCCTTGTTTTCTTCCATTAATGATTCAAATGAATGAATATTTTTGCAAGATGACCAGCGCTCTGTTTTGCGGGGTGCATAGAATTTGAAGCATTTCTGAAATTGATGCATAATGTCAAAGGTTTGCTTACAGTATATATGTGTGGGTTTGCTACATGGGTTTGCTATGCAAAGACTGATTTTCTGACAATGCATCCCTAAAGGGCACCAGTGTTCTGTATCGGCTCGATTGATCATCTATGGAATTTTTGGTTCCCTGGCACAATCTTTGGCATGCTTTCTGATTTGTGCATTCAAGTGAAACGAGAAAATGATAACATTTTAAAAATTACAGGAGTTTCGCTCACTGAGCTAATCCCTTCACCAGAGCTCCATGCCCGAATTTCAAATCCCTGAACTTTTTCCCTCATATGTGCATTTCTCACCTCAAGGCTCAACTATGGAAACTTTCACCTTGTCAGCTTTCCCAACTCTTCCTTCCACAAACTGCAGATCATCCCTAACTCTGCAGTTCGTGTCCTCTCCAGCACGAGACTCCGTGACCCCATCACCTCCACCCTCACCCGGCTCTACTGGCTCCCCATCCTTCAGAGGATAGAATTCAAGATCCTCTTCCTCATTTTCCACAGCCTTGCTCCTCCTACCTCTCTGACCTCCTATCAACCTGTCTACTTCCCCCGTTCAGCAGGCTCTGACCTACTCCATGTATCCTACCCAACCCGCCCTACCATCGGTGGCCACCTTTCAGCCTCTTTGACCGCACCTTTTGGAATTCCATTCCACAATCCCTTCACCTTGCTCCCTCCCTTGCCTACTTCAAGGCCGGAATGAAGACCCTCCTTTTCGACAGTGCTTTCAGTGCCTACCTCTCTGCCCTCCCTCATCCCATCCCTGCCCCCTCCCCCATGTTCGGTTCTTGTTCCCCAACTGTTCAGCGCGTTGGGATGTACTCCTGACGTGAAAGATGGTCTATAAAAGTAATTCTGTTGTTGTTCTCATTTATTTTGTATTTCTTGAAATACTCATTCAATTACATTTTAAGTATTGGAAGCATGGATATAAAAGCATATAATAATAATAAAAATAATCCTTGCATTTGATATAGTACCTTGTCATGTATTTGAGAAATCTCAAAGCAATTAATAGAATATACTGTAAAGTGAATTGACTGTACATTTTGTGGGCAAAACGTGGCAGCCATATGTGCACAGCAGTGTCCCATAAACAGTTGTAGATTGAGTGACCAAATTAATGTTTAGCTTTAGTTTGGTTTCGAGGCAATTTTTGCCCCTGGAAAAGCAATTCACCAATAGACTAACAACTGGCTTCCTACTTACTGCTGGGTAAACAGAAGCATGTGGAATAAGGAAACTTGCCAAATGTTTCGCCCTGCCCATGAATTGAACCTGGGTCTTCTCACTTGCAAAATAAACCAGAAAATACTAACATTTCTGGAACTTGCTTCATAGATGAGTAATATTGCAGTGGGTTAACTCTGCCCTTTCACCTCTGGCTCTTAGTTTTGAATCCAATCCAGACTGTTATGTAACTGTTCACTTCTGTCTTTTAGGGAGTGAATGAGTTTGTGAAGTTTCAAGTCCTGGTGGACACAAGCCCACAACACAAGACTCGGTACAAATTGACTCTGAACTAGCAATCTTTTGTGGAGAAAGGTGGAACAGAATCCTATTGTGTGAAATCGAAAACTGATATGGGTTCTCTAGGGGATCTACTTCTGAGATTAAGAAACAAAGTGAAAGGAAGGGGTGTGGGGTAGGGTGGACAGGGAGCATTCCTCTGTATTCCTCTGTATTCTGACTTGAAAATACTTGATATTATCCCATTGCTCAGCAATGATATCACTCAGCTAGGACAAAACAATACACCGAAAATATGTTCATTTTTACATATGATAGTGCAAAGGTAGGATTTCTAACTGGATTCCTGAATAACTGAACAAATTTAGGATCCATTTTGATATTAAAAATGGTTGTTATTATTAGACCCAGCTTGGTTCCAAAACACTTATTTCCACGCCTAGGGATGTCCTACCGACATCAAAGTCACTATACAAATGTAATTTTCAGTATTTTGTTTTATTACCTGGGAATGCACAAGTCTAGAGAGGCTACATTTGAAGAGAAGGAATCTAAAAGAGTACAGAGAAAGAGCAGGAATTGGGTAATTAGCTCTAGTGGTGAGCTGGCATTACTTAGGCTTGGTGGGCTGAATACCCTCTTCCTATATGTTAATTTTTATGATTGATTCTATGATTCTAATTGCTTAGTGCTAAATTAACACTCTCTCACTCTATTTCAAAACCTGCCAAAAAAAAAATTCATTAATTGTGCCTTCAACCACATCTCCCTAGCCCCCTAACTTGAGTCAGTCTTTATAAAGCATTATCGAGATATTCATTCTCATTATGTGAAAGCAAATATAAGTACAAATTATTGTATAATTATTGTATTATTTTTTCATACAATGTTATTGGGATTTGTATATATACATTCCACTGGAGGTCAGACAGCAGTAGATTAACCAGATATAACCTATCAATCTATGTGAGAATAGATCAAATAGGCAGATTAGAATGTAGGACTTTGTGCGTTTGATATTGCACAACTCTTGTACAAAAGACCATAGATCGGTATGAATAATAATAATCCTTGCATTTGTTGAGTGCCTTAGCAAATTGCTGAGATGCTTCAAAGCACCTCACAGGATACATTGTAAAGTGGTGTCATCATTGTGTGTGTTTTGGGGGCAAAGGTGGCAACCAACGTGTGCACAGCAATGTCCCGAAAACAGCTCAAAAGTGAGTGACAATGTTATTCAAGGGGATTGTTGGTCAAGACTGGTTAAAAACTCTGAAATGTTATGGAGTAGCATGTAGTTATATCTGGTTCTGCCAAATATTCGTATTGCCCAGTTACATTTATTTGTACTGCACCTCAAGCTTAGATTTAATGTAATTGTCATGTCAAATTGCCCCGGAAAATGTGGTGTAGCTCCGTTATTGAAGGCGTTAATTCAATTGTGAACTACACTCCTGGAAATATCTCAGGAGGAATCGAATGATTGCCTCAGCTACAGTATAAATCAGGTCTGAGCAGCAGCCAATTTCAAAGCGCTTTAAAACTTTAAAAAGTTTAACTAAATGTTCTTGGGCAAGCTGTTAGAAGTGTAAATCAGGCTTCTGAATCAGAGGGATAATGAATTGGTCCAGCAGTTTAAATGTAACATTAAAGGAAATCTAGACATCTCAGAGGGACTTACTGGAGATATAAAAAATATCAAATAGGATTGAAAACGTAAACCAGAAACAATACGCCAAAGTATGTGAGTATGTAAGTTTGCGGGACATTTGCAAATAGGCTCACCCACACTCACAAAATACACAATCATTGCACTTTACAGTACATTCTATGAAATCCCTAGGGCTATCTTCCTGCCATGTAAGGTGCAATATCAAATATAAGGATTATTATTGTTGCTGATTAAAAAACCCTGAATTTCTTTGCACAGAAGCTCATCAATAGTTGGAAATCAGTTACCAGGAAGAGTGATAGAGGCCAGGACTGTGGACTTGTTTAAGAAGCAGGTTTATAAATCAAAGGAGGACATTGGATTATCATTATGAAATGTTGGTTCAAAAGGTTTTCTTCATCTGAACTTTTCGTGAACTAACTTCAAATGATATTTTAGAGATTATTAATATCTGCTGATAAAAGCATCTCACCAAAATGCTTCTTCACCGAGATTTAAAAAAATGGTAGGCTATGTTATTTCATTGAGTCCTTTTCTGCATATTCAAATCCCTCCATGGCCTGCTCTGCCCTACCTCAGTGACCTCAGTTCTGCTTCATGTCTTCGCCTGCTCCTGGTTCTTGCTGCTCCATGAAATATGCCATAATTTACAATTGCTAAATGTAATTGACTTCTAGTTTGTTGCAGAAATCTCCCACTATTCTCAAAGGTTAAAACACTGCAAAAGTGGAGAGTCACAGACAGTTTATTTACAATCCTCCATGGAGGTCTCAGTAGTCCTGAATCAGGTAGGTTTGCAGTACTCCTGGGTACTGTTGATGATGGACCAACCAGTTTAGCTAATTGCCAGGACTTAGAGAAGTGAGTCAGTCATGGAGGGAGGTGAAATTCTTCCCACTTGGCTCCTAATAACTTTTCAATGCAAAATACTACTGGATAAATTGGTCCCAGGTTGAGAAGTACATAAGAATATAAGAATTAGGAGCAGGAGTAGGCCATTTGGCCCTTCGAGCCTGCTCCGCCATTCAACAAGATCATGGCTGATCTTCTCACCTATCTTTGATTACCTGCTTTATCCCCATATCCCCGATCCCTCTATTTTTCAAAAATCTATCAGTCTCAGCCTTGAAAATGTTCAAGGGCTGAGCATCTACAGCCTTCTGGGGTAATGAATTCCATAAATTCACTACCTTCTGAGTGAAGAAATGTTTCCTCAACTCTGTTCTAAAAGGCTGACCCTTAATTTTAAAACTGTGACCCCTGGTTATAGATTCTCCTACCAGGGGAAATAGTCCCTCAATGCCTACTTTATCTAGCCCTTTAAGAATCTTATATGTTTCAATAAGATCCCCCCTAATTCTTCTGTACTCTAGAGAATACAGCCCTAGTTTATTCAACCTATCCTCATAGGTCAGTCCCCTCATCCTAGGAACTAACCTGTGAATCTACGCTGCACTCCCTCTAAGGCAAGTATGTCCTTTTTTAAATAAGGAGACCAAAACTGCACACAATACTCTAGGTGCGGTCTCACCAAAGCCCTATACAGTTGCAGCAAGACTTCCCTACTCTTATACTTTAAACCTTTTGAAATGAATGCTAGCATGCCGTTCGCCTTCTTAGTTGCCTGCAAACTAACTTTTTGGGACTGATGTACAAGGACACCCAAATCCCTTTGAATACTAACACTATCTAATTTCTCCCCCTCTAGAAAATAATCTATTATTTTATTCTTGCTAGCTAGGTGAATAATTTCACACTTGCTAACATTGAATTCCATCTGCCACCTACTTGCCCACTCCCCTAATCTATCTATATCTTGTTGCAATCTTTTTGCATCATCCTCAGAGCTCACTCTGCTACCTAGTTTAGTGTCATCCGCAAATTTAGACACGTTACATTCAATGTTCTCATCTAGATCATTGATGTAAATAGTAAATAGCTGAGGCCCAAGCACTGATCCTTGTGGCACTCCACTAGTTACATCCTGCCAATTCGAGAATGATCCATTTATCGCTACTCTCTGCTTGCTTTCTACCCGATAGCCAGTTCTTCTATCCATGTTAATATTTTCCCATTAATCTCGTGGGCCTTAATCTTGAGTAACAGCCTTTTGTGTGGCACCTTGTCAAATGCCTTCCTAAAATCCAAATATACCACATCTACTGTGCTAGATGGGGATAAGGGGTTCCCCCTTATGCAACGTGCTGGATACATCCTCAAATAATTCTAAAAGATTAGTCAAGCATGACTTCCCTTTTGTAAAGCCATGTTGACTCTGCCTAATCTTTTTATGGTCTTCAAGGTATTCCATAACTACGTCTTTTATTAAGGACGCAAGAATTTTCCCTACAACTGACGTCAGACTAACTGGTCTATAGTTTTCCATATTTTCTCTCCCACTCTTCTTAAATAGTGGTGTTACGTTTGCAATCTTCCAATCAATGGGGACTTTTCCAGTATCCACAGAATTTTGGAAAATTATAGACATGCCATCCACTATCTCAGTAGCCACCTCCTTTAAAACTCTAGGATGCAGGCCATCCGGTCCAGGGGATTTATCAGTTTTAAGACCTGACAATTTACCTAGAACCATCTCTTTACTAATATTAATCTCCCTAAGTTGCTTGCTAGCATCGTCTTCTTGGTTCCCCTCTATTTTTGGTACGTTTCCAGTGTCTTCTACGGTGAAGACTGTAGAAAAATACTTGTTTAATGACTCTGCCATGTCTTTGTCCCCTATTATAATTCCTCCAGTCTCAGCCTGTAATGGACCCACATTCACCCTCGCTAGCCTTTTCCTCTTTATATATCTATAAAACCTCTTGCAGTCTGTTTTTATGTTCTTTGCTAGTTTGCCCTCATAATCTATTTTCTCCCTTTTGATCAATTTTTTGGTCCTCCTCTGTTGTTCCCTAAAGTTCTCCCAATCCTCGGGTAGAAGTACAAGGAAGCATATCAGTATTTTGTTATTCATCATTTTAACTTGTTAGCTCCAGGAATGTTTAGGATTGCCAAAATGTGGCACTTACCAACAGCTACCCCAAATCTCTGGGATTAGATTAGTAAATTAGTGCACGCTCCCCACTATTACAACACCTTGTGTTTATTTTGCGCCTTCCCTGACAGAATTTAACAACGAGTTGGGGTGAATGGGGAGATGACCATAGTCACAGTCGAAGACGGGCAAAGTGAAGGACGGTTAAGGCAGAAAGTTCCAAACTAAAGATTCAGAAAGGATTACTAAATAGTAAATCCTCTCAACAACCATCTACTTTTGAGCTTGTACATCAACATATCAACATATCAGTTTACCAAGAATTCAATATTTACAATCTTTTGCGGCTCCTGTTAGAACGTATTTGCTTCCACACAAAAAAAAATGTTTGGCAAACATGTTTCCATTCTCAGAAAAGTGTCCCTTTAAACAGATATGGAGATATGCATGGGTTTGCTTGCGTTTTTATTCAACAATCTGGGGGGTTTGCAGCAGCAGAAATCTAAAACTAAAACATTGATCCTAATCAGAACAGAAGTTTAATTTTCCAGTGGCTTTGGTCAGATCTTTGTGTGCTATAACATTTTTGCAATCTGCTCAAAGACTATTTCTTAGCTCTCAGAGATGCCTCTGCTTTCCTCTTTGAGAAGTTGTGCTCCCCTGTGCTGTGTGTCAGTATCTATTTTTCTTCCTCACTTGTGCACATAGCATGAAGGAGTCAAAAGTAATGAAGCCAAAGTTAATCTAGTCAATGCCATATACTTATTTCAAGAATCAGCAGCAGAGGGTTTGGAGAAGTTTCTGATTATTTTGAAACGAAGATATCTGATTGATTATTTTGAATCAAACATATAATAGATAATTCCCAGCGATCACATATTCCCTTGAGGAATAAAAATACTATGGGAAAAGTGGTTCAACCATCGCTAACTAGAGAAGTTAAGGAAAGTATAAAATTAAAAGAAGAAGCCTATAATACTGCCAAACAAAAAGCAGTAACGCTGAGAATTGAGAGGGCTTTAGAAACCAGCAAAGAAAAACCAAAAAACTGATTAAGTGGGAGAAAATGAAATATGAAGGTAAACTAGCTAGGCACATAAAGACAAATTGTAAGAGTTTTTACAAATACTGTACATAAAGAGGAAGAGACTATCAAAAATGAATATAGGTCCATTGCAGACAGAGACGAGAGAACTTAATGGGAATAAAGAAATGGCAGAGTCATTAAACAAATATTTTCTTTTATCTTCATGGTAGAAAACACTGAAAATTTACTGAAAATCGAGGGGGATTGGCAAGAGGCTAATGTTAGTGAGGAATTTCAAGAAATTAACATCAGTAAAGAAATAGTACTAGAAAAATTGATGGGGTTAAAAACTGATAAATCCCCCGGACCTGATGGCCAGCAGCCTAAGGTTTTAAAAGAGTTGGCCGCAGAGATGGTGGACTTTGTTTTTGATCTTCCAAAATTCCTTGGATTCTGGAACGGTTCTCATTGATTGGAAGGTTGCAAACGTAATACCACTATTTAAGAAGGGTGGGAGAGAAAAAATGGGGATTATAGACCAGTTAGTCTGACATTGATGGTAGGGATGTCTTCATGGGGGACTTAGAAAATCATAACATGATTAGAACATAAGAATTAGGAGCAGGAGTAGGCCATTCGGCCCTTCGAGCCTGCTCTGCCATTGAATAAGATCATGGCTGATCTTCTCACCTAACTCTGATTACCTGCCCTATCCCCATATCCCCTAATCCCTCTATTTTTCAAGGCAGAGTCAACACAGCTTTAAAAAAGGAAAATTATGTTTAACAAATATTTTAGAGTTTTTTGAGGATATAGCTAGCAGGTTAGGTGGGGGGAACTAGTAGATGTAGTATATTTGGATTTTCAGAAGGCATTCGATAAGGTGCCACATAAAAGGCTGTTACATAAGATTAGGGCCCATGAAATTAAAGGTAATACAGTATATTAGCATGGAATGGAGAGTGGCTATCAGGAAAAAAACAGAGAGTAGGGATAACTGGTCCTTCTCAGATTGGCAGGGTGTGACTAGTGGAGTGCCACAAGGATCAGTGCTTGGTCCTCAAGTATTTACAGTCTATATCAATGATTTAGATAAGTAAATAGAGCTTAACATATCTAAATTTGCGGATGATACAAAACTAGGTGGGAGAATAAGCTGTGAAGATGACACAAGAAGAATTCAAAGGGATATAGACAGGCTAGGTGAGTGAGCAAGAAGGTGGCAGATGGAGTATACTGTGGGAACGTGTGAAGTTATTCACCATGGAATTAAAGGTAATAATCCTAGGATCCATTATTGTGAAGCACTCTGAGACACTGTCAGGCGTGCAGGGCACTATATAAATCAAAGCTATTGTTAATATATTAACAAGGAATGGAGAGTGGCTATCAGGAAGAAAACAGAGAGTAGGGATAAACGGTCCTTCTCAGATTGGCAGAAGTAGAAAAACAAATGATTTTCTAGAATGCTAATGGCAAATTGGCGTTCATTGCAAAAAGTTAGTGTACAAGAGTAGGGAAGCCTTGCTAAAATTGTATAGGGCCTTGGTGAGACTGCACCTAGAATATTGTGTGCAGGTTTGGTCTCCTTATTTAAGAAAGGACATACTTGCCTTACTCGCTGCAGCATAGATTCACGAGGTTGGTTCCTGGGATGAGGGGGTTGACCTATGAGGATAGGTTGAGTAAACTAGGCCTATATTCTCTAGAATATAGAAGAGTTAGGGGTGATCTGATAGAAACTTATAAGATTCTTAAGGGGCATGATAGAGTAGACAATGTGAGACTGTTTCCCCTAATTGGAGAATCTAAAACTGGAGATGATAGTCTCACATTAAGAGTCACCCTTTTCAAACAGTTGAGTTGAGGAAATATTTCTTCATTCAGAGGTAATGAATTTATGGAATTCTCTACCCCAGAAAGCAGTGGATGCATACTCAAGACTGAGATTGATAGATTTCTAAAGGATAGTGGGATTAAGGGGCTGGTAAATGGAATTAGGTTAGAAGATCAGCCATGATCTTATTAAATGACGGGGCAGGCTCGAGAGGCCGAATGGCCTAATCTTGCTCCTATTTCTTATCTTCTTATGTTCTTATCTGTATGGTCAACGCTTAGTTTCTATCCGTTACATAGGACATTTTTGCATCCATGATCAAGATTGCATGTGTTTAAAGAAAATCCACGACCATCTTCTCGGGGCAAACTTAGATGAACAAACAATGCTGGCCCTGACAGCATTGCACACATCCTGAGATAAGATTTTTTTAAAAATATTCAAACAGTGTTTTCAAGTATCTTCCATCTGAATTCTGGTCTACTGGTTTGACAAAGTGTACATCACCTTAAACTGAAAATAATGCCCAATAATAATCCCTCCCCAAAAAACACAATAATAAAATCGGTAATTTAAATCCACGACTGTTTGTGGGCTACTGCTGTGCGAAATTGGCTGCCGTGTTTCGCCCACAAATATATAGTCAATTCACTTTACAGTATATTCTGTGAAGCGCTTTGAGACGTCGATAAAATGTGAAAAGCGCTATATCAAATGCAAGGATTATTATTATTATAACTGTTCATAGTCTGTCCACAAGTACAATTTTTTGGATTGGATGTAGCACCTTATCAAGTCAACACGCTCTTCACAGAGTTTTTGGTTAAAGTACTGAATATTTGTAGGCAAGTTCTATCCAATCCATGGAATAATCAAGCTCTACGGAATACTACCCTGCGTGATGGATGCTACATAAATGCAAGTTGTTGTTGTTGTTACTTCTTTATAAGTATTATCTTGCCAATAATCTGTATTGAATTTTGTTTGCCAGCCCATGTGCAGAGCCAATTAAGCTGTCTTTGTAAGACATTTGCTGCCTCTTCTGATTGCACAGTTCCTCCTGAATGAACTGTCTCATGTTCGAGTGCCTGGAAAAAACAATGCGCTTTCAATTAGCAGCAACACAAGAAGCCCAATCCATCTTTTCTTTCCTTCAGATAAGCTGCTGGCGTGAAAGAAAAAGTATTGAAGGGCTTATGAGAAAGTAAAATAAATTGCTTAGTCTCACCTAGTGAAGACAAACACAGCTGTGTAATGGGAACAGCTGTTGTTTCTGTTCATGGTGAAAATCACTGAGTTTGTACAGGTCCATAGACTTACTGCTTCTTTGTGCTGAACAATTAGATACAGCAGTGTGCCTTTGCCAGCCTTAAGCAATAATTTCCAAATGGCTTGTACATTGTTTCTAATTTGTTTACCCTGTGGTGTTTGAACAGATGAATGGGTTTTGGAAGTGCCTTTTGTTTACCGGGTGTTTGAACTGCACAGTGTGACGCCAAGGTTCACTGCCAGCCTCAGCCTCTGCCAAAGGTCTGGCCTGAGGTTGGCAGCTCATTGTATAGGAATGAAAAGTTCTTGATTCTATTCAAATCTCATTGTTCAGTCCTGTGGCTAGTCTGGGTAAACAGAATTACCTTGACGAAATAACCAATAAAAAACAATGCTGCTGTTATTATTTCAATATGAAAAGGACTACAGCGCTTAATAAGTCAATCCTTGTTCTTTCTTTGCAAATTTTGTACCCCTCTTCCAAAGACATTTGACTCCTGTTTTCCTTCTATTGTGGTTACACAGGCTCCCTCTGCTACCTTACCAAAGTGGCTATTATTTACGTGAACCCTGACAGTGATTGTCAGCAATCTATTCAACCTCAGGGGCATTATAGCCAAGCCTGATCCAGTCATCATCCATCAGCAACATATATATATATATATATATATTCACATTCTGGATTGTGATCTTCCCTGAAATTTCTCATGTTCTTAAGCATAGGAGTGATAATAATAATAATCCTTTCATTTGATATAGCGCTTTTCACATCTTCTAGATGTCTCAAAGTGCTTCACAGAATATACTGTAAAGTTAATTAACTGTATATTTGTGGGCAAAATCCAGCAACCAATTGCCCACAGCAGTGTCCCACAAACAGCCGTGGATTGAAATGACCAATTGATGAACCCAGGTCTCTCGCTTGTAAGGCAAGTGCTCTAACCACGGAGCTACAGAAATCTGCGAATATACCTAATTGCTTAACTAAGATTGAATTAAAGACTGATTTCCTAATTTCTGCCCAATCTTAAATTCAGGCAAACCTTGACCGGCAGGTCAGGGCGAAACCTTGGTTAAGTTTCCTTACTCAGCACACCTGATAATAATCTCTTAAAAAAAACAATAATAAATTGGTCACTCAATCCATGGCTATTTGTGTGACACCGCTGTGTGCAATTGGCTGCCGTGTTTCACCCATAAGTATACAGTCAATTCACTTTACAGTGTATTCTGTGAAGCTCTTTGAGACATCTAGAAGATGTGAAAAGCTCTACATCAAATGCAAGGAGTATTATTATTATCATTCCTAAATACCAAGCACTAAAAAATTGACTTCCAAATTAAGGCTGAATTTAAAATATCATACTTTCTTAAATTTCAGGAAATAAGAAATGTTGGGTCACTGGAGCAAGCACTCTGACTGCTATTCCCTGTCCCTAACACTATTGTACTGAGACCAATTGTAATGGTCCATCTCCTGCCTCTGCTGAGATAACTGTTTTCAGATGGTGCAACAACAACAACAAAATTACACTTGTATAGCGCCTTTCATGTCACGAGGACATCCCAATGCGCTGGACAGTCATTGTTTCAGACCCGAGCTGGTGTCATGGATGGGGAGGGTGAAGGGAAAGGGTGGGGATTTGGGGTGACCGATGTGCAATACATGATATAAAACAACTGACACAGCTAAAATAATCATAAAACAAGAATTCATTTCCATTGAACGGCTAAATATTATCAGTGTCGTGGGAAATTAGCTGAATGGAACTGAAGATTAGAGCAAAATACAGTTTATCTTTGGATCTGCCCAGATGTAGAATCTTCATAGTATTACTGCAGGGAGGAACAAGAGCAAGTCGCTTATAACATTTCCATGAAATTTGAAGCGAATCATAATTAAATTTCTTGGCCTGTCCTGCCCACTGTTTTTTCCCATACACTCTGGCAGGTTGGCACACACTAGGGATAGTGCTGAATTAAGTAAATCTGCTCTATGGATTGATTTGCTAATGTTGTCCTGAGTTTAACAGTAAATTGGCATTAACAGCATTTTAGTCTCTTGTGGTGATGTTTCTGTCAGAGATGAACCATGTTATATTAAAATTGCTATAAAATGGTGCAGTTACTTTTCCTCCGCTGAATGCCAGAGCAGTTTTAGGTGGATTTTTAATTAATTTTATTCATTTCAAAGCTGCTAAGAGCACTTCCCTAATAATAAAATGCATCATGTGTAATCCATTTTTGCATGAAAATGTGCCCATTGAACTGTTCAAAGCGCAATGCTTGAGGTATAAAACACAACGATTTCTAACAGGATTCCTCAATAGGGAATCTGAGCTGCAAATGAGAATGGAGATTCCGGAGCAGGTTTCCTGTTGGCTGGTGCAACATTTCTACAGGTTCCAGCTCAGAATTCCATCTACTTTTAACTCGCTAAACCAATTTGTCATAAAATGTAAGTTTTATTAGTTTTGCTGATCTGGGCTTACAGATCCGAGATGCTATGCTGCGTTAAGGGCACTATATAAATGCAGGATATTGTTATAGTTGTTGGTCTAGCTGAGACCTGGTGAAATTTCAGGTCTCTCATTTGTGATTCTGAAGCCCCCGAAGAATTCTGGAAAAACTGTTTTTTTTAAAGGATGATTCTCCGATTGTCAGTAAGTTTAGTGACCTTGACAGATAAGTAACACCAATAACTTGCAATATTGTGCCCCTCACACAGGGTAGTGTCCCAGAGCATTTGAACTACATGCTATTCACTACGGGACAGAAAATTGACCAATCTTGGCAGTACGTGCCTGTAAGACTTCCATCTCTCATTTAAACCAGGCCCCATCTACCTGCTCAGCTAAAGATGCCACGACACTGCTTAAAAGAGCAGAAATTCCTTAAGGCCACAATCCTTCAGGTGAATTGATGATTCACTTTATGTCTGTGTATGGACTTTGCTGTAGGCAAATTACTTGTTTACACCATCAAACACTACATTTGACCCTAACTCTAACTAATTACTTGTGAAGTGAACTAATTACTTTTGACATGACAAAGGGTTATAAAATGCATGTTCTTTATGAAGTACTGGTGGTGGCATTCATTTTCAATATTTCTATGGAAATATCTGATTGTTTAATCAATCCAGAGAAAGGTTGTCTGTATAATACAATACAAAATTACAGTTGTAAAGCACCTCTCACAATCAGGAGGACGTCCCAAAGTGCTGAACAGTCAGTGATTGGGACCCGAGTGGGGAGAGTTGAGATCAGTGAGGATTGAGGGCAGAGAGGGTAGCCGAAGGCACTGTTGAAGAGAAGGGTCTTGAAGCATGCCTTGAAGGAAGCAAGGGAGGGAGGGAACAAGGTGGGATGGAGCTACGGAGGGTGGGGGCTGAGAGGCTGAAGGACCAATCGCTTATGGTGGGGTGTGCCGGGCAGTGGACATGGAGCAGGCTGGCGCCTGCAGATCGGATTGAGAGGACAGGTTGATAGGAGTTACTAGGTCGGAGAGGTAGGTAGGGGCAAGGTCATAGAGGGACTTGAAGGTGAGGACGAGAATTTTGTAGTGGTGTTTCTCATTTCTTTGATCAGATATCAGGCTCAGATTTTAGCGTACAGCAACATTGAAAACAATAAGATATTAGACATGGCAGTACAGTATTTCTTCACATACTGAATAATTGATGACAGGAACTGAGGCCAAGACACATTTCACAAACAGCATGGTGTTGTAATGGGAGGATGAGATGAAATGGGACAATGATCCTCCTTCATACGAATCTCTCTTATGATCTTGTGTTTACTGTATGTCTGCTATGTTTGACATTGTTAGCTTCTATCAGCTTCTTGTAACAAGAACGATTATAGGTTTAAGCTTATTCATTTCAGATAATTAGAAGTGTTGGTTAAAATGTTTCAGAAAAGCAATACTGTTGGATTGCTCAATAGGCGACCGGAATTCTAATGCCAATCATTGCAAAAAATTGGCTCATTCGGAAACAGACTGTCTCAGACAAAAGAAAACCTTTACACACCAACATATCACCCTGACAGTAACCAGAAATGGCTCCTCTTCATCTACACTATGACTGAGTCAGATTCCGTGCTCTGTACCCACACTCTGCAAACCAGGTTGTTTATGTTTTTTGGATCAAAATGCGTGTCCGCCACCATGAGGTGAAATCACAAATGAACAAAAGGAGAGGTTCAGAGATTTAATTTTACACAGAGGGTTGTTAAAATATTGAATGCTTTACTGCAGCTGGCTTATCAAGCAGCTGAGTCCATAAACAGCTTTTAAAAGGGAACTGGATAAAAACAACAGGAAAATATATCAGGATATGGAAAAGGCTAGGGAGTTAGATTAGCATAGATGGGTCGAATGGGGAAGCTAGCACCAGCACACACACACAATGAGCTGAATAGCCTCCTCCTGTGCTGTAAATTTTCTATGATTTGATGTGGACATGGCGAGTGGGGAATACTAATGCCTTGAGCAGATGTCACTGTATTGCCATATGTACCATGTATTTACATGAGAAAGGATTGTATGTAAATTTATTTAAGTACAAATTTATTCTGTTCCAATTGTGGGGAAGGCAGTATTGAACCCTGCAGTAAAGCAATGTCGAATCATTCTCGAATCATTCTGTTTTACTCCTGTATTGAAGGTTGGAGTGTTATGAGCCAAATGAACTGTGGGATGTTTCAATGTGGTCTTCATTGCCCATTTAAGGGTTTCCAATGTGACACTGGTTGTACTCAATCGTCCTGATTGGCCTGAAACTTTTACTCCTCCAGTCTTATCATCAATGTGCTTAAATTGCTCTCTGCTGCCTGCACTGATTTTACAATCTTGTGAGCTTCCATCGATTTGGATGGACAATACCAACAAGTACATCACACAGGACTCTTATTGCTTCAGGTAGAGCAGACTTTAATATACCGGTAATCAGTCTGGTCAGTTTTCAAAGGCAGTTTCTAGAATTAATGGACTGTGCACATTAAAATTGCGCAATGTTTTTTTTTTTTTTTTTAAAAAAGACATTATATCATGCTAAAAGGTCATTTATTTAATAATGTATGTGTGAGTATGGTTGTGTATATGTATATTTTTGTGGATATGTTTGTGTGTGTTCTCCTTTCTCTTATTCTGCCAGAGAAGCAAATTTATCGACTATCCTCCAGGCAGAAGGTAAGCAGGGTCTTCTTGGAGCTGAACTGACTCCATAGTGGCAAGCCAGCCAATGGAAATTTGGAATCAAGCCAACCCTCTGTGGTGGTCTTGGTTGTCCGGTTCTTAAGCCAGACAGGTCCGCAGAATTCCAGGACTTATGACAGTACAGGCAGCTTGGCACATTGGAGGAGTGGTCTGGAAGTGCAGACCAGTCACTGTGGGAGAGGGACTCATCCTACACAGCTCCTGTTAACTCTGCAAGGAAAAGCCCTAATGGGTACCATGATCCTAGCTGGACAAGCAGCAAGAAAGCTTGTCAGACAGCAATATTAATGGCAAACTGTACAGTTTTCTAATGTTTCAAAACAAACTGAGAATTCCATGCATCTCTGCTGTACGTGGAAATTCCCAAGACATTTATTGGAATGGAATGTGCATTCTCTCCCTGAAGGGACACATCATGCTCACCTATTTCATTGGTAAGGAGCAGGAACTCCCTGTAACCTTCCTGTGATTTGGAATCACAGAGTCTAAGCTAACATTCCAATGCAGTGCTTGAAGTGTGTTGCTTTGTCGGAGGTGCCATCCTTCGGATGAAACATTAAACCGAGGTCCCATCTGCCTGTTCAGGTGGAAGTTAAAGGTCCCATGGCACTATCCCCCCAAAAGATTGTTCACTAACTCCTGGCTATTTATGGGACATTGCTGTGCGCAACTGGCTATCGCCTGTCACACACAAAACACTCTTCAAGGTACAATCTGTGAAGCGCTTTGAAATGTCTCAACGATGTATTAAGACGCTCCATCAAATGCAAAGATTTTTATTATTGCTCTACTTAAAATTAACTTCTTAAAATATTTTATTGATTTATAATATTCCAAACATTAATTATCAATGAGTTCTAATCAAGGAACGTACAGAACTGAACACTTCTCGGAAATGTGTTTTTCCTCAGGCAAGTGCTTTTTTTTATTCCTAGCCCCTGTATAACTTTGCAATGTTATTTTTAATATTGTTTTAGATCAATAAGACCTAAAGTGGCAAAGTGTTAAATCCAAGCCTCTCATACCTTGTATTGGGCAAGCCTCTCATACCTTGCCAGACTCTGGCATAAAATAATTTTGAAAGTAGAATTTGAAAATTAGAATGGCTAAAATTATCATCCTTGGCTTTGTTAATAATGCCTTATCAAAACATCCCAAAACAATTCACAGAATTTACTGTAAATACAGCCTATTTGTAGGAGAAAATGACAACTGATTTGAACAAATAACCAGGAAGTGCATAACTAATTTGAACTAGGGGATTGTTGGCCAAAGCACTGTGAGAAATTCTCTTTTCTTTTCAAATAGTGCCTTGGGATCTAGAACTTGCACCTGAACATGCAGATGAGACATTGGTTTGATATCTCATCTGAAGGATGGCACTTCAGGCAATGCAGCACTGAACTGGAGTATCAGCCTAACCTGGGTTCAAAGTCCTTACTCACAACCTTCTGTCAGAGGTTATGGTTTTATCAACTGAGCCAGGCATCTTGAGGATGATTAAGGATCCTTTCAAAGGAACAAAAGTTCTTATTATTCCTCCTGATAATTACGGAGTAGAATAGGTTTGGGCATATTGTTGTTTTTGATCCCATAATAACTTTACAGACAATAAACAGATAAAGATGATTGTTACCTTTATGGGAATATTTCACATACAGCCATTTAAAGTATCTGCATTTGCTGCACACAGACAGACTATTTGGGATTTTTTAGAGTTTGAAATCAATAGACTGCAAATGCAGTAAGAACTTTAAATAGTCATGTCCGGGGACACTTAAACCAGATACTGGTATCAAGTACCACTGCAATTGATTCCTTCCACTGTGTATTTGCCGACAAATTATTCAAGAGGTTCTAAATGCATGGATGTATTCATAGTACAGTAGTTGTAAATCTAATCAAATGTTATTCAGGCTGCCTTAGCCCTTTTCCTCCTTTGAGATTAGGGTTTCTTTTTATTTCAGTTTTGTGCCACCTCTCTGTTGTGGATTAAAGAAATCATTGCCGCATAAATATTTCAATACTTAATATTCCTTCAGGTCAATATAAAAGATTGATGTAACATGTAAAGGAAATCCAATAGTGACCATATCGCTATGTTTCAGAAGACTGATATTCCATTGGTCTCTGTAAGGGGAGAGAATCCATGTCCTTGGCCTTGGTGGGTTATATTTAAAACTATTAAAAATGTAAACTGTTCATGTGAGAAGCATCCGGCCATACAGTGCCTCGCGAACTGTCTTTCTGTCAAGGGTATTGCTTTTTAAGTGCCTTCCAAGGTTGTTGTCTTTTTTTCTATATACATAACTTAACTTTATCAGATATCAGACATTGAAATCTCGAGCTTCATATGTATTGCAAAATCCTAGCTTGTGAACAGAGAACTAAACTATGGAGAATAGATTACTAAATCCACTTACTTAGTGAAACAGGTAATTGTTTTGTCCTGCTAGATTACATACATTTTAATTTCCCAACGTTGGTCATTATGGGAAGGAGCTCAGAGTGGGAGGAGTTCAGATTGCTCCAAGGCAGCAGGAGTGGGTGAGAAGATATTTTTTTCCAGGGATGATCAAAAGTAAAAATTGGAGGGGGGAGATGTCCAAGAGGAAGGTGGGGGAGAGTTTGGGGGGACAATAGACAAGGAGTATTTTGAGGGTAAGTTTGGAGAACTGGTGGAAGGTAGGGTGCTCAAAGGAGGGGAACGTTCCGGCGGAGTAAGGGGATAGATCGAGTGGGGATTGGGAGATGGGATCCACACTGCCACCATGGCGGTGCCATAGTGCCATAGGATTTGGTGATAGGTGTAGCCTGGTGATGTGGCCTTGGTCAGAGGGGAGGTATCGCATGGGGTGACCCAAGTTTCAGTGAAAGCGAGGATATTGAAGCTTTCATCGACAATGAGGGCTCGTCCTCACCTTCACAGCCATTCACGGCCTTGCTCCCTTCACCTCTCTGACCTGCTGTCCCCTTATAACATCCCCACCTCCTTTGTTTAACGAGCTCCGGCCTGCTCCATGTCCCCCGCTCGACTCGCCCTACCATCGGTGGACGGGCTTTCAGCCTCTTTGCCCCCACACTCTGGAACTCCATCCCACAGTCCCTCCACCTCACTCCCTCGCCTCCTTCAAGGCTGATCTCAAGACCCTCCTCTTCGACCGTGCTTTCTGCTGCCCTCCCAACTCTCTCCCTCCCCTCCTAACTCTCTCCCACTCATGCCCTCTACCCTGCCCCTCTCCCTTGCTCGGGTCCCGTCCTGACTGTTCAGCACCTTGGGACATCCTCCTGACGTAAAAGGCTCTCTATAAATGTAATTTTGTTGTTGTTGTTGGATGCTAACACTTAACAGATAAAATTCAAGATCCCAATTGCACTTTCAAATGTCTGCATGGTCTTCCCCCACTCCTCCCCTGGCTACTACCACTGCTCAGCAAATGCATACCTTCTTTTGTTTCTCCTATCTCCTGCCCAATCTACCCACTATTGCTGGGTGAGAGCTTTCAGCCATTCTGTTCTCTCTCATTCACTTAGTCCCTCTGATTTACTCCTTCCCTCCGTTCAAAATTTCCCTTATCTTTTCGAATGTGCTTTCATCTAAATTTCTCCTCCCACTTCCCAGTAGCATATCAAGTTTTGCATTACAGCAGTTCAGTGTTCCAACTTCTATCACATTTCTAAGTAACCCATTTCAATGGTTCTTTATCTTCTTTGTAAATAAATAGCTACTGGTGTCTAGAGTAAAATAGTTGTTCACAATTCTGAACATGCTTCGTCTTGCCTTGCTGCCTTGGTGAAAAAGTACTTTCTTTATCACATTGTACATGATTTCCTCTATACTTCCCCTTCTGAGAAGTCTCTTTTGAATGCTGCAGAACCCTGTCTTATCTCGTCATTCCTCATTGTTCATCCCTCGAATCGCAAGATCAATCTCACTGCTTTCCCCTGCAAGGCCTGGTGAGCTCCCTTCAATCATGGAACATAAATCTCTATGCAGTGCTCCAGTTGCAACCCAACCATGGCTCCCTTTGGAAGGGAAATTGTCATTTAATTTCTAACTTATGGCACATTTACGTGGTAGCTGTTTTGTGATATTGCTGTTGGTTATAAATTCAATTTAAGTATTGATTGTCAGTATGTCAGTGGGTGTCAGAATTCTCGCAATAGATAGCTATTTTCATGAATATTCCAAAATCTGTCCCACCATATTAACCAGGAAGGAAAGTTTCATTGTTATTTATTTGTATTGTTTTGTTCTCTGCTTTGTGGATAGAATGTGAATATGGATGGTCAGCAATTTTTAAAAGACTACTGGTATTACCCGTTTGTTGTTTTGAAGCTGAGATTCTCTGCGTAAGATGTTTTCTTTCCTTCCTCCGTCCTTCAATATCCCGGCAGTGTAAAATGAAATGAAAGCAGGTGACTGTCCCTTTCATGGGCCTCTGTTCTGAAATTGGCAGCTGGGAGATTTACAGTAGCGGTTGGGGTTGTCTCTCTTACCAGTATTTTCTGTCTTCGTAGGAAAGTAACCAATCTGTGCTCACTATTTCTCTGTGTCAGCACATTCAATATCGAGGAATCACTGTTGTTACTCACTGCATGAGGAAGCCCACATCCTATGGGTCTCTGGACCCATGGGTTCCATTAACTGTACTCTATCGTGCAATTTATTGCTTTAACTTATTGCTTTTGATTTGAACTCCACATAAGCCTGTGAACCTATCTTGTCTCTGTTCCACCTGTCTGCTTTCTCCGTTTTATCAACCACTTACAATGACTTGTACTGGTAATAAAATTTCACTGTCCCCAGTGGAAATGAAGCTTGTGACAGGTCTGTTTCCAGAATGCCTCTTAATGGGAACACGTTACACTGAATAGGACATATTGAAACGGGCAGCCATCTTTCTCCTCAAAACTGTCCCCTTTTCATTTAAGATCACTAAAACCTTTTTTGGGGGGTCAGCCGAGTGTCTGAGTGTTGTTTGATGTTTTACTGACTGGAAACCCCTCATCATCCTTTAGAGTATACAAACCAGACTGAAATGTCCACATATACATGCTACCATTCCACCTTCACATGGACGTTTCCCTGGGCCTGGAATAGAATGTGCACTCTCTCCCTGAAGAGATGTATCCTGCTTAACTAATTCTCTGGAGATATTTAGACACAAGTTGGCAAGCGCAAAAGCTTAGGGACCCCAAAGAATTTGTTGGGGTCCTGCTGGAGTTTAACCAGCCAAAACTACATATCTTACCATTGAGAGCAATCTGTCAAGCTCTGCACTACTTTTTTATGGGTTGCTTGCTCCCAGCGCTGTAAATACTGTAATAGTAAGAATTAAAAGAAACATTTTGTATTATCATGTTCTACATTATCTGTATTTCCTCGGGTTACAGTACAAAGTTATAAATTCATATGATTAGATTATCATTGTTTTTTAAATCATAATGTTATAGGCTAATTTTAATGTTATTACCTGACACTAAATTTATCAGCAAAAAGCAATGTAATACTGTACTTGCTTTTCATTAGCAATTCATTTCAATCATCATGTTTTATGCTTAGAAGTTAAACCAAGGTCCTGTCACTCCCCCTCAGGAAATACCAAATCTGTGCTCACGCTTATTCTTGTCCGTACATTCAATACCAATACCTAGGAGTCAATGTGTTAAGGTTTGCATGAGGATGACCACATCTTACCCATATGTGGTCCTATGTGTTTTGTTAACTGTTTTCTACTGTGTCATTTATTTTGTAATCCTTGCATTTATTATAGCGCTTTTTCACGTCTTCTAGACATCTCAAAGTGCTTCACAGAATATACTGTAAAGTGAATTGACTATATTTTTGGAGGAAACGCGGCAGTCAATTGCACACAGCAGTGTCCCACAAACAGTCATGGATTGAAATGACCAATTTCTATTATTGTTTTTCTTTGAGGGATTATTATTAGGCGTGTAGAAAAAGAAACTTGCCCAAGGTTTCACCCTGACCTGCCTGGATTCGAACACAGCTCTCACGCTTGTAAGGCAAATTCTCTAACCATTGAGCTACAGGACTCCTTTTATTGCTTTGGATTTGAATGGCACATGAACATATCTTGTCTCTGTTATCAATCATTTACAATGACTTGAACCTGTAATAAAAGTGTAGTGTGTTTTTACTGTCTCCATTGATATGTCCATTCTTACTTGGAACATGTTTTATTGAGTAGGAAATGTTGACATATACAATAAATGTATGTCAATATCTGTCAATATATGTCTGCTTTCTCCTCAAAACTGACTGTTTTTCACGTAAGTGCTGTAAAAAAAAAGTTTGGTCAGCAGAGTATCTGACATACGCAGAAACCCATCATCATGCTTAAGAGGATCCAAACCAGGCTAAGGGGCTGCATGTACACTTTATATGCCTCCTGGACATGGATATGTGGAGTCCTGTACTGCGCCTTTGGATGTCCTCCCAACGTGAAAGGCGCTAAACAAATGCGATTTTGTTGTTGCTGTAGATTTGTGGTCAGAGCACATGCCTCGCAAATGAAAGACCTGGGTTCGACATTCCAAAGCGTAATAACGCCTTAGTAATCAAGTGTTATATAAAATGCAAGGTTTGTTATTATTATTTATTATAATGTGCTGGAGGTCTTACTATATTACAGGGATTTTAGCATAATTGTAGACTCACCAGTATTGTGACAATGACACATCACTTGTGGCTCTTCATGCAACTTACGTATATACACGTATGGTAGCAATAGCTTTATTTAACAACAATAATTCAGATTCCTTTGAACACTGCCCCGAGATCCTCGCCAGTGAATGTGTTTCATTGTAATTTGATTCCACCAATAAATGCAATGATCAGTGAATGTAACATATATGGTAAGGAGATCATGTTCAACTTGGCCAGCATTCAGACTCAATTTAATTCACCGTTTAATGCAATGCATTAAATATTGGCAGCAATAAAGACCCATCTGAAATCGCAACTCTCACAATGAAAAAAAATCAAAATCAAAATAAATTTTCAAGGAAGTAAAATTAGTGATCCGAAGAGCTTGTTTTACTTTAATTTGAGAAAGTTTCTTTAGCTTGCAAATGGATGTTGTGAGAGTATATGTTCACAGAATCATACAAAAGTTGTCTATTTGGTCCATTCCATCTTTCACTGCAGCAATCCACAACAACAAAATTTGTATAGCGCCTTTCATGTTGGGAGGATGTCCAAAGGCATTGGACAATTGGTATTACAGACCCAATCTGGGGTCGGGATTGGGGCGGGTGGAGGGAAGGGAGGAGAAATGGTGTGACTGAAGAGGAGGGTCTTGAGGCGGGACTTGAAGGAGGCTGGGAGGGGGCAAGGCGGAGGGATTGCGGGATGGAATTCTAAAGGTTGGGGGCAGAGAGGCTGAAGGCTTGCCCTCTGATGGTGAGATGGGTGGGTCAGGGGACATGGAGCAGGCTGGAGCCCGCTGAGAAGAGGGAGTGGACAGGTTGGTAGGAGGTTAAGAGGTCACAGAAGTAGAGTGGGGCAAGACCATGGAGGACTTTAAAGGTGAGGACCAGGATTTTAAATTGAATTCAATCTACTCTAGGCATTTTTCCCAGTGCCCTGGACAATAATCCCTTTGATAAAATTGATAATTCACTTCATGGCTGTATTTGGGACATTGATCTGTGTAAACTGACTGCTGCATTTTCCTTCAACATACAGTCATTGCACTTTACAGTAATTCTTCTGAAGTGCTTTGCGGCGTACCCCTAATGGCAAAGTTGCTATTCAAATGCAAGGATTGTTATTAATACCCTAATGGCATAGTAAAAATGGCCCATGTTCTGATGATCAGATCAACGACAACAACAACAACTTCAATTTATATAGCGCCCTCCATGCCGGACAGCGTCTCAGAGTGCTTCACAGTAGCGGATCCCGGGACCGAGCCAGGGGCAGGGGCAGGAAGGTAACCAAAAGCTCGGTCGAGATCACCTCTGATGTCACATAATAGATAGCAACCTGATTGACTATTAAAATAGATTTTAATAAATTATAATTTTTTAATGCTTAAAAGGCCAGCCTGCCTTTTGAATCAAGCTGTTTTCAATGCGTAAATGCACAGTAAACACAGAAAGGTTGACAGACAATTGTGCCCTGCTAAAATGCGAGGTGGGATTTTACAACAACAACTTGCATATATAACAACTTATATATTGCCTTTCATGCAAGGTTGCGTCCTGGAGCACTTGACAGTGAGGCTGAGGAAAGGTGGGAGGTGACTGTAAGCACAATCAAAAAGGTGGGATTTGAAGGTGTGGAGGGAGGGGGCAAGGTGGAGGGATTGGGGGAGAGTTCCAGAGATTCGGGGAAGAACTGGTGATAGGGATAGAGAGCTTTGTGCAGTTGAGTATTGACTGCATTTAGTTCAATAAATTTTATTTTGCCCTGAATGCATCAGAGCTTTGGACTGTGTTCAATTCTCGTCATAGTGAGACTTGATATGCTGTGCTTTTAGCAAGTGTCGTAAGTTTCAAAGTGGCTATTGGGGCAATGCAATAGGTTAGTGTTACACTGAGCTTTATATTAGTACAGTGACTTGTGTTGACCATCGAATGAGTCACACTCATTCAGACGATGAAGGTCACATGCAATAAATGTTAAAGTCAGTGATGATCTGCTTGTTGTAAAAGGAATATGAAAGCTACTTTACTATATTTTAATGAGAAATGTAATTTTTTTACACTTATACCTGCAGGAGAGGGTTTATCTAAACTAATGGAAGAAAATGTGTAGCATAGGTCCGCAAAGTGTTTCAGTCCTGTGAGTTTTCAGGCGATGCTGGCTACAATCATTAAGTGTTTATCTCGTGTAAAGCTTTATTTTTGGTTGTCGACTGTACTCAGACTTCCACAATGGAGGATTAGATGCCCTGATTTTGAAGATGAATTCACCTTTCTTTCCAGACCGGCACATAGGCATGAATGCCTCCTGATGTGAAAAGCGTTATACAAGCGTAATTTTATTGTTGTTGTTGTTGAATGGGCTGACTCAGTGAAAAGCACACTCTGGCGCTGAGCCACTCAGTCCTCGTTGCAGAGCAAATAATATTGTAATAGCACCAGGTAGCTTATTTTTTTGATTCTCTTCCAATAATCGCCACTCTTTCCCAAATGGACTGGTTTAAGCTAGGTTACCCTCTGGTGCACACCTACGTATGTGTCCATTTTTATGCGAGATCCTGATAATACTGTTTTTGTATGCTTGATACCGACGGACACATGTGGAAAATTATCACAATGCTCAGGAGACTCCAAAATAATCAAAGATCCACTTATGCATTCTTTCTGTTGTTTGCAATGGAGTACAACTCTTTCCCCAAAGCAACACACAATGTTTTCACCATCCTACTCAGCAGTGAATTCCACATCCAGCAATTCTTATTTGTTTTTTAATCCTTCTAAATTCTCCTTTTGCTGATCTTACGATTATCTCAAAACTACTACTATACATCACTTAGTCTGATTTACTATTAGTTTCTGGCTAAAATGTCCTTAATTTCTGGATTGTTTAATGATGGTTTGGATCCAAATCCTTTTCTAGCTTACCATTTGTTTGTCTCAACTACAATTTTCATAGATGAGATAATTATCACCATGGAAATTAACACATCATGCCTCGAAATAGCACAACATACCTCTTATTTTTACTCTGTTATCTATCTCCCCAACTGCATCACAAGCAACTTAATAGGTTCCAACATTATTTTGAAGGAGGAATTTTTAAACATAAAAAGGCATCAACATCAGCAAAACAATGTTTCACTACCTCTGACAATGTTTCACTGTCAGTTTTAAATTTTTTTTAACTGCAGAAGGCTCTCTTTTTTGGGCTTAACAATTATCCTATTATTCCATGTTAAGTCATGTCATTTTGCTTTGCTTTGGACCTAACAAGAGGCATGAAAAGGCTGGTAATGACTGAGTCACAACATGTTGTCCAATTTAGTAAATAAGTGGTCATTATTTGTGAAGGCCACACTGCAATTACATTATCTGGTTCCTCCCTATGACACTCTAGGCAATGAATAGCTCTATCTAAGGCTCTAGAAGGATTTCATATATTTAAAAAAAATAGAAAAACAGAAGGAGGCCATTCAACCCACCAAGCTTGTTCTACCAGGTTATTAGATTTTGTCAACTAATATAATCCCGATGTCCTGTCCTTTTGCCCTAATAATATTATTAAGGTACCTGTCTATCTCTCTTTTAAACATCTGTAAGTCCTTAACATCATTACTGTAGAAAGATATTAAATTCTTGGTAATATCAGTCACCTTGCACATGCAGGTATAGGACCCCTCAAAACCATCATTAATATAATCTGGCAGAATCTATTTTAATAGTCTTTCTGGGATATTTAAACAATTTGTTAAACACGCATCAAGCATGACATCGTTCAAGAGAAATAGCTCCTGTGTGCCACTGGATCAGGCTGTTTTTCCAATGCTCTGATGTTCTTTACTACACCATCAATGTTATGTTTATATAGTGCCTTTCATGTCTGGAGGATGTCTCAAAGCTGCTTCACAGAACTGTATCAAGGAGTGTAATCTCTGACTGTTTTGATTGCGTGAGTGTGAGTGTAGTCGGTAAGAATGGGGAACCCTAAACCTCTTCCTATTTATTGTTGGTTTGATAGGTACTATGTTTTTGAATGGATTTAGATTTATGTGTGTAGCTCTGTACAAATGAATTAGATTAGATGAGTTCACACAATGTGGAGAGGATGGAGGATCCTAATTTCTTGGTTTAGTTTGTATTATATTTCATTTCTCTTTACGTGTGTGTGTGTGAGAGAGTGGAAATGGGAATTTATGGTGGATTTTGAAGCCTGAGACTATACACAACAACAAAATTACATTTGTACAGCGCCTCTCATTTTGGAAGGACATCCCATGTAAAACAATATTCACTTCAGTTCTAATCAATTTTATACTTTAGTTGGTTGTTATTAGGTGGAAAGTATAGACTCAAAGGATTCTTCAACAGCAAAAAGACAAAGGAAAAGGATACAGGAAACATCGTTTCAGCCCATTTGGGTTCAGAATAAAAGCTTTCAATACTAATAAAGGAGAATAGGAAAGGGGGGAGAGTTAGGAGGGGAGTAGAAGCCATGGTCGAAGAGGAAGGTCTTGAGACTGGCCTTGAAGGAGGAAAGGGAGTAAGTGAGGCGAAGGGATTGCGGGATGGAGTTCCAGAATGTGGGGGCAGAGAGGCTGAAGGCCTGGCCACCGATGGTAGGGCGGTTCGGGGAGGGGGACATGGAGCAGCCGAGAGCCTGCTGAACGGAGAGGACGGGCAGGCTGATAGGGAGACAGCAGGTTGGAGAGATAGGCGGGGGCAAGGCCGTGAATGGCTTTGAAAGTGAGGATGAGGATCTTGAAATCGACACTCTGGGAGATGGGGAGCCAGTGGAGATGGACGAGGGTGAGAGTGATGTGGTCGCGAAGCCTAGTGTGGGAGAGTATACAAGCTGCAGAGTTCCGAATAATCTGCAACTTGTGAGGGGAGTAACTGGGAAGGCCGACGAGGAGAGAGTTCCCGTAGTCGAGTTTAGATCTGATGAATGCGTGGATGAGTGTTTCGGCAGCATGGGGGATGAGGTAGTGGTGGAGTCTGGCAATGGTGCGGAGGTGGTGAAAGGTGCTATATCAAATGCTAGGATTATTATTATTAGTTGGATCTGATTTGCGAGATTCCCAAAAGGATTCGGAAATAGGGAATCCTAGATGGTTTGTTTCAGACTAACCCTCGGGAACTCCACGGATCTGCGTTGAGACCAAAGTTACCAATAAGGATAGGTCAGTCTCAGGCTCATTCGGATACCTGCAGGATGTGCCATTTACAAATCATTTGCCAATCTTGCAAATTGCACCCCAGAGTCTCCTCAATCAGTTTAACTGTACTTGTATATAATTAAATCATTTATGAGAAGAGCTGAGGGTTTAACAAGGCAATGAATACCTGACACACATTGACTGAATGCAGATGGAGGCATTTTATCATCTGGACAGGGAAATACTTATATTAGTCATGAAAATAATGGAACATAGAAGACACTCATGGTCTGATGATTTCTCTCAGTTATTTGTGGACCTCAGGTGAGTGGTGTCTCTATTCCCTCACACACAAGATCACAAGGAAGGTTTGGATGGAAAAAAACCTTTGGTCCATTTTGGATAATCTCATCCTTCCAGAAAGCCCTACTCATCACAGCAGCAAACTGTTTTTCGCTCCGGGTGTGATGGGGGGATAATTGTAGGGGGAGGGGGGGGAGGGTGGCAAGCGGGGTTCCCTTCGTGCTGAGCTGGCTCAAATAGCTCCTTGATGACATGCTTTGGCAGTTGAATATACTGTAAAGTGAATTCACCACGTATTTTATAAAGTCTGGGACTTGTGAAACATTCCTCTCATAATGCAATACTGAAGCCACTAATTGCTTCTTGAACCTCAAATCTTTATAATAATAATTGTTACATTTAGCTTAAAAGCCTTGTACATCGGAAAGCAGTCTCCATGCACTTCACGGAATGTACTAGAAAATGGACTGACTATGTTTTTGAGGGTGAACCCAGCAGCCAATTTACGAACAATAGTTGAGGGAAGCGTGAAAGAACAGAGAGTGGTTGTCTGCAGTTAAGGGAAGGGAGGTATCATAACGTCAGTAGCTTCCGTGCTGCATGATAAATGTCACTACTTAATATTTTCAGGAGCTCTGTAAACACCGGAGCTGCAACTGTGGACTGCCGCATAGCAAAGGATGTACTGTACTGTATCATTATTTCAACATGGAGTGATACATAAGCCTGGAATTGATGAATCAGTTAGCCTAACAGCTGTAATGGGGAAAATTCGTCAGAGTATTTATGGGATGCTATCATTGTTCATCCAAAGAGCACGGATGCCATTATGAATAGTCAACATGGATCTAGAAGCAGCAAGTCACATCTCACAAATTTACTGGACATTTTTGAGGAAATCATTTAAAACTTGTGGTGAGGCTTGTTTGGTTCATATCAATCAATTTTCATTTTCTCACAATTTGTTTTAAATAATGGGTTAATGCTCACGGAGGTAATAACAAATTTGCCAGAAGCAGAAAAGTGAATGGCAAAAGTTCTGTCAGGGAGATTGGGGAGCTTCACTAGGCTCTGGCCCAGGTCCTCTGCTGTTCACATCATACATAAAATAATTTACCAGAAAAACCTTTCATGATTTCTTATGGGATTCCTCCTCTACTTCTTTCCCAGTGAGAGAAAGCAAAGGGAAACTGTATTAGCATCCATAGAGCAAGAGAAAGACAGGGCTGCATCAAAGTACAGTAAAAGCCTGTTTATCCGGCACCCGATCAGCCGTAACTTCCGTATAACTGGCATTGCAAAAAAAGGTCCGTATTCGTTTAACCAGAATTTATCTGGAAAAATGCATTATATATATATTTTGCATTTTCGGCCAAATATCTGGCACGTGCTTTACCGTGCCTCATCCACTGACATCCTCCCTCGGGACATTGGCCAGGTCCCGAGGGTTCCGGATAAACAGGCTTTTACTGTAATTCGATGTGTAGCTTTGACTATCAGTTCTTCCCTCGCAACCCAATTCCATTATGAATGGACCTAATCTCCACTCGGTAACTACCCAGATTCAAGATCGGGAGGTCAAGTAAACTGATGCCCAATATATTTATCCTTGGTAGGCTCCACTGGCTCCCTATTTCCTTTGCTGATTGGCTTCACCTTCAAAGATCTTCATATTTTCATCCACAAATATACAGTCAATTCACTTTACAGTATATTCTGTGAAGCACTTTGAGACATCGATAAGATGTGAAAAGCGCTATATCAAATGCAAGGATTGTTATTATTATTATCACCTTGCCCAATCTCCTGCAGGCCCACTCTCCACTAACATGGGCCTGCTTCATATCTCTCATCCCTTCCATCAGTGGGCAAGCTTTCAACCACTGTCTCGGTTCTCGAACTCTCTTCCTAAATCCTTCCACCTCCCTCTTCTTTCAAACATTTGTTTCTTTGACTGTACAATCGGTCACCTGTCACCTGATCTCTCTATCCTGCCTGTGCTTCATCTCTGTGAAATGTGAGCTTTACCAAAATGATCAGTGTCTGTTGCTATCAACACAGCATAGGTTTAAACAGTCCCTTAAGCCATTAAGCCACCCTTGCAATCTTTACAATTCATATATTTTATATGATAATCCTGACATTTAAAATAGCGCATTATCACATTGTTGAGATGTCTCGAAGCACTTTGATATGAAGTGTAGTGACTGCATATTTGTAAATAAACATGGCAATCGACTTGGACACAGAGACGTCCCACAAACAGCCATGGAGTGAATGATCAATTTTATTTGGGGGGTATTGTTGGCTAGGACCCAGAGAAACTCACTCCTCTTTTTGAATTGTGCAATGAGATTGTTAACATCCACATGAACAGGTAGACAGGATCTCACTTCAAGATTTCATCCAAAGGACAACACCTCCAAGAATTGGGCGCATCCTGAGCACTGCATTGGTACATCAACCTAGATTGTGAGTATTAAACTCACAACCTTCTGATTCCTTAGATTAGAATGCTACCAACTGAGTCAGGCTGACCCCCTAAAATTTATGGCTTAATTTCCATACACACTTTATTTCAAATTTAATTATTCATCTCTCAAAATGCATAAAGATGTAAAGAAATATAGCGTTAGAAAAGGTTTTTCATGGTACAGTACTTTAATTCAGTATGTCCATTTTATGAAACATAGATTAAATGAGCAATTTGTCAGAATTAATAGGGGCTATTCAAAATGGTCTTTGGGATTGTCACAGCTCATTTACAAGTAATAACTTTGTGAAATGTATCATTCTAAAAGAGAGTTGCGTACGTTGCATTTATATAGCACTCCTCATGCAGGGTAGCATCCCAAAACAATAGGGAGGCACTGGGAAGTAAATTACACAAGCCGCACCTACACTACTCTTTAAGATGTCCTCCCAATGTGAGAGGTGCTATATCAAAGTAAATTGTATTGTAAGTTGTCCTCATTGATATTGTAAATAGGTGACTATCGTATATCTTTTTTAAAAAGTAGATATTTAAGTTTAACTAGAAAATACAGTTAAGACTCTTTACTTTAAATCCTGTGGTGACTTTTGAGATGTTCTCCCGATGTGAAAGATGTTATGCCAGATTATTATTCCTATTATTTTTTGTATCAAGATTTAAGATTTTTCCATCTATTGTAGAATTCCTCATGCTGGCCCTCCTGTAGCTGTAGCATTGATTGACTTCAGTATTGTTGTGCCAGATTTATTTCTGCTGCACCAGCTTTAGAGTTTCCAGCCAATAAACCGCAGATTATTTCTAGATATATCTGCAATAATAAGATCAGAATAATCCTTTTACAGAAAACTTCATTGTGCGTCAAACAAATGGTGCATATGGATTGGTGGATGCTGTCATCATAAAGACAAACAGCCTTAACACATCTTTGTGCGCGCTGACTGAATGAGAAATTTAAAGGGCCATCATCTCTGAATGCCCTTTTTACAGATGGAAGCTGGTCTGAAAGTGTGATTTGGGTGCCAAGAGAGCTGTTGCACAGGAAACTTTTGCAATGTGAATTTTCTGTTGGTCTTCATTATTAAAAGAAAACAGTACAGCTCAAATTCTACATGGGTATATACGTTGGTTTTTTTTGTGTGTACAATCAACACTTAGTTAATCTAAAAGTGTTTCAGTCACACCAGTGCCTTTTTAAATGGATTTTAATTGGCATTTCAACATTGAAATTAGCCAAAACAGAAACACAAAATACTGTAAAGGGTGTCAGTCTGAAATTAGCCATTTGGCTCTACAAAAACTGGCCTTGAGACTGGAAACCACAGACACAAGGTGACTTCACGAAATTGCTCCGTGTGGGAGAATTGTGAAAAACAATTAAATATCTGTACAAAAACATCGTCACTGGCTGCCAGTGACTCAAAATGAATATCAGTTTAAAAGAAAAGTTCAGGATTTGCCAGTCATTTAGACATTTGCTTTGAAATGCAGAATGAGTGGAATAACCTCAGGAAAGCCTGCAGTGACCTGAGGTGGAGCGTCTAGGAAACGTTGGCTCGGATTGAAAGGAAGCTGTCTCAACCCCGAAGGACCACATTCACTAACAGTGCATTTAAAAAGAGCTCAGAGGCTTACTGTTGGTGATATGATACATTTATTTAATTGAATTTGATGTTATGCAGGGGGCAAGTATAATCTAGTGAACCTTCTTAGCAGTGAAGCTCTCTTCTCTTACTCTAGTGTTGTAAAAATCAACACGGTGCATAAAGCTGGTAGTACTCCACATTTCACTGTTCAGTGCTTCCAGATTGAGTTATATCTAGCACACTGAATAGCCAGTACATGTTATATAACACCAACGACTTGCTTTTATATAGCGCCCTCCCTGCTGGGCGGATTCCCACAGCGCTTAACAATGTCGGAGCCTGAGGCCAAGCCAGGGTAAGGGGGAAGGTGGACCGCATGCGCGATCGAGGAGAAAGGTCTTCTTCAGGCGCGACCTGAAGATGAGGAAGGAGTGGGTAAGGCAGAGGGTTTGAGGGAGGGAATTCCAAAGTTTCGGGGCGTAGTATAGTCCTTTCATCTCCAGGGAAACTATATCAGCACTAGCGATAAATGCTTCCTGATGCAATAAGGAAACCCTAACTCTGTTAAAAGTTGTCTCTATTGTCTGTCTTCAATTGTGTGGTATGGAGAAAAAGCTTTAAATCACACCCCTTCTGTTCAGGGTTGTAGCTTCTTTAAATGCTTATGCATGTATGTGGTTCCCAACCACAGGTACGTTCCCAACTGCAGACAAAATCCTGACTCTGAAAAGGGGTGTATTTTCTCATGGAATACAGTGACCAGAAGTGAAGGTTCTGTTTTATAGGAATCATGGTGAGTGGGGCAGCATTGATGTTCTTGTGTTTTACGAGTGGAAATGATTACAGCTAGGGGGGTGATACAATTAAATTGCAGGAATACCTTGCAAATATGCCATATTATATAAACAGGTGTTATGCAATGTAGTTTTCATTTATATAGCGCCTTTCACATTGAGAAACTGTCTTAAAGCACTTGGCAATGCTGGATCATCATTTTAGTTGAGTGTATGAGTTGAGGCTGGCGAGGGGAAAGATGACCAAAAGTGCGGTCAAAGTGATATGTGCCTTGAATGAGCGGAGGGAGTGTGTGAGTCAAAGAGACTCAGAGATGACATTCCAGAAAGCGGGGGGAGAATGGTTGAAAGCCTTCTTGGCGATGTTGGGGTGGATGGGGCAGGGGCATTAAACAAGCTGATGGTCATCAACAACAACAAAATTACACTTGTATAGTGCCTTTCATGTCAGGAGGAGATCCAAAGGCACTGGACAGTCATTGTTTCATCTCATCTTGGAGGAATGTTCGACGAAGCCTTGGTATAAAGGTACCACCATCCTTTGACACAAACATTTTCAATAAATTTGATATGAAAACAATACAGTTTTACCTCAACAACTCAGTATAAGCCACTCAGTGGGTAACATACAGTCGCAATTACACTTTGTCTCTTGCAAACAATGCAATGTTTTGCCACATCCATTATCTTGATGAAACCAACCCATTAAGCGCAAAAGGAGGAGCAATCAACTTATGTAGGAATGTCACTAAGGAAAATCCAATACGGATTCAATGGCCTGATTATTTGTATTGACTTGCCTGGACAGCAGTGTTTTATTATGTTGTTTCTAAAGAGATTTTCAGATTACTTTCATTTGAACACAAAAGCATTGTTAAATCAATCCGCAGTACGCACTGCACTTTGCGTTTTGCACTGTGGACGAGTTTGTTTCGATGGGCTCATATCGAGATATACCGATATATTGATATATTCCGGGGGTTTCGTACTGTGCATGCGCGCGCGGCGCAGGGTGCGTGCACATTTGGAGGCGCGTGTATTCGGAGGTGCGCGCGCATTCATGGCCTATCTCCTCAGGAGGTAAATATCTCTCTCTCTCTGTGTCTCTCACTCTCTCCATCTCTGTGTTTTTCTGTCTGTGTCTCTCTCCTCTCTCACATCCCCCCCATCTCTCTCTCTCTCTCTCTCTGTATATCTGTATATCATCACATCCACCCCGTCTCCCCTCACCGCCGCCGTCCTCTCTTCCCCCTCCCCCACCACCGTCCCTCTCCTCCCTCCCCGCCGTCTCTCTCCCCACTCCGTCTCTCTCCCCCCCACCCCTTGCATACCTGTATATTGTATTCGAGGACTATGAATACAATATGGCGGCTTGCACCTCGGTCTGTGCATTGTGTATAGAGATGAGCATTTTGGGTGTTGTAGTTCAGTGCGCGTGCATTCCTATTTTTCGATATATCAGTCTTTTCGATATTTTGAAAATATCCATATCAGCATATCGATATGTAAAATATATCGGATATAACCGATATATCGCCGGACCCTACTATATTGGTTATATGTACTATTCTTCTGATGAGCCAATTCTGAATAGTACTATTTCTGGAAGACTTAATAATTCATGCATTAGCGCCTTTTACATCAAGTGCTTCAATTAATTTTGTGTAAAATGTATTGACTGTATTTTGTGGGCAAATGTGACAGACAATTTACAACAGCAATAACTTGTTTTTGTATAGCCCTTTCCACAGGACAACAACAAAATTACACATGTGTAGTGCCTTTCACAACAGGAGAACGTCCAAGGCACTGGACAGTCAATGTTTCAGAACTGAGCTGGGGACGGGGAGGCTGAAGGTAAAGGTGCGGATGTGGGGTGATCAATGGGACCGGATCAAAGAGGAGGATCTTGAGGTGGGATTTGAAGAAGGGTAGGGAGGGGGCGAGACGGAGGGACTGCGAGATTCCTGAGGCTAGGGGCAGAGTGGCTGAAGACTCAGCCGCCAATGTGGGGGCGGGTGGATTGGGGACATACAGCAAACCGGAACCCACTGAGCAGAGGGCGTGGGCAGGTTGCAGAGGTAGGGTGGGGCGCGGATCTTGAACTGAATCTTCTGGGTGATGGGGAGCCAATGGAGTCGGGTGAGGATGGGGTCACAAAGCTGTGGAGGTGGAAGGAGAGATTAAGGGTGGTGAGGAGTGAGGCGAAGTCACCTGTGGTAGAGCAGGAGGGGGATCAGTGGAGATTAAAATCACTTAAGATGAGGAGGCATTTAGAGCGAAGGGAGAGGAAAGATAGGAGGATGGTTATCATAGAATCATAGAATCATAGAATTTTACGGCACAAAAGGAGGCCATTCGGCCCATCTAGTCTGTGCCGACTCTTTGAAAAGAGCGATTCAATCCCACTGCCCTGCCCGCTCCCCATAGCCTAATAGACCCGTTCTCCCTAAATAAAGATCTAATTCCCTTTTAAAAGTTGTTATCGAATCAGCCTCCACCACCTTTTCAGGCAATGCATTCCAGATTCGAACAACTCGCTGAGTGAAAAAATTTCTCCTCAGCTCCCCTCTACTTCGCCTTGAAACTATTTTAAATCTGTGACCACGAGTCACAGATTCACCCACGAGTGGAAATAGTTTTTCTCTATTTGCCCTGTCGAAACCCCTCATGATCTTATAAACCTCTATTAGGTCTCCCCTCAATCTTCTCTGCTCCAGAGAGAATAACCCTAGCCTATCTAGCCTCTCCTCATAGCTGAAGTCCCTCAATCTTGGCACCATCCTAGTAAATCTTCGTTGTACCCTTTCCAATGCCTTCACATCCTTTCTGTAGTGTGGTGACCAGAATTGAACACAGTATTCCAGCTGAGGCCTCACCAAAGTCATATAGAGGTTAGTCAGCACTTCCTGACTTTTGTACTCTATACCCCTATTTATAAAGCCTAGTATCCCATATGCCTTCTTAACAGCCTTGTCTACCTGTCCTGCCACCTTCAACGAGTCACTAACACAAATCCCCAGGTCTCTCTGTTCCTTTACACCATTTAAAATTGTACTATCTAGCCTATATTGCCTCCCTTCATTTCTTCTCCCAAAATGCATCACCTCACACTTCTCTGCATTAAACTTCATCTGCCATGTGTCTGCCCACTTTACCAATTTGTCTATATCCTCTTGCAGATGGCTACTATCCTCCTCACTGTTTACTATTCTCCCTAACTTAGTGTCATCTGCAAACTTGGAAACTGTACTCCGTACACCCAAGTCCAGATCATTGATGTAGATTACAAACAGCAATGGTCCCAAAACTGATCCCTGTGGCACACCACTGCTCACTTCCCTCCAATCTGAAAAACAGCCGCTCACTACAACTCTCTGCTTTCTGTCTCGCAGCCAGTTGTGGCTGCGAGACAGAAAGCAGGAAGGTGGGGGAGGGCTTAGGGGGATAATAGAGAAGGAGGGTTTTGAGGGAGAGACTGGAGGGGTGATAGAGATTAAGGTGCTGAAAGAAAGGCAAAGTTCCAGAGGAATATGGGGAAAGGCCAAGTGTGGACCGGGAGATGAGAGCCACACAGCCACTATAACGATTGGGCCATGGGGTTAGGTGAAAGGTGTAGCCAAGTGGTGTGGCATCAATCAGGGGGAAGGTGTCAAAGGTGTCAAAGGTATCTGGGATAATCCACGTTTCTGTGAGGGTGAGGATGTCGATGTTTTCATCGATGGTGAATGTCTTATGAGAGTGGACATTTTGCAGAATGATGCAGAGGGGACAGTTGGTGATGAAGGATTTTGAGAGATGAGGAGGAGGGGCAGGGATGACAGGGATGGTGGGGATATGGAAGAGGGTGGAGATGTGGGGTGAGGACCGATGGACCTTGTGGCGAGAGTGGGGCATGGGGCAGTCAAGGTGGATGCTTCAGCCGGCAGTGTCTGCTGCGGTGTGCACGACAGAGTTTCAGACCCAAGTTGGGGATGGGATCTGGGAGAGTGAAGGGAAAGGAGGGGAGGTTGACCAATGGGACCATCAAAGAGGAGGGTCTTGAGACAGAATTTGAAGGAGGCTAGGGATGGGGGAGGCGGAGGGATTGCGGGATGGAATTCCAGAGTTTGAGTCAGAGTGACTGAAGGCTCACCAGCTGAGGGGGATCGGGTGACATGGAGAAGGCCGGACCCCACTAAGCAGAGGGAGCGAGCATGTTGTTAGGGGATTAGGAGGTCACAGTAGGTGGGGGAAGGCTGTGGAGGGCTTTAAAGGTGAAGACCATGATCTTGAATTGAACAACACAATGCAAAATGGTAATTGGCCTTATAGACCACAATATAAGTAATACAAAACAATATTTGCTTGGAGTATCTTTAAGTCAGTACTCTGATCGTGGGATTCAAGTAACATTTATAAACCATTCAAGATTTGAATTTATGATTTATAACATTATCTAATCTAGGGAGGAAGGGGAAGTGACTGTAGACACAGTCAAAGAAGAAAGTTTTCAGGTACGATCGGAAGACATGCATAGAGCAGACAAGGCTAGGACCAGTTAGACCACATAGCTTGTCATTGCAACCTTCCTGCTACTGATTCATGTGGACCATCCAACCCTTTATGGCCTTGACTTCCAGGCTTAACTGTTGCTGAATAACAGTTCTTGAGGTCTTAATTAACAGTGCCTTGAAGTACAGCAGCCTCTCCTGGTTTAGGAACCGGACTTCCAAGGGCACTAATGGGAATTGATTTGATTCTGACATGCCAGCCACATAATCTTTGAGCCAGCTTGGCCCCATCAGACCTTGAATACCCAAAAGAAAATCATCACTAGTTGATCATCAGACATCCAACAAATCAGAATTGAGCCAGCAGTAAACAGCTAGCAGGTACTTGGAAGCCTCTTGTTGTGCAACACAAAATGTGTGAGAACATACCTGCCATCCTCCAGTCCACAGCTTGAACACACATTATCCCTACCCCTAACCCTACTCTTAAGTCTAAAATGCATAAATATCACACATTAAATTGGAAGAAGACACCAATATATATTGTTGTGTTGAGTGTTGCTATTGGGCATCTTACTGGACCACAGCATTGTGTGCCATGAAATAATCTGAGGTGAACGTTCCCAGAGAAATTAAAGCTTTGGAGCTCCTTATCTTTAATCCTGAGTAATGTTGTGTCATTGCAGCCAGTGCAGGTAAGCATTTAACTGCCCTTTTTACTCTTCTTTTTGTAGTAAAGTTCCCATTTCCTATCCGCATAGATTTTAAGGATATGCAGAAGTGCAATTTCCCTCCCTTTGTTAGCAAAATGAGTATTCAGACATTTAGCAAACAATTCTTAGTTTGCAGACGTTTTGTGAAAGGAAAAACCATCCTTAGATAAAACGTTAATCTGAGTTCTTGTTTGCCTGTTTGGATGGATGTTAAAGATCCCATGGCAATATTCATACCAAGAAGGGAGATCTCCTGTTGTCCTGACCAACAATCCTCAAAATAAACTTGGATATTTACTTAATGACTGTGATTGCTGAATGCAAATTACCCACTGCATTCGCCTTCAAAGTACACAGTGACTAACTACACTTTGCAGTAGATCTGTAAAATGCTTGAGAGGGTGAAGGGTGCTATGTGAAACACAAGGATTATTATACAAATAGAATTAGAAAGCTGCTTTTGCTGAAGTTGTACAGTTGATTGACTCTATGATAAAACAGCAATATTTGCAGTTGCGTTTCAATGGAAGATTACCTGAAGGAATTAATTTGATTGTGTTAAATTACTTGTTAAATCTGATTTTTACTCAACAAAATCTCTCCATGTTGTAATTACTGAGAAATAAACTGAAAAATACTTTTCTATTTTAAGAGACATCAGAAAGCCTTTGAGCTATGTGTTCAATAGAAATTAGTTGTGATAATAATTGTAAATCTATTCATCTTAACAAATTGGAAGTAACTGTATATATTTTAATTGGTTTACTCTTGTGTGTAGTCAAATGCTTATTTTATTTTAAATTCAATCTGAGTTTTTTTACACTGTATAATGCTGTATTATATATGAATATAGACATCAATTAATCTGCAGATCAAATTATCCATGTACAAACTATGCACTAACAGCTTCATTTAATGATTGTACTTAGACACACAGCAGAATTAGCAATAGAGCCATGCAATTAAATATATTGCCTGTGAATGTGTTCTTGACCTTCCCATCTGTCATTATTATTCTTTTCAGAAGTACAAATATTAGTCTGGAGGGAGGGAAGGACGGATTAATGCTTCAGGTGTAGTTTCATATGTGCAGAAAAATAGTGAACTTTCATCTTTTCTGCTGATTGGGGAGGACGGAGGGGTATAAGCAAAACAGTCTATTTGTAGTCTAGCGAAAAGAATGACAATTATTGAGGACTCTTGAGAGGTACTGAACTAGGTCCAGCATGATCTTGATTTATAGCTGGACTCCTTTAACTAACAACCACGGTCAGGGTCAACAATGACAGAGAAAAATTGTTGTCTTTAAATGGGATGTGTTTTCTTGAAAAAAGGAAGGGAGGAGAACAAGCCATACCCCAACCATTCACTGCACACCATTGTTATCCTAGTGATGACATGGGCATGTGAACATTCGTTGTTTCAGTGTGATTTGCGTCATCATTATTATTAGTATCATATTGTGTGCCAAGAAAGGAGAACATTTTGCTGAACATTTTTCACAAAGCCAGGGCAACTTTAACAACAACAAAGCGCTGAAACAGCACACTATTCTAAATATTGCAGTCCTGCTTTATATAGGTAATTTTTCATTTTCCTCATAAAACAAATGTTCTATTTTCAGAGGATTCCGCTGCAGTCATCTACAACAACAACAAAATGACATTTGTATAGCGCTTTTCATGTCGGGAGGACTTCCCAAATCTATTACCACAAGTGGGTTGTGTCTGAAATATTATTTCACTTTGGCCTGCTATTTTCACTGTTTTGATCTGTGGTTTGATGGACAGCTTGCTGCTGTGAAGGGGTGATGGCTGCTCTGTGACAATATCTGAATTGTTGCCTTTGTTCTGCAATAGCAACAGGCCTTTCTGTGTTGCCCTGGTTCCCATAGGATGTGTCATTTGCATAGAAGCATGCCAGGCTGGTTCCTAGGGGAGTGGGAGTTATATTTATGATGAGCTTTCGTAGGAGGCTATTTGTCTGGTTGTTATGGGTTTGTTTAGAAAACTAATCTCTGATACGAACAGGAAGTAATGTGGGCACAATTGAGGAATTAATCAAGCCACCTTTAAACCTAACAGGATATTGGTGATGATTGCTCTGTCTGCAGTGTTAGTTAATAGTGTGAGACTATACAGACATAATAATGATTAATTTGATTTAACTCCTTATGAATTTGTCAAAACAATTCAAAGCACATCAGCTGTTTGAAAAGAGAAGGGAGTTTCTCCCAGGGTCCTGGCCCAACAACTCCCAAATAAAACTGGTCATTCTCTTCATGGCTGTTTGTTGAACATTGCTTCACAGAATATACTGTAAAGTGAATTGACTATTTTTTGTGGGCAAAATTATTATGCTTATTGATAACCATATTACTATGGTTAGAGCACTCACCTTACAAGCGTGAGAACTGTGTTTGAATACAGGCAGGGCAAAACTTTCAGCAAGTTTCCTTACTCCACACACATGCCTGATAATAATCCGTCAAAAAAACTCTATAATAAATAGTTCGTTTCATCCACGACCGTTAGTGGGACACTGTTATCTGTAATTGGCTGCCACATTTCGCCCACAATATACAGTCAATTGACGTTACAGTATATTCTGTGAAGCGCTTTGAGAAGTCTTGAAGATGCTAAATGCAAGGACTATTATTATTATAATTGTTATTATGTGTTTTTAGGCAAATGCAGCAGCTGATGTGCATAGGATAGTGTCCCAAAGACAGGCATCAATTTTTTTTTTTAAATCCTTGCATTAGTATCATGCCTTTCAAGTCAGGAGGATGTCTCAGAGTTCTTCACAGGCTTTGACTGCAAAGTGCATTAACTGTGCATTTTGTAGGTGGATTGTTGCTCAGGACACAAAGAGAAACTTTCTTCTCTTTTGGTATGGTACTGTGGGATCATTAATGTGGAGAATTCCACTACAGTCAAGAGGATGGGACCTCTGTTTAGTGTTACATACAAAGGACAGCACCTCAGACAATGCAGTACTCCCCCAGTACTATACAAGAGTATCAGTCTAGACTATGGAGCTCAAAGTCTCATTGTGGGGCTTTAACCCACAATCTTCTGACTCAGAGGAAATGGTAGAAGTAGACTGACTTGTCCTCTCTGATGCCATTGTGGTTATGCAGAGTTTAGGAATCAACATTGAGTCAGTGGGAGATTGGAGACAGGAATCCTCTCCTGTCAGAATTGGCCAGAATTAACTCGACAGAGCCTCAATCCAAAGAATAATTGGAAACCACAGTGGAACTCAGAAGATACTTGAATCCCCGTGACTTGAATGTCCATTGCTGTGCTACCATTGCCAACCTCAGTCTAAATTCAGTTGCTAATTTGGATTGATCTCAAATTAGAAGGCAACATCTAAATGGAATGATGTAATTAAGTCCACATGACAGCAGCTCTCTGGAGTAATTATGAACCTGTTTGATGATTAAGAATTGGTCCATATCTTGCCATACATAACACTCTGTTTTGCATAAACTCGTATTAGTGATGAACATTAAAAGCACACACATCACTAATATTCTTGTAATCTACAATACTGTTCAAGCACTGATATTCTTGTAATCTACAAAATATCAGTGCTTGAACAGTATTGCTAGTTTCTAATGAACAGTAAGGTCAGCAAGACAACAGGAGCACTTGTTGTAAATGGCAGCGTCTTCCAAGATTTTACTTACATAATACAGTCACTGCACTTTACAGCAATTCGTATGAAGGCTTTGAGATATCCTGTCAACTTGAAAGGTACTATACCAAATACAGGTATAAGGATAATTATTATATTAGCCCCACCACCTACAAAATATCCACACATATACACACTTTTATTTCCCTTTCATTCATTGTGGAGTCATGCAGCTCAGTGGTTAGAGCACTCGCTATACAAGCGAGGCACTGGGTTCAATATATCAAAGCGCTATATCAATAATAATATAAGAATAATCCTTAAATTTATATAGCGCTTTCCACGTCTTATCGACATCTCAAAGCGCTTCACAGAATACAACAACGTCACAAGGTTGGGACCAGAGCAGGGGGAAAGGGGTCATGGTTGGGGAAAGGAAAGTAGGAAAATTGACTGTATATTTGCGGGCGAAACACGGCAGCCAAATTGCGCACAGCAGTGTCCCACAAACAGTAGTGGAAATCGCACCAGGGGAGAAAGGGGGAAAAAAGGATAAGGGGGAAAGGGAGGCGGAGGGGAACAATCAGATAGGAAAAGGGGGGAGAAAGGAGGGGCGAGGGAGAGAAGGGGAAAAGGGGGAGAGAAAGTGGGGAAAGGGAGTAAGGGAAGAAGAAGAGGGGAGGGGGAATCCAAGGATTATTATTATTAACGTCAAAAATGTGGTGATGTATAACACAATTCTGGGAGAAGTTGAGGAGGCTGGGGAGGGGTTAGTGGGGGGGTGGGGTTGAAGCAAAATAAAGATGGGTAGCCCAGAGAATGACATGAGAGTGTAGTCTCCCATCAGCTGTCAGAGCTCTCACCCTCTACTAGCTTGTTTCACACTTCAAGATGGGTTCCCAGCTGATCTCAGAAGTAAACAGACACTACAAAGGCATCAGATCTTAAATTGTCTGAGAGACAAAGTCGCATCTCATTCTTCTTTTTTGCACAACTTCTGTGGAGGAAATCTCTTGGTTCCTGCACCACTGGGAGCAGGCAATCATATTGTCACTAACTGAAATTGGTAACATTACATAGAATTACTGTACATATATTTGTATGACAGGATGCTAAATGATGAGTGACTTCTGTGAAAGGTTTGTCCAACAAATCTATTAAGTGGGAGCATCAGAAAGGCTTATGGAGGAAGAAAGGAGCAACTGACGCTCCCCTCGTATTTTACAGTTCACATTTCATATTAATTTGCCTTCACCAGGGAGGAGAAATGCGCAATATGATGTGATCATTTCCCCCTTTGCTTTGACACCATTAAATAATCCAGACTTCCTGAGGTGAAGATATTTATTATATCTCACTATGGTTATGGCAGGCGGCCTCCGATCGCTGGAGGGATTTGAAACAGTGGGCACAACAAATTATTTTTCAATTACTTGCATTTTTGACAGATTAGCACAACCTGCCCTTGGTTCACTGTATACTCTCTGCTCCCACGTGGCACTTGTTTCACTGATCCCGTATGCTCTGTTTTACAGGGGACCATTTTCTTGCCTGGAAATAAGGTCACGGAGCATTCGTACAATGGAGACGAGTCGAGAAAGTTCCTGTTTGAGATCGTGGCAGGTAAGGAAATGATTGCTTCTTGTGGACTCTTCTTGTGGACTAGCTAATGTGTTGATGAAAGTGCGTGGTGGGGAGGAGGTCATTGTTCCGGTCACCCTTGCTGGCGCCAACAAAGTATATTAATCCAGGAGGGGGAGGTTTAATATCCTTTCCATTTTGAGGGAGGTGGACTTGGCTCAAAAGGTTGAATAACATTTGGATTGAGACCGAGAATTAAGTCATTCCCACTTTCCCAAGAGTTTGGAATGCCTGGCATCCCAGCTGGGGCACAGCTTTGAAAACCACAGCAGCTGTGATACCATCTCAGCTGGTCAGTTGCAGAATCTGTGACTGAATTGCGAGGAATGAATTTAAAACAGAACTGTGTTGCCTTAGATATTACATATTTCCTCAAAGAGGGTCCGCGATATATAAAACCGCGTAATTCAGTGCGCTGACCCCGAGTGAGAAATCTCATAATTGTTTCTGCCTTCAAACATGTTCTATTGAAATCAATTGAAATCAATTTATTAGATGGGTTAAAGGAAACTCAATTTGTTTTGTTTGGACAGAACCGAAGTTTCAGCTGATTTGATTGAAATAGATTTTCCTCATTCAGAAGATAATCCAAAACAAATAAATAAATCCTCAGTATATTCTCCACTGAACATTGGTGAATTAATGGTCAAACATTTAAACCAGGAGAAGATCTGACTCTGCTGTCCAGATGGACTCACAGTGTGAATGAAAGATGAAATCTGAGAATGTTGCTAAATGTTGAATGTCAAAGAGTCCTTCTTGCATCCTTAGGGAGATTACAGGCAGACTTAGCATGAGGAGCAGGTTTTTATGACCATGTTGCATTGGGCTACATTGCAGGCATCAGATGTAAAACTTTCGTTGAAGCAATGACAACAAAAAACAATCACAAGCAATAGGTACGATTGGTGACATAATGGTATCATTGCACATCCTTTCCTGCATATTAATGCCCAGTGCAGGTTACTGGTCGGATTGTAACAAGTGACTAAATCTGTTGTCACAGCCGATGCAAAACACATCTGTAATATCAAACCAAATAGTTCAGGAATGCTTCCTATTCAAAACAGAATGGTGTTGGTATTTCTTGCTGTCTTGATTCAAACAAATCTGCTGTACGTTGTTTACACACAATGAACTGCAGAACGTAAACCTAAAACTGCTCATCCAAAATATGGGCAACAGCTGACACCAGCTGCAGGTTCAGAGATTCCAGTCTTCACTATTGGGATAAATTCCAACTTGGTCTAATTTATTCTATTCATGCAGCAATTTAGAGCATTCACAAATTCTTAAATTCGCACTTTCGGTCATATTTCCCCAACAACCCTTCTCGGCTTCCACCTTCTGCTCATTTCCCAGAGAGTACTATTTGGGATATCCTCCCAGCTTGAAAGGCGCTTTTTAAATGTACATTTGTATCGTGTTGTAAATACAGATTTAAATATGAAACCATCTTTCAATACATCTTTAAAGAATCTTAATTTGTGATTGGATGTATTCCAGATTTACAGTTCTTTAAAATAGTATATCACAGGTGAAATGATTGCAGTGGAATCTGGAGTCCACCATTATGCTGGACATAACTCAACGATTTAAAGCTTTGGCCAAAATTACTCATGGTTCCACTGTATTTTCAGCAAATGGCAAAGCCTCTTTAATACTTAAGCAAAATGGAGAATAGAAATATAAATACAGTGGAATCTGATTTCTTCATTATGTGTCCTAGTTTGTTTTGGGGAGAGGAAGTTAAGAGTGTAAATAGTAATTCTGAGCAGTGGCTAGGCCAAGATATAGTTAAAAGCATCATGAAGGCTAGAAATAAAGGCAGTTCCTGAGAGAGGGAGGCAGGTAGAGCTTGAGATGGAGGGAGAGAAGGGAAGGCTGGTTGGAGAGAGAGTGGTAGCGATGGAGAGAAAAGTGGCAGGACTCATGATAGAGGCAGAGAAGCAGGGGATACTGGGAAATGCTAGCCATGCAAGAAGGCAGAGGTGGAGAGGAGGATAGTAGGGTTGGAGGAGGAAGAGGTGGTGGTGGAGAAAAGCTTAATATTGCTGCAAGTTTTGTGTCATAAACTGTTTGAAACCTCCTGGTGGAAGAGGCTCTACAATATATGAATGTAAATCGTTGCTTAGTAAATTAAACCATATAATAATATATTCACTTACACATACACAATCACTACAATAAAATCCTGTGAAGCACATTGAGATGTTTCAATGACATTATTAGGCACTGTATCAAATGCAAGGATTATTATTATTATTGGCTGTGTCTCTAGTAATTGGTGTCCAGTGAACCTACAGTTATTAGTACAGTACAGACATTATGCTATGAAGTTGGGGGAGGGGGATGTTTTGCTTATCTGCTAAATTGAAATATCCACTGCCAAACACCTCCAACTGTCACAACAACTTTTCCTGTGGAAAATATTTCCTTCCCCATACAAAATGTCAATAAACAATATGATTGTATCACTTGTGGAATCCTGTCGCTCAGTGGTTAGAGCACTCGTCTTGCAAGAGAGATACCTGGGTTCGATTCCAGGTAGGGCAAAACCTTGGGAGAGTTTCCTTACTCCACACGCCTGATCCCTCGGAAAAAAACCCCATATAGTACATTTGGTCATTTCAATTCACGACTGTTTGTGAGACACAGCTATGCGTTTCGCCCAGTCAAATCACTTTACAGTATATTCTGTGAAGCACTTTGAGAAGTGTAGAAGTGAAAAGTGCTATATCAAATGCAAGTATTATTATAGTTTCTAGTTCTGGCTAGGATTATTATTTTTGTAAACATTCAGGTCTGACTGAACAAGAATAAATTCTGAAATATTTGAAGACCTGGTACTGTAGGTACTGTTCAACAGAACATGGTGTGCAAGAATATATGGAGGATTTTCTTCTCAAATCCATTGAGCCGGCCAGTTCCAGATGCTTTGATGAGGCATATCCTAGCCTTGTAAGTCAAGAAGTCTGTATGATTGCCAAACTGTCATTTACAGTTGTCTTCCAGCTGTCTTCACTTGCCTGCTAGAGGTTATTGGACTGAGATTTAATTGCTTGTTGGCAGCTCTTCAACCTGCTGTGTGAAACCTGTTGTTTTTGTTTATGGGGTAATATATTCCTTCAGCAGATGTAATTATTTAGGAGCAATTAAAGCTGCCACTGGTGGCAAAACCAAATTCCCACATTGTTCTGCCCTGAGGGTTTTAGCACAATATCTTAGTTTGGTGCAATGTTTTTTACTCTGGCCATCCATCTATCTAATTGTCACAGCCACGTGGTCACTGGATATGTGTATGGCACACTTGTAATAGTTGCATATTTTAAAGTTGTCGGTTTGGTTCAGTTGGTACTATTCTCAACTCTGATTTAGAAGGCTATTGGTTCAAGCCCCACATTGTAACTTTGAACTTACCGGTACATTCTTTGAACTAGGCTGATCCTCCATTGCGGTATTGGGTGAACTCTCAGAAAGAGGTGGGAGGTTATCTCGGGATCCTGGTCAACAATCCCTCAAATAAAATTATTCATTCACTTCATGCCTCTTTGTGGGCCATTACTGCATGAAAATTAGCTTCTGCATTCACCTACAAAGTACGCAACAACAACAACAACTTGCATTTATATTGCGCCCTCCAATCCAGGCAGCATCCCAGAGCATTTAACAATGGTGGAATCCAATTCTGAGCCATGGGCAGGGGAAGACAGTAACTACACAGTCACTACGCTACACAGTCACTGCACTTCACAGTAAAATCCAGTGAATGCTTTGAAAGTTTAATGACATGATAAGGTGCTATAACAAATTCAAGGATTATTAATATTCTAATTTTCTGTGTTATTCTAGGTGAGGATTATTGCAAATTCCATTATTATTAAATTGTTGAACACTCTAGAAGGGTTTCTAACTAATTTTGCTGTAGAACATTTGTTTGCGAAGGTTGATCTCCCTGAGGAGAAGTGACACTCATGCCCTCACCTCCACAGCCCAGAAAACATTTAGTACCAATCAGACAGGTGGATCTGAGGCCTTGGGTTCAATTTAGCACAACAGTCTTAAAGCAGTGCTAATTGTATTTCATTTCGCCCACAAATGTACAGTCAATTCACTTTACAGTATATTCTGTAAACCACTTTGAGATGTCAATAAGATGTGAAAAGCACTATATCAAATGCAAGGATTATTATATTATTATTATCTTTCTTCACGTATTTCCAAATTGTCTTCCAGTGTTGTTTGGACTTTGCTTAAAAGTCATTTACACTATAGTTCTCTGTGTAATAAAAGTTTCTAACTTGCCTGGGTTTTTCTTTTCATGGTAATCCCAATTAATGCCCTTTTGTTAATGATTTGCCAACCAGTAGAAAGGGTCCTCTCTATGAAGACCTAATGGTTAGGATAAAGGGAGAGAGATATGGTAGGAGAAGATATGGGAAGGAGCTAACAAGATAAGAATAGACACCCTCTGTACACACAATATCAATTGTGATCTGCAAATGCATTTACAAGGTTGTATAGCAATCAAGAGCTTCAGACGACATTGTGCGGCAGTACAAAGATTTTTATCCACAGTAGTTTATCCTTTAATCTCTCTGCTTCAGTGATTTTCTGGTTGCAGCTGTCTGGTCATCTCCCACTCTTCCTCTGACTCCTGCTTCTAATCCGATTCTCTTTCTGACTCTTTGCAGTTCTCTGTTCCGCTTTCCAATTCTACAGTGAAGATGATGATTCTTTGCTGTCCTCCTATGAAATGATTTATTACTTGATCAAAGTAATTAGCAACAGTGGAAACATTTGTCATTTTAAAGCATTCCTGTTGTTACTTTGTACTGCAGATGACCATCAGGGGGCAGTCCACACATCCTCTTTCAGTAGATCAGATGCAATTGGATTGCCTCATGTGTAGAGAAACCCTGGCACAGACTTGATGCTATGTTTCTGGACTATGGTCCTATGGGGATAAAAAAAGAGAGAAAAGGAGCGTAATTGCAAATGCTGGCCATCTTCCAATGGACTGTTCCTGAGTGTTACAGACAGGTGAATTATTATGCCAATCACATTCCCTCCCTGAGACAGCACTTGCTTTAATTTTGAGTTAATAATTCAAGTCCTGTTGAATGTGCTCTGGCTGCTTGTCTGACAAAACAAAAACTATTCATTCTAAAATATTATCTCAAGTACATTGACAGTTAACAGCCTCTCACTGTTTATTCTCCATTTAATCCATTTACTGGTGTCTCTCATGGGAGCGTGTGGGGAGAGAAGGGAATCTCTCAGGGCTCACGATCTCAACTTGTGTTTCACTTACAGTTCAGCTGATAAGTAATAGTTTACATCATTAACTCTCCAAGCACTGTGTATTGCAGTATTATTTCAGGGCAAGGATGCAATAATGTTTTGAAATAATTCACTTTAGAGTAAACCAGATCAAGGCAAATTCTGACATCTTGTAGAGATTTTTCCCTTGGTTTATATGGTAATAAATTCCAATAAACTGCTATGCTGTCTAACCTTTTATTTCCTTCAGGCACAATGCCCTCTGAGATTGTTGCTCAGGTGGATGTTTCATCCTATTTATAGGATCATTAATGCCCTCCTGAAGGACACACAAAACAGAACCTTATATTAACATCTCACGCAATGACAGAACAAACAACAATGCCACATTCTCCATTGAGGTTTTCTGGTAGAATATAGGTTTGCATTGCTACAATGTTATATCGTTTTGCTGCTGTAATATGCCAGACACTGAGTAGTCGGATGTGGGCTTGAGCCATAATTACACATTTAGTGAGTTAGAGATCTGGGGGTCCACATCCGGAATTGTCTATGAATAGAGACACGTAGAGAGGGGAGATCACATGAGTCTCTGCAGTACTGAGTGGGTAATGATGTGTTCTTTGCGTCATTGCCCAGGATGGAAGGTGTGACTGCTGCCCCCATTTTTGGTTTGTATGGGGAAAAAGGAGTGCACACTTTATTCCAGACATGATTTACCATTCAGCCAACCAAGCGTCTGGTAATTAGTGCTGCATCTGTGGAGGAAACACCATCTGCTACCATTTGGCATGTCTTGGCCACTGGTGTACAAACTGTGTTATTGTCTTCTCTCTCACTGGAGGGGTTGGCAATGGGCCGCTGAGTCTGATGTCTGTGTAGAAAATGGAAGACCGGAGGACATGAGCTAAATTACTTTGAAGCATTTGATTCACTCACCAAAATGCATCTCCAGTCTCCCCGGGCTTCACAGACTACTATGTTATTCGTCTTTTATTACACTTTCAGCAAACTGAATTAGAAGTGGATGCATTGTTAATGGATACACCTTGAAAAGGATGATTAAGAGCCAGAGAATGCTGCACGTTTAAATGAGCTTTCTCAGCAAACTATTCCCCCGATGGTATGATACTGACGGTTGCCGTTCATCAGAATTCTTCTGTGTACATTCAAGCTGCAACTGAATAGCTTCTTCCATGTGCATTTAGTGAGTTCAATCCTGTATTGAAGAGCACAACACAATTGAGACTACATATATGCAGGTATAGATTTTTTGAAGTTGGGATGTGCTAAGTATGTAGATGCATGTTGCTCTGCCTCTGAGTACTTTCACTGATTTTCGAGCAAATATCTAACCTCCAGTCATACCATTTGGTCTTTTACTTGATGGCTGTTTGTGGGACACTGTTTACACAAATTGGTGAAGTGAATTGACTATATTTTGTGGGTGAAATGTGGCAGCCGAATAAGCACAACAGTGTCCCACAAACTGGTGTGGATTGAATGATCAAATTATATTAATAAATAATAATAATCCTCGCATTTGATATAACACTTTATCACGTCTTCAAGACTTACTGTTTGTTTATAGTTATTTCTTACATCTGAAACGGCTGAGCAAGGAGTTTAATTTTTTTTAAAAAAAACTGGCATTTTGGAAGATAAAAGGAAGTGAGATGCAGTGAGGCGTTGGTAAAAAGCAATGAAAGGGGCATTAGAGGAAGTAAGAGAGCAAAAGTGAAGTTGACTCCAGATAGCAGCAAGCAAGATCTCAAAAAACAGAAATAAAAAGTGATGACCAGTGGGTTAGGTCAACTCTGAGGTTTGCAACTCGCTAGACTTTCTGTTCTTACACTTATTATAAATAGCTTGAAGGCGAGTGTTAAAGATTTTGGTATCCATTTATGCAAGCAGACAAATAATATAGAGAAGATAAACAGTATTCAGGAAGATCTGCAATTAGTCAGCACATAGGTGAAGGAGTGGCAGATGGATGTTAATGTAGATGAATGTAGGGTAACATTTAATGTTACAATTGATTGATTGATTGATTGATTAGTGTAACAATTAATGATTAATAATAACAATAATAATCCTTACATTTGATATAGCGCTTTTCACGTCTTCTAGACATCTGAAAGCGTTTCACAGATTATACTGTAAAGTGAATTGACTGTATATTTGTGGGCAAAACGTGGCAGCCAATTGCACACTGCAGTGTCCCACAAACAGTTGAGGATTGGAGTGACCAATTTATTATTACTATTATTACTGTACTATTTTTGAAGGAATTATAATCCTGGGAAAAGTGATCCACCAATTGACTAACAACCTGATTCCCACTTACTGATAGGTAAACAGAGGTATGTGGAGTAAGGAAACTTGCCCAACATAGGCTGTTTGTGGGACATTATTATGCACAAATTCACTGCACAATCCCTATAAATGCAAAGTCACTACAATTCACAGTAAAATCCTGTGAAGCACTTTGAGAGGAATTGGCTATGTGATAAAATGCTGAAATAAATTCAAGGATTATTATTATATTACGTATTTTCTCTTATATAATAATCCTGCATTTGATTTGGTGCTTTTCATGTCTTCTAGACATCCCAAAGCGCTTCACAGAAGATGCTGTAAAGTGAATTACGGTATATTTGTGGGCGAAACATGGAAGCCAATTGCGCACAGCAGTATTCCACAAACAGTCATGGATTGAAGTGACCAATTTTTTTTTTGAGGGATTATTATTAGGCGTGTGAGGTCGGAAATTTGCCCAAGGTTTCGCCCTGCCTCGAATTGAACCCAGGTCTCTTGATTGCAAGGCGAGTGCTCTAACCATTGAGTTGCAGGACTCCACAAGTTTAATTCTGAACCTAATGCTTACTTTATTAAAGTACTGTATTGCTATGTGAAAATGTTGACTCGGATGCAAATTAACATAGTCCCCTGCTGAACATTCAAGGTCTTAACATCTTCAGAGTCTCACTTCTGTCACATTTCGTGATGATAGAAATTATTTCTTGAAAGAACAACTTGTATTTATACAGTACCCTTCATGAAGGCTTATGTATTGGATCGCTTAAATAGCAACCTAGTGTATCCACAAATAGCAGCCACTAAGTTAATAAATTTTTAGTGTTTGTTTTCAATATCAACAACAGCAACAACAAAATTACATTTGTACAGCGCCGTTCACATCAGTAGGATGTCCCAAGGCGCTGGACAGTTACTACTTCAGACCCAAGCTGAGGACGGGGGGTGGTGGGAAGGAGTTGCCGATGGGTCCATCGAAGAGGAGAGTATTGAGGCGAGACTTGAAGGAGACCGGGGAGGGTGCGAGATGGAGGGACTTCTGGATGGAGTTTCAGAGATTGGGGGCAGAATGACTGAAGGCTCGCCCACCAATGGTTGGGCGGGTGGGTCAGGGGACGTAGAGCAGGCCAGAGCTTGTTGAGGGGAGGGGGCGGGCAGGTTGGTAAGGGATAGGAGGTCACGGATGTAGGGTGGGGTGAGGTTGTGGAGGGCTTTAAATGTGAGGACCAGGATCTTGAATTGGATCCTCTGGATGATGGGGAGCCAATGGAGTCGGGCAAGGATGGGGGAGATGGGGTCACGTCAGCATTACTTCAACGGTTATTTACAAGCCATACAGCTAAAACGAGTCAGATGTTCCAGGTTCTGGATCAATAAATGAGAGTGATGCCCATAATAAAAATGATAACTGTCTGTCTGCCTACAATCTGCTACTGTATTAAGTATCATGCCCTGATATGCTTTTAAAATAATAATTTTATTTTTATACAGCATTTAATTAATCCTATGCGAATAAGTAAAAGATGTATAAACATTAAGCTGATGGGATGTTTTACATGCCCCAGCTCGACTGTGAGTACTTAACTGTACAGAGCCTTGAGATATCTTTCCAACATGAAAAACACGATATAAATTTGTTTTGTAGATTTAGAGGTTAGATTTTGACTCTGCCGGAGACTAAAATTGAAAATCCTCAGTTTTCAAAGACCGCTTAACTCAGTACAGAATGGCTACCATAATTTTAATCTGAAAGATGCTAAATGAAGTAGAAAGGCAATCTTTTAAAAGGACACTGTCTTCATGATGTGAAAAACACTACAAATGTAATTTTGTTGTTGTTATGGACTCAAGGTGTCTTTCACTTTTAAAGCATACATTGTCAATGCCATTACACTTAATGGGATACCTGAGCCATTTAGTGTTTCTTGGCATATGATATGAGAATGCAAAAACAAATGCAAGTCACCTTTCTCTGTCCCTGTATCTTTCTCAGCAATGTTTGCTGCGTACCTCTTTATTCATGTAAATGGTGCTTCTTAAGGCCCTAGTAATTTTTTAAAATCTTTTTTATAGCCTTTGATTAAAAAGCATAGGGAATTGTGTTATAACAGCACAATAATTCTTCTACTCCTGCTTATTATTTGAAACAATAACAATTGTACAGGTTTGGAATCCCTGGGATTCTATGAATTGTCATCAGCAATGCAGGTGAAATGTTAGGAATGCAAATCTTCTCTAGGATTTGAGTATTCGTGGGCATCTTTAATTTATGGGATTCACTGGGATTCAGTCTACGCCACCGCCCTGTAAATTTTCAATGAGAGTATTCAGTCACTTAGAGGACAAGTGGATGGATTCAGTTCAGAACTAAAGAACTTACAATACGATTTACATTTGCATTTAGAGAGCACCCTTTTACATAGGATAGTGCCTACTTGCTTTTCAAAAGCATAATTTCACCCCCCAAATATCTGAGTGGTTCATAGATAACTATTGTTAACTGTAATGAATTATTTTTACAACATCAATAACAACAACTTGCATTTATATAGCATATATCATGCGGGTGGCGTCTCAAAACACTTAACATGGGCGTAGCTTCACACTTAGCCAGAAACCAGGGGAAGGTGACCCAAGACACAGTTGAAGAAGAAAGTCTTCAGGTGTGATTCAAAGGTGGGCAGATAAGGGCAAAATGAAAAGATTGAGACAAGGATACAGAGATTTGGGGCAAAGTGGCTGAAAGCATGGTCACCAGTTGTGCAGTGAATGGCAAGGAATATGAAGCAAACCTGAGCCATCTGAGTGATGGCAGTGAGCAGCGAAGTGGGGCATGAGCAGATCAGGGAGGTGGGCAGTTAAAGGGGAGTGAAGAGATTTGAAATTGAGTGAAGATCTTGAAATCGATAAGTTCTGCAACAGGGAGCCAGTGGAACCTGGTAAGAACTGGGGTGATGGGGTGCAAAGACTGGTATGTGTGAGGACATAGGGGGTAGAGTTTTAAATTACATTTTGTAGGCAAACATAGCAGGCAATAGCAACAGCAAGTACCAACCAACAGTCATGAGGTGTATGACAGATTATTATAGAAAGGGAGAGAAAATTCCAATCTTTTTGAATAATCTTATGAGATCCATCGCCTCCATCTAAATAGGTAGATAGTTTAACATCTCATCAGAAAGAAGGCAATGCTGACAAAGCAGCAGTTCCAGTATTGTTCTGGAGTGTCAGTGTCAACCTAGATTATTAGTTCAAATACCAATGTCAGTATTGAATCCATGACCTTCAGGGCGCTTAGTGACAGGTCAGTGCAGGCTATAGCCATCCATTCCTGTAACCACTTCCCATGTTTGACACAAACCCACAACACAATACAGTGATAATGATTGACAGCTTCTCACCAACCTTGTGTCAGTATATAAATTATCACCACTGATAATATGACATGGATCACTCCGTCCCTCCTCCATTTCCTCTATCAATAAGTCATATGATGGTGATAATTTTAAAAAATCCTTGCATTTAATACAGTGCCTTATCATGTTGAGTTGTCTCAAAGCACTTCATATGATTTTACTGTAAAATGGATTAACTGTGTATTTTGTGAGCAAAGCCATGGTGGCAAAGTTGACACTCATACCTCTATTGATAGGGGTATGAGTGATGGTAGGTGCTGTATGTAGTGTGTAACCCTAATGAAAGATTTATTTAAACTTCAAAGCTGTGTGAAGCACTGTGAGATGTCTTTCCCAAGTGAAAGGCGCTATATGAATGTAAATTGATTTGTAACTTCCTCCTCTTATGGTACATTCAACATGTGGCTCAGCTGGTAGTACTTTTCCTTCTGAGTTAGACGGCTATGGGTTCACTCCAGAAAGTTGGCACTTGCATCGTCTAAGATGGTGCTGCAATGTAGTGCAGGACATGTGTTGCATTGTCAGGTGCCGTCCTTTGGATGCAACCAAGAGCCTGGTTGCCTTTTCAGATGACATTAAAGATCCCATGGCATAAGTTGAAAAGAGAAGGTTGTTTATCCCGGTGTCCCGGCCAAAAATCCTCCAAATAAAATCGGTCATTCATTTCATGGTTATTTGTGGGTCATTGCTGTGTGTAATTGGGCTGCCAAATTCACAGATAAACATAATCGTCCTATTTCACAATAAATCCTCTGTAGCTCTTTGAGATGTCCTCCCGACATGAAAAGTGCTGTGAAAATTTGCTATGTCCTCCAGACATGAAAATTTGGTATACCAAATGCAACAATTATTATAAATTGAAAAGCCTGCAGCACTGTAAAACAATCTCTGAATATGTGTTGTATTTGCAAAATTGCCTTGCGAACATTTTTAATGTAGCAAGTGAAGCCAGAGAGGGTGTTACAACTGGGAAACTGTACTTTCATCTCTGGGAACTGTCCGGCACAGACTGATGTGATGAAAATCTCTTGTGTTTGACAGCTTTGAGGGTTTGATGTGAAATTAGTTTGGACAGACTCAATCCAATTCCTAATGGAGCTGGATCCACAGTACAAAATGTCCACAATGCAGCACTAATTGGCACTAAACTAGCAGTCTGACTCATAGGCCTCAAAGTTTCCTAATTTCAGAAGCACTTGTGCGTGACATGGTGCTCTCCTTAGGCTGGGATTAATGTACCTTGTTGGAACTTTGTTCTGTGTCTAGCACTGTGCTGCACCTGATCTATGTGTGCTGCTGCTGATGGCAAAAGATACAAAAGGATGCCATTCCCACCACTGACATAAACCAACCAGAGAAACCATTGCTAGGAATGGTTTAGTTGGCAGTTGAGTTGACTGACAAGTAACGTCAGTGTGGAGACAGGGAGGTAAGAGATTCAATTTAAAACTGGAAGAAAGAACAGCAGTAAGTTGGATAAACAAACACCTTGAGAATGTATTTTTGTGTTGTTTTGCAGACTTAGCTGCTTTTGCCTAGTTTTTTCTGCTATTGGTATTGTTTTATTGTATATCTGTCCGCTTGACCTTTTATCTCTGTCAAACTGACTCCCATTTGGTGTCAGGAAGAACTGCCTCTGACTCCACTCAGTTTCCTTCAATGAAACCCTTATATCTTGTTTGCAGTTGCTTTTTTGATGAGCCAGTAAATTTGTATGGGAAAATGCTTCATAGATCACAGAGAAAGACATGGCATATTAACTTGTCAAGATGGATTTTAAATTATGTGTTTGGGAGATGGGAAGCTCTTATGCTTTGAGTATGAGGTTATACTGTGCTTACTTAGAAGAAATCCAAGTAAATACAAAACAGAAATGTCAAATTCTCTTACTGCAGTGAAAAATGTCATGTGTGATGAAGTACATTATTTTTTTTTAATTGTTAAACTTATTGACAATTGTCAACCTGCAATGACAGATTATTGCCCAGCTTTGTGGAAGTGAAATCAGCCCAACAATGCCAGTTATTGCTATTGCCAAAGCTGCTAGTGGGTGCTTTTGTGACAGAGAGTGGTGTTTTGAATATCAATATCTTGCAAAGCTCTGAAAGCTCCCAAGATGCTAACCTAGGATACTATATAAATGCAAGTTAGCATTGTTGTTGTTTAAATGACACTCAAACGTGTGAATAGTCAATTATCCTCCGAAGTGCAATAGGTACAGTATAACCCTTACATTTGAATTAGCTGTCAGCCTGGCTCTTTGGAAGCACTTTTGCCTCTGATTCAGAAGGTTGTGGGTTCAAGTCCCATGTTGGGACGTGGAATGACATAGTCTAGACTAACACTCCCAAGCTCTCCGATGGTGTTGCGTTGTTGGAGGTGCCGACCATTGAATGAGATGTTAAACATAGGTCCCATCTGCTTGTTCAGGTAGACGTTAAAGATCCCATGGCACAAACAAGTTTCTCTCCTGGCAAATATCCCCCAGATAAAAATTGTCTGTTTGTGGGACGGTGTTGTGTGCAAACTTTCGAGTTTCACAGAATGCACACTGTACTGCATTTGCTATGGGTCTATAAGGTAATGGATAGTTTTAAGTTCAATCAGGACTGCAGACCTATGACTGGAGGTGTGATTAATGGCTTGTTTGATGCAGAGGTTTTATACTGCTGCTTGAGCAACAACAACCAAATTACACTTGTTTTGCACCTTTCACGTCAGGAAGATGTCACAAGGTGCTGGACAGTCATTGTTTCAGACCCGACCCGCGGACAGAGAGGGTGGAGGGAAAGGGAGGGATTTGGAGTGGCCAATGGGACATCGCGGGACTTGAGGCGGGACTTGAAGGAGGCCAGGCAGGGGGCGAGGTGGAGGGACTGCGGGATGGAGATCCAGAGATTGGGTACAGAGTGGCTGAAGGATCACCCGCCAATGGTAGGGTGGGTGGGTCGGGGAACATGGAGCAAGCCGGACGGAACCTGCTGAGTGGAGCGGGCGGGCAGGTTGGTAAGGGGTTAGGAGGTCGTGGATATAGGGTGGGGCGAGGCCATGGAGAGCTTTGAATGTGAGGACCAGGATTTTGAATTGGATCCTCTGAAGCTGAAAAGTGGAGTTGTATGACAGAGCATGTGATAATTCTCCCTCAGGGAGGGGTAAGGGGTGCTTTTACACCTATTCATGGTGCAATCAATGGAGCGATATTGGACGAGTTGCTTGCTATGGAACTTTTAAGTGTTTTGTGAAATGTTAAGAATTTTGATGAATAGCAAGATTGCAAGGCTTCACTTGGTGATGTGTGTCTGGATTTGTAGCCAGAAAGGAGCCTTTCTGTTCTCACTCTTCAATAAGGGTGATAATTTAGTTGGAATGGGTTCATTAAAACGTGTGAATGATATCTTTCCCTGACAGAGGAAATGTCCCACTGCTTCCTAGCTTCTGTCTCTCACATGGTGTATGAAATCAATTGAATGTTAAGTACTTTAGTTGGTGGGGGAAGTGGCTTTGAGAGAGAAATACACATTGGTGATTTGATATGGAGATGTTTTCATGCATCCTGGTTGTGTCACATTATGCGGAGAATGCTATAAATTGTTTTACCTCAGTCTGATGATGGGCCTCATTGACTAGTTTACTAGCCTCATTTACATAGGGGGTGGGTGGGGTGGCCTCCAGAAATTTATTATTACAGATACTATTTTATGGGAAAATACCCCAAAATAATCGTGTCACTTTTATTCACAGGAACAGAGATTGATGGTTCTTCTCTGTGATCATTTCTGCACACAGACAGACATTCATGGCCAATAGCCAAAGGAATCGGTAACACGTCACCTAGTTAGCAAGCTTCTTCGTCTTTTCGCGGACATAGTGAGCAGGAAGTTCTCTCCTCACAATGTTAAACAACTTCATCTATCTTTCCTTATTCAGAGACAGCAATTTCCGATCTATTTGACCTATTTGGTACCCATGGCTAATAACTCTATTACCTCACAGCTGGACTATTCAATGCCTTCCTCAACGGTCTCCCCTTCACCACAATCCATAAAATCCAACTCATGCAAAACCCTGCCGCCCGCATACTCACCCGCACCAAACTTCGCTCTCCCATTACCCCAGTCCTTGCCAGACTTCACTGGCTCCCTATCCCTGAGAGGATCAACTTCAAGATCCTCACCCTTGTTTTCAAATCCCTCCACTCCTCTGCACACCCCTACCTCTCTGACCTCCTCTCTCCTCAAACCAGCTCCCATTGCCTTCACTCCACTGGGTCTGGCCTCCTCCATGTCCCCCGAATCCTCCGCTCCACCCTCAGCGGCCGTGCCTTCAACCACAATGCCCCGAGGCTCTGGAATTCCCTTCCTCAATACCTTCGCCTCGCCACCCCTCCTTTCTCAGTTTCAGGTCCCAGCTAAAGACCTTTCTCTTTGACTGTGCCTTTAGTCACCTTTCTGCCCCTGCCCCTGGCTCGGTCCCGGGATCTGCTATTGTGAAGCACTTTGAGACACCGTCCGACGTGGAGGGCGCTATATAAATCAAAGTTGTTGTTGTTGTTGTTGTTAAAGTCTTTCCAAGTAAATACCTTTAAAACAAAACAAATTCTGTAAGTTTTATTTGGAGTTCAGTAAGTAGTTCATTGTGGACAAAATATTTCGAATTGGTCTAAAATATTTTCACTTGCAGCAGAATTCAGAGTTCAGTGCTCTACCAGGCATTGGGTCCACTAAAAGAGTGTTATCTGAGGGAGCAAGATGTCCAGCACTAACCAAACAGAAGCAAGGCAAGGCGGTACTAGTCTTGGACCCATACGAAGTGTAGTAGCATTGATAATCATGTTGTCTGCCATAGAAGATCAGTAACAACAACAACTTGGATTTATATAGCACCCTCCACGCCGAATGGTGTCTCAGAGCGCTTCCCAATAATGGATCCCGGGTCTGAGCCAGGGGGAGGGGGAGGAAGACAACGGAAATCGTGATCAAAATGAAAGGTCTTTAGCTGAGACCTGAAGGTAGGAAGATGCGAGGCGAAGGGAGTGAGGAAGGGAGTGAGGAAGGGAGTGAGGAAGGGAGTGAGGAAGAGAGTGAGGAAGGGAGTTCCAGAGTCTCGGGCCATAGTGGCTAAAGGCATGGCTGCCAATGGTGGAGCAGAGGATTCGGGGGGACAAGGCGGAGGCCAGACCCGGTGGTGCGAAGGCAACAGGTACTGTTGTGGGGAATAAGGAGGTCAGAGAGGTAGCAGGGTGCAGAGGAATGAAGGGATTTAAATATTGTGTCTTTCCAAGGAAGCAACAAAGTATTGGTTGGAGCTGGTGGGTGTTTGTATGGATGCTTTGGCACTAACTACAATTGATTATTTGCACTGTCAATCACATCTCTGCTTGCACTTGTTTAAATTGCAAGCTGGAGGAGGATCGGTTCCCTGGAACCGTTATGTGCCTGCGAGGGAGCTTGGCTTCAGAGATCATATTTGCTGACGTGGAGCCAATAAATAATTATGTTGAAGAACCTTGAACTACTGCACATTTTCAGTTGATGCCAAAATTCGTTCTGTTGGCAATTTTCCCTTCTGAATTTTGAATGCAGATGGTTCATAAAAGACTGTATTCTGTCATCCCAAAGTACAATACACACTGAGACTAGACATGATTATCTATTCAATTGACAATTGAACCTCTGATCCAGTGGGGAGTAATACCTCTTGGCACAGAGATTCAAAGGTTATTTTTCCTTTCACATTCTTACAGAGTTGACAGCTCTGAAAAGTGAGATTGCAGACACGCATTCGGCTGCCTCAGTTTGAACTTGACCCAAAGGCAATAAAGGCTTGGAATCATACTACATACGCTTTCATCCTCCCCACACCCACCCTGTGATAATAAGGACACCAAATCATCATATTTTAGCAATGGTTACTTTGATTTTTACCTAGTTCTGGCAAGGTGTTTCTCACTTCAACAATCTCACAAGGTCACAAACTTTAGCAATTAGTTCTAAATTAAATCTGGGTTGCAAGACTGCCATCAAGCAAGCAGTGGATACCACTGTGATAATGGATGGGAGAGGGGAAGGCAAAATAACTGGAAAATGGTGGTTAAAGGACAAGAAATTCTCAAGAGAAGTAGAAAGTAATCTCTGTACGATGTTTTAAATCTGTAAAGGTTATCTCCTTCTTGGAAGGAGATTAGAGAGGGGAGATTCTCCTGGTGTCTGGGCATACATTCCACCAGATAAAATTGATTATTCACTTCATTGCTGTTAGTGGGATGATACCTGGGGAAAATTGGCTGCCAAGTTTCACCTACAAAACTCACAGTGTCCTCCCAAAGTGAAAGTTGCTGCACCAAATGTAAAGAATATTATGAAACCAAAAAAGCGATTTTTGTTTTGTTTCAGATTTCTAGCATCTGCAATATTTTGCGATGGTAAAGTTTATCATTATAGATTACCACTAAATCATTTGTTTTTCCTCTCTACTTTGGATCTCCCAAACACTGGCAAATATTTCACGACAGCTATTCTCTAGTCACAGAAGTTTTCGGCCCTAACCAGTCAGTAAGTACAGTGCTGGCTACAATGGATCACAAATCCTGCTCTTGTGATAATTAATGTCCTTAAAACTCTCCGAACCCATGTGCAAGTTAGGTGTCAGGTTCGATCTCCAGTTTTCCTTATTTTCCCACATCCGGTCCCTGACTAGCACCACTTTCTTCCATCTCCTACAGATTGCCCGTCTCCGACAATACCTCACCCAATAGCTGCAAATAACCCTTTTTCGTGTTTTTGTCACTTTTTGGCTGGACTACTCAAATGCCCTCCTCGCCGGCCTCCCCTCTTCTACTAATCACAAAATTCAGCTAATTCAAAACTCTGCCTCCCTAATTCTCACCCGCACCAAGATTCTCAGTCTAGTGTTTAAAGCCCTCCATTGCCTGGAACCCCTCTATTTCTAACCACCTCTCTCCTCACAGCAACATCCGCTGCATCCACTCCACTGCGTCCTGCCTCATCCTTGTCCCCCAAATCTACCTCTCCACTATCGTCAACCGTGTTTTCAGCCACTATACTCCGAAACTCTGGAACTCCCTCCCTGCACCACTTTGTCTCACCCCCTCCTTCTCCATTTTCAGGTTGTGCCGCAACACCTTCCTCTTCGATTATGTCTATGGTCACCCTCCACCTGGCTTGGCCCCGGGCTCCTCCATTGCTAAGCTCTCTGAGATGCTGCCTGGCATGAAGGGCACTATATAAGTGCAAATTGTTGTTGTTATTACAAAGCAACATGTGCCTCACTGCATTTTATTTAATTTGTCTCTTGTGGGCCTATTTATGCATATATTGATTATATAGTAAATATAATAATAATTGTTCTAGAAATACAGCACTTGTTCAGCCTCATTAACGGAAAAATGCTTCTGACATGATCTGCTGTCATTGTAGTGACAACAGGTCCAATGTGTCATTTTGTGTCATTTCTCTGGGTGGCACTATAATAATAATAATCCTTGCATTATCACATCTTCCAGAATTCTCAAAGTGCTTCATAGAATATACAATACTGTAAAGTGAATTGACCACATATATATTTTGTGGGCAAAATGTCTGTCTTCAGTGAATATTCTGATACCTTTTTTGTAAAGGTAGACTCTTTCTCTGTGAATGATGTTATGTCCAGAAACTTTGTGAATGTTTTATTGTGTTTACTGGTGAAGCAGATGATGGATGCATATTGATGGCTGCAACATGAATGTCCTCTCAGGTAATCAGTCTGCAGTCGCAGACCCTGTCACTCCTCATGACTTTGTCTAACTGACGAAAAAGGTGCAGTTTATTCAAGGTTATTTGGCAGTCAGTCTGGAACTGGCATAAAGCCTCATTACTGATAATAAATAATGTGGGCTTTAAAACACTGACTTATTGTGGAGTCCTGTAGCTCAATGGTTAGAGCTCACGCCTTACAAGTGAGAGACCTGGGTTCGACTCCAGGCAGGGTGAAATCTTAGGTAAATTTTCTTACTCCATATGCCTAATAATAATCTCTAAAATAAACAATGGTAAATTGGTAATTTAAATCCATGACTGTTTGTGGGACACTGCTGTGTGCAATTGGCTGCCGTGTTTTGCCCACAAACATAGAGTCAATTCACTTGATAGTATATTCTGCGCAGCGCTTTGAGACGTCTAGAAGACATGAAAAATGCTATATCAAATGCAACGATTATAATGATTACTATTATTAAAGACTGTGGGTTCCTGTAGCTCAGTGGCTAGAGCTCTCGCCTTACAAGGGAGAGCTGGGTTCAATTCCAGGCAAGGTGAAACCTTAGGCAAGTTTCTTTACTCCACATGCCTAATAATAATCCCTCACAAAAGAAACAATAATAAATTGACATTTCAATCCACGATTGTTTGTGGGACACTGCTGTGTGCAATTGGCTGCCACATTTCGCCCATATATTTGCAGTCAATTCACTTTACAGTATATTCTGTGAAGTGCTTTGAGATGTCTCCAAGATGTGAGCAGCCAAGCAGTGTGTGTAAAAGAAACAATTCTGCACATCACCAAGAATTTTTTATTTTAAATTCAAAGCGATCTTTTCAGACACTCTTAAGACAAGCAAGGTGATGTTGCATAAGTCATCCATGTACACTGCAGTTGATTGGCTACGTCTACCTTACTTGTCCATGTGTGTGAAGTAATTAGTGCTGCTGTCTTGTGTGAAGGGCCACAGGTTATATTTGGTGAGGCAGTCCACAGTCTAAAGGCTGGGGGTTGCTACAGGGGAGGAGTATCTGAGTGTGGTGTTAGTGTCTAACATACAATGGAGGAGGGCTGGGGAGGGAGGCCACAAGTGTATTTAATTTAGCTGGGCTGGCACTCAGGCAGACAGGGTTTGTCATTAGGGATTTCTTCCTGGCCAAGGAACTAATGTTGCTGGAGAAAGTATGGGCAGGTAATGTTAAAAGTAGTAGAACACCTGGACTGGCAGCAGAGACCAACATGGGATTGAGCTGCTTCAAACCTATCAAGAGTGATTCTCAGAAACATTCAGGTAAACAATGCAATAACCAATTTAAATAGTGTTATCACTGTAACTTTAGTGAACTTTCATTCATATAATTTTCATCTCAACTTGTCTCAGACTTTAAATATTGGTCTACTGAAACCTTTCAGCATTTTCTCTGAGATGTACTGAGTGCCAGAATTATCATTAAAGAGTTCTGTTTATTTAATCGGAGAGCAAAAATGAAACAAGTAAAACTTAAGAAGTCAATGTGTGCACATGTGTAAGAGTGGAATGTTTTCCACCATACCATTAGATTTTTAATTTGACTTGTAATTATTTTACAAATAGGGCAGAAATGTTTGGTGATTTGTACATTGTTTATTATACAATAGAGTGTCATTGTACTCATTAATACATTGGTTTAATAAAGTGTAATAAGCTCTTAGGTGTGGTGTTAACATTTAACCAATTAATTAACTTAATTAACATGGTACTATTCAAAAAGAGAAAGGAGTTTCTCCTGGCCAACGATCCCCCAGAGCTAAAAATTGTTCACTCACTTCATAACTGTTTATGGGACATTGCTGTGCACAAATTGGCTTTCATGTACACCTATTAAAATGAATACACAAGTCATCACATTTTAATAGCATGACACTGTTTGAAAAGGGAAGGAAACTTTTTCCTGGTGTCCTGACCACTGACAATGGTTTGAAGTATAAACTTGGATTGGGAGCTCAAAGTCCTAACATGGGGCTTGAATTCCACAACCTTGACTCAGAGGGAGGAGTGTTATCAACTGAGCCAGACCGAGACCTATGGATGCTTCATAATGGTGTTTTTCTGGCACAGATGACAATTCATTTTGAGGAATTATGGACCTGAGGTCAGCACTTTAGGAGACCTATCTCTTTGGCTCTTTTGATAAGAATTATGAAGCACATTAACCTTTATATAATTTATATTGTGGAAATCAGAAGTTGGCCCAATTTCAGAGGGAAGCCTTTGTTCTGCACTTAAACCTCCATGAGGCTTTATTTTAAAAAATATGGAAAATATCATTTGGACAAATTTTAACATTGCTATGAAATGAGAATAAAACAAGATTGATACTGCAATTTTTCATCATCCCAAAGTTCTGTCCAACCACAAAAGAACTTGATATTTAACCACATCCTTATACTGTACTGTAATAGGAGTGCAAATAAAATGGAAATGATGAATTTTTTGTGTTATGCCATGTTTTAGAAACTGCAGAATCATATCAATACCTACAGATTGTTTAACATGATCCAGAAAGCCATGGAACGTAATTCAGAGACTCCAGAGGGACCGAATAATAATAATATTATAATAATACTAGCATTTGATATTGTGCTTTTCACGATTTCTAAATGTCCCAAAGTGTTTCACAGAATATACTGTAAAATGAATTGACTGTATATTTATGGACGCAATGCAGCAGTCAATTGCGCACAGCAGTATCATACAAACGATCGTGGATTGGCAGTTGTGATTTTCTTGAGTGATTATTATTATTAGGCATGTGGAATCAGGAAACTTGCCCAAGGTTTTGCCCTACCAAGAATCAAACCCAGTTTTCCCGATTTCGAGGCAACTGCTTAACCAATAAGCTAGGGTCCGGCGATATATCGATATATCGCTAAAACCCGATATAATTTTCATATCGATACGCCGATATAGACATTTTAAAAATATCGATATATCGGAGGTAAAAAATCGGGATGCGAGCACACTGAACTACAAGACCCAGAATGCTCATCTCTATATACAATGCACAGACCGAGGTGCAAAGCCGCCATACTGTATTCACAGTCCTCGAATACAATATACAGGTATGCAAGGGCTGGGGGGTGAGAGAGACGGCTGGGTGGGGGGGAGGGTGACGGGGGGAGAGAGACTGCTGGGGGGGGGGGTGCGGTGAGGGGGAGAGAGACGGCTGGGGGGAGGGGGAGAGAGATGGCTGGGGTGGGGAGAGAGATGTTTGAGGGGGGAGGAGAGGGGGAGAGAGACGGATGGGGGGAGGGGGAGAGAGACGGCTGGGGGGAGGGGGAGAGAGATGGCTGGGGGGGGAGAGTCGGCTGGGGGGGGGTGGAGAGAGATGGCTGGGCGGGGAGGAGAGTGGGAGAGAGACGGCTGGAGGGAGGGGGAGAGAGACAGCTGGGGGGAGAAAGACGGCTGGGGGGGTGAGAGAGACGGCTGGGGGGGGAGGAAGAGACAGACGGCGGGGGGGGGGGGGAGGGAGAAAGAGACGGCTGGGGGGGTGGTGGGGGAGAGAGACGACGGGGGTGGGTGGTGCGAGAGAGGGACGGCAGGGGTGGGGGGAGAGACGGGGTGGATGTGATAATATGCAGATCGATAGAGATGGGGGGGATGTGAGAGAGGAGAGAGGGAGAGAGACACACAGACAGAAAAACACAGAGATGGAGAGAGTGAGAGACACAGAGAGAGAAAGATATTTACCTCCTGAGAAGATAGGCCCCGAATGCGCGCGCACTCGGGATGCGCGCGCACCCGGGATGCGCGTGCACTCCGAATGCGCGCGCGCATGCGCAGTACGAAAAACCTGAAAATATCGATATTTCGGTATATCTCGATATGAGCCCATCGATATATTTAATTGGAAAATTTTCCATATCGACGGACCCTACAATAAGCTATCGGACTCCATAGTCTTCTCACATTTAAAACTCGGTAGATTATGTGAACTAAAGTAATACTGTAATTTTTAGATCACACTTTCTTGTGAACAGTAAGACATGGTGCAATGACGTTTGAAAAGAGCAATAATTAAAATAGCAAAGTGGCAAAGACTTTTCAGTGCTGTTAAAACAGCTGAAGAACAGACAATAAATTAGAGTATTTCTGCATCACCGGGGAGAAGGTAATAATAATAATAATGCAATACTTAGCTTGTTTATGGACATACAAACTGTTTAGTGCGGTGTAACCATTTGTTCTGTACAGTCTGCAGGACTATAAATCCATGTTGAATGACTATGAGTTCCCTCAGGAGATTTCAGCCAGGTTCAGTTTCTGGAATATTCAGCAGCTGCAATAATTGGAAAAGTCTAATCTATCTGCTGCAATGTTAATCCTTCTATGAATCCATCATTTGGGCCCTGTAATAATGTGTGCTCATTGTTTGTTTTGGGTTTGCGTAATAGCAAACTCTCCTTCCTCCCCCACATCCGTGCCTTGACCGGCACCACTTATTTCCACCTACGCAACATTGCCAGGCTCCGCAACTACCTCAGCCCACATGCTGCCGAAACACTCGTGCACGCGTACATCACCTCACGGCTGGACTACGGAAACTCTCTCCTCATCGGCCTCCCCAGTTCCTCCATTCACAGGCTGCAGGTCATCCAAAACTCTGCAGCCTGTGTACTATCCCGCACCCGCCTCCGTGACCACATAACCCCCACCCTCGCCCGTCTCCACTGGCTCCCCATCCTCCAGAGGATCGAGTTAAAGATCCTCGTCCTCACCTTCAAGGCCTTACACGGCCTTGCCCCGCCCTATTTAACCAATCTACTCTCCCCCTATAAGCCCACCCGGACCCTCCGTTCAGTAGGACCTGGCCTGCTCCAAGCTCCCCGCCCGAACCGCCCCACCATTGGAGGCCGGGCCTTCAGTTTCTCCGCTCCCACCCTGTGGAATTCCATCCCCCAATCCCTCCGCCTTGTTTCTTCCCTTTCCTCTTTCAAGGCCGGTCTGAAGACTTTCCTCTTCGACCGTGCCTTTTGTTCCCCCCCGAACTTTTCGACCTCCCCTACGTGTTTCACCCCTTCCCGAACACTCCCCTCCCAGCTTGGGTCACACGCCTCCTGTGCAGGCACCTTGGGACGTCCTCCCGACGTGAAAGGCGCTTTATAAGTTTAAGTTGTTGTTGTTGTAGCAGTGACTAGAAAGAAGTTCCAGTCTGTGCAATGATTCTAAAGATCTGGGCATTTTCTAAACTTAGAAAACAACAACACAACTGTTACCACAACAGCCAACAAATTACATTTATTTATATGGAGCCTTTCCTCAAGAGGATGTCCCAAGTTTCAGATGCAAGAATGTGCTTTTTATTTAACAACATCTTTAGGGTGAAACTTGTCACATGTGTTATGTTAATTAACACTAGTGTGAACATAAACACATTGTTGAACATTCCTTCCTTGATAATAACTAAAGTTGGATCAGCGGGGATATTCCCGTCTTCTTTTGCAATTATCCAGCAAACCCAGTGTGTATTGGCCCATCTATTAAGACAGAGTTTGTGTGTGTAATGGGGTATTGTCATACATACAATTTTACCCTTGTAATCTCCGAGTGGCAAAACTACCTCATGAGTTACAGCAACACCATATAAATTATCCAGATATCTCCTTTATCCAGCACCTTGGGACGACCTCCTGATATGAAAGGCCCTATACGAGTGTAATTTTGTTGGTGTTGTTATTATCTAGAACCCACCCAACCATATATGTTATTCACTGTGGAGTGCTTTCAGCATTCTGACTGCCTCAATTAGAGGCCTTATTGAGTTTTTAGGGTTTTGAAAATGCACCTGAAATCCTCAGTTTCTTTGAATATGATGAAAAGTTCCTTGTGGCTGTTTTCTAAGTTTGGAAACATCTTGGGTAGTCCTCTACCATAATTAAAGCCTGGCAAAGCAGAAATCTTCTTGACATATTTTATTAATCTGCTCCAGGCTCCTGCTCAAGCTCCCTGTACAGTACTGTAATTTCAGAAGGAAACAAAATTCCGCTTGAAAGCTCACAGCTGCTTAGACAAATGAGGGCTGGTTTCTGTGATACTGACCTTCTTCCTGTTTGAGTGAATTTACTTCAGATACCTTGACCCTTGTGACAATGTTGGACTGTGCACTGAGATCATTCTGTTGCTTTTGAGTGTTTACAAGTTACAATCCATACACATTGAAGGATGAAGGAGACTATATTTGTGGAGACCATATTTGTGGGGATCATAAGTATACCTTTGTCTATCTGCCCAACATTAGCATACAAGCTTTCAGTCGTTCCCTCCCATCCCCACTTTCTGGAATTCTCCTTCCTTCCCTTTCTCCCTCTTTCCATTCAAAGTCTTGACTCAAGATACACTGTTTTTACTGTGCTTTCGGTCATCATTCCACTCCACACCCCCGTTGGCACCTAGCCTCAGCTCGGTTGGCACCCAGCCCCAGTCAGCAGTGTCAAGGGCTTTAAAAATGTATTGTATATGTGGACACTATACTGTTTTGATTATTTATGTTGAAGGATTATGTGTGGAGGGGGAACCTGTAAGAGGGAATCATCTGTGGGGATGCTGTGCTAGCTGAATTGTTTGTAACTTACAGTCCATAGACAGTGAAGGGTTGTGTGCAAAGAGACCATAAGATACAGCCAGAAGAGGCTTGAGAGTGAATAATGGTCCATAGTCTGTTTTCAAAATGTTCTGCCTCCAACCAAGATTCCTGCTGAATGGTATGGGCTTCAGTATTTTTCCTCAAGGTCAGAGCCAGAGGTTTAGTGGTGCTTGGCAGAATGACAGTTGAATTTAGCCAATAATCGCGTATTCTCAGCTGAATCTCTGTAGACAGAAACAGCAAATGGTACTCAGAAACCGATTGCCCTGTAGTCGGGGAGACAAAAAATATTTTGGCATCATGTAGATGGTCTATGTTTAGTTGCCGAAGGAATCCTCACATTTCCTTATTAAGGAATCAAATTAGAAATGGCCTCCCATTATACCTTTGTAACATTTTCCGAATTGTTCCGCTTCATCATGTTTACCGTAACATTGAGAGAGAACATACTTAAATTTTGGATTATATACAACAGCAACACATTCACTTGTATATTGTCCTTCACACCCGACTCCGCCACTACCTCCCCCCCCCCAAACCACTGAAACCCTCATTCGTGCATTCACTACATCCCGGCTCGACTATACAAATCCCCTGCTTGTCGGCCTTCCCAGTTCCTCCTTCCACAAGTTGCAGATGATCCAGAATTCTGCGGCTTGTATCCTCTACCATTCCAAACTCTGTGACCCCATCAACCCCATCCTCGCCCGCCTCCATTGGCTCCCCATCAGCCAGAGAATCCAATTCAAGATACTGGTCCTCACATTTAAAGCCCTCCACAACCTCACACCATCCTACATCCGTGACCTTCTAACCCCTCACCAACCTGCCTGCCCCCTCCGTTCAGCAGTCCCCCAACCCACTCGCCCCACTATTGGCGGGCGAGTCTTTAACCACTCTACCCCAAACCTCTGGAACTCCCATCCCGCAGTCCCTCCACCTCGTCCCCTCCCTAGCCTCTTTCAAATCTCGCCTCAAGACTCTCCTCTTCAATGGTCCCATCGGCAACTCCTAATCCCCCCTTTCCCTCTACCCTCCACCCCTCCTTCCCCAGCTCAGGTCTGGCTGTCCAGCTCCTTGGGACATCCTCTTGACATGAAAGGAACCATACAAGTGTAGTTTGGTTGTTGTTGTTCACGTTGGAAAGATATCCCAGTAATACACGTTGGAAAGATATCCCAGTAATAGGAGTGTATACGCTGTAATACACTCCTATTATACTATAGTACAGTAGTAAACTATACTGTGATTCGGTGCAAAAACCAGATGCTGTCGGCCCAAGTCCTCTGCCATGTAAGTTGTGTGCAGCTTTGCATCAATGGGAAATCAATTATCATTGAGGCTGGCTTTGATTTCTGGTCGATAAGATAACACAATTCATTTCCCAATTAGTTGAGCTGTAAACAATGCTACGTGGGCAGCAGTAGGTGGACACGCAGTGATTTCCCTGCCTTCTCTGCAGCCTTGATATTCTTTGCAGAATTTGAGCAAACCGGCTCACCAGCTGCCCTGTGGAGGTTCCAGATTCCAGTAATTTGTGCGAAAGAGAAATGGATTCTCTTTAGATTTGTATTTATGTTGCAGAGAGGTTTCAGTCAGAGGTGACACTGCAACATAATGAGGCTGGAGTCCATGGCAACAGAGAAACAACAGTGCATGTGCAATATTATAAAGGTCCATTGATTTATTGGTCAGCCAGGTGCTCACACAACTGAAAGACCATCATCATATAATTCCACATACAGTACATATTATGGTCCGTCGATATGGAAATTTTCCGATTTAGATATATTGATGGGCTCATATCGAGATATACCGAAATATCGATATTTTCGGGTTTTTCGTACTGCGCATGCACGCGCGGTGCACGCATTCGGGGTGCGCGCGCATTCCAGGTGCACACGCATTCGGGGCCTATCTTCTCAGGAGATAAATATCTTTCTCTCTCTGTGTCTCTCACTCTCTCCATCTCTATGTTTTTCTGTCTGTGTCTCTCTCACATCCCCCCCATCTCTATCTGTATATTATCACATCCACCCCACCACCCCCAGCCGTCTCTCTCCCCCACCACCCCCCAGCCGTCTCTCTCCCTCCCCACCCACCCCAGCCGTCTCTTTCCCCCTCCCCCCCTGCCGTCTCTCTCCCCCCCACCCCACCCCCAGCCATCTCTCTCCCCCCCCCCCCCCAGCCGTCCCTCTCCCCCCCCCCCCCCCCCAGCCGTCTCTCTCCCCCTCCCCCCCCCCCACCCCTTGCGTACCTGTATATTGTATTCTATGAATACAATATGTGTATATTGTATTCTATGAATATATCTCTATGTTTTTCTGTCTGTGTCTCTCTCACATCCCCCCCATCTCTATCTGTATATTATCACATCCACCCCACCCCCCCCAGCCGTCTCTCTCCCCCACCATATATCGATATATCGCCAGACCCTAGTACATATAGATATATATATAATATATATATATATGCTACCTACATATGGATATTTCTGCTTATTGAGAATCTTGGAAGGCAGTGCATGCTTAATCCTGGCAAGTTTTAGGTGCAACTTTGAAAGAGCCCAAGTCTTGCTGACCCCAAGGGGTGCTTTTGCAGTACCTCTGAAATTGAACCAGCTAAAAACAGTTAACAGTTTCCATTGAAAGTACTATCTGGCACACATCCCACTATGCGTCCAGCAGGGCTTTGGCTTGCATTAATGGAATGTGTGGACCAATGATGCAGGATGGTCTGTTTGGACAGGCGGAACACTCAGTTTGAACTCTGAAGCCCTTCTCCTACCTGCTCAATACATTCCTGGTACTGACCTACAATATAACAAATAGACCAAATATTTGGAAAGCTCTAAAACCTATTTTTCCTTTTTTGTATCTTAATCTAGAGAAACAGCCTCAGACACTGGTGGTAGTATGTCTGTTTGCTGGTACTGCTTAAGAGCTTTGTAATTCAATCCAACTCCCCCCTCAGGTTACACCTATTGACTGCATATTTGATGTAGTGATGCAATTAATTGTTTTAAAGATAAAACAGGTAACAGAAGGGTAGAGTATAGAGTTAAATACAACCATTCACAGCACAAAGAAGTAGGAATGGCCAAAGCTCCCTGAACTAGCTGCTCAGGAATTTATGGTGAATATAATGGATTGTTTTACTGATTAGGAAGAATGCCAACGAACAGTACACAACTTTATACTCTCCACAGAATAGCCTGTTCATTTTATGCCCCATTACTGTCTCCTTTAGACACTTGCAGGCACACCCCAAAATGGACTGGGGTCAGCACAGTAGCAATCTGTCTTTTCTTTTGAGCGGATTATATTCTCAGCAGAGTTTAGCCTGTAATGTACCCTTCTCTACCAGCACCACCCTCTCAGGACACATGGTTCCTTGCTGAGAGTAGATTGTAAGTATAAACTACTGGGAAGATCTCTTAGTAAAAAATACTCTCCGGTGTGACATCTGCTTGGCAAATGTTCATCCCAAGTAACTTTCGGTGGCGGTGCTGATTAATGGATAAACAGCTCATAAACTAACGATGTTGTTGAAAGAAAGAGTTTTTGTAGCATCTTATAATGTTCAAACCTCTCAAAGTGCTTTACCATTAAACGTAGTGACTATTTTTGAACAAAATCCCACAAAAAGCCATGATTATAATGATCGGTTTATCCGGAGAGACACATTCAACATTCCGCATCAGCCCCCATCCCCAGTACTGCCCAGACCACATGAGTTCAAAGATAAGATTAAAAACATCTTGAATTTGAACTGCCATGTGGGAATATGCATCCATCAGAGTTTATGATTCTTTTTGTTTATCATTCTTTTTGATGGACTGTCTTTTGTGTGATTCCAAATTTTGTTCAAATGTTTAATTGCAATCCTAATTAAGTTTTTCATTGAGACAAATTGCCACCAATGAGAAACATTGGCTGCATTGATTATGATTAAAAGTACAAGAATTTATACATTGTGCTTTGAATAGTGCTTTACTTGGGCTGGCATCTCTTAGGCTACTTTTAAATTGCATTGTCAGTCCGTCATGCCATACACAATTAATTCTCTAATGGGGTAATTGAGGGCAATCTGCTGCCTAGCCTTTGCCAGCACTCATCTGTACCCATCTGCTAGGTGGCATGTGAGAGGTGATATGCATGCTGATTTGAAAGTGGCACCTTTTCATGTGAACACATTTGGAGGGAGATGGGTGTGAGGTGGGCTAGAGAGAAGAAAAATACGATTACTGTGCCTTTTGCATCTTACTCTTGCATAGAAATTCCACAATGATGTACTGTTGGAGTGATTTACATCATTGTATTGTGTGTTTGAAAACCGATTAAAAATGGGCGGCTTTCTTCCTGTGGGAAAGGCTTGGCCTCCACTTTGTTCCCCTCCCTGATGACCCAGCCACAACCATGAAATCACAACTTAAACCCCACTCCCCACCTCTTGATGACACCACACTGTCCAATGCCCCATTGATCTCTCCACAAAGGCTGCAGTCCGTTACACACCATTTCCTTTTACACACTTCTGGCCCTTTGAAGGTATATTTGTCTCTGCATCAGCGCCATCCTCACAGTAGGCAATCTCTAGAACAGGCTATAGGAATACTGACATATGTTGACTGTTCAACCAGAGCTGCTCATCACATATGTCCTACAGCTTCATGCTCTTAATGTTTCTCCCAGGGTCCTGGCCATTAATTCCACCAAATAAAATTGGAGCAGGTGAACTACACTCTACATTATAAGAATAATAATGCTAGTGTTTGTTAGAGTGCCTTTCATGTCATAGGTACATCTTCAAAGCACTTCACAGCATTTATTGTGGAGTGGAATGATTACACTTATATGTAGGCAAATGCAGCAGTGTAATTGCACTCAGCGGTGACCCATAAATAGCTATGAAACAAAGGGTCAATTTTATTTGGGGGATTGATGGCCAGGACCCTGGGAGAAATATTAGAGGATGAGACTGTAAGACATATGTGATGAGCAGCTCTGGTCAAACAGTCAGTGAGGGCAGGAAAAGAGGATGGGGAACCATATTATCAGGGCTCTCAGTTGCATAATAGCGGCCACTTTGGGCTATTTCTTGATGGGATTTCTGTGTCACACAAGTGAGAATTCCTTCTGGTAACCAGACACACATCACGCTGAGCTGCAGGAACTTTGATCTGACTGGATCTATTTCCAGAGCATAATTCTCACAGTTGGATGGGAGCTCTTAATAGGAATCCATTTTCAAGGCATCCAGCGAAGAAATGTCCAAATTACCAGTAAGTGAGAAGCTCAGCACAATCACTGAAATTTATCTACGTTTATCTCAAATAATAATAATAATCCTTATGCCTCCTAAAAGAAAATGATGGATACAGGTTACTTCATTGCCATTGAAGCAACCACCGAAACATGAAGCGACCACCAAAACATGTCCATTTACATTGAGTTTAATATTGAACCACACCATGTTTATTTTGAAATAACAGAATCACTGCACTTTATATCATGTTGGAAAGCTCAGTCATACCTAAGTGCCCATAATTCACACCATCACTGCTTGCTATTCAGAGCTACCCATGTGTGTAATAGGTATTGAAAGGGGTTGAGAGGAATGTTGGACACAGGCAGAGACATGCTACTAAATTCCCTAATTGATTGTTCTACTCATGAACACCGAAAATAAATTGGATTAAAGTTGACTTTGTTTGTAATTAGTATGTAATAGTTTATATATTAAAAAAGAAAGAGAGTGCTGAACAGCAACAATGAAGCACTGTGATGATTCCAGTTCTGGATTAGGGACTTTGGACAACATCAGGAAAATTGATTAATTTAGCAGCTGGGTTGTCAGGTGCATTTGGTGTGATCCGTTCTTTGAGTCAGATCGGAGCTTGAATCCCAGCCATAGAATCAGTAATTATAGATCCCATTGCACTATTGAAAAAGAGAAGAGATTTTTTTCCTGATACCATGGCCAGCAATCCCCAGATAAAATTGATCATTCACTTCATAGCTATTTGTAGGATATTGCACAACTTGGCTGTCACATTTGCCTGTATAAAGTACACAGTAACCGGACTTTATATTGAAATCTTGTGAAGTGCTTTGAGACATCTCAACAATGTGATCAGGCATTATTTATTATTATCGTAGTTACCACTGTGGCTACTTCTTGCATTTCAGCAATGTAACACTTTTGACCCTGGCATAACAAATTGTGTGGCACAAACAAGTCAGTTCGAACTTGACACCATTGATTTTTCCTCAGGCTTCGCTGGGTATTTCTATCTTAATAGTTACAGTTAACACTGGCATCATTTTCCACCCTGCATTACAATATAGTCACTAATAGTTAAACAATTCAGCACTGAATTGAGAATCTCTAGGTTTCTCTCTGTTTCTCTGAACATTCTTATCATCCAAAATGTTATCCTATGTGAAGGGTGCTACATCAGTGTAATTCATTGTTAACATCTAGAAGCAACGGGAAATGTAGGAGCACTGATGTAATCTGTGGTGGGGAGGGTAAGGTAGAGGAGAAGGAAATCTCATAAAAAATGTGGAACAGGTAGATGGATATATTCTTCCCATCCCTATTTTGTTGTATTGGGACATTTTAAAATTTAATACATGTAAGCTCAGGTGTAATGTTAATTACTCTCTGCTTCAGTCACTCTACCTTTTCCCTTCTTTGTCCATTTTCAAATCACACCTGAAGATGGAGAAGGAGGGGACAAGGTGGTGGTGGGGGTTGGGTGGGGGTGGGGGGGGGGGGGGCGCGGAATCTTCCTCTTCGAGCATGCCTACAGTCATCTCCACTCTCCTGGCTTGGCATCAAGCTGTTAAATGTTCTGAGATGCTACCCCCTGTGAAGAATGCTGTATAAATGCAAGTTACTGTTGTTGTTGTTAATTCAGTGCCTTGGGACATCCTCCCGATGTGAAAGGTGCTATAGAAATGCAATTTTGTTGTTGTAATAGAATTGGTGACACAATTCTGCTCTTCAATAGCACTTTTAAAAAAAAAGTTCAGAATTTGAGGTGTCCATTGGACCAGGTGAGAGACAGCTTTTGAAGGAGCAAAGTTAGCATTGAATTACACCCACTATTTATTCTGAGTGGATCTGAATTCAATTGTTACTCAAATGACCCTCACCAGGTGACAGGAGCAAAGTTCCAGTGTAATCTGTGCTGCCCTAACTGTGTTGTAAATTGCATATTTGGCAGTGATTCACTAATATGATCATTGTGATATACTGTAGAAATATCCACTTTTCTGGCACAGGTTAAAAATGGTTCAGAAAATTGAGCCTTGAATGTCCAACTAGCTGAACCCTACCCTGACTAGGACAATGTACCAAGAGAGAAAGGAAGGGGAAAGACTTAATGAAAAAAGAGTGACAGTTCACTCTTAGTGGGTAAGCTTTAACTGCTGAAAGTCATCAATAAAACCGATTATTTTATCAGTTGTTTACTGGTCTCTTGTCTTACGATTCCTCTGCTCAATAGTTTGCAGCTGCTCTCAAATAGATAAATACTCAGCATTCTTGAGAAATTGGTAGATATTCCCATTAAATGGTTTGCTTCAGAATAACAAGTCGAATTCAGCTACCCAGGTTGTCCATACTTTGAAGTTAACATCTGTGTAGTTGGGCTCTATTATATTAATATAGCAATTACATAGCAAATGATCAGAGTTCTATTTGGATAGGTAGAAATTGGTAGTCAACATTCATTAGTCAGCTGACTGTTAATAACAGCTCTCTGAGGTAGAGAAAATAGGAAAGGTTTTTGAGTTCTCTTTTGCTGCGGATCTCGCACAGTGTAAATGCAGTAACAATCTCGTGTTACTGTTAATAACATACTCTATGACAGTGGGAATGTATACCATCTAACTTGCATTAAACAAAGGATCTGCTGGAATATACCATTGTGCATGCCTACTCGAAATACATTGAATGAAATTGTAGCTCCTTTACCAAGAATTAATATCTTATCTGTGCCCTCTAATAGGTAGTGTACTGCCTGCCCTCTCTGCTGAACGATGTCTGTGACCTGTGGTCACAGCCTTGGTATTGCTCTTCCATGCCGGGCTCCCGATTGATACGTTGATACATCGGATCTGTCAGAAAATTGCCAAATTATTAATTTAGGAATTGAGTGAAAGTGACAAGAAGGTTTTCTGCAAAAAGAAAGACGGACAGAGCTGAGTAAGCAACTACTTGCTGAAGATAACTGAGAGATAACAATAAATAATGCTCCTTATATTTCATATGGCACCTTATAACAACATTGTAACGTCTCAAAGTGCTTCACAGAATATACCAAAAAGTAATGATATCTACAACAATGACAAACAACAAAATTACATTTATAGAGCGCCTTTCACATCGGGAGGACGTCCCAAGACGCTGAACAGTCAGGTTGGGACCCGAGCAAGGGAGAGGAGCAGGATAATGGGGAGGGAGTTGGAAGGGCAGCAAATGGCATGGTTGAAGAGGAGGGTTTTGAGCCTGCTTTTGAAGGGAGCGAGGGAGGGAGTGAGACAAAGGAATTGTGGGATAGAGTTCCAGAGTATGTGGGGAGAGCGGCTGAAAGCCCGTCCGCCGATGATAGGGTGGGTTGGGTGGGGGACATGGAGCAGGTCGGAGCCCACTGAACGGAGGGAGCGGGGAGGTTCATAGGGGGACAGCAGGTCAGAGAGGTAGGGGGTAGAGGGCAAGGCTGTGAACGGCCTTGAAAGTGAGGACAAGGATCTTGAATTTGATCCTCTGCTGGATGGGGGGGCTAATGGAGCCAGGCGAGGGTGAGAGTGATGTAGTCGCGGAGCTTGATCCGGGTGAGGGCATGAGCTGCAGAGTTTTGGATGATCTGCAGCTTGTGAAGGGAAGAACCAGGAAGGCTGACGAGGAGGGAGTTTCCATAGTTCAGTCTTGATTTGACGAATGCGTGGACAAGGGTTTTGGCAGCCTGAGAGATGAGGCAGTAGCAGAGGCTGGTGATGTTAGGAATATCTGCGCCATTATCTAAAAAAATTATTATTTATTTGAGAGTTATCACATCACAATTGTAATGGTAGCACAAATGCTTGGTCACCCTGTACTATAAAGTGTATGTTTTGTGGGCAAATGTTTTCACATACTTCTGGAGATGCTTATACATAAATTCACACCATCTGAACATTAGGTGTAACTCATATGCTTATGTGGCTCAAGAGGGTTTGTAGGTCCAAAAGTTGGCTTTGTGTCTATTATGAGTTAACATATTAATAGTCTCACAGCTCATCACATTTCACATTGTCTCAATAGCTATTTTGCATAGCTCACGCCTACTCCAGACCTACCTCCCACCTTCTCTTGCCACTACCACCCCCACCGGCCCCCACGCCATCCCCCTCTTCCCATTATCATCCGAGCTTCATTCAGTCAAGGGAGAAGCAGTATACAGCTCAGATCACCTTGTTGTGACCTTGTGGCTGGCATTTGGTCCCTATTTTTCCAAAGCAGTGTGGTAGGTAGGCAGTATCGCATTCCTCTCTGATAGTCATGGGAGAAACTGCAGTGAAGAAATAGCCTACACCAGATGTGTAGCTGTGTAAAGCAAATTCAAAACAACTGCAGCTGCCGACTCTCATGGTGGATGCTGCCCCATGCAAATGGATTACATTTGTGTACAAGGTGAGAAGCCCTTGCTGCCTTCTTTTTTTCAAATGAGAAAACATGCTCTGACTACCAACTTCATGTGATGCCTTTCAATACAGTTTTATGAAATGAAGCAACTTAACTGTAAACCACAGCTGCTCTGCTGTTTTGATTCAGAATGGTATGAAATCAATTGTGTTCAGTAGCTGCTGTAGCAATTAATGAAATTTAGTCATTGATTTGTGCTGCAGTTCATGAATAATCGATTCAAGCGCCATTAACTGTTTTATCGCTACTGTTTTTTTAAAAGAAAGTGTTCACGACGACATGTGACATGACGAGTGTTCGAGAGAGCTGGGCTGCTGTTTACGGGTAAAGAATGTGTTAGAAAAATCATCACACAGAGAGAAAAAAAATACTTTCTGTTGTCATGCAGTTGCACTGATTTCAGTTTGTTTCAGATGTTTCCAGTGAGGTTCTGGCAGTTTAGTTGATTGGCTGTCACTTATGTCAGCAATTCTTGGTCATAGTTTATTCAAACGTTTGGGCGGGGAGTTTTTCCATGAGAAATTCCAGTTGTGTTAAATGACTTGGGAGTGATCAAGATGGGAAAATGCAGAATATAACAATAGGTATAAAGAAGACCAGGGATCACCATATTTGAGTCCTGGAGCCCTTATTAAAAATAGTGAATGGTCTAAAATATCTACTAGAAAGAACTCCATGTCCCTTGGAAGGAGTGTTTTAGCACAGCCCGAGCAATGAAGTGGTATTTTTAAACACATCTGTTTTTCTAATTACCGTGGAAAACAAGATAAAAGATGACCTGTTGTTTTAGTTCCAGTAATCCTTTCCTCCAGATCGTTTCGTACTATTTGCACAGAGAGAGGACAGATTCGGTATGTTTCTCGCCTTTGCTAACTTTATTGCAAGCATTACAACACAATGCTTTTGTACATTATGTATTCAGCTCCTTACTTCAATGCCTTATAATGGAGGGGGTTGAAGAATCAACAAGTACTGTATTTGTTTGGACATTACTAACCTTGTCATGGTAATATTGGCCTGTACAGGGCCAATATAGGTAATCAGATTAAAGTGGATTTAACTACAATGAAAGCGTGACATTTGACTTGTGCTTTTAACATTGAAGCTGCTTACTGCAACATATCCAGTTGACAATAAATACACTTGATGGCTTCCAAACCTATTGTGTGGATCTTAATGCCAGTCTCCAATGTAATTATGTGGATCAACTATCAGAGAGCAGATCAAATGAAGTTTGATGCAATGAACAAAGATCAAACACTAGCCTGAAGCAGTTAGATGCAGAGAATTGTCATGGCTTTGGGTGCTTCACCTTGTTTACCTGATTACTGCCAATACTGTGTAGAGTACAGAGCCTTATTTCAATGCGAATTTCAGTAGAAAGTGCGCCTTAAAGAATACATGGCAATATAAATGTATCGTAACATCTAAATATTTTCAGTTCAATGTGTATCTTTCATCAGAGGATTATGTCTAACTTGAGAGGAATAGTATGTGTCATGTTGATATTGGCATTGTCATTGTGCATTTGGTGTATGTGTTTATGTACACAATGGGGAGGTCTGAAGTGTGACATTCAAAACTGAATTTGTTTTCTAATTTATTGTGTTTTATAGACTCGAGCCTACAAAATACAATGAAATCATCTGAAACACTTTGAGACATCCTCCTGATCTGAAAGGCGCTATCTCAAAAGCATGGATTATTATAGTTCAAGATCCTCGTCCTCACCTTCAAGGCCTTACATGGCCTTGCCCCGCCCTATTTAACCAATTTACTCTCCCCCTACAAGCCCACCCGGACCCTCCGTTCAGCAGGACTTGGCCTGCTCCAAGCCCCCCGCCCGAACCGCCCCACCATTGGAGGCCGAGCCTTCAGTTTTTCTGCTCCGACCTTATGGAATTCCATCCCCCAATCCCTCCGTCTTGTTTCTTCCCTTTCCTCTTTCAAGGCCGGTTTGAAGACTTTCCTCTTCGACCGTGCCTTTTGTTCCACCCCGAATTCTTCGACCTCCCCTACTTGTCTCACCCCTTCCCGTACACTCCCCTCCCAGCTCGGGTCACACGCCTTCTGTGCAGCGCCTTGGGACGTCCTCCCAACGTGAAAGGCGCTTTATAGGTGTAATTTGTTATTGTTGTTGTTATTTTATTTACACATAATGCTTATTTGTAATTGGGTTCAGATATATCAGCCTTTCCTTTTGGTGTTTATTTGCCAGATTGTTTTATTCAACTGCCAACTTGCAATTTTTGATTTGCCTGCCACAAATCTCGCAATTAACAAAACTAATCCAACACGGGAATATCACATTTTAACCGCCGTTATCCATACAATGTGTTGCCACTGGTGGTGCGTTTCATTGAGATGCATATTATTTGGCAATGCCCCTCGGAATAAGAGGTAACATGTGGAGCTATTGGGCACTATAGAGGCTACAACTCTGTGTTTCAAGCTAATTGATACTGAATGAGAATATTATCTTTTCTACTGTAATACCCCATCTGTCTAGAAAATTAGCCCATTATCGTACTGACTTAATATTTTACTGTAGGGGTGGGTAGAGAAGGTGTGTACTCTGTGCCAACAGTGGTTGAAATGTTCACATCTCTGAAACCCAGGTCTAAATTAATGCTATTTTGAAATCAACTTAAACACAGGGTTGACACAGTGCTCGAAAGACAAAATTATAGTGTAAATGATGCACAAGCAATGGAAACACATCTTAGGACCTGAAAAAGGACTCCTCCAGGGAGCCTCCTGCCGTGACTCCTAACACATGGAAATTCTGTTCCAAGGGATTATTTTCGCTACATTTTCCCCATTCGAGCTGCTTTGTTTGCCCATTGTGTGCGAGCTGGGCTCAGTGTTTTTAGGTACAGCATTAAGCTGATGGGCTCAGGGCTGAGACAGCTGGTTCCGTAAATTTTTAGATCACTCATTAAAACAAATGCTAGTAGTTTTGAGAGGGAATGTGGAGTCTGAGTCTCACAATTTGCAGTGTAAGCAGTAGATCATAATACAAAAGAGTCAAGACTATGATGAATGTAGTAGGAACCAGAGCACGGGACAGCTGGGTAGCGGACTTGTTGTTTTAGTCTCTGTGGGTGTGTCATTTACTATTTCACTCAAAGTTGCTTTTAATGAACTGCAGCCACATGTTTACAGGGAAGATTGGTCTGGTTGTGGTGCAGCTGAGTAGCTCTGGTACTTCTGTTCATTGCTGACCCACTGACAGGAAGTAGTGAAATCTGAATGACCTTGCTGCAACAACAACAACAACTTCGATTTATATAGCGCCCTCCACGCCGGATGGCATCTCAGAGCGCTTCACAATAGTGGATCCCGGGACTGAGCCAGGGGCAGGGGCAGGAAGGTGACCAAAGGCACGGTCGAAGAGAAAGGTCTTCAGCTGGGACCTGAAACTGGGAAGAGAGGGGCCGAGGCGAAGGTCGTGAGGAAGGGAGTTCCAGAGCCTCGGGGCATAGTGGCTGAAGGTACGGCCGCCGAGGGTGGAGCGGAGGATTTGGGGGACATGGAGGAGGCCAGACCTAGTGGAGTGAAGGCAATGGGAGCTGGTTTGAGGAGAGAGGAGGTCAGAGAGGTAGTGGGGGTGCAGAGGGTTGGAGGGATTTGAAGACAAGGGTAAGGATCTTGAAGTCGAAAACTGCAACCCCAACAGTTGTTGTTTGTACAGCCTGTATCTAATTGAGTGGCACTAGCTCTCCTGTAGGGCTTCTGCGCTGACTGGATGAAGTTTGTGTGCACTGTGGTAATAAGTCATTCATGCAATAAGTAATTATCAGCAGTATGACTTTTAGTCTTCCGAAAACATTGCAACAACAACAACACAATTACATTTGTTTAGTGCCTTTCACATCGGGAGGATGTCTAAATTTGCAGAGTAAATGTTGATACCTTTCTTTCAGGCACTTTATCTTGTACATGCTGCTTGCACACTTCAGTTGTGACCTCTGTAAGCAAGTCCTACTCTCCACGGTGATTGGGAGACCTATAGTCCAGGGACCCATAAAACACTGTTAAGATAAGTAACTTCATCCCATGCTATTATTAAGGAACTGCAATGGTTGGTAAACTAACATAATTGAAGCAATAAAACTTTTCGTTGTAATAACAACTTGTAGCACTAATAGCTGTTTATATACTACTACTATGTATAGCAGTTCTTTAATCCCATGATCTCTGAAACTTTCACAACATTCTTCACCATGTGTCTTCTCAACCTGGTTTCATAGCCCTCTTAAAAATCCTATATCAGGGACATTAAGTCTACGCTGGTACTCCAGTTCAGTACTGCGGCAACGCTGCATTTTCTGAGATGCCATTCTTTGGATGAGTCATTAAACTGAGATCCTACCTGCCTATTCAGGGAACGTTAAAGATTCCATATGCTATTTGAAAAGAGAAGCGAGTTTCTCCCAGTATCTTGGCCAACAACCCCCCACAATAGTCGGGGCATTCAGTTGATGGGTGTGTGTGGCTACAAAGGCTGGGTATGAGTGCATACATTAGCTGCCACGTTAATCTACAGATACGTAGTCATTACACTTGACAGCAACAACTTTGTTGTACATCTGAACTGTACAGTAGTTCCCGTGAAACACTTTGAGGTGTTTGATATAGACACTATATTAAATATAAGCATTATTATTTGTTATTAACAACTTATCTCTTTGACCATAATATCTTCAAACTACCCCTTACTTCCTTCCCACTCCATTTATCCCCACCATTACTGCAAAGCACTTTGAGTGCTTCACAATCCATCTTTTATGAAAAATGCTATATAAATGCAAGTTGTTTTTGAAAGCAAGCACATTTTCAGAATCACTTTACATTTGGAGGCAACATAGCTAAGGGCAGGCAATGCTGCCTGCTACCTTTGGTAGCGATATCTGACGGCTCTAACTGTGAGAGGGAGGAGGAGAAAAGCTTATTTAGCCTTCCTCGCAAACCTAGTGATTGGTAACTTACATACACCTGACCTAGAGGTTACAGAAACATCTGTAGCCAGAAAAGTTGCAGTTTTTAATTGCATTGGTACTTATGTTCACGTCATAAATTGTAGTATTGTCAGCAGTGGAATGTTCCACAACGTGATATAGTATAAATCTATCATAATTCCCCCAGTGTAGCAGAGTATTGCTAGTAGATGTAACTCTGGTGTCCTGTGGATTTGCACTAACCAGAAGTGCAATACTCCTGGCTAGGGTGCTACCTCACCAGCTTTCCGAGAGAAAAAATGGCCAACTGTCAGGTTGCTGCTAATGTGCGGAAAGCATTGTTGATGTCACTTCCCTGTGTGTTGTGTACGTGTGATGTCTACAAGAAGTGCTGCTGATGCCACTTTATTTCACCAAAAGCAACAAATTACATTTGTATAGTGGCTTTCATGCAAGACGTCCCAAGGTGCTGAAGCACTTTCTGTGGATGGCGTATATGTGTAGCATTTAGGACTTGATGTCAGCAAAGTGTTTGGTGCAGAGTGCCCGTGCATATAATCTATAGCAAGTGACATCAATGACCCGGTGTCTGAGAAGTCAGCCATGTTTTTGCTGTTTGTGGTTTTAAAGCTGGAATTTGAGCTTGTTAACCCAAACCACTGCATTACAACAGGGTTGCTTTGCATAACATACCCTCATACAGTATGAAGTATGCTTGCAATTAAAGACAAAAGTAGTTCTGATGGCCTGTACTCAATGTTCAATGACAATGAATGGGTGACTTGGAATCCAATCTAATACAAATTTACATTTCTATAGCTTCTCTCATGTCGGAAGGCCTTTCCAAAGTGCTTAGCAATAATAGCTCACCAAGGTGTGGTAGGGAGGATAAAAAGGTGCGAAATCTCAGTCAAAGAGGTTGCAAGGAGTTGCTTTGACAGTAGTCACTTTCTGTACATAGCTGTTTTGGAAGATTTTTGTGAGATGCTTTTCCCACTGAACTAATCTAGTACTAATAAGGGGTCCACATAGGAGCCCTTATAACATAATTGTACATTGATAGAAGACTTTGCAAAAACTAAAGCATGTGGCATGCGGGGAGGGGAGAAGAATGCAGAATGTTTGCAATATTTCCCCCAAGAGTTTGCTTTCTCTTTAATAATTTAACAGGGTGAGGTCCACGGGACTGAATGAACTATATGTTTTTTTCAAAAGCGGTATTGAAATGCCTGCAAACAAATGATGTATTTAATAATGAAAGTGATTGCATAATATGTAAAAATGAATCTCACTGAGCATTTTGCACAGCTCGTATATCATAGCAGTGCAGGACATACACAATAGAGTGCATTCAATCAGCACTGTCTAATTTTCTATTATTTGCCTCTAAATCCTGTTGAATATAGTGAAATGTCAGATACTTTGCTAAATTGGAGCTGCACTGTCATCAGAGAAAATCGGGTGGCTCTTCTCATTCCATCCTGTAAACAACAAAACGTTTGCCAGATACTTTTTCACCAGGGCCAGTGACCCTTTAATACATTGTATACAACAGCACCATGGAGTGGTGACAACCGGATATGCATCCACAACTCCTTGTATGATTGTGGGATGTGCAGGAAACAAGACTTTTCTACAGAGGAAAGAGGGAAAAAGTGGACCTAGACCTGGTATAAGGATCCTCAAAAGGATGATGAAAAGTAAATTGAAAAGGAGAAAACAAAATGTCATAGATACAGTATTTATTTTGTTTGAATGTGATGTTCCGAGTGCCTTGGGATGTCCGGCTGACGTGAAAAGCGCTAATTACAAGTGTAATTTTATTCTTGTTGTTGATGATGTGAATAGAATGCAAGGAGTTTTTTTTCTCCAGGTTAAGCTTTGGTATCTGGCTAACATTTATGATGACTCACCACAAAAGTCTTGAGTTTTGATTCTTTTGGGTAATAACAAAGGAATAATATTGTTCATGTGGAATTGTAGAGGTAACAGTGGAGACTAATTGTATTCACCCTGTTACTTGTGCTTTTAATTCTTTGTTTTCCCTATGATTGTATTTTCCTGCTTTATATTAACAGTTGAATACATGACAGGGATTAGGACAGTAGCCATCATTTGGTTGGTCAGTTTGATCTGAATCTTCCGATACTTAAAATCGGAGCCTGATTTAAATTTGTAATCAAGTAGTGTGGCTCAGCTTGCAGACTGTTCGTTTGCTAGGCAAAGGATTAATTGTTTGTTAGAATTTCTTGTCAAACTGGCAGTAGTGCTTTTGTCCAGTTAAATTGAGCAAATTGTCCAGTTCATGTAGGTATTTCTGACCTGGATCCTAATTCATCCCTGTAACATTTACAAAGCATAATCTGCTTCAGCACCAATCAGTCGCGAAACTACCATTTTAGCAATCTGATACAACAGGTGACAGAATACTGCAGTATATGGCACTTTTCACATCGAAAGGATGTCTTAAAGCACAAATGGAAAATTAATAAATAGAAATGAACAACAACAACAAAATTACATTTGTATAGCGCCTTTCACGTCAGGAAGACGTCCCAAGGCACTGGACAGTCATTGATTCAGACTCGAGCTGAGGGTGGTGGGGGCTGGGGAGGAGTTGCCGATGGGTCCATTGAAGAGGAGAGTCTTCAGGCAAGACTTGAAGGAGGGGGCGAGGCAGAGGGTCAAAGTAGGTCAATAGCCAAAAGCATTATAGAACAAGTTTCATAGAGGACACATGGAATTTTTTCATTTGGTGCTCAGTCCTAGACGATATTATCTTGTACTCGGATATTATCTTGTACTCATATACTGACTAGGGAAGATATATGATTTTCCTTTCACTAGGTCACACTTGTTTATGTAGTAGCTGCACAGAAATTGCAGATGGGATGAATGATAATATAAATCTGCAGATGGTACATAAGTGTGGTGCACGACCAATGTAAGGTCACAGAGGTCACAAAAGGTGAAAGAGGGAAGAATAGTAACAGCTGGAAGGATGGCACTGTTATTTGGCTTTGGCGCAAGCGATTATAGTTGAAATTAATCTTGTATCTATCTATTGGGTTTAAGGGACAAAATTACAGGAGTCTATCTTCTGATTTTGCAAAAGCACGAAAGAAGAGGATGAATTGTAAACATTAGGGTGAGTTTCATGATTTGTTCATTGTGTCTTCTAACTCTCAAGTAAGACTTTCTAAAATTCCACATTCATTTCCATGCTGTAATTTTCTTCCAAGATTAACGGACCTGTCAGTCAACAACAAATATACATTTGTATTGCGCCTTTCACGTCGGGAGGACACCCAAAGGCGCTAAGACAGTTAGGGATGTGGACCTGAGCTGTGGTTTGGAATCAGGAGGGTTGGCGGACAGGGAGAGTGGGAGGGTGGCCGAAGGCAGGGTCGAAGAGCATTGGTCTTGTGATGTACCTTGAAGGGGGCAAGGCACTATTCTAAATACAGTAGAAGCCTGTTTATCTGGCACCTTCGGGATCTGGCCAGTCCCGGTTAAAGCGCCTGCCGGATATTTGGCAGAAAACCCAACACAAAGAAAATTATTTTTAAAAAGTTTTAATTACATTTTTGAAAATATAGCATATTAATAATAGACTAAATAATCATTTATATGATAATATAATATATAAATAATAATTATAATCATTTTACACACAGCGACCAGGCAGTTCAGAGAGATCTTTAAACTAGTGCAAAAGTTACACGTCTGAATGACACTGTTCTCATTGGCAGCAGAAGAAAGTAAAGCAAATGTGTTATTGAGAAAGCAGAGTGAGTGGCGGCCGCTCAGTTCAGTTAACATTTTTTCCCAAAAGCCTTGCGATGCCTGTGTGTGTGTGCAACACATTGCACTCTGGAACTTGAAACACTGCACTCTGTAAAACGAGCATTGCAGGTTTTTTTTATTAAAATAAAAGCCAATGAATTGATCTGCAAGCTTTGCTCAGGGTGTGTGTGTGTGTTTTGCTGTTTTGTAGCTAAATTAAATCTAAATTAATCAACTCACCCCGCTCTGCCTCTCAAAGAGTACACTCCGGAGAGTGCATTGCTTTACAGTACCGACAGGATTCTGAGCTAGCGCCTAGTAGCAGCATTCCAAAATACTGACGCAACACAAAACACCAAAAAAAAGCATTTTTATCAGTTTATTCGATAAACCGCTAAATTGCGGTTAATCAAAATCGGACCTTTTTTGCGGTGCCAGTTATATGGAAGTTACGGTTGATCATGTCACGGATAAACGGGCTTCTACTGTACAAGGATTATTATAGATATCATATGTAAATGTATGATATCAGTTTGATAGTACAGGTAGACCCCGCTTACCGAACGCCCAGTTACCGAAACTTCACTACAAACGAGGATTTCTATTTGTACCACTTCTCCGCTTAACAAAGGCTGCTTTCACTATAACGAATGTTTACACACACTTTAAATCCCGCGGGCTTCTTGTGCGCAGCTTCTCATGCGCAGCTTCTCTCTGGTTGCCCCAGCAACGCACACTCAGTCTTTAGCGTCCCTCAGTTAAGCAGTGCAGCCCCTCCCATATCGGAGGAGCTTAAGCGGCAGAATGCTTTGTGGCTTCAATAATAGTAAGTGGAGATGGGGGGTTGCGGGATATGGAGATAAAAAGGAGGGGGGGATAGAGGGGAGGGGGCATAGAGAGGAGTGTGGAATAGAGAGATAGAGAGGAGGGGGCTAGAGAGGGAGGGAAGGGGGGATAGAGAGGAGGGGGAGATAGAGAGGAGGGGAAGATAGAGAGATGGAGGGGGGATACAGAGATAGAGAGGAGGGATGAGATAGAGAGGAGGGCAGGATAGAGAGGGAGGGGAGGGGGGGATAGGGAGATAGAGATGGAGGTGGGCGGAGGAAGAAAGAAGCACGTCACGTGTCCTGAAATGCCTGGGTCCAGGTTGTGATATTTCAGTGCAGTGACTGTGCAGACCTGGCCTGGAGCAGGTAGGATTGGCGTTTTTATTCCTGCAATTTTTGTCACATTCCGGATTCCGGAACTCCGGACTTTTGGCTGCTCAATCTGTACACCGAAAACATTAGCGCTAGGAACCGCTAGGAACTAAACTGATTTTAGCGGCGAGGCTCAGGTCGGGGCGGCGTTTTGGCTGCGGACAAATACAGTAATACAGTTAAACTCTCGCTTAATGAAATTTTCGCTTAACGAAGGGTTTTAAAGTCCGTAACCCCTTCGTTAAGCAGGGTCTACCTGTATACCTTATACAGGGTAACCAAATAGTCTTAATTTGCAGCTACAACAACAAAATTATATTTGTACCCTATTATCTAAATAAAATTATAATTTCTTTAAGACTTATTAGATTCATTATAATGATATCACAACTTTTTGGTCACCCTGTATTTCTGCACACACTTAGATAAATTTCAAGGTAAACCCCTTTAAAGCATAAATAAAACAGTAATAATTTGGGCACTCAATCTATGACAGTTTGTGGGACACTGCTGTGCTCAATTGGCTGCCTTGTTTAGCCCACAAAATTTACAGACAATTCACTTTGAACGCTTTGAGACATATCAATGATAATGTGCTATATCAAATGCAAGGATTATTATTGTAAAGTATACAATTAAACTGCTTCATTCATGATATCATACACACACACATGATATGTATAATAATCTTTACAATTGGCATAGCGCCTTTCATGTTACAAGGATGTCTCAAAGCACTTTCCAGGATTTTACTGTGAAGTGGACTGACTGAATATTTGTAGGCAAATGCGGCAGCCCAATTGCTCAAAGCAATGTTCAACAAACAGCCATAAAACAAATGATGAATTTTATTTAGGGGAATTGTTGGACAGAACAACAGGAGAAACTCCCTTATCGTTTCAAACCATGTCGTGGGATCTTTTAACATTCATCTGAACAGATAGACAGAATCTGAGTTTAACATGTACTGCAATTATGTTACTGTTTCCACAAACGAACCCAGTGTTTTTTTTTCCCTTAACAGCCGAGACTGCACAATGAGCAACTCCTGCCAAGCATTGGCCAAGTGAGAGTCTCTCATTATGCAGTAGGTGCATGATGTAAACCCCAAATAAGTGATTTTCACTGATATTTATCCAGGGTAAATACAACTCTGTTGCAATTCATGGGATACATCCCACTGTGCTGGACTATAGCAAAGCTTTTGCATGAAATCCAGAACAATGTATATTTATAAGATGAACGAGGACTTCCAAGAGACTGAGAGCTCCCTCCTCTGGAAACAGACTCAAACAACCACATCAGCTCTGGTAGGTTTGATTATTCACAAGTATTTCTCATCAGTTAGAATTCCATATCAACTACCTGCCTCCGCAATTCCTCAGTGAGATACTACTTTGAAAAAATAATGTCTACCAAATTGGGATTCTTTTATGTGGAGTTGTGGATATTATCATGCCAGGGAACTGTCTGAGTTACTGTTCAGGGAAGATTGCACAACTACAACAAATTAACATTTATATAGTATCTTTCACCTTGGGCTGACATCCTAAGTGCTTAACAATACTGGCTTGGCAACTGAAATAGGAGTGGCAGACAATAAGGGTGGGAAGGGGAAAGATGATTGAACGTGCAGTCAAAGAGGTAGGTCTTGAGATTGACCTTGAACGAGGTGAGGGAGGGAGCATGTTGTCTAGACTCTGCAATGAAGTTCTAGGGAATGGAGGCAGAAAGGCTAAAAGTCTGCCTGCTGATATAGGGTAGGTAGGCTGGCCGACATGAATCAGGTCTGTACTTTGGGACGTCCTCCCGACGTGAAAGGCGCTCCATAAATGTAATTTTGTTGTTTTGTTGTACGGTTGAAGGAGGTTGCAAAGGTATGGTTGGGGGTGTGGGGATAGTGGAGGGATTTGAAGGTGGGAATGAGGATCTTGCATTTGATCCACTAGGGATGGGGAGCCAACAGATCTGAGCAAAGAGGGGTTGATATACTCACAGAGTCCGGTGCAGAAAGGTCACAGAGATTTGGATAGTCTGTTCAAGACATGAACAGCGATTGGATACGTGTGAGCTCAGAAAAGAGCTGAACTCTGCAAATGTTTCATATTTTCCTGGCTGAGTTGAACTGCTGCTGCCCTTTCCATCCGCTCTGTCAGGCTGTAATTCAAAGTTATTAAGTGGTACAAGCCAGCTGCTTAACTCCTTAATTGCTGATACAGGTTCTTACTGATCCACTGGTGCTAGTGCTTTAATGGGATCCAAGGTGGTCTAACATGCCATACTAACAAACCGGAAATTGTGTGTTAACAGGGACCTGATGCCTAAAATTCATCAATTCTCCGCACAAATTGCAATTCTGAACTCCAGCTAAGGCATTATTGACCATCATTTGTCACCTCAAGGCTCAACTAGAAAGTTCCTCCTTGTCGGCCTCACCTGACTCTTCCCTCCAACATTCTGCAGCTCATGTTTTCTCCCGCACCAGGCTCTGTGACCCCATCACCCCCACCTGGCTCCACTGGTTCCCCATCACTCAGAGGATAGAATTCAAAATCCTTGTCTTCACTTTCAAGGCCCTCCATGGCCTTGCCTCCTCCTACCACTCTGACCTGCTGACCCTCTATCAACGTGTTCACTCCCTCTGTTCAGGCTCTGGCCTGCTCCCATGTCTCCCGCTCGACCTATCCTACCATTGGTGACCTGGCTTTCAGCCTCTCTATCCCCACTCTTTGGAACTCCATCCCACAATCCCTTTGTCTTGCTGCCTTCCTTGTCTTCAAGATCCAACTCAAGACCCTGCTTTTTGACCGTATCTTCAGCTACCCCCGTACCTGTCTGCCCTCCATCATCCCAACCCTGCCCCAGCACTTTGGGACGTCCTCCCAACGTGAAAGGTGCACTGCAATTGTAATTCTGTTGCTATTGTTATTCGGCATTTTTCTTATAATAGTAATAATCCTTGCATTTGATACAGCATCTTTTCAGGTCTTCGATTCATCTCATTGCGCTTCACAGAATATATTGTATAGTAAGTTTACTTTATTTTGTGAGCAAAACATAGCAGCGAATTGCACACACAGTGTCCCACAAACTGACTTTGATTGTTTGACTAAATTATTATTATAAGATTTTCTTGACTGAGAAATAACTGGAAAACAAAACACCATCCCAAATCACAACTTAGAGCTTGTGATAGCGTCTCATGTTTTGTCTTGAGGCCTTTTCTCAAGCTACCAGCACATTTCCAACCTCCGCTCTTTCCTTTCAACTCCCTCACTCTACGAACCCCTCCAATCGATTGAAACTGCTCTGGTCAAGGCCACAAATGACATCCTGACCATTTACATAATAGTCTTTGCTGATATTTGGCATCTCAATAAATTTTGCAATGTGCTGAGCATGTTTGGTATCAAGTTAGCCAATCTTTGGATGAGACATTAAACTGAAATACTGTCTGCCTTTTAGGGTGAACATTAAAGATCCCATGGTACTTCTCAGTAAGAGATGTTCTGGCCAGCCTCCAAATAAAATTGGTTATTCACTCATGGCGTTTTGTGAGGATTGCTGTGTGGAAATTGGCTCCAACGTTTACCTACAAAATACACAGCCACTGCACCTTACAATAAAACCATTTGAAGCATGTTTAAATCCCCTCCCCCCCAGTGAAAGTACCAAAGGCTATTGTACCAAAGGCTAGGATTATTATAAGGATTATGACATTATTATAATAATGATGATGCTTGCATTTGATAGATCTACGAGACATCTCAAAGTGCTTCACAGAATATACTGTGAATTGACTATTTTGTGGGTGAAATGCGGCAGCCAATTGTGCACAGCAGTGCCCCAACAAACTGGCATGGAGTGAAGTGACCAATTTTTTTAAAAAAAATTTTGAGGGTGTTATTATCCCCAGTAAAGCGATCCATCAATCGACTAACAACCGGGTTCCTACCTACTGATAGGTAATCAGAGGCATGTAGAGTAAGTAAAGTTGCTCAACAATTCACTCTACCGGGAATCGAACCCAGATCTCTTACTTGCAAGGCTAATCTCTAACCACTGAGCTACAGGACTCCATGTCCTGTATTATTATTATTACACTTGAAATGTTTTCTCAGTGAAAGGCCAGCTTCGCATCTCAGCGTAAAATGTGCAATTCTGAAGATGAAGAACTTGGAGCAATTCGAATATTACCGTTACTAATGCAAACTTACTGCGATTCACTCGTGTTGAAGTTTCTGGAGTTGATTTACTAACAGTAACATTTCCTTAGCACCAGCAGTAGTGGAAATTGTTATGTGACTCTATCTTGGCCAAAGTAAACCAATAAACCACTGTGAGATGGCAATTTTGCGAATTTTGAACGTTTGCTTCGGCACACAATTCAGAATTTGTTTTTTTTCATATAAATTAGGTGTTTCTCGAAATTGAACAAACTATATTTTGACCATAATGGGAACCATCTGCCAAACAATCATTATCTCTTTTGCCAGCTCACATAGTCATAAAGCAGTTGAAATCAATAGGACTGTCTTCTTGAATTATCGTGCCATATATATATATATTTTTAAAAACAACAGTGTTTGCATTTCATGTAAAATTACCAGGAGCCAAGCCTCCTTATAACATGGTTTGTTATACCATGAATGTCTGATTTGTCTGATCTGTTCCTTGCGCACAGTCACCCGAGCTAAAAATGCCCGACTTTTCTGTCATCAGATCATTGGTAACATTAGTTCCTGCATCCTACGTGACATGCAAGACTTGCCATGAGCTCGAAATGGTCAACCTCTGGGAATCAAGGTTGCTGCCAAGGTCACAACTCTAACCCAACCATTGCATAATAATAGATCTATAGTTTATAGTCTATATTCTGACTCTATGAGGAAAATCTTTGGTATTCTTGACCATGTTCCTTAATTTAGCACCAATGTTCATTTTGGCTACTCTTGGCAAAGTTTCGTCTGAGTCGATGGGGGCCAACCTTTATGGTCATCCAACAAAATACATTTTCTTGATTGAATATTTCTTGATTTATGCCAAAGCTGATTTATTTCCAAAACTGATGATGGATTTTCACGTTTGAAGTGATAGCCAATATTTTGAGGGGTATTTTGGCCCTTGCAGAAACAGATAAGTATTTTTCCATCAGGCCCACAAACCTGACCGCAATGAAGAAATGCTGTGTTCCGGGCCATTGTAAGAAGCCAGTGCTTAAAAATAGGAATTAAAAGAGAAAATAGGAAAGAACAGTCTTCTGGTAACTCAAGTGTTACCTGGTACTTGCATCTACTGGTAACAGCTGTATGAGTCCTATGGCAGGTAATTGGTGGGACTTCAGGTGGTGTGTCCCATCATTGTCTTTCAAATGAGACACTAAACCAAGGACCTGTTCAGGTGGACGTTAAAGATACCATGGCACTACTTGGAAAGAGAAGGGAACTTCTCCTAGTGTCCAACCAACAATCCTCCAAACAAAATGTTGTTCATTAACTTCATGTCTGTTTGTGGGATACTGCTGTGTGCAAATTGGCTGTCAATATACACTTTACAATATATCCTGTGAAGCACTTTGAGATATCTGTCTGATGGGAAAGGATTTAAATTGATTGTAAGGATTATTATTTGTTTGATTTTTGACTTTTGCAAAGGAGGGAGGGGAGGAAAAGGTTTTTGATATGATGCCACCCATTCCATTGCAGTCATTGTGTTTTGCCATAGTGCAACTGGAAAGATTCCTGGACAAGATGAATAATGTCATATCCATTTTATCCTGTCTGCTGAATGGCATCACACAGGTCTGAGCAACCTTATGGGAATAATAGTTACAGGGAATAGGAAAATTACAGTTTCAGAGAAAGTGGGAGCTGCCATTTGATCTTTCATCAACACAGCAGGAATTAATCCATCTTTCATCATGAAAAATTGCTGAGTGATACGCTTAATCCCTTAAGATCTGCGGTAGTATTTTGTTGCCAAAATAAATATAACGTATAACACAATGTGGATTCTTATGGTTAACATGAGAAGGTAGCTAGTCAATGCATGTTCTGTGCACACTGACCATTCTTTATGATTTGCAGAGCTGTTCAGTGATACGATAGATCCCTGCTGCCTTTAAGAGTGAGCATCTGGGTTCCCCAAGGGCTCAGTGGGTAACTGGAACTGAGCCACAGAGCTCAAGCGGATCAGAGTTTTATTCCAGATCTGTGCTGAGTTCACTAATCTCAGCCGGAACAGTGGTAGACGCTACAATTGACTGGGCTGGAAGGAGAAAATCAGCCAGTATTCCTGCACCAGTGACTAAAATCTAGGTTTAGGATCACTGTCTTAAAATAAGATTATATGAAAGTTTGGAAAACAGTCTTCAATCATAATTTGAAGCCAATTTTTTGCACAGTTCCCTTTTGCTACTGCAGATAACCAGCTTCTGAATTAAGGCTGAATTTAAGATTGTTTTTCAATTGTATTCAAGTACCAGGATCTCCAGTTGGATTCTGATTTGTTTCGACTTTCATGAAGGCAGCGTCAGAGGAATTCTAGAGGGTAGCTTCCGACATACCTGGGATTTGCAATTTACAAATCTTTCACGTGATTTTCCCAAATGCGTTGTGCCGGAATGTGTTTTTTTAAAAATAAAAATTAAATCACCATTGAATTGTGCCACACATTGTAACTTCGAGCAAGATCAGCCTCAGGGTCTGAAGTTTACTGCAATGTAATTGCACCACACTCCTGTGAAGTACTGTGCTGTTGCTTTCCAGTTTTGCATCCAGTGACTATTAAACATTGACTCTGAGCTATTAACCTTTGTGTGCAGTAGAACCTCATGAAGAAGGAAAAAAAGGAACTAAAATTTTCCATTGTTTGTTGGACTTGTGCCGTCTATGTGGTTGTACCACTGGGGGTGTAAGAGAAGAGGGTCAAAAGACATCTACTGATATTTTTTATGAAACCTACCGGTAATTGCAAACCTAGAGCACAATGCAGTGTCGCTGCATACCTTATTTATCCACTCCTGCAGAGTGTGGAATGTTATTCATTACATAGCAAAGTTAGACAGTGTATGAATAAACCACTTCACTGCAGAAATGTGCTGATAGAAGGTTATATTTTATTTTTAGTCAATGAGAAGATTTTTCTCTTCAGGGGCCAAGTGTGTACATGTAGTAAAGAGACAAAGCACTGTGTGTGTGTGTATATGGAATGAACAGCCCAGAGCGTCATAACGTCAAATTGATGGAAATTTGGAAAGTAGTAAGTTTTTTTGAAGAATTGTTTCCAATTCAGAAAGACATTAAATAGGGATGTCCTAGGAAGAAAGGTTGACTAGAAATGTTTGGAAGTGTGCCCACTTGACGTTCACTGTAATCACCAAGACACTTCTGTTTTCCATGGCTGTTGCTAACTCTAATGCAATTGTTCAGGAACAAGGTGGGTGGTGGGGGGGAAGATCACAAGAGGGTTTAGTGATTTGACCCAAATCTCCTGAGAAGAGGGCAGCTCAACATGACAAATGCACCAGTAAGTTGGTTGCTGCTTATTTGACTCGTTCAAAAGTCTCCAGTCCGGTGTTCCCACAACCAGTGACAGGCAGAAAGTCAGCCTTTGGTGTGACAAAAATATTAAACAGCGAACCACTTCTCTGCATTGCAGTAAATGCTAGGAAATGAAAAGGGCTCACTTCTGAGGGGTTGAAATCTCATTTCTTTAGGAGTTTTTTCTTTATTTTACATTCTCTCGCCCCCCATTCCATTTTCATTAATCCATTGCTTTTGAAATTATTTTCCCTCCTTTTCCCCAGGTGATTCCCTGGCTGATAGCATGAGATACAACCCCCTGTCTCAATTCAACAATCCTGTTTCTTCATGAAGATAGCTAATGCTCCTCAAACACCTAGGAGACAAACATGTTGATTATGTAGGTGAATGGATGGTACTACTCTGTCATAACAACAACAAAACTTACATTTATATAGCGCCTTTCACGTCGAGAGGACATAGGTTAAATACAGTTTTAAGATAATAATAATAATCCTTGCATTTTGATATAGCGCTTTTCATGTCTTCTAGACATGAAAAGCATTTCACAGAATATACTGTCAAGTGAATTGACTGTATATTTGTGGGCGAAACATGGCAGCCAATTGCGCATTGCAGTGTCCCACAAACAGTCGTGAAGATGGAAAGAGAAAGGCCTCTCCCACAAATCCATTCACTCTCAGGCTCCATTTTATATCTCCAATTTCATCTTACCTTACTTCTCCCTCCATCCCACTCAGTTAAATCAGGTATGCTGTTCATCCCACCCACTTTGAGTGACCGTTATTGGCTGAGCCTTTAGTTCCTTTGTTCTAACCTTCCGAACTCACTCCCTCTACCCTTCTGCCTTGTTCTCTCATTTTGTCTGTAAGCCCTGACTCAAATCCTAAGTCCATCCTTGAACCTCTATGGTCACCCCCCTCACCCCTCTCTCCTAGCTCCACCCCCCCCTCTCCTAGCCTTCCCCCCCCCACCCACCTCTCTTAGCTCCCCCTCCACCCCCCTCTCCTAGCCCCCACCCACCTCTCCTAGTCCCCACCCACCCATCTCTCCTAGCCCCCCCCCCCCCCACCCACGAATGAGTTCAATCTCAGATATTATTGAGAGTTGCAAGTTGTTTATTCAGAGCAGGTGGTTGTGGGAAATGAGCCTGTCTGACGATACCCAATAATAATAATCATCCTCGAATTTGATATAGAGCTTTAATAATAGGAAGGAAGAGGGAGAGAACAGATAAAATAATTTGTTGGATAAAAATAATTTGGGGGCGCCTTGAGACGTCCTCCTGACCTGAAAGGCACAATACAAGTGTAATTTTGTTGTTATTGTTGTTGAGATCGTTTCCCACTGACATACCTTTACCATGATCAGGACATGTTTGAGATAGATTCATTCTACTATGCAAGCCTCAAGCTGTGCTGCTGTCATTCATCCTAACCAGTAGTCACCTTGCAGCTGATAATCCTTGAACATCAGCTTGTTTCTATTTGCATCTGCTGTCTGTATAATTAATGTAAGCCATTGGGTAGAGTACGTACAGTGATTAAAAACATCAGTGACAGCTTTAAACACAGTGCGGACATGTTCCCCTCCCAGCTCGGGTCACACACCTCCTGTGCAGCGCCTTGGGACGTCCTCCCGACGTGAAAGGCGCTCTATAAATGTAATTTGTTGTTGTTGTTGTTGTTCTTATCTATTCTGTTTGGAAGAGGCAGGGGGCACTTACTGAGAACAGGGTGACGTACTTCAAGGACAATTAGATTAACTGGGAGAATAAACACATTTATGAACATGGGTAACACTAGGAATCTGATTTTGGTCACTCACAGAACACACACATCTTACACAACCCAACTGATATTTTGCATTGTTTATAATATGAAGTCCTGTAGCTCAGCGGTTACAGTACTTGCCTTGCAATCGAGAGACCTGGGTTAAATTCCAGGCAGGGCGAAACCTTGGGCGAGTTTCGTTACTCCACATGCCTGATAATAATCCCTCGAAAAAAAACTACTAAATTGGTAGTTCAATCCACGACTGTTGTGGGACACTGTTGTACACAATTGGCTGCCACATTTCGCCCACAAATATACAGTCAATTCATTTTACAGTATATTCTGTGAAGCACTTTGAGATGTCGATAAGATGTGAAAAGCGCTATATCAAATGCAAGGACTATTATTATTATATAATTTTTTTAAACAAAAAAAACTCAACCTACCAGAGAATGTTGCCACTGTGTAAATATTTCAATTTAAAAAAATTGTCGATATCATTTCAAGTAGGTGATCGAATAATGGGGTTGATAAAGCTTTTGCCAGGAAAGCTTGCACCTTGATGCTGGATAAAGCAGCTCGCAGCATAGAGTACAAATCCTACAGTGAATCCCATTAAAGTTACACTAACCCAAGATCAGTTTCAGGCTAGTATGCGGTTTTGGCGACTTCACAATAAACCTTGCATTTGATATAGCACCTTATCAGGTTGTTGAGATGTCTCTAAAGCACTTCACAGGAAATACTTTGTAGGCGTACATGACACTCGGTTTGCATACAGCAATGTCCCACAAACAGCCATGAAAGTCAACCAGTGATGGATTAATTTATGGGTTCAGAGTGAAGTTACAACACCCACAAATTGCAAGGCTTTAGCTTATTTATATTCATTAAATTAGACTCAAGGAATTTATTTGAATTTCTATTTCATAATTGATTAGAATGTATTGGATTATTTTGTAAGGAGAGCTCTGAATGTGCTTGGAATAGACTGACTTATGGTAAGGCTGACAACATTGCATTTATAACCAATTTGAGTCTGATTAGGAAAAAGATAACTGCAGAAGCAGGCCAGTCGCTGAAATCCTGACCAGACTGTAAATTGCAGGTTAGTTCTCACTTGAAAGCTAAACAGCTTTGTTTTGGCTTCACACAAATTACACACCCATAATACTTTTTGCTCCCATCTATAGTAGTGTGTTAGGATTCCAGCATTGATGCAGGAACACTGCTTTCTGCTGGCTTATGAAAATGTACCTTTCATCAAAATGCATTAAAAAGTAATCGCTTTTCATTTGCATGTGTTTCTTCTACCCCGGTCTTTTGTGTATGTGCGGCTTTATTTTTGCTCAGCAAGGCACTTGAAAGACAAACCATAACTCCCTCTAAGAGGAGTTGACATTAAAATTGCCAACTCACAAGATCCTTGATCAGCCACGTCAGACAGTATTTCTGTGCAGTATAAACTGTCAATCACGTGGTTTTGCTGTAGAGCTGACCTTTTCTAGCCTCAGAGTAGAGAAGAGCAATTGTCTCTGGCAGAAACCTGTAAAAAAATAATATGATATTTTGGCAAAAAATATCAAAAAATAGGGCGAGATCTACAATCTTTCCATTGCATAATGAATTTGGCCAAATGCACAAAGAGCTGTGGTAGATAATGGGTTCAGGTGTGACCTGTATTTTGTAATGTTTATAATTTTCCGTGTGTCATGGTACACGTCACGGAACATTACAATAGATTTCTGATAACACAAACATTAATTGCTTCCCAATAACACCAGGCATTACAATTTTGTGGCATGCCATTGTGTCACTTTATCAAGGTCATGTTATTGTTTGCAATAATAGGTGCTAGAATTCAAGATGGAGATGATTATAAAAAGGATTTTAGTCACACTTCCTTTACAACAACAACAACAACAACAATTTACATTTATATAGCGCCTTTCATGTCGGGAGGACGTCCCAAGGCGCTAAACAAGAGGCGTGTGCCCCGAGCTGGGAGGGGAGTGTTTGGGAAGGGGTGAAACACGAAGGGGAGGTAAAAGAGTTCGGGGTGGAACAAAAGGCACGATCGAAGAGGAAAGTCTTCAAATCGGCCTTGAAAGAGGAAAGGGAAGAGGTGAAACGGAGGGATTGAGGGATGGCATTCCATAGGGTGGGAGCGGAGAAACTGAAGGCCCGGCCTCCGATGGTGGGGCGGTTCGGGCGGGGGGCTTGGAGTAGGCCAAGTCCTGTTGAACGGAGGGCCCGGGTGGGCGTGTAGGGGGAGAGTAGATCGGCTAGGTAGGATGGGGCAAGGCCGTGTAAGGCCTTGTAGGTGAGGACGAGGATCTTAAATTCGATCCTCTGGAGGATGGGGAGCCAGTGGAGACGGGCGAGGGTGGGGGTTATGTGGTCACGGAGGCGGGTGTGGGATAGTACACGGGCTGCAGAGTTTTGGATGACCTGCAGCCTATGAATGGAGGAGCTGGGGAGGCCGACTAGGAGAGAGTTTCCGCAGTCCAGCCGTGAGGTGATGTACGCGTGCACGAGTGTTTCGGCAGCACGGGGGGTAAGATAGTTGCGGAGTCTGGCAATGTTGCGCAGATGGAAATAGGTGGTGCCGGTCAAGGCGCGGATGTGGGGGAGGAAGGAAAGTTTTTGATCGAACATGATGCCGAGGTTCCTGATTGGCTTTGTGAGGTGGAGAGTGCGGCCTTGGATGTTGAGGCTGGCAGCGCCTGATGTGCGGAGGCGCTGGCTTGAGCCAATCAGGAGGGCCTCGGTCTTACTCACGTTCAATTGCAAAAAGTTGTCCCTCGTCCACGATTCGATGTCGGACAGACATGCTGTCAGAACATCGATCGTCTGGGGGTTGAGGGATGAGGCAGAAAGGTACAATTGGGTGTCGTCCGCATACATGTGGAAATTTACCCCATGTCTGCGGATGACGTCGCCCAGAGGGAGCGTGTAAAGGGTGAAAAGAAGGGGACCGAGGACAGAGCCTTGAGGGACGCCGTGGGAAACTGTGCAGGGGTTTGATGAAAAGCCATTGGAAGAAACAAAATGTAAACGATGCGTCAAATAAGAGTGGAACCAGTCAAGGACTGTGCCTTGAAGGTTGAAATCCCTTCACTTTCTGGCATCTCTCTACCTCTCCAACTTCCTCACTCCCCATTCCACCACCTGGCGCTTTCCCTCGACTGGAACTGGCCTCCAGTTATTCGGTCAACGGAGGTCGCGCTTTCAGCCCTACGCCCTGAAACTCTGGAATGCCCTCCCTCGGTCCCTCTGCCTTGCCCCCTCTCCAGAGGGCGCTATATATCCAGACAAGTCAGGGCGAAACCATGGGCAAGTTTCCTTACTCCATATGCCTAATAATAATCCCTAAAAACATAATAAAATTGGTTATTTCAATCCAGGACTGTTCGTGGGACACTGCTGTGCGAAATTGGCTGCTGCGGTTCGCCCACAAGTATACAGTCAATTTACATTACAGTATATTCTGTGAAGCGCTTTGAAACGTCTAGAAGATGTGAAAAGTGCGATATCAAATGCAAGGATTATTATTATTTCTTATTATATAAGTGCAAGTTGTTGTTGTACCTTATAAAGGTTGTTACCAGGAGAGAAGATGGACTGAAGTCAAGTTTTATTATATTTCTCTAATGTAGACTCTAAAACCACCAAGTGAGTGGATTTGACAGCTGCCTTTATTTCAATTGTCTGTGACTAACCCGTTGTTGAATACCTTAGCAGCTGCTGGCTGTATTTAAATTGTTGTGCAAAACTGGTATGATCCAGGAGAGAGCTCCATTCATACAAAACTCCCATCACTGGGCAGATATTTCATAAAGGCAATTTGAATCATCAAATCCATTCTTTCTACAGTCGCTGTGCAACCTGCTCTATCAACGACTGTTTGCAACCCAATATATCTACTAGGTGAAACGTTTGAAACATCTGTCAAACCTTGCATTCTATATCGTCATGGTCCCAGCAGCTAACGAACCAGCATGGTGGACTTCTGTAGCTTGGTAGTTAGAGCACTCGCCTTGGCAGCGAGGGACCTGGGTTTGATTCTGGTTGGACTTAATGTTGGGCAAATTACCTTACTCTACACTCCACCGTATACCTAGCAGTAGGTATGTACCCGGTTGTTAGTTGATTGATGGACTGCTTTTCCGGGATAATAATTCCTTCAACAAATACAAAAAAAAGTGATCACTCAATCCATGACTGTTTGTGGGACACTGCTGTGTGCAATTGGCTGCTGCATTTTATCAACAAATATACAGTCAATTCACTTGACAATATATTCTGAAGACCTAATGTGTGGATCTTTATTATTATAAGCTTCCTATTATTCTTATTGTTAGCTTATTAGTTATCTTCATCTGTATTTTTCAAAACCTGTATTCTTTCTAATTCAATACTCAACCACTTTTTTTTTAAAGGTGTGCAATAGTTCTACTGAATTTGTCTTGGATTCTATTCCACATATTCAGTGAATGTATACCTACAAAATGCACATTTGCCTGCACTTCACAATAAATCCAGTGAAGCACTTTGAGACGTTTACCTGACATGAAATTGCTATATCAAATGCAACAGTTATTATTATGATTTCACTGGGCATAAGGAATCCTTCTAAACTCAATTCAGTCAGGATCCAGCCATCAATTTCTAGCGTCCTGAGACTGAATCAACGCTAGCACAAACCTGTCCCAGAAATGGCCTTAATCGGTGGGAGAATTGATTCAAAGCTCACAATTGTAGTACACACATTCTCAAAATCAGAACTTGGATCGAGGGGTGCTGATTGTGCTCTAGGATCCTACACATTGCCATTATGGTTATCTACAGGTTCATTCCAGGATGTTGAATCGCTGTCATGATGGATATTGGACAAGTCATTATACAGTATATAGCTGTACCTTGGGATTCAGCTTGAAATAAACTGTTTTCATTTGGGGTTCTCTGAACCCTAACTGAATGCAACTGGTCCACTGCTCCTACAATTGTATGACAGAGGGTATTATTATTGCAGGTGCTTGTGCTGACTTGTGTGCTTTCCAGCCGAAATGTATGGTAGATGCAGATCAGCTATTTGTACAAGTCTGACATGACCATGAGTCTTCTACTTCACAACTCCAGACTACACCAGCTGTGTTTGTGCAGCAAATAACAGCCACAGGTTTCCGTGCAAGTAAATCTAATCTTGACCGGCTGCACTCGAACTTCTCGTGGGAATTTTTAGCCACAGAGCAAATGGTAGAGGAGTAGTCGGTGCCTTTTACCTGAATTACTTCACAATCTAGGAGTGGGGGAAAAAATATATTTAATATAGGTATGGGATATTAAAGTGTCCTGAGTTCATGGATATCTTATCAAGCGCATACTTGAATGGGATCCATGATTTGTGGGTCTTGTTTTACATTCTTGAAGGACATGAAGGTTTTTTTTTACTGGATTCAATCCACGTTGTTATTCTATTGACTATGTTTAAACATTAATTGCTGAATTTCATGAAATTCTTTCGGTCTGTACAGTTCAATAAAGTCACAGAGTTTTAATGGATGTTGGACAGAGCAGGATTGAAGCTGCTTTGTAGGTGGCTACAGTAACCCATCTTACCTCAGCACTTGCAAATACTTTTACATCTCATTTTCTAAGTTGTTTTGTTTGGTTCATCTTGTTTTGTGCACGTTTCTTTATCAAAACTTGCACTATATCTACATTAATATCTGCAGAAACCATTCTTTGTAATGTGCTAAAAACAGAAATCAAATGAACAAAACTTAATTTGCTGATATCCACAAATAAAACTACTGATATATGCAAATTAGTCACCTTGTTGTTATCATATTCCTCGCATTTGCTATAGCATCTATGATGTCTTCAAGGACTTCACAGGTAATTGCTATCTACAACAACAACAACAAAATTATAATTGTGTAGTGCCTTTCACGTCAGGAGAAGTCCCAAGGTGCTGCTTCAGACCTGAGCTGAGAACAGGGGTGGGGCGAGGAGTTGCCGAAGGGTCCATCGAAGAGAGTCTTGAGCGAGACTTGAAGGAGGCCAGGGATAATGACTGTCTATTTGTCTTGTATAATGACTGTATATTTGTAGGTAAACACAGTAATGGACTGCAAAGTTTTACAATCAACTATTTGGTGAATGAGCCAATTTTTTTTCTGGAGAATTGTTGGCTGGGATACAAAGCGTGTCAAGCAGTGTCTAGCATCTTTAACAGCCCCCTGAACAGGCAGACAGGACCTTGGTTTCATGTCTCATATGAAGGACAGTATCTCGGGCAATAATCATTTCCTATTACTGCAGTGGAGTGTTGCCTAGATTACAGACATACTTCATTCTAGCATGGTCAGCGAGGTCCAATGCCTCAAGATACCTGGTAATCCAAGTGTCAGCTATTGTTTATTGCAGCATGTAAGCCAGTCAGCCAGGGATCTCTGTTCCTGATCTGGACTATGTTTCCCTCCCTAACCCGGGGGAGCTGAGATCAATGATCAATGAACACGATTCATAGTGAGGAATTCAAAGCTTTATTTAAAACAACAACAACTTTGATTTATATAGCGCCCTCCACGCGGGACGGCGTCTCAGAGCGCTTCACAGTAGCGGATCCCGGGACCGAGCCAAGGGCAGGGGTAGAAAGGTGACCAAAGGCACGGTCAAAGAGAAAGGTCTTCAGCTGGGACCTGAAGCTGAGAAAAGAGGGGGCGAAGACACAAAATCTGTACAAATCTGCACAAAACAGATTTTATTTAAAATGTCTTCATTTCCAGGGTTTCAAATTATGTGAACTTCATTGTCCAGCCACTGGGACGCACCTCATGTCCATGGTGCACTATAAATGCAAGTTGTTGTTGTCATCGTTGAGAGAATAGGTAGTCCTGAGAGAATGGGGAGTGCTGAGAATGCTTTCCAAAAGTAGCTAGGTATAGAGTTTCTCTGAGTCGTGTTAGCGTTTAGGACGCATGTGATCAACACTCCTACCCCTGTGAACCATCCACCTGCAGTAAATGTATGACTTACAAATTCGAAAGCCAAGATAATATTTCTTTAATTACTTTCTTCACTGAAGATAAATTGCATGAACATGCGTGCCAAGGTCAGACAACTCAAAACAGTGAGTTTTTTTTTATTGGGGAGAGAACGGCAAGGCTCTCATCAGAACTGAATTGAGTTGAGGTTTAATTTGCACAGTGAGATGCACAAGAACATGGCATGTCGTTTTTTTTCATAATGAACAATGAGTCTCAGTGAAAAAGTTACGATTTGGCAAATATGGTATGTATGGAAGGAGAGAGCAAGCAGTTCTTTACCTTGAGCATTGTGGATCTCTGCCAAAACGCTCAGCCACTCATGCAAGTTCCCCATCCCTTTGTAGTTGCCTATGTTTCTTAGACAAATAATGATGTACAGTACTCAGATTATGGAGTGTTATACGATTTATTTAACCCCATTTTGAAATTACAGTACTTGTTTTTAAGTGTGAGCCTGGCTGTTAGTAGCACTCTTGCCTCTGAGTTAAAAGGTTGTGGGTTCAAGTTCCACATTTGGACTGAACCCACAATCAATTAGTGCTGACACTCCAATGCAGTGCTGGGGTTGTGTTGTACTTTGGGTGAGACATTAAACCAAGATCCTGGCCTGTATGTTCAGGTGGACGTTCAAGATCTTGTGGCACCAATGAAAAAGAGACAGAGCTTTTTCTGGTGTCCTCGCCAGCAATCGCCCAGATAGAATTGGCCATTCACATCATAGCTGTTTGTTGGATATTGCCATGTGCAAATCGATTGCCGAATTCATCCACAAAATATACAGTCACTACATTATGTAGTAAATTTTGTGAGGAGCTTTGAGACATCCTCCTGCTGTGCAAAGTGAAACAATTATTATTATTCCAGGTTACATCGATGTACTATAACTCCACATCATCCTTGATATTCCCTGAATAACTGAATGTTAGCGTACAATAGATTTGAGATGATAGATAGAGCCTACAATTTTAGTTATTTCGCTTTTGAAGTGTCTGCCAAACATGCTGCAAGCATATTTAAATGATGATGTTGGTAAAAGTCTATTGATTGCATTCGGATTGGAATGTGGAATCATGTCAAACTTCCGGGTTTAATCTTTGAAAGCTTCCCAACAAAAGCAAATTTTGCATATAGATGCTTGAGAGATCACGTTTCCTCCTAAGGCAGGGAGGAAAAGGGAAAGCTGCCACTATGTTGGATGAAGTATCACCAAATCCATGAGCTAATCAACACTTGGAACTTATTCAGGTTTACTCTTTCTTGTAGGTGGAGATCGTGATCGGATGACCGCCAATCATGAGACATACCTCCTCATGGCCAGTACTCAGAATGATATGGAAGACTGGGTGAAGACTATTCGCAGGGTGATTTGGGCTCCCTTCGGTGGAGGTAAGATTAGAGTTATGCAACAGTTCTACACTGATGTGTTTTAGTTTACAGCTGCTTATGGTAGGATTTTCTCACTGCTTTTGGATTTGTAGTGGTATTAATGCACACTTATGGTATTATGCACACTCCAAGAGGCACCAAGTTTAAAGTGGTGTCAATTACATTAATTTCCCTGAGACTCGCCCATTGTGGTAGTTTAGGACTGGAGTAATGTTGTGCTGACCCCAGTGTACCATCGTAACTCAACACAGTGAGTTACTGTGCAGAAATTCCATTAGGATCTTACCTGTAATATTTCCAATATTATTAATAAATGCAAAATTGTTGCATTTGGATTGTGAAATATGTGGCCAGTGAACCGTGAATCCCAAGTCAGCAGAGCTCAGAAATCAGCCGACTGTTGTGTCTTCCTCTCTAGCTTTTTCAGACTTTGTTCATGTGTGGCTTGGGATTTGCCATCTGCAAATTTGATAAAAAATAGATCTCAAGATACAGATGTTGCAATTGTTGCCCATTTTGTGAAAATCGCACATTGTAGATGAAAAATGGACTGATTATTATATCATGTGTATATGATCAGTCTGCATAATGTGTATACAGCATTCTGTAATGCGTATACAGAAATAATGGTTCTCCTTCATATCAGAAGATGGCTGGTCATACAATGTGAACACTTGAGTGCGTAATGTATTAGTGGTCATTCTGTGTAATTTGTACATAGTCAGTTTATATAATGTGTACATGGTCTGTTTTGACATTCCCATTGAAGTGTGCAACTGCATATTTACAGGCACAGACATTTCAGGGACCAAATGCTTCCACTTTATAATCTCTATGACCTGGTTGCGAGACTAAAGAGCCATTATTCAGTGTTCCTGACTGGCTCCAGTGGGTTACATCTAACAAAGCCATTGGACACTTCTGCTTTATTTACTGATTCAATTTTTCAAAAGCATGAGAACTGACTTTAGCATTGGGTGACAGGAAACCCAGCACTTTGAGGTACAGAGCCTCACAATGTAATGACACTAGTGGAAGCATATAGCTTCACAACAACAACAAAATTACATTTATAGAGCACTTTTCACGTCGGGAGGACATCCCAAGGCGCTGAACAATCAGGTCGGGACCCGAGCATGGGGGGAAGGGTCGGGGTAGGGGGAAGGAGGAGAGGAGAGGGGGAAGAGTTAGGAGGGGAGCAAAAGGCATGGTTGAAGAGGAAGGTCTTGACACCGGCCTTGAAGGAGTAAAGAGAGGAAGTGAGGTGAAGGGATTGCGGGGTGGAGTTTCACAGTGCGGGAACAGAGAGGCTGAAAGCCCGGCCACCGATGGTAGGACAGTTAGGGCGGTTGAAGTGGAGCAGGTCAGAACCTGCTGAGCGGAGGAGACGGGCGGGCTGATAGGGAGACAGCAGGTCGGAGAGATAGGCGGGGGCAAGGCCATGAATGGCCTTGAAAGTGAGGACGATGATCTTGAATTTGATCCTCTGGGGGATGGGGAGTCAGTGGAGACGGACGAGGGTGGGAGTGATGTGGTCACGGGGCCTACTGCGGGAGAGTACATGAGCTGCATTCTGAATAATCTGCAACTTGTGAAGGGAGGAGCTTGGAAGGCCAATGAGGAGAGAGTTCCCGTAATCCAGCCTAGATGTAATGAAGGCGTGTATGAGTGTTTTGGCACCATTGGGGGTGAGGTAGTGGCGGAGTCTGGCAATGTTACGGAGGTGGTGAACAGCTGTACTGGTCATGGCGCAGATATGAGGGAGGAAGGACATTTCGGGGTCAAACAAGACACCCAGATTCCTGACTGGCTTCAAGAGGTGGAGAGAGCAGCCTTGAATGCTAATGTTGTCGGCGCCTGAGGTGCGGAGGCGCTGATGCTAGCTGATCAGGAGGGCCTCCTCTTGTTGACGTTAAGATGGATTACAACATAATCGCTCTATGGAGAATATATGGTCTGACAATGTAGTTAATATTGCCTTCCAACACAAAATTACATTTGTGAACCATGTTTCACATCGAGAAGACATCTGAACAGTCAAGGATTAGGAACCTAGCATTGTGGGGTTAAGATCAGGGAAGGTGGAGGGCAGACAGGGTGGCAGGGTGGTCAAAGGCACAGTCGAGGAGGAGAGTCTTGTGGTGTAGAGGGAAGTGAGGTGAAGGGAATGTGGATTGGAGTTCCAGAAGATGGGGGCTGAGTGGCTGAAGGCCCGATTGCCAATGGCAGGGCGTGCTGGGTGGGGACATGGAAGACGGCAGAGCCTGCTGAGCGGAGGGAGTGGACAGGTTGATAAACGGTTAGCAGGTCAGAGAGGTGGATGGGAAAGCTATAGAGAGTTTTGCAGATGGGGATAAGGATTTTCAATGTTATCCTCTGGGGGATGGTAGCAAGTTGAGCCAGGCAATGGTAGGGTTGATAGAATTATGCAAGAGAAGAAACAAGCTGCAATGTTCTAGATGATCTGCAGCTTATGGAGGGAAGAATTGGTGAGGCCGATAAGCAGGGAGTTGGCCATAGTCAAACCTGAATGTAATAAATGTGTGGGTGAGAGTTTCAGCGGCCTGAATTTAGAGGCAGTGGCAGAGCCGTGCGATGTTACGGAAGTGGGAGATGGCAGAGTGAGTCATGGCATGTATGTGGAGTAGAAAAGGCATTTTAGGGTCAAAGAAGACACCAAGGTTCTGGACTGACTCCATAAGATGGAGTGTGCATTCATAGAAGTTGATGCTGTCAGCGCCTGAGGTGTGGAGGCAATGACAGGAGCCAATCAGGAGGTCTTGGTCTTTCTGACATTCAACTGGAAGATTAGCTCTCATCTGGGATTTGGTGTCCGACAGATTCTCCAGTGGTCCTACAGTCAAGGATGGAGGCAAAGACATAGAATTGAGTGTCATTTGCATACATGTGGTAGCTGGCCCCATGTCTTCAGATGATTTCACCAAAAAGAGCATGTAGATATTGAAGAGGAGAGGACCAAGGAGAGAGCCCTGAGTAACACCGCACAAGACGGTGATGGGTTGGTTGTAGGAAAATCCGTGGTGGAGATAGTATGAAAGATAGGATCTGAACCAGTCTAGGATAGAACCAAGAGGGTTGAGGTGATAGGAGACCTGGGTACGTGAATTTATTGATAATGTAGAAGCTTCTAATTGCACAGCAATCACACTTTCAGCTAGCAAGCAGGGTAACCTGGTGACAAGGAATATCCGAGAAGACCAGATCACTTGATAATCACAAAGGCTGAAACCATTACCCCCGGAAAGCAATCTACCAGTCAACTAACTTGGTTCCAATTTACTGCCAAGTAAACAGAGGTATTTGGATTAAGGAAACTTGCCTAAAGTTTTGCTCTATAAGGAATTGAACCAGGTCCACTCGCTTGCAAAGCGAGTGAGCGAGCTAACCACTACACTATGGGACTCCAGATACAGTACAGAAATACACTACTGTAGACAACACAGCCTTAGAGTGAAGAAAATACACCTATGTGGAGTACACAGTCTCAGAAAGCAGAGAGTGACTACTATAGCACTCAACAGCCTTACAATGTTGCAACATTGCTTTAAATAATCCACAACAATAAATACATGTGGCCTTGGGGCATAATCTTTGCAAAATGGCCCCTTTCCAGTTGTAGCAACCTTAATTAGACTGTAAGCTGTGCTGAATGAATTCCTTCTGTGTAATTATGCCAGTGGTCATTGAATATTAATCACTGATGGATGTTAACTATGTATGTTAGATTTTTATGCCGATTTTAGATTTCCTGGACTATAAATTATGAATAATCCAGTCTGTTAGAAGCAGTAGGGTCTAAGAATAAGTACTTTTATCACTCAGACCCGTCCAATCCATAATTTGCAAATTAGAATATTTGGGGACATCTTGTTTGTCATTTTCCTTCCTGGATTGATTAACTATTAAAGCTAGAATGTCTTCAGGGAAATTAAAATTGCTGTAAGTTACAACTGACAAAGTGACAGGAGTAGAAAGAGTATAAACAAATGACCATCTTGATTAGTAAGCGGAGATATAAGCAGCTGCTACTCAAGCTCTGTGCTTCCAACACCAACTTGCACTTATACTCCACAGAGGTACACCGTTAACGCCCTGCATGCATGGTAGAATGTCAGCGCGATTAACAATGTCAGAGCCTGACTCTGAGCCGGGAGGGCGGGGAGGCGGCCGTAAGCACGGTTAAAGAGGAAAGGGTTCAGGCGGGACTTGAAAAAGGGGACTGGGGGCAAAGCGGAGGGATTGAGGGAGAATGTTCCAGAGTTTGGGGGCATAGTGGCTGCAAGTGTGACCTCCAGTGGTGGAGTGGAGGGTGCAAGGGATAATGAGCAGGCCAGTCCAGTCAAGCGGAAGCGCCAGGTGAATGGGGAGGTGGAGAGGTGCCAGAGAGTGAAGGGATTTGAAAAATTAATGTGAGGATCTTGAAGTCAACTAATGGAACTGTTGCACAACTAATGCCCTCTATTAATTCTGTAAGCCCAAACTCTTGACTCATAGGATGGTCTTGGCCGGTCAAAACAACAACAACTAAGTTACACTCATAGAGCGCCTTTCACATCAGGAGGACGTCACAAGGTGCTGAACAGTTACGTTCAGTACCAAAAAGCAGCAGGAAGCTTCCCAGACAGTGCTCTCAATGATGAACTACTAGCTGGTTACACACCCAATATAACTCTAAAAAGCCTTAGCTCTTGCCCATGTGCATAATACTTACTTGGAATTAGGTAAGCAGGGTGTATTCCTCCAAGAAAAAAGTGTGCACTCCATTCCAGACACAGGAAAGCTTAGATATGTGGCTGCCAATGATACGTGGAATGCTCATTCTGGTCTGGCTATTATTATAAGCGTAGTAATAGATTTCCACATGTCATTTCCACTGACCAAAAAGAACAAAAAACAACCTAAGTGCTCAGCACTTTGGGACGTCCTCCTGAGGTGAAAGGCACTCTTCCAATGTTGTTCTTGTTGTAAGTAGGAGAAAGAAAAGCAGCTCAGTAAGGGTGACTTGAGAAAAGGGTAACTGATCCAAGCGAATTACCCCTGCCTTCGTTATGGTCGCTACCTTGTTGCCTCGTTCTTTGGTTATGCTTTTCATTTTCTTTCATTGTTGAAGATGGAATCCCTAGTTGAGGTGATGCTGTGTTTGGATATGCCAATGAAAGCTGCCTCTTTAATTCAGTCTGGAGGCAGCCTGGTGTACTTCCTGGTTTACTTTGCTGCTCCAAATCTGTACCGGAATCTGCTGCAATGGGGTCTGCAGCTTGTGGCAATTTGGTCTATAAATGGGCCATCAGTTTAACTATGGAATACATAATGAGCCAGTGCCTTGAATAGGTCACCGGAGCTGTCTTACGAATGTTCCATTCATACAGTTCAACAAGAGCTTATTTTTAAATCAACAGAAACCACTTGAGGTGTCTTGTCACTGCCTGTGTTGGAAGCACTCAGTCAGCACTATACATTCATAAAGGAACTGGAAGAAAATGTGTACTGTATAAGCAATCATTGCCAGTACCTCTCTGATAACAAACAAGAAATACCCCCTCTTTTAATTATTTACCTACACGTAATCACATTGTTTGTTAACTGTGTACTGGATTATGAAGGGGGCCGGGAGGTGTGCTCACTGGCTAGTTAACACTAATCCAAGGAATAAGGTAAATGGTGGGGAGAGGAGGAGAAAAGTTCCTCTGATTGTTTTCATGCATGTCTGCTTGTGAGATTCTCTTCCCGATTAGATTATAATGATATAAAAGGTCTGCACTCTTTGACTAATGACTGGAGAGCAGGAAGACTCTGGAACGAACATGAAAGGAAAGCAGCCACTCGGGGGATGAAACCTGAATCCACTCTCTCAGGGTTTAGTGGATTGGCACTCTACCTATACATGCCAGAGGGATTTTTAATTGACTGCTGTAAAGCTACTGCGTGTGACGGGAGCTACAAGTCAAGTGAAAGTCAGTTCTCCTTTGACCGAATATTTTCCACCTCACTACTGTATGCAGCGAGCGATGCACACAGACTGGAGAGCTGAAGCTGTGCCTTACTGAGAGATTTAAATCACCTCCTCCCCCCACCCCCAAGTAATCTGCCACTACGTTGAGGACACTGATGGGATTTTTAGGCAGCTCTTCAATGCCCAGTTGAATGTAAACTGTTGTCTTCTAATCCCTCCCCCCACCCATCCTCTTAACTTGATAATCATAGTAACTGTTCCAGTTTGAAGAGTAGTACATATGGACACCATACGCAGTGCAGCCTGAACTCAGCACTCTGCAATGCCTGAGAATAAGAATATCATATTCTGCACCACCAGTGCTTTAACATACCCCACTTTCCTCCCTAAAACCACCTACAGGAAAATTAAGCGATGCTTCAGCTTCAGAAAAGGTAAGTTTCGGCAGGATGGTTGTTTGATTTCACAGTTTATCAGAGATTTCAGCTTTGATTTTCGTCTATTGCGTGTGTTGCTGTTCCTTATAAAATAGTAAGTGCGTGTGTCTTTGCGGTGTGTGTATGTGGGTGTGTGTGTGTGGGTGTGTGCACACATGGGTTTAAGCTGCTTCCACTGTAGTAGTTGAATGGTTCAGCCAATGTAAAAGATGCTTTGTGGTCAGTTGAAAGTGTGTTCTCTATGGAGAGCCAAGCATATGGATATTGTTATGGAAAGGGTACAATACACCAGCAATTTATTTTTTGTGCTAATTGCTAAATTGTTGCCCGCTGGTCAAACATACACTTGCGGGTATACCTGTGTCCACACAAAAACATAGGCACATGGGGTCCAGTAGGAAGCACTTTACAACAGGATGCACTAACGGGAGAATCCTGCTGGTAATTGGCAGTCTGTCAAATCGATTCATAGGATTGCCGATGTCTGCTTTTGGTACTTCGGAGCAGAAATCCCTCAAGTCATCTGTGCTGTGTTACACATTTTGGTAGGATTCCCTCATGGCTACTCCTGAGTTAATAGTACTGAATCCTGTTGCAAATTGTTGTTTGCACCCCATTGTATGCTGAAGATTTTAGAAATCGGAATTATTCAACACTCAGGTGGAGGGGCTCTAACTTGTGAGCTTTGTAAAAGGATTTGTAAATAGCCTTGTACATTGTGACGAAATTCCTTACAAGGAGCATAATTTGCCCATAATTTTTTGAACAAAATTTGATTTCAATTAAATCAAAATTGAAAATTGTATTCAAATGTCATTCCAGAGAGGATCCATTTCAATTCAGCAAGACTCGCTATTTACAAATCCTTTTGGAAATTTTACAAATCAAACCCCATTTTTCTTTCAGTAAACATTGGCTCAGGGCGTCCTCAGAGCTGTTTGTTTGCGGGCCTTAACCATGTGGATCGGAATGGTTAGCTCATTTGACATTACCTTTTGAAGCACTGCTATCCTGCATCTGTTACTTTCTCAGGTATAATCGCTGTACAAATTGTTTACTGCGAGTTGGGTAACCCGGTTTTGTTCCTGATTCAATAGGTATCTTTGGCCAGAAGCTGGAAGACACTGTACGGTATGAGCGTAGGTACGGTACTCGCATGGCACCTATGCTTGTGGAGCAGTGTGTAGACTTCATCCGCCAGAGAGGGCTGAAGGAAGAGGGTCTCTTTCGACTACCTGGTCAGGCCAATCTGGTCAAGGAGTTACAGGAGGCCTTTGACTGTGGGGAGAAGCCGTTATTTGACAGGTAAGGAAATGCAGTGTTCTGTTTGTGGCACGGTATTAGTCTCTGTAGATTCCAGTACTATTAGGAAACATTTTGAAGTAGACTTTTGCTAACGTTTGAATGTCGAGTTGAATCAACTTGAAACACTGTCTATTCCTAATATCCTAACTTCGCAGTTTGAACTTTCCTTCACTTGTAAATGCCCACAAGAGGTGTCCTGGCTTGTATTGGTTGGCACCAACATTTGATTCACAGGAAACAGCTACTTCAGCTCAAAACATACTGCAATTTTTATAGGAAAACTGTTCCACCCTAATGTATATCCAGTAGCAGTTGGCAGAAGGCTGCTGGGTTTATGAATCTGCAATAGTATTTATGAGTACACACAATATCTTTATAGATCTTTTAAACCCAAACATTTTGTTTTTCCTGCTCATTATTCTGTACAGCAGTTACATCCCATTAATTTGGAACAATTTACTAGTTTACATTAAGCAACTTGTTTAAGCATTCTTTTATAACTGCTTTGGAGCCTGTAGTAAAAGTGCATACCATAGAGAGACTGTTCTAAGCCCATTACGCACAGACATCATACTGATCCAGACAGCCCCATTGTGCTGCTCAAGGAGATTGCAAATGAGAAGATGAGGTGACTTTCTGCTGGATTTGTTTTGAAAGCTCTGGCAGCTAATAAGATTTCAAACTGTACTGCAAGTCATTCAGTCCGCGTCTCCCTCAAGCATTGTACTACTTTCTATTAAAGTATCCACCATGATAAAGCATGAAGTGGGCATCAGACTGATTTGATGAAGGTGATTAAATTAAAGTTTTAGGCTCCCTTCCAACCCACCTAAATATCTAATTGTTGAACTTGCGCCTACCTTATACTTTGATAGAAAAATATAGCATTTAATAAATAATAGATAATAAATGTTTAATAAGTAAATAGGTAATAATAATAATCTTTGCATTTAGTATGGTGCTTTTCTCATCTTCTAGATGTTTCACAAAGCGCTTTACAGAATAAAGTGAATTGACTTTATATTTGTAGGTGAAAGGCAGCCGGTCGTCAGTGTCCCACAAACAGTCATAGATTGAAATGATCCATTTTTTTTTCTTGAGGAATTATTATCAGGCGAGTGGAGTAAGGAAACTTGCCCAAGGTTTTGCCCTGCCTGGAATCGAACCCAGGTCTCTTGCATGTAAGGCTGCAGGGCTCCACAAAGTAGGAGAACTATTTCGGACAGCGGTTACTGACTTTGCTCCCTCTTCTCCCCTTTATTACCCCTGAAAGTGGTAGCTCTTCACAAAAGGTGAAACTGATTCCTATGTTATTACCCCAGGAGTCAGCATATTTGTATGTAATGCTAACTTTAACAAAATGAACAATACTACAGTACAACACCCCACCTTGTAAAGCCTATAGTGTTTAAGCATGGATTAATCGGATTTAAAAATATTTTGACAACCAGCTTTGAGACATGGAAAGGATATCAAAGTCTGTGCGGTGCAGTGTCGGAGACAGTTAACTAAGGAGATATTGGAGAGAACAGTAGAAACAGTCAGCTACACATGGGACATCTGCAGAGAATGCTATAATTGTTCAAGTTTAGGACAAGGTGGTTGACCAAACCAGATGGGCTCCCGAAAAAGCAGAAGCAAACCACATCAATCATTGCAGACAGAAAATTGCCTGTAATTTAATTAATTGGTTAGTGACATACTTGACTGCAAAGGGAATAGGAGTTACTATAGGAAAATATTTGAGCCTGGTTAAATATATTAATCCAGTTCCTTGTGATAAAATAACTAGTGTATATTTTGCATGTATAGAAAAATAGTTCAATACAAATTTACAATTATATAGCTCCTTTCATGTTGTGAAAATGATCCAAGGTGGTTAATAATCCTGGCTTGGCAATCAAAAAATGACCAAAGTGTGGTCAAAGAGGAAGGTTTTATAATATATAATAATAATTCTTGAATTTGATATAGCGCTTTTCACGTCTTCTAAATGTCTCAAAGCGCTTCACAGAATATACTGTAAAGTGAATTGATGGTATATTTGTAGATGAAACGCGGCAGCCAATTCATAGATTCATAGAATTTTACGGCACAAAAGGAGGCCATTCGGCCCATCTAGTCTGTGCCGGCTCTTTGAAAAGAGCGATTCAATCCCACTGCGCTGCCCGCTCGCCATAGCCTAATAGACCTGTTCTCCCTAAATAAAGATCTAATTCCCTTTTAAAAGTTGTTATCGAATCAGCCTCCACCACCTTTTCAGGCAATGCATTCCAGATTCGAACAACTCGCTGAGTGAAAACATTTCTCCTCAGCTCCCCTCTACTTCGCCTTGAAACTATTTTAAATCTGTGACCACGAGTCACAGATTCACCCACGAGTGGAAATAGTTTTTCTCTATTTGCCCTGTCGAAACCCCTCATGATCTTATAAACCTCTATTAGGTCTCCCCTCAATCTTCTCTGTTCCAGAGAGAATAACCCTAGCCTATCTAGCCTCTCCTCATAGCTGAAGTCCCTCAATCCTGGCACCATCCTAGTAAATCTTCGCTGCACCCTTTCCAATGCCTTCACATCCTTTCTGTAGTGTGGTGACCAGAATTGAACACAGTATTCCAGCTGAGGCCTCACCAAAGTCCTATAGAGGTTAGTCAGCACTTCCTGACTTTTGTACTCTATACCCCTATTTATAAAGCCTAGTATCCCATATGCCTTCTTAACAGCCTTGTCTACCTGTCCTGCCACCTTCAATGAGTCACTAACACAAATCCCCAGGTCTCTCTGTTCCTTCACACCATTTAAAATTGTACTATCTAGCCTATATTGCCTCCTTTCATTTCTTCTCCCAAAATGCATCACCTCACATTTCTCTGCACTAAACTTCATCTGCCATGTGTCTGCCCACTTTACCAATTTGTCTATATCCTCTTGCAGATGGCTACTATCCTCCTCACTATTTACTATTCTCCCTAACTTAGTGTCATCTGCAAACTTGGAAACTGTACTCCGTACACCCAAGTCCAGATCATTGATGTAGATTACAAACAGCAATGGTCCCAAAACTGATCCCTGTGGCACACCACTGCTCACTTCCCTCCAATCTGAAAAACAGCCGCTCACTACAACTCTCTGCTTTCTGTCTCGCAGCCAGTTGTGGATCCACGCTGCCACTGTCCCTTTTACGCCATGGGCCTTTAATTTCATAATAAGTCTCTCATGTGGCACTTTGTCAAATGCCTTTTGAAAGTCCATGTAAACTACATCAACTGCGCTACCATTATCCACCCATTCCGTTACCTCATCAAAAAATTCTATCAGATTTGTAAGGCAAGATTTGCCTTACAAATCTTGCCTTACAATGTTTGTGGGACATTGCGCACAGCAGTGTCCCACAAACAGTCATGGATTGAAATGCCAATTTTTATTATTATGTTTTTTTTTGGAGGGATTATTATTACGCGTATGAAGTAAGGAAACTTGCCCAAGGTTTCATCCTGACCCGCCTGGATTCGAACACAGGTCTCACGCTTGTAAGGCAAGTGCTCTAACCACTGAGCTACAGCTATGGCATTTAAAAAAAATACAAAACATTGTTTTGAGACAAACGTTCAACAAGGTGAGGGTGCAAGCAATTTGGAGGGTCTCTGGGGTGGATGTGATTCACCTAATGTAATGCACAAAGAGGAAAATGACACGACTACCATATAGCTAGCCATGAATATTCTGCTGGTCATTTCTATCTGCATTTTGGCTACAGTGAACATAATGTACGTTGCCAACCTGAAAAAGTGTAATGTACTTCAGACTGACATTTTCAAACGCTCTGAATGGGGTCTAGGTCTGCTTTGGATCAGTTATGTTGCCTGTGAAGGGTGCTGAAAGAGACCAAACAAACTTTCCAGTTGACTTGTGCAGGTAAATCCAGCCCACTGTATCCAATTGTAAGTCTGTCGGCAGTGGTGACTGTGTCACTGTGACACATACACAGTGTGCTGTCATGCCCCCAAGACACAATGTACTGCTCAGTCAAGATTTCAAATGGTTTGTATCACAGTTAATCAAATCCATAGTGCAGAGCCCTTAATGAAAATCAGTCCACTCTTGAGTTAAACATAGCTCCAAGCAGATCTGCTTTGACCCAAACTTAAACCAGACTGATTTCAGCAAAGAATAATCCAAGGGCAACAAAGCAAGAGAGTCGCTGTGCAAGAGCATTAGTTTGCTGATGCTTGAAACTATTCCAATCTGAAACTTGGTACAGAGTGTGGCATCATGTGATTCATTGCCGCAGATTCTAATGATTACAATCCTTTCTCTCTTAATGTGTATTTCTGACTGTCTCTTACAACATTTTGCTGCTCCACGATACGATTATGCCTTAGCTAATGTATAAACCCTCCCGTCACACACTGTTAAGCGAGTTTTCTTAAGTTAATAAGGCATCTTTGATGTTGATATCTATTACTCAGTTAAAGTAACTCAGTTAAATGTCTAGACCATATAGAGGGGGGTATACAGAAGAATCACGGAGGAGATACTTAGAGAAGAAAACTCCTGGATTCAAATCTCGCTCTGGCCGTTGCGTAATTTAAATTAAATAAAATTGGTAATTTGACCTTGCAGCAGTTTTTACAACTACAACTGGTTTACTAATGCCCATCAGGGAAAAACATTGTCTGTACACAAAATATTTTCGCCAAAAAATATTCAGTCAATTCACTTTACAGTATATTCTTTGAAGCACTTTGAGATGTTTCAATGACGTGATAAGGCGCAATATCAAATGCAACGATTATTATTATTACACTGGACATTGGATCTGCCATCCATGGTCAGACTGATCTTAAGCATGATAATGGTTTTGTATATGTGTCAGACATCTACATAGATGTCTTAACATATGTATGTGGATATGCACATGTGCAGTCCACAGACATGTGGAGTCCTCTAGCTCAGTGGTTGGAGCACTCACCTTACAAGCAAGAGCTCTGGGTTCGATTCCCTGTAGGGCCAAATCTTGGGAAAGTTTCCCTTACTCTACATGCCTGATAATAATTATTATTCCCTCAAGAAATAAGTAATAATAAATTGGTCATTTCAATCCGCGACTGTTTGTGGGACTCCTGTGCACAATTGGCTGCAGCCAAAATGGCAGTTCCACATTACTTGGTTGTTTTTACTGTCCTTTGAAATGACCTAGCAAGCCATGGCACTGGTTTGATAAGAAAGGCAACTCTACCACTTTCGCAAGGCAATAAGTGTTTACCTTGCCAGCATTGCCGCCATTCTGAGATTATTTTTTAAAAAAGTGTTTTATTTTAAATGTGAGGAAATAGGGCTTTTTTCTCAGGAACAGAGGGGATTGAGAGGAGCCCAGATAGTGGTGCCAGTCCTTATCAAGTTTCACATCTTATCGATGCTTGCCCAAGATTTCACCCTGATCTGCCTGGATTCGAACTCATGCTTGTAAGCGAGTGCTCTAACCACTGAGCTACAGGAGCTCCGCATAATTGCCAAAATAACATAGGGGAATTTTTTTATGCAGAGTTGTTAGCATGTGGATGTCCTACGTGGATCCGTAATTGATACAGAAATCATGCAAACCTTTAGAACTATAGAACCACAGAGATTTACATTACAGAAGAATGCCATTTGGTCCATCATGCTATGGACCTTCAGCTTTGAGGAGAGGCTAGATAGGCTAGGGTTATTCTCTCTGGAGCAGAGAAGATTGAGGGGAGACCTAATAGAGGTTTATAAGATCATGAGGGGTTTCGACAGGGCAAATAGAGAAAAACTATTTCCACCCGTGGGCGAATCTGTGACTCGTGGTCACAGATTTAAAATAGTTTCAAGGCGAAGTAGAGGGGAGCTGAGGAGAAATTCTTTCACTCAGCGAGTTGTTCGAATCTGGAATGCATTGCCTGAAAAGGTGGTGGAGGCTGATTCGATAACAACTTTTAAAAGGGAATTAGGGAGAACACGTCTATTAGGCTATGGGGAGCGGGCAGGGCAGTGGGATTGAATCGCTCTTTTCAAAGAGCCGGCACAGACTAGATGGGCCGAATGGCCTCCTTTTGTGCCGTAAAATTCTATGAATCTATGAATCTATGTTTGTGCTGGCTCCCTCAAAAGCGGTATTAAATTAGAAGGTGAAATTGAATAAATATCTGAAGAGAAGAAATATTAAATTGCGCGGAGAAAAGCAAAGAGTATGGGCGGAAATGGATAGCTATTACAGAGGCAGCACAGGCACAATGGGCAGAATAGTCTCTTTGCGTGCTGTAACTTGCTATTTAGTTTTCCTGTATTATTTGCCAGTGAGGTTAATGATTTTCGCCCCATCTACTGGTCACAGGAAAAAAGCAACAGATGTTCAGGGTTCCAACTTTAGGACAACAACAACAACTTGTACTTGTATAGCACTCTCCATGCTGGGCAGCGTCTCAGAGTGCTCAACAGTGGCAGAGCCTGACTTTGAACGGGGGGAGGTAGCCGCAGAAGGTCGACGAGGAAGGTTTTCATTTGAAAGGGACTTGAAAAGGGGCAGTGAAGAGCAAGTCTCAGTGCTTTGGGATGTCCTCCCGATGTGAAAGGAGGGATTGAGGGAGAGTGTTCCAAAATTTGGGGTGTAGTGGCTGTCCTCCGGTGGTGGAGTGGAGTATGCGAAGGACGAGAAGGTGCCGGATGTTGGCTTGGGGAGTGTTGGGAGACTCAGTGCTTTGGGATGTACTCCTGATGTAAAAGGCACTATACAAATGTAATTTTGTTGTTCTTGTTGGATGTTGGATTGGGGAGTGAGTTATGCTGTAATGACCTGGTTGGAAAATGATAAATATGGAAACATTATGAAAATAGAATAGGGCTTGACTGATTGAGTCGAGTGAAGCATGACCGGTTGAGTAAAAAAGGAGACGGCAGTACAGGTACTCACAAACTCCCCCAGTATGACTCGCCAACTGGGTACAATGTGTGGAGGGGGAGGGGAATAAAACTCACCTAATTAAAAACTTAAAGATTAACTCGAGACAGATCAGAAACCCATATGGAGTGTTTCCAATCAACTCATGTGGGTGTGTCTAATCAGACAACTATGTGGTACATGGAATATGGTACAGATGGATGCATTGACAGTAGTATTGGATCTGTTCTAGGGAAAGGGACACATAGGAGCTTAATTTGTGATATGTGGAAAGGTTCCTTGTGTGAAATTGTACATGCAGTAGGCTAATTTTGGATTCTGAAATAGGCAGTGGTGAGTTGTGAATGCTGAGCAACAAAGTCTTGAAAAAAGCTGGTAGCCGTTTACTTTTTCCAGACAGTGAAGGCTTGGGATTCATTGCCAGGGAATTTCACTGTCTGATCTTTCCAAAGTACTGTAGAAGTTGCAATTAACCCAACATGTCTGGTTTGTGAATAATGCATTTTAGACCCTTTATGTTAGTATTTGTGTCTGTCACTGGATATAGTAGAGTAAAAGCCCGTTTATCCAGCATACGTTCAACCACAGCTTCCATTTAAGCGGAATCGCGCTAAAAAGTCCTCATTCGATTAAACGGAATTTATTCGGAAAAATGCATTAAATTTTTTTTAATTAAAAATGATTTTTTTTGTGTTTTCGAATATCCGGCACGCGCTTTAACCGGCATTGGCCAGGTCCTGAGGGTGCCAGATAAACTGGCTTTTACTGCATATAGAGAAATCCCCCCCCCCCCCCCCCCCCAACCCGTGCAGGTCCAAATCGTTAACTGTGGAGTAAGGAAACTTGCCCAATGTTTTGCCCTGCCCGGGAATCAAACCCAGGTTCACTCGCTTGCACAGTGAAAGCTCTTATCACTAAACTACAGGACTCCACAATGCTAGGACACTGCTCTCATTTAAAACATTCTGATACTATAATCAGAAGATGGTTGTGAGGTGTCCTGGAAGACTGAGATCTGATAGACCACAGAGCTTTCTTCAATCATATCTCTACCCATCGAAACAATAACAAAATTATACCTGTATATAATGCCTGTCGCTTCTATACCATGTAATAAAATATAAAGGACTTGAATTTGTATATTTCTTGTAATTTTATTGTAAATAGAGTTTAATGGCAACTTGATAAAAACAATATTGTTGATGGGTTGATGGGCGTCTTGAAATATTGTTGATGGGCAACTTGAAAGGCATCACACAAATGTAATTTTGTATTGAATTGTAAATCCAGCAACCAAGTAGACAAGGAAACAGCGGTGTAGGATATTTTGACCATGATGATACCACTACAAGTGAAAATTAAGTCAATGTGACAGCATAAGAGTAATTTTAAAAAATACAGTCCCACCCTCCAGTTCTGTCCCTATGCCACAATGATGCAATTTTAGATCTGTATCATTACCATGTTAATGACAGCTGCTGAAATCAACGCAGCCTATGACTCAGGCATCTATTGCAGGTCGATTGCTAAAAATAACAATCTTTTTATTGTTTGTTATAGATTTTTCATGACGGTATAAATATGGAACATGGGCAATCGAAGTTGCAGGCCTACATTAATTTCTATCAGTGACATGCTAATTCATTCACTGCATTTATTGTACTGTTTTGGCTCTCCGAAATACTGCACAAATCATGTTAATACATGAGCACTGCAAGAAGTTACTCTATGTGAAGGATGCTATATAAATGCAAATTTTTGTTGTTAAAACCCAACAAATTTCACAATTGAGTGCATCTTAAAACTATTAGTTAATAATCAAAAGGACTTTGTCCTTTAAATAGCTGATTGTATTGTTTGCTATACCTTGAATTTGAAACAAGGAAAATAGTGTTTTCACCTACCAGGTCTGTAAATTGATCAAAGTTTGGAGTATCAGTGTCTTCGCCCTCCCACATCTAAACATGGATGGTTTTAAGCGAAGAGAGACATTTTGTGGGGAGATCTATCAGTCTACATGCAGCTGACGAGATGCTCAGCGTAAGTGTCTGAAATGGCATGAACTAGATTCATAGAGTAGAGAACAGGGAGTTGCAAGCAGACTCTTGAACCCCAAAAGTTAAGCTCAAGTTTAGAACTATTTTACAGCATTGTCAAGACAACTTTCTGCTCCTGCTCAGACAGCTTTCTGGTCCTGCTCAGGCAGTGCTATCTGATCCCCAGACCTGGGCTAACTCAGCCTTGTTGTTTACGCAGGGTTATTTGAAATACTGCATCCTGCTCACAACCCTGCCTTTCGGGGTAGAAACTGTGATAGTTCCAACAAGCCAAGCCTGACTTTCCTGTATCTCTTATTGAATTGTGGGTCACTTTGCTAGATTAGCTTGGTTTTGACCTTTCATTCACCTTTTGTCTGACCCGAGTGATATCCACATGTTTATCCTGCAGTGCCACATTTAATATATTATTGTTTAAACCGGGAAGCTGCACCTCAAGCCATGTAATTACTTCTGACAGCCTTACCATTCAATTCCTGAAATTATAAAAGGAAACCACTTGCAGACTGGTTCCGATCAAAAGGCAACAATGGAACGATTGTAGTGTGAATGACAGGAAATAGGTTTTGCTAGTATGTGATTTCTGAAGGGATTTGAGTTGGATTGTCAAATGTACGTTAGACCCACAGACCGTTACATTTATCAGTACGTGGAAAAGAAAGCCATACTATAGGTTGGCTCACATTGATGTTATCTGTAACAGATGTGTTACCATGATGTGACACTAGTAGTTACAGGTCAGTATTAGTGATAGTTAATACCGGTATTAGTGGTAATTAATGGTTGCCGGTCTCCCCAGCTCCACTATTCAAAAAACATCCAGCTCATTCAGAACTCTACCGCCCACATACTTACCTGGATCAAATTGTAGCCCCATCTCACCAATTCTGACCAGGCACCACTGCTCCCCGTCACCGAACGGATCGACTTCAAAACTTGTATTCAAATCCATTCACTCCCTCGCTCCTCCCTATCTCTCCGTGGTATTAACAATTACAGTATAGTTAATATTGAGGTATCGGGTGAGATTAAACTGACCTTCTTAGGCTCATACCAATGTCTTTCCAGTTCTGGCTCTGGCCTCCTCAAGATTCCAGTGAGTTTCAGAGTGAAGCCTGCAAACTCCACATACCCATCGGTCTAATCCTTGAGAGGCCCCATGAGCTACCAATCTTTCAGTATGCAAGGTCCTCACCCTCCTACAAATCCCTTCATATCTTACCACCTCCCTGTCTCTAATCTTCTTCGTCATCTTCTTCACTTGGCTAACTTAGATTACCTGTACCTCCCCTGCCCTTTCCACACCGCCATCTGTGGTCAGGCCTGCATATTGTACACATCTAACCTCTGGAATTTAATCTCTATATTTTGCGCCTTCTCTATCTTTACAATTTCCTTCCTAAAACCCATCTCTTTGTGCCTATGGTCACCGTTCCCCTCGCTTGCTCTCACTCCTGCTGCTTGTCATCTGACCCATCATTGTAAAGCACTCTGAGATGTTATCCTATCTGTAGGTATTTTGATCACAAAATACAGTCCATTTATTTTACAGTATATTCAGTGAAATGCTTTGAAACGCCTCAAAGCTCTAATAAGGCGCTATATGAAATGTAAGGAGTATTATTTTTATAAATGGAACTTGACTGTTGTTATAAAATTAGGAAAAGCCCCCTGCATTAGTTTTTCCATTTTTACTGAATCTAGAATCAGAGCTGGGACAAAATGAGGGCTGTTTTATGATTTTACCTCCGATTTTCACTTGGCTTTAATAACGTTAAGCAAGTATTTTTTTTAACAACAACAACAAAATTGCACTTATATAGCGCCTTTCACGTCAGGAGGATGTCCCAAAGCTCTGAACAGTCAGGTCGGGACCCGAGCGAGGAGGGAGGGTGGGATAGGGGGAAGGGGAAGGAGAGAGGGAGAGGGGGAAGAGGAAGAGTTAGTGGGGGAGCCGAAGGGGCTGTCGAAGTGGAAGGTCTTAAGACCGGCATTGAAGGAGGAAAGGGAGGAAGCAAGGTGGAGGGGCTGCGGGATGGAGTTCCACAGTGTGGAAGCAGAGAGGCTGAAAGCCCAGCCACCGAAGGTTGGGCAGTTAGGGCGGTGGACGCAGAGCAGGCCTGAGTCTGCTGAATGGAGGGTGTGGGCAAGCTGATAGGGAGGCAGCAAATCAGAGAGATAGGCGGGGGCAAGGCCGTGAATGGCCTTGAAAGTGAGGACGAGGATGAAGATCTTGAATTTAAATATAAAATATACTGAGCAAATAGAAATAAAGGACTTCCATCCAAGTAAATATCCGCTTTTTGGTATTTTAATTTATAGGCCCAATCAGGAAGGTGGGTGTATAACAACAAGCAAGAACAGTACCATTGACCTGGCACAAGCTTAATAACAAACATATTTATTGCAAGTTTATAGAACGATAAGAGTCATCTTACTGTGCTCTGCAGTACTACCAGTGACAAGAGTTTAAACTGTTGCACTGGTTGCATTACAGTCAAGATGAATGCTAAACACAATCCTTGAGATAAGTGAACATTGTGTAGGTGAACATCAAATCACACTTTGACCTCAGTTCCCACAATCTCCCAACACTAGTAGGGCAAGTCAACTGCCCAGAAATGCTTAAGAGTAGTTTCAAATGAGTCTTCTCTGTAGAGCATCTTACTCAGTACCAAGGGTGAGGTAGGAAACTTGGAAATATGAAAGATGTAATCTACTCTTTAACTGCTTTGCTGCCTGTGAGAACGTTAGTTCTCCAATTTATCCCTCCCACAGTTGACTTCATTCACATGTAAAATATAGAGATTATCAGCACTGTGTGAACAGTTCAAATGGGTTCTGCAGACTCTACACAAACGCTTCTTCATGGAGTGTTCCATATTCTTTCCCTCACTTTTCTCCTAATCCCACTTGCATGACTGTTTGTGGGACTCTGCTGTGTGCAATTTGGCTGCCGCATTTCGCCCACAAATATATAGTCGGCTTTCCTGCTCTCCTTCCCCCTACCCCGACCCCTCCCCTTGCTATCTTTCCCTCCCTTTTCCCCTAATTCCACTTCCATGACTGTTTGTGGGACACCGCTGTGCGCAATTTGGCTGCCGCGTTTCGCCCACAAATATACAGTCAATTTTCCTACTCTTCTTCGTCCTACCCCGAACCCTCCCCCACTGCCCTTGTCCCTACCTGACTGTACAGCACCTTGGGATGTCCTCTCGACGTGAATGGCGCTATGTAAATGTAAGATTTTATTTTATTTGAAATTCAGAACTTGAATGAATAGTCAAAAGCAGAGAAACAGTTCAATCTGGAAGTGTTTGGACAATGCCAGGTTTGGATTTAAATTCAAATTGATTAGAGGATGAAACGATGATTGCAGGGGGGTAAATTCCAGAATTAGATTCCCCATTGCTCTCTCAAATGAGAGATTTCTGCTGGATAGTATATATGTATATTCGTAGGTCTGTGTGGTGTGTGTCTGTATATGTAGGTGTGAGTATAGTCAGAGCTAGATGAAAACAGGATAATTAATGCGTGTGGTACCATAACATGACATACTTTAAATTACATTTGTAAAGTGACTTTCACATCAGGAGGACATTCTGAATCACTGAACAATCAGTGAATAGAACCAGGGCTGAGGTATAGGGATCAGGGAGGATGGAGAATAGGAGGGGTGGCTGAAGGCATGGTCAAAGAGGAGGATCGTGAGGTGTGCATTCGAAAAGGCAAGGGAGTGAGGCGAAGGGCATGTAGGATGAAGTTCCAGAGGGTGGGACAGAAAGGCTGAAGGCCCGACTACTGATGGTGGGGCAGGCCGGGTGGAGTTTAATAATCAAAGACTGTTTATTACAGCAATTTCTAGCAGAATTCATTTTAATAATAATCATCCTTGCATTCGGCATTTCACCTTATCACATCAGAAAGATGTCTCAAAGCGTATCACAGGATTTACTGTGAAGTGGAGTGAATGTATTTGTAGGCAAATGTGGCAGCAAAATTGTGCACAGCATTGTCTCACAAACAGCCATGAAACGAGCGACCAATTTTTGTTTGGGGGATTGTTGGCCAGGGCAGCGGGAGAAACTCCCTTCTCTTTTTGAATAGTACCATGGGATCTTTAACATCCACCTGAACAGGCAGACAGGATCTTGGTTTAACATCTCATCTGAAGGACAGCACCTCCGACAATGCAACACCCTCCCAATGCTGCATTTCAGCATCAGCTGAGCATACACAAGCCCAAGTACTTAAAAAAGATACTAGAGAATAACAGAGCAATGAAACAGAGCAACAACAACTTGCATTTATATATCACCTTCCATGCCAGGCGGGTCTCAGAGTACTTAACAATAGCAGAGCCCAAGACCGGGGGAAGGGGAAGGTGACCATAAACACGGCCGAAGGGGTAGGTCTTTAGGCACAACCTGAAAATGGGGAAGGAGGGGGATGAAGCAAAGAGGTTGGGGGAGGGAGTTCCAAACGTTTGGGGCATAGTGGGTGAAGGCATGGCTACTGACTGTGGAGCATGGAATTCGGGAGACAAGGAGGAGGTTGGACCCACTAGAGCGGAAGCAATAACAACAACATTACAGCTGGGAAGGCCAACTAGAAGAGAGTTCCCGTAGTCGAGCCTTTTTGTGATGAATGCGTGGACGAGTGTTTCGGCAGCATGGGGGGGGTGAGGTAGTGGCGAAATCAAGCAATGTTACAGAGGTGGTGGAACGCAGTACCGGTCATGGCAAGAATTTGGGGGAGGAAGGACAGTTCGGGATCAAACAAAACACCCAGATTCCTGACTGGGTTCGAGAGATGGAGACTACAGCCGTGAATGCTGGTGTTGCCTGTGCCTGAGGTGCGGAGACGCAGATGCGAGCCAATCAGGAGGGCCTCCGTCTTTTTAACGTTTAGTTAGAGGAAGTTGTCCCTCGTACAGGACTCAATGTCAAACAGACACGCAGTTAGAACGCCAGTAGTCCTTCCTTGGCAGCGGGTAGTGCTGTGACGGGAGAGGAGGCTAGAGAGATAGGGTGCCGAGGAATGGAGGAATTTAAACACTAGAGTGAGGATCTTGAAGTAGATCTACTCTGTGACAAGGAGCCAGTGGCATTTGACAAGGACTAGCGTAATCCATGTACGAAGCTTGGTGCTGGTGAAAATGTGGATGGTGGAGTTTTGAATGAACTGTATTTTGTCAGTGGAGGAGGAGGGGAGACTGGCAAGTTGGGCATGTGAGTAGTCCAGCCAAGAGGTGACAAAGGCATGGATTAGGGTTTTGGCAGGTTTTTGGGTGAGGTACCGACAAACATGGGCAACGTGGCGGAGATGGAAGAATGCAGTGCTGGTCAGGGACCAGATGTGGGGGAGGAAGGATAACTGGGATTGAACACAATGCCTAAGTTGTGCATGGCTTTGGAGAGTTTTAACGGTAGGTTGAATAGGTTGAGAAGGATAGAACCGTGGGACAGAAGGCATCAAAGGGAGCCAAAGAGTATGGCTGCTGTCTTTTTGACATTTAACTGCAAGAAATGTGCGCTCAACCAGCTTTTGATGCCCAACAAGCTGTCGGAACATCGGGGTACCGGGGGTCACAGCTGGAAGTGGAAAAGTAGAGTTGGGTGTCATCCGCATACATGTGGAAGTTAACCTCCAGTGGTTTCTGCGGATAACAGCACTGAGAGGGAGCATGTAGATGAGGAAGAGAAGGGGGCCAAGGATGCATTCTTGGGGTACCCCACAGGTGACTGGATGAAGTGTGAAGAAACATATTTTGCAGAAATGTAGTGCAGGTGGTTTGTAAGGTAGGACTCAAACCAAGCGAGTGCAGTCCCACTGAGCTGGATGATAAGAGGAGGTGGTGGAGGAGCATGGCATGATCGACTGTGTCGAACACGGCAGAAAGATCCAGGAGGATGAGGAGGTCCGAGAGAGCCCTGGTCACAGATAGAGACGACATAATTTGTAATTTTTACAAATGCTGTCTCTTGTACTGTGGGCAGCGTAAAAACTGGACTGAAGGGATTAGGGTGTGGAAAGGAGAGCATGATGTTGGTTGGAAACAATGCATTCCAGAGCGTTTGCAAGGAAGGGCAGGTAGTTGGGTAGTGGCCAAGGTTTGAGGGATCGAGGGCAAGTTTTTTAAGGTGGGGAATGATGACAGTAGTTTTGAGGGGGAATGGTCTGATCCTGAGGAGGGGGACTGGTTAATAGTGTCTGCCAACAGTAGGCAGAGGAGGGGGAGTTGGGTGATTAGCAATTGAGTGAGGAGAGGGTCGAGGCAGCAGGTGGTGGGTTTCGTTATGTTGATGGTGGATGAGAGGGAGAAAAGAGAGATGGGGACAAATGAATGTAAATGAGGACTACTGAATAAAGAATATGTTCTAGTAAATGTTGGAGCTGGATCTAGACTAGTAAAATAAATGATCATCTTGCACTTTGTAGCTCCAAAGTCAAGTTTTTTTTTAAAGGTGTGATCATTTTAATATATGCAGTAACACCACTATTAACAGCAAAATGTAACGTCTCTCCCTATTCAGATGCAAAGTGTACAATTAAACAATTAAACAGGAGGAGCTTCTGAAACAATAGTAGTTGGATTTATTTTTACAAAAATACACTAGATTCGCTCTTTTATTTGTAACAGAGGGAGGGGTAAGAATGGGTTAATGTATTGGCAACTAATAATAATAATAATCCTTGCATTTGATATAGTGCTTTTCACATCTTCTGGATGTCTCAAAGTGCTTCACAGAATATTCTGTGGAGTAAATTGACTGTATAGTTGTGGGTGAAATGCAGCAGCCAATTGGACTCGGCAGTGTTTAATCTTATAGGGTATTTTATGCTCCAGGGAAAAATAAACTTACTGCTTGCTTTCAGATGACACAGGTTACAGTACAAGATTTAGATTGTTGAATTGTGAACAGTGGGGTGAATGCATTCAGCATGGAATCGGTGGTGGATTAATTAACCAAGCAAGACCATGGAATCCAAGGTCACCTCATCTGTTTATTCTTCATAACACAAGTGTTGTATGTTTGACAATAGTTTTCCCATGATTTGCTAATCATTCCATTTACCTTTTCCTCCTTTTTCAGCTAAATGGGTGCGATTTCCAGAATTAAAAATAATAGGCATTCACTTTATGGCTTTTGGTAGAACATTGCTGTGTGCAAATTGGTTGCCGCTTTCACTTACAAAAGTACAGTCACCGCATTTCATATCCTTTGAACAACTGTGAAGCATCCTCCTGACTTGAAAGGTGCTGTATCAAATAATAATAATGTAATAATCCCTAGACATCTGAAACGTTTCATAGATTATACTGCACAGTGCAGCCAATTATGCACAGCAGTGCTTCCACAAAGTCGTGGATGGATTGAGTGATCAATCATGATTTTTAAAAGGGATTATTATACTTTGAAAAGCTATCCTGCAACGATTATTATAATTTAATCAAGTTATACAGTATTTATGGGGTTTGTCTTCATAACTTCAGTACCTTTTAAAACAAAACTGTAGAACTTAAAAAATATGTTGTACATTTTACGTTCTTCATAAATTCTTAATGATTTGAATGAAACAATGCATAATCTTGTTTATATGAAGTTATGGTTTGGTGCTGACTGGATTGTTATAACCATATAAACTAGAATAACCATCTAGTTATTATGGAGCAGAGAAGATTGAGGGGAGACCTAATAGAGGTTTATAAGATCATGAGGGGTTTCGACAGGGCAAATAGAGAAAAACTATTTCCACTCGTGGGTGAATCTGTGACTCATGGTCACAGATTTAAAATAGTTTCAAGGCGCAGTAGAGGGGAGCTGAGGAGAATTTTTTTCACTCAGCGAGTTGTTCGAATCTGGAATGCATTGCCTGAAAAGGTGGTGGAGGCTGATTCGATAACAACTTTTAAAAGGGAATTAGATCTTTATTTAGGGAGAACGGGTCTATTAGGCTATGGGGAGCGGGCAGGGCAGTGGGATTGAATCGCTCTTTGCAAAGAGCCGGCACAGACTAGATGGGCCGAATGGCCTCCTTTTGTGCCGTAAAATTCTATGATTCTATGATTCTATGATTCTATGATTCTAGTTGACTAGCCAATTTGTTGGATTGCACAACATGTTAACAGCCAGAGTATAATGCTATCTAATCACCATGACAAGAGAATGTGTCAACAAGTGTGCAAGACTGATTGATAACTAGCCAAGGCTGCTCTGCTGTTGACAGATCAGAGACTACAAACACTGTCTGTCCATCAGTAATGGCAAACAGAATCTACTCTGTGGCAGATTACACTGTAGTTACTCTGGTGGAGCTGAAATTCCCTTGTTTATTTTCTATTGCAAGAACAGAATACAAAGTTCATCAAGTAAATGTGCAAGTAAACACTCCATAATTACTTGCAGGAAAAATAATTTCATATACATATGTTCTATTGTATGCATGTGTAATAATATTATTTAAATTTAGTGTAAGCGCCTTTCACATCAGAAGATGATATTCCGAAGTGCTTTACAGGATATACTGTAAAATGGATTGAATATGTATTTAGTTTTTCATGGGTGAAAGTAGTAGCCAGTGTGCGTACAGCAATATCGCGCAAGCAGCCATGAAGTGGATGACCGATTTTATTTGAAGTACTATCCATGGAAGCAATACATTATTCATCCCACTATGAAATCTTTTACAATAAACTCAAAAAATCAAATCTGATCTGTAGCTAAATGTGTCATAATAATAATAATCCTTGCATTTGATATAGCGCTTTTCATGTCTTCTAGAGGTCTCAAAGCACTTCACAGAATATACTGTAAAGTGAATTGACTATATTTGTGGGCAAAACGCGGCAGCCAGTTGTGCACAACAGTGTTGCACAAACAGCCGTGGAGTGAAATGACCAATTTTATTATTGTCATCACTACAAAACTGCAAGATATCCTCAACGACATTAACAAAGACTTAACACATTAAATACAATGCAGACCAGTTATAAGGCAGTGTTTGGGATCTTTCAAATCTAACCCTTGTTATTAGCAGTGGTGGGTTTGCTAGCATATGCAGGCAAAGTTTCCATTTCTAAAAGAGGCCCAGGACCTATCTGATGGATTGCTTTGAAATAATCTGTTGTATGCTTTGTTACAGTAATACAGATGTGCATACTGTTGCTTCCTTACTGAAGCTATACCTGCGAGAGCTGCCTGAGCCTGTCATCCCCTACGCTAAATATGCTGAGTTCCTTTCCTCTGCCAAACTGTTCACCAAGGAAGAAGAGAGTGTAAGAATTCCATCTGCATTTCCTCTGAACTGATCCTGAGATTTACGCAATAGCTGACTTCATCCACTTGGACTTTCCTTCTCTCCATATCTATCTATGGACATATTTATTTAACTTGCATGTGTTATATGCATGTGTTCTGTGACAAATGTATGTAGACTAGTGTGTACAGGAGGATGTAGCTACTGTGGATAGCACTAACTATAAGTCTAGTTTCGCACTAGCAGCCAGGAGTGATGCTGCCCTGTTATAAAGGGTTCTTCTGCCTGTTAAAGAAAATTAACCCCATCAGTTGATTTTAAGGGAGATCAGCATTATTGCTGTTTCATTAAATAATTTACTTACTTCATTCTTTCTATAATTGTTTGTTAATGGATAATAATTAAAACTTAAAAATATAATGCAACATAAAGTTCATTTAAATTTATTTCAAGTAAATCACATAATACATATTGGAAATACAAACTGGAACTCAATCCAATCTGTGGCCTACCTCCCCTCGCAGCCTTCACTGTTGACGTTACTCCTCTCGGTGAACAATGCAGCACATCTTCCTGCCTCTCATCCTCAGTACTTTGTCTCACGCTCTAACCTGTGATCTGCCGATTACACTCCCCTGAATCTGCTCAGTGTGCCAGGAAAGATTTTTTTTAGAAATCTCCTGTTTTCTGTGGTCTGTTACACTATTTAGTATTGAAAGAAGGAATGCCTAGTGCAATGCAGAAATAAAAACAACTAATTGCATTTATATAGCACCTTGCTGGTCAGGAGGACATCCCAAGTCACTGGCAGTTGAGGGTTTGCACCCAAGCTAGAGGTTGGATTCAGGAGGAGTAGAAGACAAGTCGAGTCAGTGGGTGGGAGGGGGGCTAGGTTAACTAAAGACATGGTTACTAATGGAGAATAGGGGGACAGAAAAGAGGGCATTTTAGGATGGGGACAGCTTAGATCAGGGGTAGCAGCCAAAATGTGCACATCCAGACATGCTTCTAATCACAATGCATGAAAAGCACTGTAAACCAACTCGTATTATTGCTATAATTTTAACCTTGGTTTCAAATTGCTCATTTACCAAGTTATGAAGGCATATGTTCAATGAATCCATCAACAACCTATTAACGGTAGTATCTTAAGGGACGTCCTCCCGACGTGAAAGGCACTCTAGAAATTTTTCTTGTTGTTGTTAAGTAATTTGATATCGGTTCTTTCCATTTCTTTCAGGGGATGAAGGAACTAACTAAACAAGTGAGGACGCTTCCCCCAGTCAACTTCAACTTGCTGAAGTATACTTGCAGGTAAATCTGTATATTAAGTTAATTGATCTTCATTCAGTGATGGAAATATGGTTTAAAAAGTAATAATCCCCCTACTGTAGCACTTTTCCCAAACTAATGCGTTATGTGACAGTGCATGTGCCGTGCAGTGAACAGAGCCATGTAGCTATGTAGATATAGAACATAGCTGCTCTATGTAAACTCTGTTTGGCTTCTTCACAGGTTCTTGGATGAGGTCCAGTCTTATTCCGACATAAACAAAATGAGCGTACAGAATCTGGCGACAGTGTTTGGTCCAAACATACTGCGACCAAAGATTGAGGATCCAGTCACTATTATGGAAGGTAAATTTCAGACGTGAATCATTTTCTTCTGATAATCAATCACATATAGCAATGGTCATGACCCAACCATAGAGCTCGCTGCTTGTTGCTTATCTGCATTGTTACTGTTCTCTGCCCTGCCATTGGAGGGAGGCTTAGAGATAAAGTCTGACCATTCTCTATTTAGTCATAGTACTTAAGAAGGTGGGGACTGTGCTTTGGGATGAACTTGGCCCTCTCTCATCAATTGACAGTAAATGGTGCAAAAAACTGCAGCGGTGTCTTGTCTTCTCTGCTTTAGAACAAATGTATGGAACACCCACCTGGATCCAGGTTTACGCTACTTAGATAACATTTCAGATGGTGCAGAATTTGGCAAAGTGTTGGATTTGGTCTTTGAAGTTGGTTTTCTGTAGCTTTGGAAAATGATATTTAAGATCGGTTTCAATACCAAAATTGAAACTTAAAAATTTGCCAATATCTGGACCCACCGAAATACTATTGTTAGTTGAGTAAATTTATGATTCAGGTGGGAATGCTCTGCAGAGCTAAAGTGTGGGGAACAATATTAATTTGATTGCATGTGTTTGTGTTCCTGTAAGATCAATATAAATTTATAAAAAAGAAAGCCATTGGAATGTACAGCACAGACGTACAGCCTTGTGTCAAACTTTGACAAAATTATCCATAACAGTCTGAGTTCTGATACTTGTAATGGAGGTGGTGATCTGACCAGGCTGTATAGTTATAAATGCAGTACCATTTAAAGGTACAGAAAATGTACTTTACTTAAATCGAAAAGAAAATTGAAAATCCAGATGGAACTGATTTTTCTAACTGTGTCATATACAAGAGACGAGGCCCTCTGCAACATTCCTGAATAGAATTACACCCTCAGCCAATACGATTCATACACTAAACCTCCTGAGGTATAAAATATACAAACTGGCAGTGGTGCTGTAAGATAAGCCACTGTGTTCGAAAGCCACTGCTGCCTATTAAAACTTAAATTAAATCAACTTTAATTAAAATGAATTGAAATGACATCTAAGATTGCTTGGGGAATTAAAGGAATTCCCATGTATTGGAATAGTGCATAATTATTGCCATCTGGATATGAGTTTAAAGGGAATATAATAAACAATCTTCATGTCACGTTTTAGTCAGTTCGCCAGGCTGAAAACCTGAGTTTGATCCCCACACAAGGGGCCAGGGCTGGGGAAGAGGGGATTGTTTTAACTAAACACTCTGGCATTCAATGGGATAATATTCAAACCATCAAAATGCACCCAGGAATCTCCTTTATATTCTCCATGGTAGTTCACCTACAAAGTACACAGTGACTAGTGTAATCGCTTTAAGTACATCATATGAAGCTATATCATTCATATTATAATAAACAAGTATAATTGGAAAGGATATAAATCACATTGAGTACAAGAAAAGGCCATTCAACTCATTGAGCCTGTTACACTAGTTTATTACATCTTGGCAGATCTTTTAATCTCAATGCCCTGCCATTTAACCCACAAAGTGACTCAGAGGTGAGAATTATATCACTGAGCCAGGCTGACACCTGGCTGGATCCCAAAATCTGTGCTCTTAAACTGTCTTTTTCTTAAAAGTGAAGATCAACTTAAATTTTGAAACCAGTTTTAAATTAATCTTTAGTTTGGAAACCAAGTACTGTAAAGTGGAGTAGCCGTATTGGTTACAATAACAATAACTTGCACTTATAAGGTGCCCTTCATGCCAGGCGTCACAGAGCGCTAAACAGTACAACAAACTGACTCTGAGCTGTGGGGTTTTGCGGGAGGTGGCTGAAAGCACAGTCGAAGTGGGTGGAAAAGGGTGTAGAGAGGGGGGGAATGGCGGAGGGATTGAGAGAGAGTGTTCAATAGTTTGGGGGCATAGAGGCTAAAAGAGCAACCTCCAGTGGTGGGGTGGAGAGTGCGAGGGACAAGCAGGAGCCTGGTGCCAATCGAGCAGAGGCATCGGGTGGTGGAGTGAGGAGGTTGGAGAGAGGGAGGTGCCAGGGAGTGAGCTGATTTGAACAAGAGTGTGAGGATCTTGAAGTTGATCCATTTGATTATTGGGAGCCAGTGGAGCCTGGCCAGAACTGGTGAGATGTGGGTATGGGTCAGTACGTGGGCCCCAGAGTTCTGAATCAGTTGGATGTTTTGAATGATGGAGCCGGGAAGACCGGCAAGATGTGTGTTTGAGGAATCCAAGCGGGAGGTGATAAACACATGGACGTTAGAGCACTCGCCTCGCAAGAGAGAGGACCCAGGTTCGATTCCTGGACAGGTCAAAACGTTAGGCAGGTTCACCTACTTTACTCACCTCTGTTTACCTACTCTACACACCTCTGTTTACCTAGCAATAGGTAGGAACCCGGTTATTATTCGATTGGTGGATCACTTTTCTGGGTGTAATAATCCTTTTTTTTATTTGGTCATCCAATCCACAACTGCTTGTGTGACATTACTGTGCACAATTGTCTGCTGTGATTTACACACAAAATATGTAGCCAATTCAATTTACAGTATTTTAAGCGAGGTGCTTTGAGATGTCTCAAAGATGTGATTAAGCGCTATATCAAATGCACATATTCTTAGGATTATTACAATATATCAGCTTGCAAGATACGAATGAATAATATTCTAAAGTTGCACACAACAACAAAATTATATTTTAGAGTGCCTCTCACATCTGGAGGACGCCCCAAGGCGCTGAATCTTACACACAGCGGAACTTACACATCTTACCCACAGCAGAATCTTAAATTTTAAGCCGAAGAACATAAGAGATTTCAAGCTTGGTCTTTTGAAATTCAGACCAGAGGACATCACAGTTGATCCTAAGAAAGCAAGAGAGACAGTTTATTTCCTTTCTCGCCTGTGGCACTGAGGCACATTGTATCTCTGCTACCAATAGCATGGCTCTGATTAGCTAACTCAGTACAGACCTACGTAAATAAAAAAATCCTTGCATTCAATATACTGCTATTCAAGTCTGGAGGAATCACAAAGGGCTTCACAGGATTTTTACTGTAAAGTGAAGTGGCTATATATTTTGTATGCATACTTACATTTTGACCTAAGATCAAACCTAGGTCTTTGACTCAGTTCCAAACCGACAGCACCGAGTCCAACAACAACAACAACATCAAGATTACATTTCTAGAGCACCTTTCACGCTGGGAGAATGTCCCAAGGCGCTGAACAGTCAGGTCAGGACCCGAGCATGGGGAAGGGCCAGGGTAGGGGGGAGGGAAGGGAGAGAGTTAGGAGAGGAGATTTGGAAGGGTAGCAGAAGGCACAATCGAAGAGGAGAGTTTTGAGACCAGCCTTGAAGGAGGCAAGGGAGGACGCAAAGTGAAGGGATTGTGGGATGGAATTCCAGAGTGTGGGGGCAGAGAGGCTGAAAGCCCATCCACCAATGGTCAGGCGGGCCATTTGGGGGACATGGAGCAGACCGGAGCCCACTGAACGGAGTGGGCGGGGAGGTTCATAGGGGATAGCAGGTCGGAGAGATAGGAGGGGGAATGCCGTGAATGGCTTTGAAAGTGAGGATGAGGATCTTGAATTTGATCCTCTGGGGTTTGAGGAGCCAATGGAGCCGGATGAGGGTAGCGGAGTGATGTGGTCGCGGAGTTTGGTGCAGGAGAGGACATGAGCTGCAGAGTTCTGGATGATCTGCAGCTTGTGAAAAGAAGAGCTGGGAAGGCTGACGAGGAGCGAGTTTCCGTAGTCAAGCGCTGATGTGACGAATGTATGGACAAGAGTCCAGTGTAATAACTGTCATATGAATTCAACCTGTAGACTAACCAATGTTTTATTGTATGCTATTCCAGGGATTAATCATTAAAAATGTATATTCCTTTTGCAGGTACAGTTCTGGTGCAGCAATTAATGTCGGTCTTGATAAGTGAGCATAGCACGTTATTTCCCAAAGAAGGGGAGGAGATTCAGACCAGGCAGGATGGGTGCAACAACAACAATGAAATGCCAAAGAAATCCACGGTAACGTTTCCACAGCCTCTGAACAAAGAGAACAAAAAGCCAGCGCCTGAGGCAATTCGTCAATGTTCCTGGGACAATTCAGAACCGCCACAAAGAGCAAGTAATGAGTGTGGATCTCCGACTACCCTGAACAGCAGCAACAGATCGGGGAGTCCCAGGACCAGCCTGAGCAAAGTGGATGTTAACAGAAGCCCTCCTATTACGGTGAAGAAGAATCCAGCGTATTCCAAGGGTAGTGGCATAGTCACCAACGGCTCCTTCAGCAGTCCTGCCGAGAACCAAGAGAAAATGCAATCATTGCCAAACGGAAGCCTGCAGGCTCGAAGGAACTCATCGCTAAAAGGAACTGGGACTAAAATGGGGACCGGCAGTGTGCAGAATGGGGGCGTGAGAATGGGAATCTCCAGCGCAGATATGATGAATTCCTCTTTGAACAACCGAATTGGAGCCTGGATGCCCAATGGGTATGTTACATTGAGAGACAGTAAGTGCAAGGACTTGGGACTCGGTGAATCTATGCAACAGAACAGACTGTCCACCTATGACAATGTTCAGCAGCAATTTTTACTTTCAAACTGTGACGACAAGCAAAGCGTGGACAGTGCCACTTGGTCCACCTCATCCTGTGAGATCTCTCTGCTAGAGAATTCCAATTCCTGTCGCTCCTCTACGACCACCTGCCCAGACCAAGATATTTACGTGGGGAACTATGAGGACCCAGCTTTAGAGGGACCAGCACACGAGCAGTCCCTTCAGACGGAATATGAGAACAAGTACGAGCGGAGTAGTGGGGGCAGTCGCAGTAGCCGTGGGACTAATAGCAGCGATAACAGCGACACTTTTGTCTCCAATGCTTCTACGGGCAATCACAGTGCTTTGCACAGCCTAGTTGCAAGCTTGAAGCAAGAGGTAACCAAGCAGAAGATTGAGTATGAAGCAAGGATAAAAAGGTAGGTGCCTTTTCAGTGCGCAAGATCACTTTTGTTTCTGGGAAATGAAACATTTTTTCCATTTTGAGTCTTTTGATATCAACATCAGACACTGCAGTTAGGTTCCACGCAATCTGCTGCTCCTTAAACCCACTGAATCGTTAAGTCTTAAATATAAGCTCAAAAGAATTCCTTTCTGATCAATGCGAATCCCTGATGATGAACTATCATTATCTGGCCTGCTCCATATCCCCCGACCCACCTGACCCACCATTGGCGGGCGAGCCATCAGCCATTCTGCTCCCAACCTCTGGAACTCCATCCCACAGTCCCTCTGCCTCGCCCCCTCCCTGGCCTCCTTCAAGTCCCGCCTCAAGACTCTCCTCTTCGATGGAACCATCGGCAACTCCTAATCCCCCCCCCCCCCCCCCCCCCCCCCGTCCTCAGCTCACAGTACTGTCCAGCGCCTTGGGACATTCTCCTGACGTGTAAGGCACTATATGGTGTAATTTTGTTGTTGTTGTTGTGACCTCATAATATAGCCCTCAAAATTGGACAGTTTCTTACTGTCATCACACAGGTGAGCTGACAGCACCTTTGAAATCAATGATTTGATTGATTTGCATCCAACTGTAGACATTATCCACATGTGGTGTGAGCAAAATATTTTTTTTTTACAAATGAATAGGAGTGAGTACTGTATGCAAATTTAATAGAGCAGCTGAGATGTAATTTTAAGCTTGTGTTACTATATTTTTAGAAATGTTGCTCAGTGCTGGACGTACATCAATGATGCTAAGCATGAAACTGTAAAGAGACCTTCCGAGCACAGTACGATGAGCAGCCTGGCCCTTGGCTCATAGGGTTGTGGTTATGTTTACCTTGGTTTGCTCTGGCCTTACCACTCCTGAGCAGCATGCTATTATAACAATAAATAAATACATAATTCCTGATATTTTATATATGATTTCATATCAGGTGGACCTTTCAAAGGTTGGTGACTGTAGGGTCGTGACTAATAATAATAATAATGATCCTTGCATTTGCTATAGTGCCTTATCTCGTTGGAAGGATGTCTCATAGCACACAGAATTTATTTTGAAACGAAGTGACCGTGTACTTCTAGGCAAATGTGGCAGCATAATTGTGCTCAGCAATGTCCCATAAACAGCCATGACACAAATGGTCAATTTTATTTGGGGGATTATTGGCTGGAACACCGGGAGAAACTCCCTTCTCTTTTCAAATATTGTGATGAGATTTTTAACATCTTCTCAAAAACCGAGATGGACCTCGGTTTAACATCACATCCGAAAGACTGCACCTCTGACAATGTAGAACCCCCCCCCCCCCCACCCCAGTGCTGGATTGGAGTGTCACCTTAGACTACGTGCCTTCAAGTCCAGATTTGGGGCTTGAACCCACAACCATCTGATTCGGAGACTACAGCGTGCCGCTGAGCCAACCTTACAGTAGGGTGGTGATTCAAAAGGTCATACTGATCAGGTTTCGGTTAAGTGACCTCTAGCTTGTGCAGTGCATGCCGGAGACACGGTGAATCTATGTAACAGAACACAATGTTTTGATTGGGTAAAAAGCTTCAAAAATACACAGGAATAAGATGTAAATAGGGTTTGATCAAGTCAGCTTATACTTCCAAACATACATACACACCTGCCATTTTAAACATGTCTTTTAAAATAAGTATATCTACACGTCACTAATTGCTGTAATAGATCTCTCTCTAGCTCAAGTTTTATATATATAAATGCAACATGGGCACTGAGACAGCTGTAACTAGAGCTGATGTCAAATGAATAAGTTGTCCATTATTAGCTTTTCTAAATCAGCCTTGTTCAGTTAGATCTCTTGTCTCACATTCAGAAGTTTGTGGTTTCATGCCCTATGTTGGGACTTTGAATTTACAAGCTAGGCTGATGCCCCAGTGCAGTGTGGCGGGAGAGCTGCCTTGTTGGATGAGATGTTAAATGGAGGTCCCATCGGCCTATTCAAATGGATGTTAAAGATCCCATGGCACTCTTTGGAAAAGAGAAGAGTTTTTTTCATGATGTCCTGGCCAACAATCCTCCCAGATAAACTTGGCTGTTCAATTCTTGGCTGTTTGTCGGACATTGCTGTGATTATTTGGCTACATTTTCTCACACAAAATGCAGTCGCTGGACTTTAAAGCCTTTGAAGCTTTTTGAGACATCCTTGTGATGTGAAAGGCTATTTAAAATGCAACAATTATTATTAGTATTATTTTCTATGCCAGTTAACCATGAGAACTGTTTACAGTAAGATACCAGCAGGCTGACAGAGAGGGTAACTACAGGCATGTTGACTTGACAACTGAGGCATCCAACAAAGGCAGACCAATCTATAGCATTGACTCAACATATATTTGGTGTTTGCATGGTGTTTGCAGTTTAAAATATAAACTGTTATCTCCATCCACTCCAAAAATATACCTCAGCCCCAATGTCACAAAGTATTTCCATACCCTGACTGTGACATTTTCCAACTACCAACTTACAAGCGAGAGACCTAGGTTCAATTCCAGGCAGGGCAAAACCTTAAGCAACCTTCCTTACTCCACATTCCTTATTATTATCTCTAAAACAACAATAATAAATTGGTCATTTCAATCTATGCCTGTTGTGGGATACTGCTGGGCGCAATTGGCTGCCGCGTTTTGTCCACATACATATGCAGTCAATCCCTCTTTTACAGTATATTCTGTGAAGCACTTTGAGATGTCTAGAGGGTGCGAAAAGAGCTATATCAAATGCAAGGATTATTTTAATTATTATTACCACACAAGCTTTCCTGGGGGAAGGAGAGTAGGAGAGGGGGGAGAGTTAGGAGGGAAGCAGAAGGTAAGGTCAAATAGGAAGGTTTTAAGGCCGGCCTTGAAGGAGGAAAGGGAGGAAGCGAACGGAGGGGATGGGCTAGTTGTTAGGGAGACAGCAGGTTGGAGAGACAGGCGGGGGCACAAAAGCATTCAATAAAAGCATTCCATATTTCCATCATTTTGTCTATAAAGTACAATCACTACTCTCTACACTATTGTTCACTGTCTTCTGTGAATCCTATGACGTGCTTTTCAAATATTTTGACATGGCGAGGCACTTAAAAAATACAAGGATAATTTATTTTATTATTATTTTATTATATGTTCTCCTTCTTGTTCTTTTGATCTTCTACTTTACAACCTGATCAAAACTGATCTTAACATATTTAGTACCTTGTTATGTACACCTTACTTACTCCAGCACCTTGGGACATCCTCCCGATCTGAAAGGTGTTATACAAAGGTAACTTTGTTGTTGTTGTTACCTTATTTGCTAACCTACCTGTTAATTCAGTATTGTGAAAATGTGAAATGTGCTGCCCCAGAAGGCTTTAGCTATAATAATATAATAATGGCCTCTTCCTGCCTATTATATTTGTAACTATTGTGTATGCCATATGGATGTTCATTCACTGTGTTAAACTGACTGTCCAAAGTTAATGCCATGAACTTTCAGTCCACATCTGCCCATCATATTTAACTCACACTATCTAGGCTGATGCTTCAAAACAGTGCCAGAGTGTCCTGCATTGTTGTATGAGACATGAAATAAAATAACAAGGTCACATCTTCCTGTTCAGATGGCTGTCAAAGATCCCATTGGCACTATTCGGAAGTAGAAAGGAGTTTCTCCCTGGTGTCCTAACCAACGAAACCACAGATATAATTGGTCATTCACTACATTGTCTGCAACCCACAAACAGTCAATCAAATAATGACTTCACTGATGGCAATTGGTTTCTTCCAACAAATTACACAGTCACTACATTTTACAGTAAAACCTATGAAGCAATTTGAGATGTTCTCCTGGCATGAAAGGCTTTGTATCAAATATCAGGATTATTATTATTATTATTATTGGGGGATTGTTATTATTTATCAGCATTGAATATTTTGCCATCTTCCTGGCTTGTTCTTAATTAATCACTTTTATGCTGTTATCAGTGTGGAGCAGAAGAACATAGAGCTGGAGTCTGACTTGATGGTGCTGCATGAGGAGCTGGACCAGGAGAGGAAGAAGTACACTATGGTGGAAATCAAAATGAGGAACACCGAACGTGCCCGGGAGGACGCAGAGAAACGGAATGAAATGTTACAGAAGGAGATGGAGCAGTTTTTCTCAACATTTGGAGACCTGACTGTGGAGCCAAGAAGACCAGAGAGGAATAATACCATCTGGATACAATAAAGGTCAAAGCATTGAGACTGTGGCTATAGAGTACAAAACCAGGTGACTGGTCACCTGTCTGGAGATAGCACTCAATAACATTAAACACCTTGAAGGAAAAGAAAGTACATTTCAACATGAATTGCCAGTATTTTAGTTGTGTACTTACCACGTTACTATAACCTGTAAGCTCCCGTGTAATTATATTACTGTTAAGTGTTACAGCTGGTTGTGTATACAGCTTAAAAACAAAATCAGTGGCACCTGTAAGACTATGTATTTCAAAGCAAAACAGGAAAACTTCAATGAAAGTCTTGTATTTAAACTGCAAAAATTAATATTGTTGTGTTGCAATCAAGCTTTTTATCAAGGCTTTTACCCTGCACTTAATATAAGCTATTTTGTTTTAGCATCGTGGTATGGTTGTTTTTTTTTGTAATTCAATGTTTTTTTTGAAGCCCCCCCCCTCCAAATCCCATCCCTTCTTCTTGTAGGGGATGAGAGAATCCTGAGAGGTACAGAGGCTATTGGGAAGAGGGATTCTAAAGATCAAATATTGACTTGTGTGATTCCGCTTTACTTGCTTTACCATTTTACTTGTTCATGACCAAAAAAATGTGTACATATTTTATATAAAAAAAATAACAGATGGATTACCTAAACCTTCTTGTTGGTGTGTTGCTTTGTTCCATAATGTTGTATTGTCATTCTCAGCAGAATACACCCAACTGCAATTCACACTTGTATATCATCTTTCATATTGGGAGAACATCCCAATTCTTTCAAGCATCTCACTGGGAGCATGAGTTGGGAGGCAATGAGAGGGGTGGGTGGGGTGGGGGGGGGCTGAAATTTGGTGGCATGGGAGAGGAAGTTGGCTGAAACCTTTGGTTGAAGGGATTGGTCTTAAAGGGAGCTTTAGTATGAAGAGAGAGATGGTGCGACCCTATGATGGAGTTTCAGAGGGTGGCAGGAAGACAAAACTGGCCTGTGCATGCTGAATGGAGACAGCAGCCAGGGGCTGTGGGGTCACAATAAGGAGAGTTGAGGCAACGGATGCATTTGAACGTGAGGATGAGAATTGTGAATTTGATTCACTGGGGATGGGATGCCAATGGAATTGGACTATCTGTAGAGTCTAGCGTGTATTGAGGATTTGGGTTGGCTTCCCAGGCAGATTCTCCCAGACAGCAACATTATGCAGATTTCCTTACTCCATATGCAGTAAATCAGAACCCAGTTGTTAATCGATTGGCGGATCAGGGTTAATAATCTCAATAATCTTTTAAAATAAAGAATCATCATAATACGTTTATCACTAAATCCACGATTTTTTATGGGAAATACTGGGTGCAATTTGTCTGCTGCATTTCACCCACAAAATATACTGTCATTTCACTTTCCAGTATATTCTGTGAAGTGCTTTGAGACGTCTTGAAGACATGATAAGTGCTATATCAACATAAAGATTTACTATTATAACCGAGACCACCACAAAGGGTGGGGTCAATACTTAAGCTTCTGTGGCTTAGGGTTAGAGCACTTGTATTGCAAGCTGGGGAGACCAAGCTGGTGAGACCTGTGTCCGAATCCAGGCAGGTCAGGGCGAAACCTTGGGCAAGTTTCCTTACTCTCCACACGCCTAATAATAATCCCTCCAAAAAAACCACAATAATAAATTGGTCATTTCAATCAACGACTGTTTGTGGGACACTGCTGTGCGCAATTGGCTGCTGCGATTCGCCCACAAATATACCATCAATTCAGTTTACAGTATATTCTGTGAAGCGCTTTGGGACGTTGATAAGATGTGAAAAGCGCTATATCAAATGCAAGGATTATTCGTACATCCTGTTGCCAAACTTGTCACCTTGGAGCCAGTTCAGTTCCAAGGAGACCCAGCTTACTCCCCCCTCCCTCAAGGGGGGGGCTTAAGGTACTAAGGTAAATTTGGGCTTAAGGTACTCCAGACCCAAATTTTGAGTGAAAAATAATTTTTCAGTTTTTTGTTTAAAATGTGTTTGATGAGAACACTTTGATGTGTTCTCAACATTTTGCTGAAGTTTCAAGTGAAAAAATCAATTCAGAAAGTCATTAAAATTAAAAAAAACTCAGTCAATTTAAATATCGTGACCTTGAAACCGAGTTCTAATTTTGCAAGGAGCATTTGTCATAAAATCACTATTTTGAAATATTTTTTCTTGATTTTTTTAATGAAAGGTACAACCTAGTTGAGTACTCTGATATATGCTGCCATCTATAGGCCATTTCCTGTCATTGTAATCTTTGCTATAATCTGCTTCTTTGTTTTACATCTGTAATATTCAATAATCATGGGCCGAAATTCGTACAGAAATCCAGGTAGGAAGGTGAGGAAGGGGTTTGCTGGTGTTCAGTACTATGTTCTAAAAAGACAGCAAGGAGAAAATGTTGATGAAAGGCAGCAGACACCCTCCAAAACACCAGAACCTACTTACCGTAGAAAACTTGGAATGGCATCAGTTCTTCAGTACAGTCCCACACCTTCAAATTCGTGCATGGAGGATGGGACAGGATTACCCGAATATCTTATCATAGAGAGAGGTGTGCTAACTGACATCATCAGTGATGCTCACAGTTGTGTAGAAGGTGAGTTTCTATGCTTTTTACCATCAGAATACCTATACGATGAATGAATTTTCTGATAATAGACCTGGTGTGCAACATTTATGTGCTCTTGATTGTTGATATCGGACATGCAAATTTTCGTGCAATTACAAGAGCTTGTCATGATTGTTGCATTGGCCATGGACTGGAAATGGCAATATCTTGTAATTTTTCCCATTTTATCAAATGTGCATATGTCTCAGAAATGAAACGTGTAATTCAAGTTAGATCCTACATGCTTGAAATTTATGGAAGGCTAAATAATGTATATTAATGTAGGCGCTGTGTCAGCCCGTGATCAAACATTGGGAGATATTAGCCAATGTAGATTTTTCACATTGATGAAATATTAAATGTAGATGATAAAATAAATTCAAGTGGGCAGTGTACATGTTATATATAGTTTCATGACTTTTTCTTTTTTTCTCTCTTTTTTTAAACAAAGGTGGAGATATTTCCATCCAAGATGAGAGGCGTGATGGGCTTTGCAGCCAGATCCACCTCATATGCAGCAAGTGTGGGTGGGCAAACACTTCAAGGACCTCAAAAAATGTACCAGGACCTGGCCAGTGTGCAAACATAAACAGGAGGTTGGTTCTCGCTGCAATGGAGGTTGGCCTGGGCAGACAAGGAATGGCGGATTATATGACGATCCTTGGAACTGCGCCACCCATCAGCGATCCAGCTTTTCAGCTGCGTATGGTTGCTTCAAGGAAAAATCTGAAGGAGTTGGTCTTATTACATTAATTTTCCTTGTAATTATGCATTTTTATAGTCATACAACGATATGTTTCAAATTATTTGTCATTACAACATTATTTTCTATCTCTCTCTTTGTGTTTTTCTGTCTTTATAGGCACTTGAAACACAAAATGGCAGAGGCAGCAGGAAAACTGCGGGAACAGATGATAGACAAGGACCCAACGGTGACAAAGGATTCGGTGATTGATGTGGCAGTCTCATTCAATGGCGCTTGGCACAAAAGTAGATTCATATCTTTGACTGGGGTGGGGGTTGTATTGTCAGTTGATACTGGGGAAGTTTTAGATCGGGAAGTTATGAGCAAGTATTGTGGGGATGTTGGGCATAGGAGGGACTGGGATAGTCCAAAGTACAGGGATTGGTGGGCTGGGCATAAGGACAAATGTAAGATTAATTATGAGGGGACTAGTGGGGGGATGGAAGCTGCATCAGCAAAGAAATTGTGGGAAAGGTCTATTGAAAAACATAAACTAAGATACAAATACATGTTAAGTGATGGAGACAGCAAGGCGTATGAGACGGTGAAGAATGCGTATGGGGATGGTGGGTGGGGACTTAGTGGAAAAGCTAGATTGTATAGGGCACATAGGGAAGAGAATGAGGAAGGGATTAGAATCATTGAAGAGCAGGACACCAGGAAAGTTGAGTGATGGTAAGTATGTCGGGAGGGGCGCTGGGAGACTCACACCAGGGGAAACTGGGGTGGTAGGGAAGCTGAGTACTTTGTACAGAAATGCGATATATCGAAACAGGGACAGGGCAGCAGTAAAAGATACTGAAGCAAGAAAACAGGCTGGAGAGAAAATGAGGAGGGCAATATTGGCAGTGATGTATCACAACTGCAAAGTACCTGATAAGATCCGGCACCAGTACTGCCCCGACACACCTGACACCTTTTGTAAATACAAAAAGGACAGGCAGCTAATGAAGGATAAGAGCTACCACCTAGATGAGGTATTTCTAGACCTTCTTTTGCCGACATTCATGCGACTGAGTGATCCTAAACTCCTTGAGAGATGTCTCCCTGGGTACACCCAAAATCAAAATGAGAGTTTCAATTCTCTCATTTGGAAAAGGTGTACCAAGTCCCAGTGGAGAGGACCAGATGTTGTCCGCATTGCAGTCAATCTTGCTGCTTCGACGTTCAACACTGGTGCGGAGCAAAATCGCCACAGATTATTTTCATCTCTAAGCCTACATGTTGGTCAATATACCACTCTTGCTTCACATAGGGAAGACATAAAAAGGATAAGGGAAGCAGAAAGGGATGTATGTGAGGTTGAAAAGAAAAAGAATGAACGTTTGAGAAAGGAATGGGAGCGCAAAGGGACATCATATGAAGCAGGAGCATTTTAATTAATCAATTCATTTAATAAAATTATTTAATTTATCTATTCAATATAAATATTTGTTTACATGTATATATTGTTGTATTTTCTATGTATATATTGCCTATGAATATTGTTATCTGTATATATGTAATGAAGTTATGGGACTTTCACATCATCACCGCTTGCCTTTGTCATGTGTTACCACATTATCTATTTTTTTATATAAATAACTATACAACTGTTTAAATTGTTCACAAATATGATAGACAAATAAATCATCAAATCAATGAAATCAAAATGATATAATGTGTGCTATTTCTTAGTTTGTAAAGATATTGAAAATACATGTATTTGAACAAGAATGTGAATGCATGATGTTAAAACAAAAGGTTGTTTTCCTTTGTTTTTCTCAAAGTGATTTTTGAATGAATGTAATCAGCTTTATTGTCATAACTTCAGAATGGAGTGATATAATGCAATGATTTTTTGCACAGATGTTTAATAATGAAATTGTTATGATTTGCAAAATGTTGTTTATTAATTGAGAAAATGAGTCATGAATATTTAATTAGGTGGATTAAAAAAATTAATAATTGTCATTTATCTCTTGAAACTGATATTTAAGAAAAAAATCTAAACCACTCATTTCAAAGAGACTTATGTGTGGATGATAATGTGTGAAAATGAGAGTGAAAGCTCTTTCCAGTTTCTGATGAGAATGAGAAACAAGTTTTCCTTTTATTCTTATTATATGCAAATTACACAAAGTGGTGTAATACTATGCACGAGAAACTTCGTCAAAATCCTTGCCTAAAACATAAGAAATAAAAAGAAAATGTTTTTATAATGATATTCTTTGAAATTTGACACTAACCCCGAGTACCTTAAGCCCCATCATTGCTTTTGAGTGGCAAAGTAAACTTGTGATCTGTACATCCTTCTTGTTAACATGATCAGTAGCTAAATCAATCCAGCACCTCATCTCGGGTCCAAGATATGGATGCAATTCACAAAACAGTCATGCGTTTCACAGATGACAACATGCCATGTAAATGATCAATCATTTCACAACTGAGAAATCATTTCCCATTTTGAAGGTCTCTTTTATTTTTCGTAATCACATACATATATTGTCTACATACACAGTAACTTTAAAATCTTGAGTGATTTTTTTTGTTAAATCTCAATTTTTAAAAGTTGAGGTGCTTTCCTGGGAGCTGGGCCTTGAGAAGCTTATCTTACAAAGCACTGGTGTAGGGATCGGATGCATATCTAATCCTTACATCTTAACAAAATTGGTCACAAACAGTACAAAAAAAACAACCAACCAAGTTTGTTTAAAATCAAACTTGCCACAAAGAAATCACATTAGATATCAGTTGTGATTGCAGCTGACCCCAGCTCGATGGTGCGGTCTCCGAATTAAATCTTATTGCACCGCCATTAAGTGAAAGTATCTGGACATATGAACACATTCTGAGCTAGACTGACAAATGGTTTAGAGAAGTCTGAATACAAGATTTTTTTAAATGAATTTAAAAATGTTTTTACAAAATTCTCTTCCCCAAAGCAAAATCTGTTTGGAAACCCAATCAGGGTCAGAAAGACAAGAATATGTATTCAAAGAGTACATGTACTCTTGAGTCCAATTATGACTTGTCTATTCCCCTTGACTATATGTATGGTAATGCATTGGGAGATTCACTGCACTGTTGACCACGTCATCAATTTTTATTTAAACAACCTACGCAGTTATCTTGTTAACTAATATTTTTATGGTCAGTTAATCAAATAATGATAAAGCACTTAGAAAGGCATTATCTGGCTTTGGTAATTTCCCTTATTTCGGTAGTTTGATTCTCCACCCTCCATCCCCTCTCCCACCCACCTCCAACCCCTCTCCTGGTCCTTTGTTCGCCAAACCCTCTCCTTTTCTTTCAAACTTTCTTCCATCTCTTTCTTTCCTGCAACCCAGCTAGTTGCCCTCTGCCATTGTGACTGCTTATAAAAGCACCTCATAGGTTTTCTCCAGGGCAAACCAGGAGTGCCATTCCTCTCCCCCTCTCTCTCTCCCAAACACACATTAACATTCAAGATGGGGCTCGTAATTTCTCTGAAGAAAACTGAAACACTTTGATATTGCTATGGCTCTTGAAACCATTTAAAATCAGGGGCTTTGAACCATTGAAAATCCACATTAATTTATCATATGCCTGCCCCGACAATTCCAAAATAAAAATCCATATCCGTATGAGGGGAAGAGACGTACATTCTGCTTAAGATGATCATTCTAAAAATGTTTGACAATCTCTTGACAACTTCTGGAAACTTTACAGTAATCCCCTCGCATACAACCAGATAATGCTTCACACACCTTGAGAAAGAGAAATATTCTGCATACTCTAAAAAGACTTGTGCCATGAAATTCATAGGAGGCATTTAGTTAATAGACTTTTTGAGAGAAGAGTCAGACAGGATTCATGCAGAGTGTGATTACTTATTTTTTTTAATTTTAAAACGTCAACCTTGTAAATGTAGACGTGATGTTTGAAACTATCCTACAAATGTTCTGTACCTACAGTCATGACCTGGAACTAACTTCACCCATGCAGTCTGCATGAAACTTTGCGGGTGAACAGTTTTGTAAGTACCTTTGCAGGAAAATCAGAAAAGAATTGTCCATTTACATCTTGTCATGCCAGCGATATTAAAAGACAAGCCATCAGCAATAAGACGAGGAGTTAAGAGTAGCTGCAACATCATTCTTTAGTTATATGTAGTTATATTATGCTGGAAAATAAATACAACTCCCCAGAGCACATCTTTCACTATGTTATACTGGGATATCCTCTGCTTATAGAGTTTCTGGATTGCTGAATTCAACCCTTTCCTTCTGAAGTGTTATGGACTTAATAGTCCGTTACTTGAGGCATACTCATGTGAATATTCAGCACAACAGAAAAGACCAGAAGTCTTTTTAAAGCACTGAAATTGACATTCATCATCTTATCCGTACCTATGCTCTTGCTTTTCGACTGTATCAGTTAAACTGTGATCATCTGGAGCACAATGATTAATAAATCTAGCAAATTATGAAGTTCCTTCAATTAACCTCCACCTGGTTGCAAAAATGGGAGCATTTGAATTCCAGTTGTCTGTTTATTAACTAAGCCCTTCAGGTGAACAGCGCCCACTTCAGCTAGAGCTTGGTGCTAAATGCCCAGCTGGAGACAAGCCTTGATTTCAGCACTGTTTCCAGTTGTTCAGTCCAATCTGGCAATATTAGAGTGGAAAAGGGAATGCTTACTCTTAGGCACTGTGACTGCAGTGATATTTGAGTGGGTGTCTATACCAATAAGATGATATAGATTAGGAATAAACTGAATACATATTTTGGAGAATAACTGCAGTATGGCACACATATTGTGAGTGTTGGCACATTATTATAATGGCTAATTTCTGGCTCTTCGTTGGATGCAAACATTTGGTCAGTCATTATTTCAATATCAATTGAAATTGCATTGCTTACTGGAAAAACAAACTGTTCAGAACAGCTTGAGGGTTTTATTGTTTGCATTATACCACTGAGCATATGGAGTAGGAGGCACAGCACAGGCAGGATCATTTTGCTTCACAACAAAATCATGGTCTGGGTTTCGTTGGGTACTGTGGACTTTCCGGACACACACTTATGGTAGATTGGATTAGATCAGTTCAATAGTACAGCAGGATTGATAGTGCTACAATGATGATGCAACATAATACACCAACAATTTTCACACCGATATGTAATTTTTCTAATCAGGATCGTAAGATAGCACTCAAGTTTATTTTTGGCAGAGACTCACCAAATATCAGAGAAGGTAAAAAGCAAGTTCCAAGAAAGAGATGGAATATTGGTTTAAGATGAGAAATTGGTAGGGGGTAGGGGTAGGATTTGCATAATTCATAACCAATTAAATGTGATAAATATCACATAGAATCTGTGATCAATTATCACAAAGTTTGCCTCTTTTCGGTTGTCATGGCTTCTATAGCTGCTGTTTTAGTTACTTTGCAGTATTTATGGAACGCATGGGAAGATGTTGCGGTTGACGCAAATAACATCAGCATACTTGAGAGAAAGTTTGATGCATACAAGGCTCAGGGAACAGAAGGGGATAGAAGAGGGAGATACGTGCAGTGGGACCGCATGTGGAGAATAAACACAGTCTGGTTGATCAAAATGGTCGATCACACTATTATTTTATGTATCTCCTTTGATGGTGCATCAAGTTCTTTAGGACACTAACTCAGGGAGAAGAGCTATATGAATGCAGGTTGTTGTTGTTAAGAGGAACAGCAGTGCATGATCTTCCAGCCCAGCAGCCATTATGAACCAATGACCAGTATCGAGATGACAAGTTTTCCCACCTGTAGTAGCATCAAAACTCGCTCACGGATATCATTGCTTAGACCGATCACTGGCATTGAGTTAAAGCCTCCACAATTATTTAATTATATAATTAATTAAATGAAACTTTGTTGACCATGCATGTTGGAGCACTGAGAGTCAGTGGAAACATGCAGGCTCAATCTCTCCAATCCATTCAGATTACAATAGGAGTCACACTGTGGGAATGCACTGCGCAGAGGCTGTGCTGATATCCTGTGAAGAGTGGGAAAGAAGATGGGGTGGTCCAGCCTGGACAGTACTTTGAACCTTCGGGGAGCCACACAATGAGGCACCACTCGTACTTAGGACCAAGATGTCCCGCTGCATCACAACACAACATATACTATAGCTTAAAACAATTGCTTAGAATTTAATATCATTAAAATGATGGGCAAGGTAAAATCCGAGACACTATTCATTGATAGAATGCCTGACACCATCATGTCAGTGAGGGCCAATTCAGATTGCACTAACATCATTTTGTAGAATGGTCTGGAGAAAGGTTGAGGCTATATACCTGATCAATGCAAACTATTTAACAAAAACAAACACAATGAATCCCAATCAGTCTGTTAATGATATCAGAAATCTGTTCATAAAACCAAACGCAAGGACAACTGAATAGCAGTGAAAAAAGAACAGTTCATTCTAACTGGATCAAACTTAGCATTTCTAACCTAGCAGAGCCTCTACAATCTGATCAGCAGAGGGCAATAGCATTAAATTTTCAGGCAGCCTCATCACAAATCTGAAAAATATCTACACTTCAAATTAAGCTATATATGATAAATTAACAGAAAATACCAAGTCTAGAAACTTGTAAGTGTTTTGTAGGCTGATATTTTGTACTAAATACAGTACTTCATTATAATTAAAATTATACTTTCCATAAATTTATCATCACTTGTTTGTAGAGAGATTGCAGTTAAACAGATGATAGTCAATAGCAATGGCTTATTTGTCAAATTCCAGACAGTTGCTAAGATTTATGGGCTCACTCTTCAAACTCATCCCTCAAACATTTCATCTGTGTATTAGGGGCAGAGGAAGAGGATGTTGTTTCATTTTAGAATAGGTATTTTCTTTAATGTCATGCTGTGTCCCAGCATTAGAGAGATGGACTCGGAGAAATGACTAGACAGGCCTGAAAAGATTATTCAGCCTTGAAACGAAATAGCTCAGGCCAGGTGGTATACAAGCACATACCATGCTTGATAGGATTGAAAAAGTAAACTCATAATAATACTTCTTTGTACTCAATGCAAGCACAAACAAGAGGACATGTTTTTTTTAGTACACCCAATGGGTTAGGTATTTTTTAAACAACAGGAAATAAAGGAATAGAATGGGGTACTATAATGAGTGGTTGAGGCCAAGGATACTGGAGTCATTGAAGAAACAGCTGTAGTCCATAATGGGAAGATGGAGGATTGGGTATTCTCTTTGTTTATGATCTTATGACTTTTCGATTTTCTAAGTCAGCAAGAATACCATCAGTTCTTTCTGTGCTGTGCTGTTCTGTGTTTGTATTGTACTTTGATAATTTAGAACCATTTAACATTAGTGAATGGAGTATTCCCAAACCTAATATTAAGTTTGATTTTGTAATATTTCATCAAGATGTCCCAAGTTCTAGATACCCTGTTATCCAGTCATTATCAATCTTCATTGAAGAAATATTCATTTTGTCTAAAGAGGACTTCTGCAAAGTTAGTTATAGTCAGACCGAAGCTGATTGAAGCTGTCAATGTTGACACTTTTGCCCTTTGTGCTTTCGGCCTTATTAGTAACGTCAATCTTTCCTCTCAGTAAAAGTACAGTTTCCAAGGTAAACTCCCTGCAATTGTATAGACTGAGGTGGTTTTCTATACTGTCCACATCACTGATGTCCTGAAGGTTGGTCTCTAATATTCTGCATCCAGCAGTTAAGCTTATGTATCAATTTCACACGCAACGTTAATAAAATTGGTTCTGATTAACATATGTCACAGCAATTCAAAATAATGCTTACTTGTGAGCAGAGCAGTGGTATCACAGGTCCATGCAGGTTCAGCATTTACGGGTTTTAAAATTTCAGCAAAATTGTGCAGGTTCTTGGCTGCATACATTATGTACCACATAATAACCCACAACACACCTAGGTATATGTTCCCTTCCACTTTACAGTTATATATTTGGAAGTTTGATCATGCACATCTACAGGCAAGTGCAACTAAAGAATCTGTTCAGCTGACTATGGCAAGGTGTGCAATTAATTTGTATGTGTATGTCTTTTTTATTTGACTACAAATTCCGGTATGAACACTAATTCCAGGATCTCTCAACTCAGATCACAAATGCTAACTGAATGTGTGATGCTCACTCCAGTTTAAAGAGCTATCACCAGCATCTGCAGAAGCATTTAAACCAGTGAGTAAAAACATATAATCCTCTTTATGGATACTTTGTCGTCATTTATTTTGTCATAATTGCTTTATATTTAGTTCAGGAAATGGCATTAGCAAACCAGATTTTAAACACCACCTTTCAGTGTTAAGTTAGTTGAGAGAAATCACAGTTTTTATGAAAACTGCGATTGTAACACAGTTTTTTTCAGCATATTTTGAAGACTGTGACTATAACCTAAACAGGACAGCTAGAAAGGTTTATGTCCTATTAAACATTACCCTTTCTTTAGTCTACTTCATAGCTTATAAGGGAGTGGTTTGTAGTTTTGCGTATCCCATTAATTCTATTTATGGAATTTAATTGCTGATAGAAGGGTTGCATTCAGTGCTAAAAGGATTAACAATTTATTTACATCATTATTCCCTTAATCTCTATCAAGAATGCATGGGTTTTGAGATCCCGGGATTGAAGATCTTTTTGGAATAATGAACATATGGCCATTCATATGAATATATTTATACAATGTGTTTATACTCAGCAAGTACATGAAGGGCAAAAAATGGACACATATTGCATCTTTAAAGAGACAAAAGTGCATTTAGTTTTAACTATAATGCTGTATTTTTTCTGCTCACCTTGCCTTATCAAAGCAAGTGCCATAGGGAGCAGGGCGCAAATTTATAACCACATATTTACATACTGTGAAGTGGTGCTGCCCAGTACTCTTAATGAACTTCAGCCTCATCGGAAATGAGACATAAGCAAAGCATTTTGACATAATATTGAGCATCAAGTATATCCATGTTCCTTTTTAAAGATAAGTTCATTTTCCAAACAGGCGAGCTGAGTAATTAGTAGGTGCATCACGTTCTAAAGAAGAGGGGGTTCCGCAGGCAGGCGGCTAGTCACCTGCAACAACCGAGGGGTCCTGCTGAAGTTTCCAGGCTGCTGTCAGTGTCTGAGGCCAGGGTCTGATCGGTTGACATGGATGAAATGTCATTTACTGATGAGGATGGAGGAAGGCTTTCGCTGCTATTCACTGCTGCACCTGCGCTGAGAAAATGAACAGTAAAGCCATAAAATCTGAGAACACGGCCGAGCCAGGAAAAAGCCTTACCTTCAAATCGACCGCAAACAGCAGCAAAGGCAACAGAAAGGAAGTCGCTTGATTGCCCCAAACATTCTCTCGATAAGGAGAAAACGAGCGTCGCCATCATTGGTGGTGGACTGGCGCCCCTAAAGAGCTTGGGATTTTCAGGTAAAATGGGGTCCTGATTTGTAGGAGGCGCTGATTTGCAGGGGAGCCAACTAGGCAAGACACCTCTACATGATTAAATATTTTGTTGGGGCTTAAATGGGTGGGGCAAGGGGGGGAGGGTGGAGGAGGGTCTGGGTATCACTCAAACATTCTTATATCCTTCCTGTATCCTCCATCATTTGGGAGAAAATAAGGAGCTGACAGTGTTATAAATCTTGGTTCTGAAAAAATGGTTCCAGAGAATGGTTGAAACATTAATCGTTTAAAAAAAAATTCTAAATAGTCATACAGAGTAAAGCACATTTTCCAGGAAGCTTATTTGATGCAACAATTTTAATAAATCTATGCACCTTGAAGATATGGAACTCTGCAAACTTGCCTCATGTTATTAGAGTCTTGCACTAAGAAGACAGATGTTAGGTTACCAATCATTTTATTCATGATTGCTGACTACGAGCTCATTTAATTGGGAACAAAGTAAGTTCTGCACCAGGGAAAGGAACGGGTAAATGTTAAGTGTCAAAAAAAAAGTTTCTAAAGAGCAAAAATAAGAGTATTAATTTGCTTCAGTTGTGAAAAATTTTCATTTCTGCAAGGCTTGCATTTTACTCCTGTTCTGTTGTAATTTATCATGCTGACTGGTTCAGGAACAGGAGGTAAATCACTGCCATTCTAAAACCATACACTGCTTTAAATTCACCACCCACCCCTCTCCCACAACAATGTCCAAATATTCTGAGGTTGCTTTTGCGACATAGGGGCTGATAAGCATTGTACTCAGCAGGAAAACTAGAGGAATGAAATCTCACATCTGGAAAGTGGCCATTGGGACATAAAATGCTACTATTCTAGGGAATTTCCACATACATCTCACCAATCTGTGCATTTCGGCTACAAGTCTACTTCAAGGTAGAAACTAAGCTTCCAAACATTGGCAGGTTGTACACAACAACAACAACAAAATGACATTTATAGAGCGCCTTTCACGTCGGGAGGACATCCCAAGGTGCTGAACAGTTAGGTCGGGACCCGAGCAATGGGGGGAGGGGTCAGGATAGGGGGAAGGAGAGTAGGAGAGGGGGGAGAGTGAGGAGGGGAGCAGCAGCCACGGTCGAAGAGGAAGGTCTTGAGACCGGTCTTGAAGCAGGCTAGGGAGGAAGCGAGGCGAAGGGATTGCTGGATGGAGTTCCAGAGTGTGGGGGCAGAGAGGCTGAAAGCCCAGCCGCCGATGGTAGGGCAGTTCAGGCGGGGGATGTGGAGCAGGCCAGAGCCCGCTGAACGAAGGGGACGGGCAGGCTGATAGGGAGACAGCAGGTCGGAGAGATAGGCGGAGCAAGGCCGTGAATGGCCTTGAAAGTGAGGACGAGGATCTTGAGTATAAGGTACCGTGCATGAGATGCATTTTATGTCCTGATGTATAATTGTGTTTTACCTTTTAAAACATTTTCCACTTGGTGTTGTTTTTTCAACCCCAATACCTTTTTTGACCAGTTAGCAATTTGGGTCATTTTCTTGTTTTAAACTAAAGATAAAATATTGATCAAAATCGCAATATGCCTTATAAATAAGGATTTTACTATTACCAGATTGTAATGTTTATGATTAACATTAAAAACTATAATATATGAAGGCAAGCCTGAATATCCCTTATTGTATTATTTTCTCTTCAGTGAACAGAATGTAACAAATTCAACACATTAATAATAATACCCCATGCATTTGATGTTGACTTTCAATTCACAGCATGCCTCAAAGCGGTTCACAGATTTTACTGTAAAGCGTAATAATTATGTATTTAATATTATGAATCTTATATTATGATTATGTGTGTAATGCAGCAAGTACCTCAGTTTAGAGCCACACTTTAAACCGATTGTAGAGGTACGTTTGTGAGATAGTATTGCACTGGACAAGCAGAACATTTTCTGCAAGAATAGTTCACAATTAGTTAGATTCAGAGTAAATGAACAAAGATTTATGAATTTTGCAATGATAATCGGAAAGGAAATAATTTTTTTACTTGCAATCATAACAGAAAAGGCTGAAATCTTTGGTGAAACTGACATTTCTCTGGAAACCTTATCAAGAGATATCTGTTTTTGTAACATACTTAAGCTGTCTTCTTGACGTGAAAGGTGCTCTATTTTGTTGTTGTTTTGTCATTAAGATTAACCAAGAAACAAAGCAAGGAGATTGAATTTGTTTGTTCAGCAGTAATACCACAAGCAATGTTAGTTTATTATCTATGTACAGGGTCACTGGATTTACCTGACGGAGACGGCTGTCCCTTCACAACACCATTTTTAGTTTTCTCCTCAAAATCCATCACCTCCTTGTAGATCAATTCTGTTTATAAAAAGCCAAAGCAATATTTAGCTCCAGAAGTCAGGTTTACCAGTCAGTACACCAACCTAACAGAAACACTGACCCAAACCCTCCTCTCAGTAGCCAGTAAAAGATTTCCACTGGCAGTAAACATGCTCACGTATACTTTTCACTAATATTTAAATGATCTTCCATTAAACTTCTGACCTCGAGATCATAACTGCGACCAACCTGTTACAATAATGAACAGCATCTGTCCTGGAGAATAGAAACTTCATCTAGTTTGAACCAATTAGACTATTTTTGCCTTAAAATATAAGATAGCACCGAACTGTAGAAAATTCTTAATCTCAAGTCTTAATTTGGTCTTTGTTTTAAGAATTGCAAAATAAAAGAGTTTCTGAACTGCAGGCTGAGGTCAGATGGGATTTGGGGTCTGTCTAATCAGTAAATGCATCCTGGTTTATTGGAATGAATGAAATTGTTATTGATTTCCTTTCTCTCCTCCCAGAATCGTTGTAAATCACTACAGACAGGAATTTGGTCATTTCCAAGAACATGTACTTTTCTTTTACAAATTGGTGGCGTAATAACTATTAATCACTCCTGACAACAAAGACTGGTAAATACACAAGTACAGCTTGATACTGCTATCAGCCCACCCCTGTTTATTCTATTCCCTTCCTTTGGCCGTAATTAAGTGCTGACAGTTTCACTTTGCAATGGATATTATCACCAGACAAAATCATTTAGTAAATGATAGTACAGTACTTGATCTGTCAAGAGGAGTAGTCAATGACTCTTTTTTGTGGGTTTCTTTCAGTTTCAAATATGTTATTTCTTACACAATGATTAAGTGTACCATAACATTTTCCCCCTATCAGATTGGCAAAGAAAATATAACATAACATATATTATAATGTAATACGTACCCAAGCTTTACTCAGCGCCCACCCCACCAAAATATTTTCAACCGTTGCCTATGTCACTGTGAAGTGTTCTGTGAGGTTTTCTCATGTGAAAACTGTGATATAAATGCAAGTTGTTGTGTTGAAAGAAATGCATGTGAGAATGGATGTACATTAGCTGAAGTCTTCGTCTCGTCGCCTTACCTTTCCATTCATCTATGCTGTGCTCTCTCTCATCAAGCTGTTTATCATAGATCTGAGGAGGAGGCTGTAAAAAAAATACTGTATAGAATAACATACCCCAGATCACAGAAGTCTCCTTTCTACTGTACTATGTCTCTTCACGGTTCCATTCATTCCTCCATTCAATTGTTCAGCAATCAGTGTTGTGTTTATTTCTTGCATTCCACGCACAAAATACATAATCAATTCACTTTACAATATTCTGTGAAGCGCTTTCAGATGTCTCGAAGACATGATAAGGTGCTATATCAAATGCAAGAATTATTCTTATACAAGTCCCTAAATTGGATTGTTTGAATTAGCTGATCTCAGTAAAGACAGCAGCCCAGATGATAGAATTGGCTTTACAGTTCGTGTTCTGGAGAGAGAAATATCAACTGGGCACTCTGTTCCTGTTATCATTCAATTTAGGAAAATGTATCCGGGTGGATTTCAGATAAAGATAAGATATATCTCAGCTGTGATGCCCATCTCATTTGACATTCAATCATGTGTATTTTGTGCTGCTTGTTACAAATAAGTCTTTTCCACGCAACTTTGGAACCCCATTGTAAAGATGGTACTGTATGCAGAAATCACTGTTTTAACAAAAATGCCAAATACTGCAGGTGCTAGAAATCTGAAACAAAAACAGAAATTGCTGGGAACACTCAGCAGGTCAGGCAGCATCCATGGAGAAAGGAACGTGTTCTGACGAAGGGTCATGGACCCAAAACGATGAATCACTTTTCCTTTCTCTATAGATGCTGCTTGACCTGCTGAGTGTTCCCAGCGATTTCTGTTTTTGACAATGTTTTAACAATTATTTTAAGAGACATCCCATTGTTTAGGCTCATTTTGGATAGTGGAATAAAACCATAATACTGTACCCATTGTTAGTCATCAACAAATTACATTTGTATTGCACCTTTCATGTGGAGAAGACATCCCAAGGCACTGAATAACAACAACAAAATTAAAATTGTATAGCGCCTTTCATGTTAGGAGGATGTCTCTAGGTGCTAGACAGTCACTGTGTCACACCTGAGCTGGGAATGGGGAGGGAAGTGGGGGAATAGGAGTTGGCGATGGGAACATCGAAAAGGAGAGTCTTGAGGCGGGACCTGATGGAGGCTAGGGAGGTGGTGAGGCAGAGGGTCTGCGGGATGGAGTTCCAGAGGTTGGGGGTAGAGTGGTTAAAGACTTGCCCACCAATGGTGGGGCAGATGGGTCGGGGGATATTGAGCAGGCCACAGCCTGCTGAGCGGAGGGGGAGAGCACGTTAGAAAGGGGTTGGAAGATCACGGATGTAGGGTTGGGCGAGGTTGTGGAGGGCTTTGAATGTGAGGACCAGGATCTTGAATTGGATCCTCTAGGTGATGGGAAACCAATGAAGTCGGGCAAGGATGGGGAGATGGGGTCACAGAGTTTGGAACGGTAGAGGTCACGGGCCGCAGAGTTCTGGATCATCTGCAACCTGTGGAGAGAGGAATTGGGAAGGCTGACAAGCAGGGCATTTGCATAGTCAAGCCGGGAAGTAATGAAGTCATGGATGAGGGTTTCAGCAACTTTGGGGTTGAGGTAGTTGCGGAAGCAGCTCTTGAGAAGGGGAGAGAAAATTTGAGAAGGAAATTTAAAAAAAAGCTCCAGAACAATGATCATTAAAAAACCCAGAAGTGCAACAACAACAACAACAACAACAAAATTACATTTGTATAGCGCCTTTCACGTCTGGACGATGTCCCAAGATGCTGAATAAAACAAAATTAAGCTAAATGTTAAACTTATTTTGCTCCTTAAGAATCAATTAAAACAGAAAATTTAGTTTGAAACTAAATTGAAACCAATTACATGGTTACTGTAACAGCATGCGAATCTGCACAGAAATGAAAGAGAGGACATAGATCTTGTTAGTCAAGCAACAGTATTGATAAAGACACTTTTGCATGTGACAATGCTTTGAATTATATCACAGAGATTTGGCTAATAATTGGTGAATTATAGTGCTAATCAGAAGAATAGGTAATCAATATCTTGATAGGAAACCCAACTGGTTTGCAAAGCACAATAAAGTTTTAATACAGTCAAAAGGATCACCTGTGTTATAAGCCCAGAAAGTGAAACTTGATTGATTTACAAAGCTAGGCACATTGGGACATTATCCCTATCAGTGTTTCCCAATCTCAGCTCCCGACCCAAATCAGGGTCGCGAAGGGTCATCAGAAATTTTTATTTTTAATGCTGAAAAGTGCCCGAGGCAACACCGCCGACCAATTTGTATGAAAGACCGTACTAACGAGTTGCGCTGAGTCCACAAAAGAGAAGGAGATATCGTCTTGGCTGAGCTTCGCTACAGTCACGCAGTTGCCCCCAAGGGTCGGGAGGACCTGTTGGTGACCAATTTAGGGTCGCAGCAAAAAAAGGTTGGGAACCACTGCCCTACATGAAAGGCACTGTATAAATACATTTATAATAATAATAATCTTTGCATTTGATATAGTGCTTTTCAAGTCTTCTGGTCTTCTCAAAGCGATTCACAGAATATACTGTAAAGTGAATTGAGCTACAGGACTCCACAATCAGGTACTCTACAATACAATTTGTTTGTATTTGAAATTTGTGTATTCATATTTGTGGGTGAAACGCGGCAACCAATTGCGCACAGCAGTGACTAATTGAAACAACTAATTTATTATTGTTATTTCTGGAGGGATTATTATTAGGCATGTGGAGCAAGGCTCCTTGCCCAAGGTTTCGCCCTGACCTGACATGCAGGGAATCGAACCTAGGTCTCTTGCTTGTAAGGCGAGGGCTCTACGCTGAGCTACAGGACTCCACAATCAGGTACTCTACAATACAATTTGTTTGTACAGTATTTGAAATTTGTGTATTGCATCTCAGCTGTGAGAGCTCCTTACCCAATTAGTGACTATATTTACAAACTTCTCTTTTGTATATAATTCAAGTGATTTAAATGTCTCATAGTTTTAGCCTTAAAGCCACTAGTTTTAAAAGGAAATTGGAGAATTTCTAAAGTCACACTTAACTTGGAAGCCTCTGATCTGATTACTAAAAAGTCAATAATACTAATGAAAAATAGTATGGCATTTAACCTCTTCTCATACAGATCACTCCTGGGAAAGCAAAATTAAACATAAAATATAAACGTAATGTAGTTCGAACAAAATCTTAGCACTAGAACTCTGAGAAATAAACTACCTGTACTTGTAGAAGGTTGCCACCTGCTGCTTTATTTAAAGCATTGCTAAAGAAGTTTAGGAATGCTTTACAGAATATCGCAAATTTAAATTGTCTCAATCGACCCCACAGCTTAGATGATAGCACTGTATCAGAAATCACATATAAAAAATATCTAAATTAAGAGCAGTAAGATCTCAGAAAATTATGGATCAGGTAAAACATTAGGCAATCAGCCAGGAATGTTAAGGGATTAATGATTAAATTGGATGTTTAAGCATGAATGTTAAAACCATTCATAACCTGTCTTTCATACTCCATCAAGATATGGTTGTTGTTTTATGTCATTAATTTTATCAGTTCAAATGTCAATGTAACAACAATAACAACAATAATAATAATGCTGGTTCATTTGAAGAGACATTGGAGATTTTTGATACTCTAATTCAGTAGTGTTAAATTGTAATTGAGAATGATTACTCTGAACTCAGATATTGTGAATCAGAATGCAATAAACACACTGAGACTCACCGCCTCAACTTCAGCAGGGTCATACCAAACATTAATATATGGGTGCTGTAAGGCCTCATCCACAGATATCCGTTTGGTTGGGTCAATTACCAACATCTTAGACAGGAGATCTCTGGCTTGGCTGGCTGCAAAATACAAATAAGTGGTAATGTTCTATGCAACATATCATTTACATCAACTTTATATAGGTATAGATTCCAACTACGTCTATATTTGGCACATTTAGACACATTCTTAACATTTCAGAGCTGGCAAATGTTTGAACAATTTTTAAACCCAACCTTAATCAATTGTAGGTAAGATTAATAACTGTAGAAGAACAGGTTTCAAATTAAAATTGAATTTAAGAATTGTTAAAAAATTGGACATTCTGAAATGCTAAGAAATAGTCTAAATCCAGACCAGATATAATTTATTTCCATAATGGTGCAGCAATCATCTCCTAGCTGTCCACAGTAAATAGAAAGAATTATATATGTATGCATGAAGAGATGAGAGAGGGGAACAGCATGTGTATGAGACATCCATCATGCTGTCCAGGAGAACATCTCCAAACTATCCTCTCAGTGATGGGGGCAATACCTGCAAATAACACTAGTGCAAAGCTACTGCTGATAGCTTCAATTTCCATATTGTTTTTTGAATATAATGATCACCAAAAGGCACAGATTATTTCCCTGTGAAACTCCATTGGTACCCTGCTTCCAGTCAGAGCTTTTATCTTGCAACATGGTCCTCCTGCTTTATGTTGCCAACCAATTCTCAATCCATCTTGATGATCAGTCATTAACCCCATGCACTGCTGGCTCTATAAACCTGAATGGTTCTGTTTTCAGCTCACATACCATCACCAAAAAATACAGTATGAACATTACACTAATACAGCTCTTCAATTACTGGAGTAGATGTGTCCTGTAAATGTTCCACTAATTCTCTAAAATAAATTCAAAATCATAATTTAAATAAACATTAATATTAAACAGTTGTTTGTTCTGGTCTTGCCATTACTCTTTTCCTTTTATTCATACATTTTAATGTCAGCCTTTATTTGTTCCCCTGTCCTACTTATTTTCTATTTATCTAATCTTTTGCTACTACCTAATTTTAAATTGAAACATAGTCCTTACCTTTATGCTTCTTGCTTCCAGTTTTCACTGTCCATTTTGGAAGATGGGAGTAATATTTTTAAGAAAAATAATTTGCACCATTTACCAACTCTAATACTTAAGCAAGAATGTACATTTGAAAAATAGCATTGCTATAAATATTCTCAGTATTACAAGCACTGGTTTAACTCTTATGGCATTCAGAAATCAACCTGCTTCCCAGAGCTTCAAGCCACAATTCCACAACTGTCTGTCACTCAATCTCTTATTCACATAATCCTTGTGGATTTGCTAAAATCACCTCTCATGGTTGTGTATTGAGTATCTGGTGCCTGTCACTCCAGCCCATCTTGTTATACCTTATTTGGTATAACAAATATAATATTTGTTATACCAAATAAGATTACCACCAGCAGTGGAGAGTAGGTTTATGCTGCGACTTTCTCAAACTTACCCCTTCACCCTCAAATGCTCTCCATTACTCTACATTGCCTCCAATCGCTTGGAGTGAGGCTTGTGCTCAAACTCTGCTTGTCCTGTCAGCAGCAAGGTGCAATCCCTTCACCCACATTGCCCTGTACGATTTAGATTGCAGCTTCAAATCAGGCACTCGTTTTTCTCAGTTTCTATTAGTCATAACAGTGAAATTACATGCCCAGATAATTAAAGCCAGTACTTACTGCTGTGTCTTACCTTTTAGTTTGTTGTGTTCAGAGTCTGCTGGGAAGAGGCAGTCGGGGAAGAGTTTGGGGAAAGTGTGTCCTGTGTACTTGGGTCTATTCTCCACATAGTTGCGGACGGTGGGCTGCAGCTTCTTCATGAACTCCGGCAATGGAGTCCCTAGCTGTTCAATTACCTTATTCCATTGATCAATATCTGAATACAGGAGGTTCAGGAAAATATGCCACAAGACAATCTATGTTTAATGCTGATGGATGCGGCTAAACAGAAATAAGAAAAAGGTCAGATAGGGTACATGTGGTCTTTAAACAATCTATTCACTTTGGTTCAGTAAAACGGTAGCAATTAAGACTCGTTTTTTATATTTCTCTTCTTATTGACTATCAAGATTGTTATACTGCAGACCTTTCCTTTTTTTTAGATAAACGCTTGGCTCCCCTAATTTAGATAATGTACTGTTCAGAAGGCTCTCGATTCTGTGTGTTCAGTGAGAAATTACCAGTTACTGTGACAAAATATCCCCAAGCGTTTCATTATAGATGCTAATGTTCTGAAACATTTTCCACTGAAGTTAAAACAGTCCTCCGCAGGAAAGAATTTTAGCATTGCTGGTGCCTTGACACATTGAGACAATACGCAACAGACTCTATATAAGTGCAAATTGTTGTTGTTGCCAGACAAAAAAAGTACTTTGTGACACAGTAAACTGCATCTTCAGCAAGACACCTATGTACATCATGCCATCACTTCACAGCTGAAGATGCCTGTGCGGATCAGTGTGGTCTACATTCTGGAGATACAGCATACATCATGAGACACTTTTTCAGGTAGCGAGTCTAAATTGAGTAACATTCCTGCTTTCTCGAAGAGCACTTCTTCAACCCCCATATGATGTATCTTGCCTCATTCAAGGCATGTCTCAAGACCCTTCTCTTTGACTGTATCTTCAACCACCATCCTACCTTCCCGGTTCTCCAGTCTCCCTGATTGCAACCCCCAAGCTTGGGTCCAAATCGCCGACTGTCCAGTGGAAGGTGCTATAGAAATGTTATTTTGCATTGTGTATTTGTGGCATGGATCTTTTTCAGTTAGTTCCTGATGAATGATGCAGCTCAGGATTTGAAACTACATGCTGCAATTGAAACTACATCCAACAGTTTAGACAAGCCATGAAGAGTTTCCCATGTGACAGACAGTCTGTCAATGTGATGAAGAGGAATCAGTGTGCACAATAACTTGGTGACAGCTCTGTAAAGCTGCCAAGGGAGTATTGTTAACAGTTTGTTATGTCTGTGCTAGGTGATTTTCCTGTAAAAGATGTTTTGTCTCCTCACATTACTTAAAGTAAAGTTTGCTGTGGATTTGTCAGCTCATGTGTTGAATATGTTATAGGAGCAAATCTTATATCTATTTTATCAAAGTTGCCTGGATACATGTGGTGTTATTTGCAGCACATAAAATTAAATACAGATTTGGGGCTAAAACATTGAAGAACATTTGAATAAAAGTTTTCAAAATGAGGAATGGTTCTGACAGAATCGAATCGAACTACAGTATTCCACTGATTTGCAATATGTGAAGGAAAATTATATTATAAAGGAAAGGGACAGAGTGGATAACTTCAGTGATGGAGCAAGCACCAGTACAGACATAGTGGCACCAATGGGCCCCTTCTATAATGAGAAGGCTCATGATTCAGTAGGCAGAGAATGATAAACAACATGAAGGAAATTATACTGAGGAGAGCAAGCATTGATAGCAGGTGTCTTGCTTTCTAGACCCCGAGTGACATTTGGGGAGAACGTGAACAGAATGTTTATGCATTTCTCTCATTATCCTTCATTTGAATAGTAAACAGATACTGTCTTGAGATTGCTCCAGGCATACGAGCTACAGTAATGCAATTTTGCATAAAACGTGGACCTAACTACAGTACATAAAAACAGTCCAGAAAGGAAGCCTTGGTTGAATGGTGTTTTGACATTCGGGACTTGTCAAACATTATAATGTTAAACCAGTATCCTGTCTGTTCTGGTATGGACTAGTTGAGTTGAATGGCCTGTTCTGGTGTCACTCTACCACTTCTCGCCAAGCTATACCTGCTCCCTATCGCCAAATTGATCTATTTCAAGATCCTCACACTTGTTTTCAAATCCCTTCATTTCGTAGCACCTCTCTTACCGCTCCAAGCAGCTTACCGGTACTCTCCAACCCATTATCCACTGTCTGTGCTCGGCTGGCTCCAGCCTTATGTACGTCCCTTGTGCTCTCCATTGAGCCACTATGCTCTGAAACACTATTCCTCTATCCCTCTGCCTTGCCCCTTCTTTACCCAATTTTGGATCACACCTGACGACCTTCCTCTTTGACTGTGCCTACGGACACCTCCCCCCTCCCCTTAGTTTGGCGTGGTACTCTGCCACTTTGGAATGCTACCCTACATGAGGGGCACTATATAAATGCAAGTTCTTGTTGTCCTTATCATTTTACAAGACCCATTCGATGTGTTCAACACACAAACCCTAAGATGGGTTTTAAACTCAATAATAATATTTCATCATACAGAGAAATACATAATTCAAATCTTTGATGAGGAAAAAGTCATCTCAAGCTTACAAGGTACACATTTTTGATAACTGAGGACACATCTGCACTTATTAATTTTCACAACAAAGCTTTTGGCAAAGTTTTGAATATAGGAACTGAAAATAACAACAGTGCTGGTCTCTACTCATTGATTCACTCAAGGTATCTGCTCTTGAAGAGCATTATTTCCACTTTCATTCATGTCATGATGACGTGAATTGTACCAAAATATATTGACATATCTGATTTATAATAATAGTAATAATAATACTTGCATTTGATACTGCGCTTTTCACGTCTTCTAGATGTCTCAAAGTACTTCATAGAATATACTGTGAAGTGAATTGATTATATTTGTGGGTGAAACGCAGTAGCTAATTACACAAAATGTGTCCCACAAACAGTTGTGGATTGAAATAACCAATTTTATTATTGTGTTTTTTTTTGAGGGATTATTATTAGGCGTGTGGAGCAAGGAAACTTGCCCAAAATTTTGCCCTGACCTGCCTGAATTCGAATACAGGTCTCACTCTTCTAAGGCGAGTGCTCTAACCACTAAGCTACAGGACTCCACATTTGTACATAACCTCAATTCAGATCACTAAAGTTTGGCCCGTATCCCTCTTCAAGAAAAAAAAGTTTTACAGATGTGCTTCAATAAGGATGGTGACTCCTTAGCAACTGTGCTACTTGGAAAAATGTCTTGTCCCTCAACCGCCCCCCTCCCCCATCTATCCATCCTCAAAAAAGTGTATCTGGACATAACAGCACATCCTCAGTAAAGAGGATTGTTTTCTGACACTGACACAATAACCCATTCATGATATTTTTGTGCCCACAATTTGAACACTTCTGTCGCTATCTTATTCCATTTGACTTTACATTGGAAAGTTCAAATCATTCATCCATCAATCTAGTGTTGTTGCAAGCCAAACCTTTGTGCCAACTGACATCCAATAACTTGATTTATCAACAGCTCACTTAGATGAATTCAGTTAATGTTTCCTGGTGGAATTGTCTGTAACCTTGTGAGCATGAAATCGTTGCTCGCTACCTACCTATCTAGTTGGTGGCACAATGTCTACGTGCCAAATATCCAGCATCAACGAAGTAGGTCAGATGAGGAGGCAGCAAAAATGTAATTTACACCAGCAGAGCAAGGAAACCGTTTGACAGAATATGGTACAGTGAATGCTAGAGAGTTTGATAACTGTTCAATAGCAACATTATAATATTTTGATACATATGTTCAAAACCAGCATTTTGAAGGATGTGAACAAAGTAGCTGACACAGTGAGAATCAGTAAACTGGATCCAGGAGTAAATTGGCTAACAACTATTTGCCTGTCTATTTTTAATAAGGAATTTAACAAAGTACGTAGTTGCAAAAAACTAACACAAAAAACTAACACTCCCACACATACAGTTGGGACCCTTATCTTGTATCAAGGAAAGAAAACTTACACATTCTTTCTCTGAGCTGCACCTGAGCTAGAATTTGCATCATTATTTAAAACTAAAACAATCCTTATGCAGTACCACAAAAGTCAAAAGTTAACATTCTTTATCAATCAAAACTCAATCAAAATTTACATTTATATAGCGCCTTTCACGTCGAGAGGACGTCCCAAGGCGCTGATATATTTTCTATTTCTAAATATATCTGTCTTCTAAAGCCTACAAAGCTTTTTGCCACTTTTGATAATTTGATCTTCAGACGAAATGTTTTGATGTGGAGAGCATACTTTTGAATTTAAAAAATATGTATTTGAAAAATCTGTACTGGTTTGAAAAGGTTCTCATTGAATTAACATGTTCAATATCATTGATGTTGCCATGCCAACATTGTATACATTGATATATCTATCTCCGTGGGATGATATGGCCCCTTTGAATCACTTTGATCAAATCAATGTATTGGAGCCTTGCTGCTGAGTTTGGTCCAGAAAGGTTAATGCTGCCCCCATCAAATTGTGCTCAGCACAGATGCTCCCTGCTTTCTACTGAGAGCGATAGGGTAAACATTTAACTAAAGGTGTCGTGGGATGTCCTCCCAACATGAAAGGTGCTTTACAAATGTAATTTTGTTTACATTGAAGGTGACAGGAATAACTCAGCCTGTGCTATGATGTATGCCTAAATCCCAAGTCATCAAAGATTCAGTGAATTAAATTAATTTTGGCTGAATGTGACAGATTTCTAACACCGAAATCTATCATATGCATTACAGTCTGAACCCGGTATATGTTGGTTTGGATATAAGATATGAACACCACACACTGAGATGCAAAGCACCTTCTGCTTTCACTGCTGATTGACCAGCTTCCTGTGCACTAGAGATCCCAGCAGCAACCCCAGAAACTACTGAACATATTCCAGAGAGCTGCTTGTGTTGAGTGGCGTGCTTTCTGTGCATGGCTCACCTAAACAGAAACTCTGGCCAACAACCCCAAGGTCGTTGGTCAGAGGCCGGAGTATACTGTGCTCTGTTATTTTGTGGGTTGTGATTTTATGGATGCTGCAAGCCATGTTACAACAGGCTGTAAAGGGTCCTAATAAAAGGAGAACTTTTATTAGCTCTCAACTGATGATAAACCCCATTATTTAAGGTCCATATATTTTTTTCTACAACATTCAACTGTCACCATGCAACGTGATCACCATTTTAGACTATAATACCTATTCCAAAAGACAATGAAGATAAACATAATTCCACTAGAATTCACTGAATTCAATTCACAGAGTCCTTTTGAGTGGGGGGAGGTTACATGGTCCCGCTAGCTAGAATCTATGAGTGGTCAAAAGGTTGTTAGGAAGGATACGATCAGTGCCAGGGAACAACACAGCACCTTTGATCATTTCTCCCATGATACACCCCATTGACCAGATATCAACTGAGAACAGAATGAAATGAAGGAAAATTAACATGCAAAACAGAACCAACAACAGACAGGATTGATTTACAGACTACACCAATACAGAAATTCAACAAAAATATTTACAACAACTATCACTTTAAAATAAAATCATTCCAAAAATTCCTACCGATGCACAGAAGGAAGAAAAAGAAAGAAACATCATTGTAACCACAGAAATAAAGTTATGTCCTCACTAGCAGCTTAAACAAAATCAGTTTGCATGGTTAGTGTTTTCTTTAAGTAAATTTTGGGTTTATCAATTGATCTAATTCAGTAAATAGCAAGGAAAAAGTATGGAATTCAGCTTAGCTGTGGCATTCCTGGTTGACCTATGAAGAAAAAGAAAGTTCTTCATCAGTGGACAAAATGAGCACTGGTGAGGAGATGGTAAGAGATGTAATTAGACAGCTGGCAAATTGTGCGTGAAAGCACTCTAACATAACAGTACATTGTTGATCAGTTCGTAGGAATAAACAATGCAAGCTCATCAAGTAACTCAGAATTCAACTAATATTATAGCAGCTGCTGCAAAAACCAGTTTTCTTTTCAGCCATTTCTGTCTCTCTATTCTCACAGCCCACCTCTTTCACTTTCCTCTCCCTAATGGCCTTCACTTCGCCACATCTCGTTCCCTGCTGAAGCTTTCATTCCGTCGTTTACATCATCCGCAGACATGGGGTAAATTCCCACATGTATGCGGATGACACCCAACTCTACCTTTCTGCTTCCACCCTCAACTCCAGGACTACCAGCCTTCTGACTGCCTGCCTGTCTGACATTGAGTCCTGGACGAGAGACAACCTTTCCCAGTTGAATGTCCACAAGACTGAGGCCCTCCTGATTGGCTCGCGTCAGCGCCTCCGCACTTCAGGCACTGACAGCATCAGCATCCATGGCTGCACTCTCCACCTTTCTAAGCCAGTAAGGAACCTGAGCATCTTGTTCGACCCTTCCTCCCCCATATCCGCGCCATGATCAGTACTGCCTACCACCACCTTCGCAACATTGCCAGACTCCGCCACTGCCTCACCCCCCAGGCAGCCGAAACCCTAGTCCATGCATTCATTACATTAAGGCTTGACTATGGAAACTCCCTCTTCGTCGAGCTTCCTGGCTTTTCCCTTCATAAGCTGCATATAGGGAAATTAACACTTTCTACATAATGGAATGCTGATGTTAGAAATTTCTGCTCTCCATGCCACAAATTTCAGCTTGTAAAGAGATACCAATTGAAAAAAGTTGGTACAGAATTAAATATTGTATTACGTACATGGTTTCAAAAATGGTGGTCAGAAGAATTTGTATGCACATTATGCTTTTGAATTTCTTCATGCAGCCTTATTTGCCGTGATTATCATAACCATACATTGTTTAGTCATTTTGAACATCTGCGAACAGTTCCTAGTACAATAATAAGGATAGCAAAATCACTGAAGCTTGTTCAAATTGAATACAACCATCCTTTTGGCTGATTTTAATTTATCCATGAATGTGCTGTACATTTATGCTAAATCCTGCAAACAAGCCTTTCAAAGCTATAGGAAGCTTTTGTAATTTGATATACACCACTGCATTAAAAGGCCAGGCCAACAAGGTCAAATAGATATAGCCAAATGTTGTACACGGCATAGCGTGCCACATTAATAAAGCACCTGCCATCGCTTTGTGCAACCTCTACTAAAACTGCTTCAACCATCAAATTCTTATCAGCCACCATATGGACACACTTCCAGATACTATCCTACAAGAGATACACGAAGGATGCTATATATCTGTAAGTTGTTGTTATTTCATTTCAGCTTCTTGAGCGCCTTGGGACGTCCTCCCGACACGAAAGGAACTCTATAAATGTAATTTTGTTGTTGTTGTTCAATCTTCAGAGAACACCACATGACAATAAGGATCTAAAACACATCAATTTCTAAAGGAATTCCTAAATAAAGAGGCCTACTTGCAAATAGTAAAAACCTTAACCTGCAAGGAGAGATCTCTGGTGTCTGCATTTCTGAGTTTGTTATCATTAATAAGGAAACCCCTTTTTGTGTCTCCATAATTTAGATCTCATTGCCATATATAATCTTCGGTATTTCATTTTCAATGAATAAATGTTAGAATTTTGATCCAGTAAATCTGCAGAATGCCTGTAGACTACACAAAAAATAATGTTGTCCTCCCTGACAAAGGCAGCCACAGGCGGCAGGTTGCTTGGGTTTCGTCTCCGTCGTGAGCAAACTATGAGCACTGTGGTAATGGCTGTTCTAAATAATAATAATCATCCTTGAATTTGATATAGCGCTTTTCACATCTTCTAGATGACTCAAAGCGCTTCAAAGAATACACTGTAAAGTGAATTGATTGTATATTTGTGGGTGAAACATGGCAGCCAATTTTGCACAGCAGTGTCGTCCCACAAACAAACTTGGATTGAAATGACCAATTTTATTACAGGTAGCCCCTGCTTAATGAACGCCCTGTTAACGAAACTTCACTATAATGAGGGTTTCTATTTGTACCTGAAGCCACACCACCCAACTACACATTCCACCATGCTCCTCGACCCAACCGTCGTGGCGGTGGCGTGGCCCTCATCTCAAAGACATCCCTCGCCATATCCCCCTATTCCTCCGGCTCCTTCCCCTCTTTTGAACAACTCACCCTTTCTCACTCCTCCCACAGTTCTTTCAAAATCCTACTAGTTTATCGCCCCCCCAAACCCTCCCCCACTTTCATTTCAGACTTTTCTTCACTTTTAACTTCCCTTTGTGCCTCCTCTGATCGCCTTATTATTCTTTGAGATTTCAACCTCCATTTCACCCCCTCCTGCCCCATTTCCTCTGAATTTTCCTCTTTACTTTCGTCTTTCAACTTCTCCCTTCATATCAACACTGCCACCCACACTCACGGCCATCCTCTCGATCTAGTGATCACCCGAGGCCTCAACGTCTCTGGCGTCACCATCACAGACAAGGCCATTTCCGACCATTTTTTCATTTCCTGCAACACCTCTATCCCTCCCACCTCCACTTCCAAACCCACCACCATCTTCTACCGGCCCTGGAAGAAGATTCCCCCTCAAACTTTCACCTGTGCCCTAGAAACCTCCGACCTCCTCCCACAATGGCATACTTTTTGTACAGACCCATCCTCCGCCTCCACCGCCCTCCACAACACCCTCTCCACTACCCTTGACACCCTGGCCCCCCTCACCTCCAAAACCGTCTCCCATTCCCGATCATCACCGTGGTACACATCTCACTTCCGTTCCCTCAAAAGCCAAGTGAGAGCAGTTGAACACACCTGGCTCAAATCTGGCCTCACTGTCCACCGGCAAATCTGGCTGGACCGCATCAAATTTTACCGCTCCGCCCTAGCCATCGCCAAATCAGCCTTCTACTCCAGGATAATCCTGCAAGCGAAGGACAACTACCGCCTCCTCTTCGCCACCAACAACAAGCTCCTACGCCCCCCCCCCGCCTCACCTCGCAGATCCTCTCCTCAAACGTTCGTTGCGAGGAGATGCTGGATTTCCTCGAGTCCAAAATTGAGAAAATCCGCTCTGCGGTTTCCTCCCTCCACCACTCCTCCACCTCCGCGCTCTCATCAGTTACCTCAACCCCTACTCACCCCCCATTTCACACTTTCAACCCCACCACCCCGCTTTCAGTCACAAAAACAATCACCTCCATGAAACCCACCACGTGCTCATTGCACCCCATCCCCACCCCCCTCCTCCGCACCCAGCTCCATTTGTTAGCCCCGCTCATTTCTGACACCATTAACCTTTCCCTCTCCTCAGGAACCGTCCCTACCTCCCTTAAAACAGCCACCATCACCCCTATCCTGAAGAAACCCTCCCTTGATGCGTCGCAACCATCAAGTTATCGACCCATCTCCAACCTCCCGTTTCTATCCAAGGTCCTTGAAAGAGTGGTTGCCTCCCAGCTCCGCTCTTTCCTTTCAAATCACTCACTTCTTGAACCCCTCCAATCAGGTTTCCGCCCTATCCACAGTACAGAAACTGCCCTGGTTAAGGTCACAAATGACATCCTAACCGCCTGTGACCAGGGCTCCCTCTGCCTCCTCGTCCTCCTTGACCTGTCTGCTGCGTTCGACACAGTCGATCACACCATCCTCCTTCAACGTCTTTCCTCCCACCTCAACCTTCAAGGCACAGTCCTTGAATGGTTCCATTCTTATTTGACCCACCGTTTACATTTTGTTTCTTCCAATGGCTTTTCTTCAAACCCCCGCACAGTTTCCCATGGCGTCCCTCAGGGCTCTGTCCTCGGTCCCCTTCTTTTCACCCTTTACACGCTCCCTCTGGGCGACGTCATCCGCAGACATGGGGTAAATTTCCACATGTATGCGGATGACACCCAGTTGTACCTTTCTGCCTTATCCCTCAACCCCCAGACGATCGATGTTCTGACAGCATGTCTGTCCGACATCGAATCGTGGACGAGGGTCAACTTTTTGCAATTGAACGTGAATAAGACCGAGGCCCTCCTGATTGGCTCAAGCCAGCGCCTCCGCACATCGGGCACTGCCAGCCTCAACATCCAAGGCTGCACTCTCCACCTTACAAAGCCAATCAGGAACTTCGGCATCATGTTCGATCAAAAACTTTCCTTCCTCCCCCACATCCGCGCCTTGACCGGCACCGCCAATTTCCATCTGCGCAACATTGCCAGGCTCCGCAACTATCTTACCCCCGCGCTGCCGAAACACTTGTGCATGCTTACATCACCTCACGGCTGGATTACGGAAATTCTCTCCTAGTCGGCCTCCCCAGTTCCTCCATTCACAGGCTGCAGGCCATCCAAAACTCTGCAGCCCGTGTACTATCCCACACCCGCCTCCGTGACCACATAACCCCCACCCTCGCCCGTCTCCACTGGCTCCCCATCCTCCAGAGAATCGAGTTCGGACCCTCCGTTCAACAGGACTTGTCCTGCTCCAAGCCGCCGCCCGAACCGCCCCACCATCGGAGGCCGGGCCTTGAGTTTCTCCGCTTCCACCTTATGGAATGCCATCCCTCAATCCCTCTGTTTCGCCTCTTCCCTTTCCTCTTTCAAGGCCGGTTTGAAGACTTTCCTCTTCGATCGTGCCTTTTGTTCCACCCCGAACTCTTTTACCTCCCCTTCGTGTTTCACCCCTTCCCAAACACTCCCCTCCCAGCTCGGGTCACACGCCTCTTGTTCAGCGCCTTGGGACGTCCTCCCGACGTGAAAGGTGCTCTATAAATGTAAATTGTTGTTGTTGTTGTTGTTGTTGTTGCTTAGCAAAGGCTGCGCTCACTATAACAAAAGTTTAAATCTTGCGTGCTTCTTGTCTCCCGGCAGCCTCCGCGACACAAGCATAGTCTCAGTCGAGGAAGCTCCATACATACACACGTTTTGTTTTGTTTTGTTAACCTGTTCAGGTTAACAAAACAAACATTTTCGTCTTGCATTCTTTCATCTTTTCACTTGTAATTAAAGTACAGTATTGCAGCCTTCAATAGCAGTTCTACCTACCTTACGCCATCGCTGGTACACCGCAAATATTAGCGCTAGGCGCTAGGCTGGGCGCTAGGCACTACTGGGAACTAAACTGATTTCTTTCATATACGGAAACACAGTAGGGATCTCCCGCCCGCTTAACAAAATTTTCGCTTAACGAGGAGTTTCGAAGTCCCTAACCCCTTCGTTAAGCGGGGGCTATCTGTATTGTGTGTTTTTTTGAGGGATTATACAATATTAGGCTCGTAGAGTAAGGAAACAGCTCAAGGATTCGCCCTAACCTGCCTGGATTCGAACACAGGTCTCACACTTATAAGGAAAGTGCTCTAACCACCGTGCTACAGGACTCCACTAAACTCTCCACATTAAATCTAACTCACGATCTCAAAACAAGCAAGTTAATTGATTTGTTGCAATAAATATCCTCCCTAACCAAATGCAAGGATTAGTATTACTATTTTATCCATGCACTTTCCAGCAGTGGACCACAAGATGATAAACAAACACAGGAGTCTTGATTTCAAAGCGATAGCCATTACAGTCCTCAAAGAGTTAACTGTATTTGGGGGGAATTTGGGAATCAAGACATTAATGCAGATACAGATTTCTTAATTCTAGTACTGTACAGCATAGCATTGTTTGAGAGTTTCATATGACAGAGGTGATATGAGGTTAGAAATGTGATGAATCTTTTAAGAAAAATTCAATTTAAAAATAAATTGGAATTCAGTATTAGGCTTTCTTTGGACATAACTGGGATGATTCTCAAGCTAGATGGTAATATAAATTATTAAAAGAAAATGTTCTTTAATGTCAAATAATCTATCTGAAATAGCACTACATTTGCAGACACCCTTCCCCTCCCATCCCCTCAGCTCCCACCACCAGCTCAGGTACCCATCCAGCATTGAGAAGTCTTCCTGATGTGAAAGGTGCTATATAAATGTATACTATATGATGCGGAGCTCCTGTGGCTCAGTGGTTAGAGCACTTGTCTTGCAAGCTGGGGAAACCAAGCTGGGGAGACCTGTGTTCAAATCCAGGCAGGTCAGGGCGAAACCTTGGGCAAGTTTCTTACTCCACACGCCTAATAATAATCCCTCCAAAAAAACACAATAATAAAATTGGTCATTTCAATCCACGACTGTGTGTGGGACACTGCTGTGCACAATTGGCTGCTGCGATTCGCCCACAAATATATACAGTCAATTCAGTTTACAGTATATTCTGGGAAGCGCTTTGGGACATTGATAAGATGTGGAAAGCGCTATATCAAATGCAAGGATTATTATTATTATTATATGATTAAAAAAAGTTGGATAGACTTGTTCAATATTATAGATATACAGTACAAACAAAATTACATTTGTACAGCACGTTTAACATCAAGGGGACATCCCAAGATATGTTATTAATGAACAAATATTGTCTGAATTCATTTGTTACTGTATTGCTCAAGTGGTAATTTTTATGTCTGAATTATGGATGATATTCACAGGTGGAGCATACAAATTTCCTCTGACAACCAATCCCCAGTGATTGTATACTCCTTGACTGGCTGTAGCTGCCCTCTACTGTTCAAAAGGCATGTTCAATAATTAGATTTGTACCGCTGATTGTTTAAAGCACACCAAAAAAAGCTTAAACAGAAAAGAGATTTTTCTAGTGATTTGTGCACCTAAAGTCTCTGACATGTTTTCAGGATATTGTACTAAGCGTTTTCAGCAATAACCAAATCAGGTACCTCATTACTCATGAGATCCAAGGAGAGTAATCTACCTTGAATATTTACTGGAGAAAAGTTTCTAATTGTTCCAAAAAGAGATCCAGGCAATTTGCTAAAAAGTATAAACTTTCCATGCTAACGATAGAAGAACGAAGCCACTTATATTTGTAAACTGATGGAGTAATGAAAACTAAAGGCTTCAAAAGCTATTATTCTATTCTCAGCTTTATCAAAATGTAGATAAGATGTTTATAATTGAATGAGTAATAATAATCTTTGCATTTAGTTCAGCGCCTTTCACATTGGGAGGACACCTCGAGCACTTTATAGGATTTACCATAAAGTGTAGTAAATGTATTCTGTAGACAAGTGCAGCAGCCAATTTGCACACAGCAATGGGCCACAAACCACCATGAAGTGAATGACCAACTCTATCTGAGGAATTGTTGGTCAGAACACTAGGAGAAACTTCTTACGTCCACATGGACAGGCAGACCAAGTCTGCAGTTTAACATGTCACCTGAAGGACGGCATTTCTGGCAATGAGGTGCACCTCCAGCACAACAACAACAACAACAATTTACATTTATATAGCGCCTTTCACGTCGGGAGGACGTCCCAAGCACGGTATTGGAGTTCAGCCTAGGCTGTGAGTACAAACTCCTGGAATGAGATTTGAACCCAGAACCTTCTGATTCAGAGGCAAAAGTGGTACCAAATGAGCCAGACTGACACTGTGTAACAGTGCTTGTAATTATGGTATGAAACAGAGTGAAGAGCCAAATATTGACAATTTCTAAGGTATGAAATTACACAATGTCTTAGTCTTAGATCACAGATTTAAGATTTATGATTGTGCTAAAATTTGTTTATCTCTTCCATTAAATATTAATATGAAACTTTTTACATGCTTTGAAAACTGGCTTCCAAACTGTGACTGAATCGAATCCACAATTGTAAACTCAAAGACAAAATTATTTTAGAGTCTAACACGGCGGCATCTCGATCTCTGGTCTGTTGTTTATACAGATGTAAGTGGACTAAACCCTCCTCTAAAGTACATTAAGAATGAATTCTGTAAACAACTCTGACATTAAATTGCAAGGATCACAGCTCAGTGAGACAGTCAGAACAAAAGAATAATTCTTCTCATGCTCTTGTGGTTGCTCTTATTGAGTCTGGGAATCACCATATCAAAGAGTTGTTACATGACCATATATTTGTGGTACCTGTACAGAAAGAGCGATGGGGGAAACTGGCGCAAATCCATCAAGTATTGCTCAAAGCTGCAAGCAATCATCTCACATTCAATCAGCCCAAAAATATGGTTTTGTTTGCATCAAATTCCAGGCCACTGATCTTTATCTCATTGTTTTGAGTCAGGAAAGTTTACAAGCAGAAACCAATAACCCACAAAACTATTAAAAAGGCAAAATTCTCTTTTCCATTGCGAACAGGCATCAAGCCAGGTTAACAGTACAGACATCTCTCCTCAACCACGAGGGATACGTTCCTGTAAACCGTTGCATTTGGAAAACGCAGGGCCCTATGGCAAACATGGGGATAGGGGGAGTACGTGTGCTTTTTCGCGGTTGGAAAATGCAAGGACCTATAGGAAACATGAGGATAGGGGGAGTAAGTTTGTGATTAGTAAAACTAAACACAAAAAAACACATACAGTTATAACATACCTGGGGATAGGGGGAGTAAATTTGGACGTGTTGGCTCTGCAGGATCTGCAGCAATCAGACAGTCAGGCTGTCTGACTTACAGAGAGAGAGAGAGAGAGACGGAGGGTGGGGAGGTGGAGGGGGAGGTGACACGGAGGACTGGGGAGGGAGGTAACACAGAGATGGGTAACACGGAGGGTTGGGGGGGTGTGGGTGACACGAAGGGTGGAGGAGAGAAATCAACGGAGATTTACCTTAATCCTAAAAGATAAGCGACATCTCACTGGTTGATTGCGACATAGCAATTGGGTCGTAGTGCTCTACTCTACGCTAAACTTGAACAGTTAAACCCGCGGATTTAAATCGCAGATGCGCAAAAAGCAAAACATGGTTTGCGAGGGTTGTCACATTTACCAAACCGTGGATACATGAGTTTCGTGTTTCGCAAGGCCACGGTTGGGGAGGGTGACCTGTATTGCCTACCCCTGAATCCATAATGGATTTGGTCAAATGAGTTCAGACTAAAGTTAAAGATAGCACATTTCAAGAGATACAACCCATGTGAAGGATGTTATACAAATGAAAATTGTTTTTATTGTTGAAATCACTCATCAGGATAATAGCTTATTAAGATGGTGATATTTCTGCCATTTTAATTCATGTTTATCAATTGTTCATACCTACATACTAGAGTGCATAAGCCAAGAAGGCCTGACTGGTCCAAATTGCATCAAACAGTGGAGTCCTGTCACTCACTCCATGGTTATTTGTGATTATTTGCTGCCAAGTTTATCCACAAAATGTACAGTTAATCCACTTTACAGCATATCCTGTGAAGTGATTTGAGACATCTCGACGATATGATATAACACCATATCAAATGCAAGGAGTGTTTATTCCTATTATGATTAACTACTCGTTCAACTGGTGTCCTGTCAACCGACACCAGCAAATGTTACAATCTGTGGACCTGTAATGGTGTCCACAGGCGATTTTGGATTCAACCACTGTGACAAAAGTCATTGGCAGGGACTAAACCCATGGCACTCTACAGGTATCAACTATCCTCAACCGAATGTATCATTAATGTAGTAATGCTCACAACCCACTACTCTGCCCACCCCCTTCACTCATCTAACACAGACCTGCTGCCCTTCCCTCAATGTCTCCACACCACCAACAGCAGCCAAGCCTTCTGCCACCATGTCAACAACAACTTCGATTTATATAGCACCCTCCACGCTGGACTGCGTCGCAGAGCATTTCATAATAACAGATCCCGGGCCCGAGCCAAGGGGAGGGGGAAAAAGGTGACCAAAGGCGCGGTCAAAAAGAAAAGTCTTCAGCTGAGTCCTGAAACTAGGAAGAGAGGAAGCGAAACATTAGATGTCTCTAATCTCTGGAATTTCCTGCCTCAATCCTTTTACCTCACTCTTTATTAATCTACTTTTAAGGTGGCAAATGGGGTAAAAAATTAAAAAAAATTCATGTCAAAGTGTACTTTGAACTATATACTTTCAGAAATAAACTGTTTTGATTGGTGAAATAAACTTATTTCCAAAGAAATATAGGGTAAAGAATAAGAATTCAACAATAAAATAAACCTGAAATGCTTATTTCATATGTCACATTCCCTATATTTGGTAATAAGTTTATTTCACCAATCAAAACAGTTTATTTCTGAAAGTATATAGTTCAAAGTACACTTTGACATGAAAATTATTATTATTATTTTTTTTACCCCACTTGCCACCTTAAATCCCACTCAAAGACCTACTTCTTTGACCACATCTATAGTCACCTCCTACTGCCCCTTCTCCCTTGCTTGGCGTCCAACCCAGCCACCATACAGCACTCTGAGACATTATCCTCCTGAAGAATCCTATATAGTTGCGAGTTGTTTTTGTGGTGCTGATATCAGCGCACCTAACAATTTTCACCACAAAATTCAATGATTTTTGCTTTTTGAAACAGAGATCCCAAATGGTGGCTTAGACTTCTACTTCCAAATATTCCAAGAGGAGTCCTGTAGATCAATGGTTAGAGTACTCGCCTCACAAGTGAGAAACCTGGGTTCAGGAATTACTCGTTATCTCTGAGAAAGCAGGGAGGACAAGTGCTCACGTTGACATTTTTTTAAACAAAAGGACATTAAAAGACATCTGTGAGATATTTTTATATGCTGCTGTAGGAAAAATGCTGAATATTTTTATGGAAGAGATATTGCTGGTAGAAAATGGTGATATGAAACATACACTATAGGATGGATGTGCTCTGCAACAAGAAACTGTCACTTGCGTAGGCTTGTCTAATCTAAAGGAATTGAAAAATAGATGGAGTAAAAGTGTCATTATCAACTGCTGCAAGCAGCTCAAGGATACAGTCCCTTCCTGGGAAAAGGATTTTGTGGCGAACCATTTCTCCCATTATGCATCCAACGGACCAAATATCCACTATAATATCGGAGGGTGGGGGAGGGGAAGATGCATGACCCCCAAAATTTAAGAATTAGAATCAATTGATGCAAAAACCATGTTGGGGAAAGAAAAACGGAAAGAAAAGAATTAGGGCTTTAGAAAGAAACGTGAATCGGCAAAGGTTAAACGATGTCTTCAGCTGAACACTCCCTTTTCTGCACTGCAATGTGATAATAAGAAAACACGTTTGGGAGACTGGCGAGAAAGCATTGGCTGGTCATTCTCAGCTACGTGCCATCAAAGACAGCTTTCATTCGGGTGCATTAAAAAGTCTATGTTTTGTGTAGAAATTGTGTGGTACCCCGCTCAAGCCAATTTGGGGGGGTGCATGTCTGATACATGCGGAAGCCTATCACCATGTACAGGACTATCTAAACCAGATTGAGAGTCTATGCATGCTACACAATAAAATGTAATGCTTATACACATACGTCCAATGCCAACACCTTTGCTGGGCACAGCAAATGGACGTAGACAGCATCAGTGGTGGCATATTAGCAGAGGATGACCTGGTTCATAATAAAAATTCATACAGCACAATGTATATCCTCAATAGCAACAGTTCTTACCCAGACAGAAGCAGTGTGAGAATTGAAAGCAGCTACTTATTTTCTATGTTTTCGACACAACAATTTGTATTCTGTCATGTCCTTGGCCACAAATTATTGCTACCACTAGCTCTTGGTCCTTAACATTTATTCTTATGCATCACTAAATCTCATGTTTCCATTTAAATGTTGGCATGGTCAGCTTTCTATATTGTGAAAGAATTAAAAAACAAAACAAACTTGCAGCAATGTAGTTATAGGAACGTGGAGGAGAAGTTATGTGAATGTTTAGCAATTCTTGTGAAACTGAAAGACCGAAAATACCCCACTAACATCACAAAGAAGCACACATTTCATCAGGATAAACTAGGGCTCTAAACTCGGAGGGGATCTTATAAAGGTATATAAGATTCAAAATAAAATTGAGGAAGTAAAACAATGAACAATACTTTAGGAGATGTGCTACAGAAACAGAATAATAGGACAGTGGTTCAGATTCCCAATGAGAAATTTCATGAGTGTTTGAGACCAGAGTGTTGGATTCAATTATGACACACCTTGATGCTACAGGAAGGATGCTAGGATAAGTATTCTTGAAAAAAGAAATTAAATAGGCTAGAAGGCCTCATTAATTTGAACCAAGCTTGTGATTTTGTGAATTAAAAGTATTTTCACAATTTAACTCAGCTGGTGTTCTGTAAAAGCAAACTGAGAAAAATTTAATTACATCTTGGCCCATCCCCAATGAAGGCAATGGCCAATGAAAAAAAGGCTTCAGCAGCAGAAATTATGTACTAAAGCTGTAGAAATGCTTAGCACTGAAGCCAGTTGATAATTACTTACTGAGATTTGTTTTCCAACAAAGTGAAATGTTAAATCTGTTTTGTAGTGTCATAAATTTGACCCAGATATGCTACCACAAGTTGTAAGAATAATTCTTAGTTTGGTTTAGACTTGATGACTCTCCATTCCCATTGCCTCGTGATACAATGGTAACCTAATCATTGTCAAACCATGATAGTTTGCCAGTAACTGTTACTTATTAATAATGTCTGAATTGTCAGACATTGTCACTTCTAGCTGACAATCAGCAGTATGGCAACAAGAGAATGCATGACAGACTCTGAGGAAGCCCCAAACCAGCCAGGTCCACAGCCATGTAAGTAAAAATAATGAAGAATATAGTGAGAGAGGTTGCTTTTCCTCTACCACTATTATTTAGTTATAGGGTTTTGTGCAAGTTTGTGTGATATCATACAGAATCCAGAGTTAAGGTAGGTGGCTAACTGCACATTAACAACTAAAGCTGGGAGGGAACTGGCCTTTGGGAAAATAAATCTGACAAGAAGTCAGAACCTCGACGTGGGTGGTGTTCTTTGAAGTGCTCTACATACAGAGTACACCTGGTACAAAGAACCTGTTATCTCTTTCATCTCAAACAAAGTCCACACTATCAGACAACACTATAAGAACTGCCGGCTTGCCACATACAGTACTTCCTGTTTCCAATTTATTTTTTATGTCCATTAAACCAAGGAATGGTTTGATGCCCTTGCGAACCATCTTTGTGCAATACCACTTTTGCACTACTGAATGTGTTTTTAGCTTTAACATAATGCAAAGTAATAAATTCTACAACACTCAAGCATGTAAAATTGACAAAGTAGCAAGGATGATAATCAAACAGATCTGGAAATGCATTATTGCTGTGCACTGGGAGTTTTACGCATTCATTATAAACCCCAAATGTGCAGAGGACACAGAAAAATAAGTAACATCTTCATTAAACACAGTATGAATTTTCAAACGGATATTTTGTGGCGATACATAAAGAATTATTGCTGAAGACAGGAGCTGTCATAAATACCTTATCGCTTTTCTAGCCCTTATGTTTGGCATTTTCAATGTAAGGGTGCTCAAAGTGAGTGCAGCTTAATATATTTTCCTTTAATCATTAAAGATGCTTTTTCTAACCAGCCCAGTGATGTGCCATGTTGGTTAACAAGTATTCTGTGCTGGTGGGATATGGGTTTGTGTTACCATTCGATAAATTCCTAATCTCAGCCAGGTTGACTTGGGAGCAGTACTAAATGGGTTAAAACACGCTTCACACAGAAAGAGACAAAAAACTCAGGGAGTAATTCAACTTGATTAACCCTTAACATTAACGAAAAGGAAAGTCAATGACCTAGGTAGTCTTTAGGCACAACCTAAAAAGGAAAAGAAAGAAAAAGTGGAAGCAAGTAATTTATAACTAATTTATATCTAAAATTTATATCTCTAATATCTAAATATATCTATTTCTTTTAATGTTCCAGGTAATTCTGACACTTTTGTTTGGAGGAATCTGAGTTTAAGTCTCAATGGGCCTCTTAGCCCTTCACCATTTTGTGGTTGATAATAGTGAAGTAGGCAGGGTCTCCCTAGGTTCCAACTAGCTCTGAGAGGGACACTTAGTGGAGCCTTAGTAGAGTTGTAGTCATCCAAGGCAAGGATGGTTCACTCGCCTATCTAGCTTACTGGAAATATAAACATATCCCATACCATTCAAGCTAAATGTAAGGCCATGGGTGGGGCATTGCTAGTTGAAGTAGAACCATAATATGGGGCTTTCAATATACTTATACTGTATAATCATCAAATGCCTTGATGATTTTCCTCCACGTAAGAGCTATTCAAGTCTATCCAACCTAGGTCAGATGGAGAAGCATCAATAGGCTGAGTTGTGTATTTAGTCACCATCAGTATTATAGATTTTGATCAGGTATTTTTTTCTAATCCCTGAAATGTGAAATGTGACACTTCACTGCTGCTCAATACATAATGCAGATGTCTGGTTGGAGAACGACAAAGTTATCTGACCAGCACACCAGATTATGTGACAATCAACCACAGGATTTGAACATACACCAATTGGTTTCATAGAGCTCCCATTGTTGCTTTATAACTTTTAAATCTGATAATTACAGTAGAATAGTATTCTGTGGCAAGTGCAACTCAATTTCATATCCTTAAGAGTGTTCTACTTTCAGAGAATATTACCTTTAAATAAGGTCATTGCAGTATTATACTGCTTGGTAAATAACATTTTTGGTATTAAAGATTGACTTTTCAACAAAATATCATTTTGTTTTAACTGTTTCAGAATGTGATTCAGAATTCGCATTTGACAAGGTATACACACATTTGCAGTATGAGTCCCTGCAATGAGAAACACACTTAGCTAGAATGTGCAACTGTCCAGTAAATATCTCACCATTTTCTTTGTACCCCATTCCCAGAATGACCTCTGGTGCTCTATAATACCGGGTTACTACATAGGGAGTCATCATGAAGCTGGTCCCCGCAGTCCTTGCCAGTCCAAAATCAAGGATTTTCAGTGTACAGTCTGATTTCACGACTATGTTGCTTGGTTTTAGATCCTGCAAATAGATTGGAGCAAAACAAAGGACCAACTAAGCAAAATGCAAATATTACAGCACTGAATAAGTAAGCAACAAACAATAAAGCAATGCTGACAGTGAATAAAGCAATCCCAGTCTCCATATCACTAAGGCACGTTAACTGCATAGAGAATTCGGTCTTCAAACATTCTCAATAAATATTATTTTGCCTACCGATTTAAAGTATCTCTCTGTACATTATATACGCAACATGAAAATTGCCATAATAACATTAATGTGAAATAATACCAAACATTATTACCTAAATTTTACACTTGCACTTTTACACTTATCAATCACCAAACATGGCCTGAGGTGAATAGGAGATATGCAGGGTCTTCCACTGCCAAGGCAATGGGATGTCAGAATCAAGCCAATGCTTTCTAGCAGTCCTGATAGTCCTGTTCCTGATCCAGGTTGGTCTGCAGTACCCCAGGGCAATGCAGATGACAGACTAAATAGCTTGATTTAGGAGTAGGACCAGGATGGATAAACCAATGTTTGGGATAGGGATTCTTTCAACTCTGCAACCCAAAGTCTTAATGGATAGGATGCTCCTATCCGGATGGATTGTGGGAAACTTGCCAATCAGTGCTCACAAATGGCAAGCTATGAGATTTAGCTGGAAAGACGTAAATAATGCACACTCTGGAGTCCCCAAGCCTTGATTCTCGCCAATCTATGTCTAGTACAGTAAAAGCCCGTTTATCCGTGACCCGATCAACCGTAACTTCCGTATAACCACACCTCAAAAAAAAGGGCCCCATTTGATTAACCAGAATTTATCCGGCACAATGTATTATTATGTTTTTGAAAAAAAAATTCCGGTGTGTTTTTGGCTGAATATCCGGCACGCGCTTTGACCGACATTGGCCAGGTCCTGAGGGTGCCAGATAAACAGGATTTTACTGTACCTTTAAGTCCTCTAAGGCCGGCACAGACTCAATGGGCCGAATGGCCTCCTTTTGTGCCGTAAGATTCTATGATTCTATGAAGAATTAGATAAGCAGAATGTGTCCCTCCAAGGAGCGAGTATGCATTCCATTCTAGATACAGGTAATTTCCATATGTGGGGAGCATACTTATGAAGAACTCTCAGTCTGGATTAAATACTCAAAGCATCCCAATGAGTTTCCGCATGTGTTAGATGTCCAGTGACCAAAATAATTTCATTAAAGATGCCATTCAAACCGTATCATGCTTTGTATAAGACCCTATAAAGGATACATGTTTTAAGTCATTTACAGTTTAAAAATACAGGATGTCAAAACATCAAGGGCTTGGTGTGTAAAGAAACAAGTTTGAATAATAATACAGTACTTGTATTTGATAGAGAACCTCATATTGCCAAAGCATCTCACAGTGCCTCATGCAGCCTTACATGATTTTTGTTGTGTTAGGTGCCGGTTATGTAGGAAAATACTTCAGTTAATTCATGGCAGTGATGGCTCCCAGAACTGAGCTGAATGATCAATTCATCTGCTTTTTCGTGAACGTGAATGAGGGAGTATTATTCACTAGTGCTCCCTGCTCTTCTTTTGAACTAGGACCTTCTTAAAACCCACCAAAACTCCAGGAAGTGGTAGACAGGCTCTCAGATTAACATCTCATTTGAAGAACGACACCTCAAACAATGCACAGTCACAATCTTCAAACACTGAGGCACAAACAATGTTACTAAATAATAATAATCAACCTTACGTTCGGTATATCATGTATACCAAACAATGTCTTCTAGCCATCTCAAAGTGCTTCACAGAATACACTGTAAAGTGTATTGACTTTATTTTGTGGGCGAAACACAGCAGCCAATTGCGCACAGCAGTGTCCCACAAAGAATTGTGGATTGAGTGACCAAATTATTGTCGTTTTTTTAAAAAAAGTGATTATTACCCCTAGAAAAGCGACCTGACAATCGACTAACATAGAGGTTCCTAATCACTGCTAGTTTAAACAGAAGTGCGTGGAGTAAGCAAAATTGCCCAACATTTTGCCCTGTTGGGAATCGAACCAAGGTCCTCTTGCTTGCAAGGCGAGTGCTATAACCACCAAGCTACGGGACTCCAAATGAGCCAAAATGCCACTTGGGCTAAACATTTAATGTTCTATATCAGAATTCTCATGTTTACCTCTGACTCCCTGAAGCAAATTTTGACTTCCTATAATGTGATAGCCTGAATTGTACTGCAGCAAAGCTTTATCCAAACAACTTCCGTTATTGGCTCCCTCTGGTGGACAATGAATTTTCCTAATCATAATTTTCAGAGCAATCCTTAAACATGCATTGGAATGCTGTTACTCCTTCACACTCATGAGGTATTACCTCACCATTTAAAATTTATTGTGATTTACTGAATAGTTTACTGAATGGTTCAACTCTGCAAAAATATACAGGAAATTCCACCTGGGTCCACATTGACTATACCTGTATTTCAGTTTCATCTCAGTTTCTAGGAACTAGGACATTGTTAAATTTGGTGTCAACTTTAAAGCTGTTTCTCTGCAGGTTCTTTAAAGATTTTGAAAAACAGAGGTGGCAAAATTATGGAGGTATCTATCATAAGTATGTCAAATTTTGGACATTGTAAAACACTATATTTTAGTTCATATCTGTTAATGCTAGAGAAGGAGAGGGAGGATATTCCTGAAGGTAGTCAGTGATTCACTTCCTGCTCTCTGGAACTCTACCTTGCAGTCCATCTGACTAGTTCCCTGCCTCCCTCCCTCCCGTCATTCAAGGCATGTTGCAAAACTTATGGACCTCTTAACTACGCTTTTGATCATCATTGGTGTCCTGTAGCTCAGTGGTTAGAGCACTTGCCTTACAAGTTACAGACCTGGGTTCATTCCAGGCAGGACAAAACCTTGGGCAAGTATCCTCACTCCACACACCTAATAATAATCCCTCAAAAAAACAATAAAAAATTGGTCATTTCAATCCACGACTGTTTGGTGGGACACTGCTGTGCGCAATTGGCTGCCGCATTTCGCCCACATATATACAGTCAATTCACCTTACAGTATATTCTGTGAAGCACTTTGAGATTCCTAAAAAAAAAGGCATTAAATGCATTATATCAAAATGCAAGGATTATTATTATTATTATTATTATTATCATTCCCCTCCCCACTGCTCATGGCTGCTATTCCTAGCTTGGGTTCCCATCCAGCATTAAGTGTGAGAGGAGCTATGTAAATGTTTATATGTAAATTGTACTGTATTGTATTAACTGTGTGTTAAGGTAAATTAGTTTATAAGTTAGTTTACTCACTAATTTCTGTACCTTTAAGCAGCTTTAACACTAGATTATAGAGATAGAGTGACTAACGGTATTGAGATATTTCAAGGTTTTTACTTATGGCTTTTAAATTTTCACTAAACATCTATACAAGCTGCTAAAAAAAAAATTGTCACTCAATCCATGAATATTGCTAGGATACTGCTGTGCACAATAGTCTGCCATGTTTCACCCACAAAATATACACATTACCGTAGTGAAGCACTTTGAGATGTCTTAATGACATGATATGATGCTATGTCAAATGCAAGAAGTATTATTATTAGCAAATATGACTGAAAAGGAAATAGAGAAGTATGGGAGAGGGGATCAAGCTGGCTGGACATTTGTATAGATTCTATGTTATTTGGTATGTTGATGGGTTGCATGACTTGTTTCTGTGCTGTAACATTCTTTGAGATTCTATGCAGAAGAGGCAAATGTCAATTTGAAAAGCAGTTTGTTGTAAATAGGTCCAGACTCAAGTTTGTCAAATTCCAATGTCTGACTAAACTTATGCTATGTTTTCAGTTATTACTCAGCTTTGTAGACTCTTCTACTCTTGACCAGCATTGAGAATGGAAAATTTATCAATCTACTTCAGGCTCAATGGATGCAGTTAAGATAATTCAGTGAGAAAATCCTCCATATTAATATTCACAGGGAATGCTGGCTGGCAGAAACACATAGGAGCCCGAGGCTATTGAGAGGTTATAACCATCCTCAGTTCAGTAATCCTGTGGTGAATACCAGACTCCTGAGGGCATTTCTCCTGTTGATTGAGAATAATGTTGAGATATTAATGTACTGTACAAGAGCAGATGACTTATATAAATGAATGTGTTTGATTGGTAGAGAGTTTTTCCTTCATTTCAGTTCGATTTTTTGCGAAGCGAATACTCTAACCACTAAGCTACTGGATGCCACATATTAAGCTACAGCGAAGACTACTTGCTTTTAAGTGAATCTATCATTCCTACTCAGTACACCGTAAAGTATATGGCTTAAATGGTCCAATTGCATTGAATACTTACCCTGTGAATAATACCAGCTGAGTGGAGGTGCTTAATGCCACACAACATCTGGTACAGCAGGTAAGACATCCGCTCGTGATCCAGTTCCATTTGAATGACTTGACATAAATTGGCATCCATCAGTTCCATAACCAAGTATCTAAATAAACAGGAACAAAATAAGCCTGATTTCAAGAAAGACCTGAATGGAAGTTTCACTTTATGTACTATGTAGTCAATGATAGATGGAAGGGAAAGTTAAAGATTCATGCAAACTGCAGATAAGATAAAAGGCTCATTATATTTATATCATAATCCACATTATTCCTGACCTTTGCCACTGTGTATACACTGGGGCTGATTCTTTGATCATTTCTGCATTTACTGACCTTCACAGTGTGAGCTTAGTTTCTATAGTGGGAAAATGATTGAGAATATTGTATGAAATCTATCAATGTTCTTCCAAAGATGCTATAAGGAATAGTCCAAATGGATTATGATAATCCTTACATTTGCATTTTTCCCTTCTAAAATGGTTCTGAATCAATTTAGAATATTTCTTGTAGCATTTGTGCTCTTTAGAGAAGCATTGATAGATTCTCATATAATATTCCCCTTCTACAGATCCATAAGATCATGATATCAAGGCTAGTAAATGTACTGATGATTGGAGAATTAGCTCTTATACTTTATACGCAACAATAGATAAACTCTAGTGTTGTAACTTTGTCAAGGAATGGGTTTGGGATGATCATGAACTATTGTTGGTAATAATAGTCAAATGTTGTGGAAACAAACTACTTTTATTTTTCTCTAGTTTTACAATAACGTTACTTTGGTGAAGATTAAAAAAAAAGATTTGAATACATACAAAGATACATTTATGCAAAGGAAAATGTGAGGGTAACAAAGATCAGGATTTGCAATACTGAAGAATGATGTTTGTAATGTTATAGGCATGAAAACTGTGACATTTGATGTGATAATTATTGCGATGATAATTATCACATCAAAGTTAATAATTAACACTAATAATTATCAAAATTAGATTCAGATGAAGAAGGACCCATTTGATGTCATCTTTCCAGAGTCCCTCTCTATCATCTTGAAGTGGTTTCAGCGTCAAGTGGTTTCTTAAATTAGTTCAACATACTGTCCTCAAATACTCTTCCTGTTCCAGTTGTTAATTACCTTGTTAAAAGACTTGTCCTTTTCAACCTCTTGTTCTGCTGCCTTGGTGCAACCAAAATTGTTGTTCTGAGTTTACTATGTCAATCCCATTTATAATCTTCCATACCTATAAGGTATACCCCTTCTCTACCCCATTGAGATATCTCTTTTCAAGAATAAAAACCCTAGCTTATCTAATTGTCGCTCATAGTTCAATCACAAGCATTGAAAATAATTTTTATTGTTCTCTTTCTGACTGCCTTCTAAGACTCCCATACAAAGCAACAGCTGCTCAGAAATGCATTGCACTATAAACCCATTTTATGAGCTGAAATCTGGTATGAACTCGAATCTACAATCTTGTGCCACATAGACAAGAAAGCTATCAATTGAGCCACAGACATTGATCTCCCTCCTTTATACTTAAATCTCTCTATATAAGAATACTCTACCTTTTGTCTGTATTTTTTCATTTCCCAAACCAGTTGATATTTATTGAATTTCTAAACCAAATCAAAAAAGATGTTTTGTGTTTATTCTCTGTTGAACAGAACCCAATTTCCTTGAATCAGATATTGGCCAGCATTCATGTGTAAAATAATTTCAAATCATAACTTGTGGAAAAAAAAGCTTTAAACAGATTTTCTGCCACGAATATATTAAAGCAGATACTCAACATGTAAATTGAAACATATAACAGTGTTAAAGACCTTTGTGTAGGCTTTAATATGTTTTGTTCTGGCCTATTGTGGATTCCCAATTTGGTTAAAGAAGTCAATTTAAAGTGTTTATACTTCACACAAATGCTGTGGAGACCTTAAGCTCCGCTCAGAGCACTCGCCTCACACGTGAAAAATCCAGATTTGATTCCAGGTAGGACAAAACCGTGGGGAAGTATCCTGGACATCTCAAAGCACTTCACAGAATATACTGTAAAGTGAATTGACTATATTTTGTGTGAGTAAAACACGGCAGCCAATTGGGCACAGCTATGTCCCACAAACAGCTGTGAACTGAAATGGCCAATTTATTTTAATTTTTTTCTTGAGGGACTATTATCAGAAGGAAACTTGCTCAAGGTTTCGCTCTGCCAGGAATCAAACCGGGGTCTTTCACTTGTGAAGCAAGTGCTCTAACTACAGAGCTACAGAACTGTGTTAAGTAAATACAGAAGAGCAAATGTAAGTGGAACCTCTTCCCCAATATTTCCTTCCCAATCGACTAACAACTGTGTTCTTACTTACTGCTAGGTAACAGAGGCATGTGGAGTAAGGAAATTTGCTGGGAATCAAACCCAGGTTTCTCGCTTGTGAGGCGAGTGCTCTAAACACTGAGTTACAGGAGACCATACACCAGGAAGTGAGCAGCCAGTGGGAAGAGGGAGTGAGGGGTCCGCACTTCAATTGCAGTATAATAACGAAGTCTATACTTTAACAGGTGTCCTGTAACAGGGTCACATTTTACTACCATCAACTCATTGCTAATTCATTGTTTTGCTCCCCGCTGCAAGAGTACCGGTACAGTACTCAGGAAAATTGATGCACATGATACCTGTAAAGGATGAGTTCAGATTACTTACACATCCTGGAAATCTTCTAATGATTTCTGAGGTGTAAACACATTTAATAAACTGATGATCTGCGAAGAAAATATATATGCATAAGTTATCAGTCACACAAATCAAATTATCATTACCCCGAATGTTCTTATTGTACTGGAACTGCTGAAATAAACCAGGCCTTTTTACTACTGCAATACTTAAATTCTCATCCACTTGCAGCCTTGCTAGGCATTATCATACTATTCCATAGAAAATAATGCCATTAATGCAAAAAAAACTTGCCCACAAAATACTTTTGACTGATGTTAATTTCATTGTCTAATGGGGTCATTCACAGGAATATAAAATGTGAGCAATAATTGAGACTGTGGAACTGTGAGCTAGGATAATCTTCTATTCCTAAAGCTTCCAAAATGCAAGGCTTTTTTGCAGATACATGAAAATGGCTGAGCTGAGAAGAATTTTCATTTGGAAAGAACGGCTACGTTGTTCCAATAGATAATAAGAACATAGATTATCAAGAATAGAACCGTGTAATGTATTATTCATATATAATACACAATTTCATGCTCATTATTACTTGAAGGTCGCAGAATATGGGCAATCTAAAATCCCATTGGTTTCTATGGAAACCAGCATGTATGTTGGTAGATACGAATCTGCAGATCCAAGCAAGAATTACTTGTCTATTTTATTGATCCTGTATGCTGTGATACAGTTAATTTCTAGCAACATAGAATGAATCTGCCCTGAAAGTACAGACTATCAAAAGAATACTACATACTTTTGGGGGGCCTTTTGCCCTATGAAAAATTCATTTTACAATGCTATCAAATTTACAACAGAAATACGCAGTTGCAAATACTGATTTACAAAAAAATGTAAATTTTTAGAAGGCTTTGATATGGGAAAGGCTAGATTTTAGATACATACTGGAGAAATTAGGTAGGTCTATGCAAATGTACTCATATGGAAATGTATGTTGCTTGGATTAGGATGTAGTATTTCACTGTTATTGTAGTGAGGGTCAAAAGTTGTCTTCAATGGCAGGAACATACAGTACATTGTTATAACAACATTTTTATACTTTAATTAATAGTTAGCAATCTGTTTACAAAAAAGTAGTTAGCAATACATTTTAAAAAAAGTATTTATTCTGAAATATACAATGTAAAACCATGGCTAATGTTAATCTGCTCAAAGCAAGCAAGCAATAATTATTTCTAAACTGAATTTATACACTGAATGCTCTATGGGACAAAAATTCTACCCTGTCTTAACCTATAACCTAATTTAAGATTATGCAAAACCATTAAATATTGTTAAATTCATTCTGAATCTTTTCAACTATAGAAAATCAGCTTCCAAATCAAAACTGTAACTAGAAATTTCCACAATTCCTTTTGACCTCAAATTTTAAGACTAAACAGTGCTATAGACAAAGGTTCAGTGAAATTTCAAGCCATATATATCTCTGCATTCCCTCGGATCTCTCTGTATTTTCTTTTAACGAGTACCTCCCTATCTATATAATCTTCTACCACACTTTCTTGTTCCACACCTCACCAATTCAGGGCTGCTGCACACCCCAGCCCTCTCTGCACCACCATCATTGCTCGAGTGTTCAGTTAACTAACCTCTTGAATTCCCTCCCTCTACCTTTCCATCCCGCTCCCACTTTATCCACCATATTTCCACATCCATATTTCTTCAATGGTGCTTCTTCTCCCTTTCCCTCACTCAGTGTCTGACACAATCCTTGCCCAGCTCTCTGAGATGTTATTATACATGCTACCTAAATGTATGTTGTTAGTTTTATTTGCAATGTTTAAAAGCAAATCATTATTAATAACCACAAATAAAATACTGCAACGTTGGCCAGTGTCAGTTGCTTTCACCAGAAGTTAAAATATTCAGATCACATTAGCAGCTTGTCTAACATTTCCAGTCCATTGCACAAGGCAAACTGCCACAACAAAATTATATTTGTATAGCACCTTTCAAATCAGTAGGATTCTCAAGGCACTTCAAAACAATTCTACTTATGATAAATTACCCCCAAACAAATTTCATAAACACACTTTTCAAAATCTTAACTTTTTTGAATAACACATCTGAATTGGTATTGTACACTTCACAGAACAATTATAGACTTTTTTTGATAAACGTTTATGTAGTAATTACCTTTAGAATTCCATCAGAGGTGAAATAACACCTTTCATTAGAAAGCAGATTGGAATACTTTTCAGACATAACCAATTCATCATACTTAAAGCTTTAGAATAATGTTATAGAATCATAGAATAGAATGGCTGAAGTTAAAGGGAGCCACCAACCCAATTTCCTACATTTTTCCAGTGCTCAACGCATATTATAATAATCCCTTTGGTATGGCACTTTACCACGTCTTCTAGATGTCTCAAAGCACTTCACAGAATATACTGTGAAGTGTATTCACACAAATTGATTGTATGCCAATTGTGCATAGCACTGTCCCACAAACAGTTGTTTATTTTACTTGAGCTTGCAAGGCTAATGCTCTAACCACTGACAGGATTCCACTATATGAAGATGGGCAAGGAGGAGGCAATCTGGAGGGATTGAGGCAGGTAGTTGCAGTTTCTGTGCGTAGTGCTGGAAGCACGTCTGTCAATGGTTGAACAGAGAGGACGCGTGGAAGGTTGAAAACCAACTGAGCAAGGGAAGCAAGTAGATAGGGAGTAAGCAGGCCAGAGAGGTAAGGATGTGCCAGGGCATGAAGAGATTTGTATGTGATTGAGTGAATCTTAAATTCAATCCATTAACTAATTCAACTAAAAATAAACTTGTTTTGCTGCTTAACTAAACATGAACTTAACTTATGCTTTGTAAGAATAACACATTGGATTATAACATGGCAGTAGTGAACCTCTAGTTACTTAAACTTTCATACATTTGGATGTTCTTAGCTGTTGAAAACAGGAATTTTATGAATAATACAGCACCCTCTTATCCGTTTATGTTAACTGCAGTTAGTTAGCATCAATAAACAATAATGTGTTTGCATAGAGAGCATTTCCTATTCAAGAATAGTTAATTTTTGAAGAAGACGAAAAGCATTAGACTGAAAGATTACACTTTTGTAATACACTTCTTACATTCTTTAAGTCAAGAGCTTTAATATAATTCATAAGGATAATCTTCATGTAATCTTTAAGAAAAACCCAGGAAATAAGCAATTTATTTTAATTCCTATCTTCCAAGGCTCCAGGACATTGTCACTAATCACAATACAGTATTAGTCAGCTGTAATACAGTACTTCAAAGTTTGGTAAATTTTATTCGCTTCTTCTAAGAATATACACAGATGTTACATTAAAAGTAGCAATCTGCTTCAGCATCACATCACTGAACTACATAATTAATAATGAATAATAAGAATTAATAGGAATTAATAATAAATGAATGTAGTATTACAAAATGCTTCAGTGTGAAAATCAGGCAAAATTATAATCATTCAATTTGATGGTGTTGCATATTTCATCTCAATACAATTCTGCTAACGGTACATCAAAAATAAAATGACAAACGATAGGAAAAAGAAATAGCACATGGTGCATTGGAGTAGAGTTGTGCTCTTCTGATGCAGGTGGAAGTAATCATTGAGAGAAGAGCACATGGAGCTAAAAGATGGCAAACATTTCAGTCACTGACATCCCTGATCTTGATCAGTGCAAAATTGATCAATGCACTGGAAATTACACTAATAAAGACCTTGACAATCACACATACACACACACACATACACCACACACACACACAAACACACACAATGGTTTGTAGAAAATAATGGGAATGATTTTGTAATTCTTAGAAAAATATACCGTTAGTTTATATATTTCTGGTGTAATGTTACATTAGTTACACACACTTCAATAGTGTACACTCTTGTGGAGTCCTGCAGCTCTGTGGTTGGAGCACTCACCTTACAAGCGTGAGACCTGTGTTCAAATGCAGGCGGGGCAAAATGCAGGCGGGGCAAGTTTTCTTACTCCACATGCTTAACAATAATCCCTCAATAAAAATTGGTCATTTCAATCCACGACTGTTTGTGGGACACTGCTGTGCTCAATTGGCTGCCGTGTTTCTCCCAAAATTTACAGTATATTCTGTGAAGTGCTTTGAGACATCTAGAAGACTTGAAAAGCGCTATATCAAATGCAAGGATTATTATTTATTATTACACATACCCAGTTGCATTGCAGGTGGTAATGACACCTGTAAACTGGTATTGCCCCATACGTTCAGTCCAAATAGATCTCAGTCGTTGCTTTTCTTGCACAGATGTACACAGGCATAACTAAAATCTAAAGGTGAATAGTATTTATAATACTAAGTGGAGATGCAACTATTAAATGCTTAAGATATCGATTTTATGTGAATGAGCCATATAACTGCAAGCTAATAATGTGTAGAGGAAGGACTATGGGATTAAACAGCTACTGTACTTATATTGAAACTGCTATTGTATTTTTCACACAATAATAATAATCCTTGCATTTGATACAGCACTTTTCACGTCTTCCAGACGTCTCAAAGCGCTTCACAGAATAAACTGTAAAGTGAATTGACTGTACATTTGTGGGTGAAATGCAGCAGCCATTTTGCACACAGTAGTGTCTCACAAACAGTTGCGAATTGATTGACCAAATTTTTTGTTTTTTTGGGGAGGGATTATTATCAGGTGTATGCAGTAAAGGAACTTACCCAAGGTTTCATCCTGACCCGCTAGGAATTGGATCCAGGTCTCTCGTTTATAAGGCGAGTGCTCTAACCACTGAGCCAAGGACTCCACTAACATTCTCTGTTTGGTTCTTGTCAGCACTTTCTCACCTCAGGTGCTTATCACATCGATCTACGTGTTTGCTCTCTTCACCTCACACAACCAGTGCAGAACCTCAGTATCTATTGAACTCTAACTATACATTAAATCTTAGGTGCTACTCTGTCACTCTGCTTCTTCCCCACCCATCTCTGCCACTTCATTTGCATCTACTGCTACAGTTTGCTCAAGCTGCCAAGACCAGATCCATATCTTAATCTCCTTCAGGCACAATTTTCGAAATGGCCTTATCTCTGAACTCTCCAGCTTCTCCATATGCAAGTTGCAGACCATCCAGAGCTCTACAGCCCTAGTCCTCCGCCACAACAAGTTCATCTCCTTTATTCTCACTTGGCTCCACTGGTTTGCCACCCCCTATCCTATCTCTGTGACTTTACTTCCCTGGCCAGACCCTCTGTTCAACAGGCCAGCTTCAACTCCTTTGTCCACTACAACCCCAATCAGTTTGGAGCAAGACTTTAGCCAATCTGCCCTCCTTGTCTTCCATCACATTCACCTTGTCATTTTCACCTTCAAAACTCACCTTAAGACCAATTTCTAACTATCACCACTTGTCATCTACTCAGCTCCCTCTCCCTCCAGAGCTACCCCACCCTCTTCCAACTCAGACTCCCAGTCAGTTCTGTGAAGTACTTTATTAAAGTCCTTCCAATGTGAAAATATATAAACTGCTATTCTGTACATGCAAGAATGTCTCACAACCTCAAAGTATATGATAAATGTAGTTGTGGACTGAGCAGGGCAATAAGAGAACAAAATATGTTGGCTAAAGACTTAGTCAAAAAGGATGATGGGGTATAATTTGTGACATTTAATAATAGATTCAATGTGAATGGTTATCCCAGTGATGGATACAGATAAAATCCAAGATCACACTGATTTGAGCTGACAGAAATGGAACAGTTAGGTAACCCAGTGTATTGGAGAAACAATGTCACACAATGTTCTTTGCAGTAAAGACTAGAATTAGTTTCAAAGAATACAGACCACTCTGTGTAAACTGTCATGCAAATTTACATCTTCTCTATATTTCTGGCCAATGTTTGTCGTTTCCATGATTCCCAACGGAATTTCTGTGTGACTAGAAATAATAAGGACATGTTAAAACACTAAAACTTACATTTTTGTGGTTGACACATTTCATGAGTACAAGTTCTCGGTAAGCCCGTTTGGCATGCGTCTGGTTCTGAAATGGTCTGCTGAGTTTCTTAATGGCCACATTTCTATCAAGAACAGCATCGTATGAAGCACTACATGAAGGAACAAAATGACAAGCAATGTTAGTCAGATTAATTGTGATTCTAATATTAGTGCAGAACTGGTAACATTACAAGCTACATTGTCTAATAACATGAGGGTTTAACACATTAAGCATTAACTAATAATGTGAAGGTTAAACACAAACAGTTGGTGTTATTAGCAGAGCGGAGTGTTTAGCATTTGTTAATTATGTTTTTTTTCTGTGCAATTTCTTCCACACCTATCTAGAAGGACTTCAATTTAATAATATCAATTGCTGAGTACTGGAGGTGTCACCAGAGATTTAAATAATGGCTGAGACAAACTCAGTCCACACAGAGGTACAGGAATTGTACACAAACATCCAATACATACATTATAATAATTAACACTGAAATCATTAGTGAAAGGAGTGTTTCAATAAAATCGTTTTAATTAAAAAAAACTATCTCCTCTCATAAGGTCCCCTGCAAAAGTGAGCTGGCAACCAATACCCTGGCTTCTACAAGGTATTATTATAGTCTAGGAGAGCCTGTGGGTATCTTATCTTTTACTCTACTATGGGCAAGTTCTTAACTTTCAATCTGTACCTCTTTCTGTTGGCCCAAAACATGCTGAAAACATACAAATTTCACCCAGGTTTAGATTTACTTGTTATTTTCTTATATTCCAGCATGAGCAGAAATAAGCAAACTTAATTTTTAAGCCTGCATTATGCTCGTTTTGGGGGGAATTTGCCAAATTCTCAGATATTCTGAAGAAATAATAATAATAATCTTTGCATTTGATACAGCACTTTTCACAACTTCTAGATGTCTCAAAGCGCTTCATAGAATATACAGGTACTGTAAATTGAATTGACTGTATATTTGTGAGCGAAATGTGGCAGCCAATTGCACATAGCAGTGTCCCACAAACAGCCATAGTTTGAAGTGACCAATCTATTATTATTTTTTGGATTATTATCAGATGTGTGGAGCAAGGAAACTTGCCAGGGGTTTGTCCTACCGGGAATCACACCTGGGCCTCTAACTTGCGAAGTGACTGCTCTAACCACTGAGCTACAGGATTGTGTTAAGTAAATATAGAAGAGCAAATGTAAGTGGTACCTTTTCCCTAAGTTCTGCATGGGATGCAACCTCAAACAACTCTTTATTTTTATAAGGTAACCTTTAAAGTATGAACGCTGGTATGAAACATGTCAATTTCTATAAGTAACCAAGGAATTCCAATGTATTAGCCATTGCACCTACGGAGATTGGATAGAATCTGATTTTGAAACTAACTGCTAATGATTTGCAACACGACTCTGAATTTCTCTGCAGGACACATTCAAATCCCTCCACTACTCTGCATCCCCCTACCTCTCTGTCCTCCCCTCTCCTCACAACAGTACCTGTTGCCTTCGCTCTATGGGGTCTGGCCTCCCACTTGTCCGCCAAATCCTCCATTCCACCGTCGGCGGCCATGCCTTCAGCCACTACACACTGAGATTCTGAAACTCCCTTCGTCACTTCCTTCACGTCGCCCCCTCCTTTCCTATTTCAGGTCACGGCTAAAGACTTTTCTTTTCGACTGCACTTTTGGTCACCTTTTCCCCCTCCCCCTGGCTCGGCCCTGGATTCCATTATAGTGAAGCATTCTGTGACACTGTCTGGCATGGAAGGCGCTATATAAATCCAAGTTGTTGTTGTTGTTATCATGTAAAAATAAATGGAAGTCAAGATTCAGAAGAAACTAAACAGCAATCTGTAAAGCAACCATCATAATGTATAGGTATTATTGTATCGCTGCATTTATTTCAGATTATGTTAATAACAGGTAAGTGCATTTCCCCAAGATCAGAAATACTGTATGATAAACTGTGTTCCTCCCCATAATTGGGTGTTATCCAAAGCTGCGGTCTCCCAGAATCTTTCATCTTGGTTTGCATTGTCTTCAGCACACTCAGTCATCTTGTAGAAAAGCTGTGAGTGTATTTGAAAAACAAATAACATTAGATCTCTTTTCTTCCCCATTTCACTATCACAATCTTTCCTTCAGAAAAAAATGCCAATTGATCTCAGTCATGACTGCACCATGACTGTCAAATTGACTCTATACAGTATTGTCCACCAGTCGTAAGTAGCAGGGTACGATTGTCTTTCAGAGGAGAACTCTAACCAATTTATGTCTATTTAAAATGTGTTTTCATGTATGATTTTATCACCATAACCATATTCACATTTAACTGCTATCACCAGTTTGTGCCAGGTACCCCAATTTTGGTACACTAAAGAAACAAAGACAGAACTGGCATTTTTCTGATGCCTTGTCACATCAAAGCACTTCAAAGATACCAATAAATAGATATAGTGAGTGCAGGCAACACTGACAAGGTCCTGGAAACAGCCACATTGTGAATTTAAATTGATCTAATTGATGGCCACTATAAAATTAAGCAAGGAGCTCTACGGCTCAAAATTCTATTACTTTACTATGCAACTACAAATGATTTCAGCTCATGGAAAAATAACAAAAGCCTATTTTGTATGGCAACAATTTCTGAAAAACAAACAAATCTCCAGATTAGGATGTTTGCAGCCACAATCTCCCACAGGCTGAGGTTCTGATCTTTCTCAGCCTATTACTACAGGGTCAGGTACATTAGAGCTCTCTGTGTGTGCACATTGAAGTGGACACATGCAGTATTACTTAACCAGCTGCCAGCTCACGCGAGCTTCTAGCATTCCGGACAGTCCGATTTTTTCAATCAAGAGAGCTGAAGAGCTGAAAGACTGTTGGAAAATTATTTTGGCCAATTCTTTCCACGTTTTACCTAATCTAAAAAAATGTTAATTAAAAAGCAGCCTTTGCAAAAGCCTGAATGTGATCCTGTTTATTCTAATACTATGAAGCAGCAGTTGCTTTATACTGACTTTTTGCCAATAGCATGTCTAAATCTTACCTTGGCATCGATATCAAAGGCATAGTACAGAATTGGAACATCCAAACTAGGCCAACTATGCCACTAATACATTAGACAAACAGTTCATGCAGGACTCTACTAGCACGCTTCAATATAGTTCAACTACACCCTCAGTTTTCAGCTATTTAAATTTGGGTTTGGATCAAACGGTTGAGCTTTTTTTTAAATCAGTAAATGGATTCCAGTTGAAATCACATTAATAATGTTGTTCAGAGCCCTTTGTATTTTCAAAGCCTGTTCTGCTCCCTTGCACCCGATAATATCAGACATATTGACCCCAGAGACGTCGCATTGACCACAAGGCTTTTGTTTGGGAATTTGTGGTACAAGCTATGGAAATATTTTCTCAACAAACATAAGATGGAATATTTAGTTTTCATCTCTGCTTTTGTAAAACCATATATAAGTGAATGCAAAGTGTATTTACTGGGAAAGAACTCAAGGCATACTGTTTCCTGCCCTGTCATGTTCTGTTGAAAGAAGCTCCAAGTGAACTGTATCCAAATGTCCTGTTGATCATAGAAAATGTTATTTCCATGATCAACAAGAACTCTTTGTAAATGAATGTAAATAAAGTCTGGAGAGGAATGGCAGATCATCCTAGACCCAAGTTTTCATCAGTCATTATCTTGAACATTGGGACATCTACACTTTATGTCCTGAGGTGCCTTTTCTACTATTAACATCAGCATGAATGCACCAATGGTACCTAGTTGATCCCAATGTTACAGTTTTTGCACAATTATTGACTGAATCACCATGGAACAACACTACACGCTAAAATTCATACTGGAAAATTGTTGGTATCAACATTACGCCATACATGGTCACCTTCCTGCCCCTGCCCCTGGCTCGGTCCCGGGATCCGCTACTGTGAAGCGCTCTGAGACGCCGTCCGGCGTGGAGGGCGCTATATAAATTGAAGTTGTTGTTGTTGTTGTACATAGCAAGGTATGTCCTGGAGTGAGCAAGTGAGCTGATACGATCCAGCACCCTTGCAATTAACAGGCATTCATATTCAATCCATAGCTCTCATTGTTAATACTGTAACAAACTGTATTTTCCTTCCTTCTCTTCGCAAAGTCCTTTTTTGTTTTTGCTTATTAGGGTGACAAAAATAGCAGCTTTACAAACGTGATTCTAGTGATTGGTGACGACACAGTACAACACGGTGGAATTGAACATGTGAGTCAGTAACATTGATTCAGCAAGGGATGATTGGTTCTGAAAACAGGGAGAGAAGGAGCTAGTGATGAGATGTACAAATGGATTGATAACTAGTGAATCCGGTAGGATTCTGGATTTGTAGGAAGCTGAGCTTCCCAGCTCTGCACAAGTGCTGATCGTGGTTCAGAGTTCCGTGAAGCCAGATTAATAATAATCCTTGCATTTGATACAGGCCTTTTATGTTTGAGCACATTGTTAAGCATTTCACATTGTTTTCTTCAGTTAAGTATAGTGATATTATATTTATAGGCATATGTGGTTCTCAATTTACTCACAGCAATATTCCACAGCCAAGAGTTACATGACCAATTTTATACCAGTGGATCATTTGCCAAGACACTGGGAAAAACTTCCTTCTCCTTCAGAACAGTGTCATTGGATCTGTAATGCCCACCTGTATAAGCAGACCAGGAACCCAGTTTTAATGTACGATAAGGTCAGGGTGAAACCTTGGGCAAGTTTCCTTACTCCACATGCCTAATAATAATCTGTCCAAAAAAAATAACAATAAAAATTGGTCATTTCAATCCACAACTGTTTGTGGGACACTGCTGTGTGCAATTGGCTGCTGCATTTCACCCACAAAATAAACAGTCAATTCAGTTTACAGTATATTCTGTAAAGTGCCTAGAGATGTCTAGAGACATGAAAAGTGCAATAATAAATGCAAGGATTATTAGAATTATTATCATCTCATTCCCAATACTACATTGCAATTCCAGCCTCAACTGTGAACTCAACAACCTGACATGGATATTGAACTCATAACTTTCCGACCCAGAGGTGAACTGAGCTTGGTTGATTTGCCTATTGATGATGGAAGTTATTGCAATCAAAAATGAAAAAAATTGAATGGAGAGTAGTCTCCAGTCCCTTTTGGTGCAAGCTGATAGCAACCTCCCTGGTAGTGGGACAGTCATCCAGTCTCTCAACAGTGGAGGTGTCACCATCAGACTGATGGAGATGGGGAAGGCAATTTACTTCAGGATGAATTACATGAAAAGATTGTATTAAAGAGATGTGATAACCATGCAAATTAATTCAGGTCATTTGTCATGCATGGAAAAATATTCCTACAATATCTGAAAACCATTGAAGCCTGGCAGGAGATTGATATGTGAACAGTGTTCCAGCAAGTCAGTCTCTGACACATCCATTCTGCATGTACGTGCAGAATCGTTTGTTACAAATCCATTTGCGAACTGTACTCTCGTGCTTAGTTTGACTTGACTGTTTGGGAGAGAGTTCTAAAGTTGGAGCAGTGTTGTAGGAAAGTTTGGGGAAGCTCCACACCACCCAGAGCATTTATCAATTGAGCTTCCTCAGTATTTGCATTTTAAATGTGAAGAACAACTTTGATCAACTCCAGAAACTCACTCCTTTGAGTATGTGATTTCTAACAAGTCTGCGTACCTGTACACCATGGTTAGGCATGGGATGATATCCGGATGTGATAGGCATGATTCAAATGTAATTTGTTCTTATTGTTGGTGTTGTTTATGCTGATATTCCATGCAGGAATTTTGCACGTTGAGATATGTGTACGATATTGGTTGTAACTGTCACACTATGTACTCACCATACAATTCCCTGAGCACCAGAGCCAATGGGCTTTAGATTCTGGTAGCGTTTGAGAACTGTGAAGGTTGAATCTCCTACTTCCACACTGTAGAACTGGTTATCCACTTTGCTTTTACTCATGTTGTAGCGCTTGGCGATATATGAAACATCCACTTGTTTACCAAATCCCTGAAAATAAAAAGGAATTGAAAGATATTAACAATTGCTTTAGCTTGTGCATTTTCTGACATGAGAACAGCTCTTTGTTATCAATGTTACAGTTGGTAATCCTGCAATAAAGTCATTAACATCATTAAGCTGCTCTGTTGCAACTGGACAAAATTTACTGTTTCGTTAGATCACAAGTTCACATGATTGGATTGATGAAGAATACACCGTGGTCTATCCAATCTCATCCCTCCAGAAGCCACCGTAACATCCTCCTATCACAACATCAGGTTTCTTTTTAAATGAGTCAAGTGCCCTGCCTCAGTTTCCCTTCCTGGCAATCTGTTTGAGTGATTAATTATCCTTTGGTTAAAGAAAGACCTTTGGTATCTGTCATGAAATTATCTTCTGCAACTATTCTGAAATGGTTGAGAGGGAATCTGTTCTGTGGAATTGTACTCTGTATGTGGGTATGGGGTGACCAACATTTATTGCTTGTTCATAGTTTAATATAATATAGCTGACACCACAGAAACATGGGATAAACATCAAATTGATCTTAAGCTTCCATTCCTAAAGGTAGTTTTCCAAACTCTGCTATCTGCTCATAATATTTCTACAGTTATTCATGTCGTATATTGCAAGATAACTATACAGACCTTTTCTTACCAGTTATTAGTTTAGTGAGTGCTAAATGTGCAAATCAGGGAGGTGGGAGGGCAGAGAGGGGAGGTGGGAGGGCAGAGAGGGTAGGAGGGTGGCCGAAGGCACAGTCAAAGTAGGGGGTCTTCGTACATGCCTTGAAGAAGGCAAGAGCAAGATGAAGGGTTTGTGGGATAGTTGAGCCTGGTTGTAATGCAGGCATGTATAAAGGTTTCAGTGGCCTGAGGGAGTGGCAGTCGGGCAATGTTGCGGAGGTGCAGAAGGCAGACTGGCCATGGCTTGGATATGGGGGAGAAAAGACAGTTGAGGATTGAACAAGACACCCATGTTCCTAACTGGTTTGATGAGGTGGAGTGTGAAACCATAGATGCTGATGCTGCCAGTGCCTGAGGTGCAGAGGCATGGTGCAAGCCTGTCAGGAGAGGCTCAGTCTTGCTGACATTCAACTGTAGAAAGCTGTCTCTCATGCAGTACTTGATGTCAGGATAGCAGCATCCTGGGGTCAAGGGTTGAGACAGAAAGTTGGAGTTGGGTGTCATCCGCGTACATGTGGAAGTTGACCCCATGTCTGCAGATGGTGTCGCAAGAAAGAGCATGCAGAGGTTGAAGATGAGAGGACTGAAGTTCCTGAGGAACACTGCACAGGATGGTGTTGGAGACTGGTGGAGAAACCGTTTGTGGAGACAAACTGGAGCTCATATGAGGATAGGATGTGAAACATTGAAGGACAGAACTTTGAAGGTTAAGATGAAAGGAGAGGCGGTGGAGGAGGATAGAGTGGTCCACAACTGCTTTTTAAACAACTCCAGTCTCCTGCCCTCCACCAACATTCCTGGCAATCTGTCTTGATGCGACTTACGAAATTAACTCATCAGTAGTGAAACGAATAATGCTAAATAAATAAATAAAACAAACTTGCACCAATATCACCCATTAACCAAAAAATAATAATGTTGATACATCTAGAGTTTTGGTGGGAACGATAATTGAATTTGTTCTTTTGGTGCAAAGATATGTCAAGTCAGCAGAAAACCTTGTTATTGGATTAGCTTTAGGTGACCCTATCAGTGTCCATAAATTCAATACATTGTCTGGTATTTATCCAAGTATAAATAAAGGTAAACTGAGAAAAATCAAGAGCTGCAAATGTTCACAAAAAAGTAATACAATATGTTTGTCTACAAATTCACAATCACTGCACTTTACAGTAAACCCTGTGACCTCTTTGAGATGACCTCCTGATATAAAATTATTACAGGACTCGGCTAACTCAGATGCTGTGTGAACTCTCGCTCTCGGCACTACCATCGGTGGCTGAGCTTTCAGTTCCTTTGCCATGGTAAAGTAATCCGAAGCATTATCCGACATACATCTGACCCTGCCATGGTAAAGCCATTAACCTACCTATGGGATGTTATATCAATGCACGTTATATAAAATCACATTGAAGACTGATGTTAACCCTATGATAAATTAAAGCCCATGAAATCACCCCATGGATTTATTATGTTCATGTGTGACTGAGTTCATGGGACTTTCATTTTATTTTGTCTTTCTTTCATTTTTATTTTCTAATAGTTGACTCTGGTCAGGTTGTTGCGTTGACTTGATGCATGACTTCTGGCTTGAAGAATTAATGAATGTGGCAAGTTCACTGCAGGTATGTTCAGAGTCAATCAACATTTCTTAGCCAAGATAATAGACAAATTGTGTTCAGAAGCGAATCGATCAGAGATCACTGTGATATATTTCCAAATTAATGTACTGAAGAATAATAATAATAATAATAATAATAATAAGCCTTGCATTTGGGCATTCAGAGGGGGCAAGACCATGGAGGACCTTAAAAGTTAGGATGAGGATTTTGAATTAAATCCTCTGAGGGATGGGGAGCCAATGGAGCCGGGCGAGGGTGGGGTGATGGGATCACGGAGCATGGTGCAGGATAGGACATGAGCTGCAGAGTCTGATGATGATCTGCAACTTGTGGAGGGAAAAATTGGGGAGGCCAATGAGGAGGGAGTTTCCATAGTCGAGCCTTGAGGTGATGAATGGGTGAATTAGGGTTTTGGTGGCTTGAGGCTTGAGGAGTCGGGCAATATTGTGGAGGTGGGGGAAGACAGAGCGGGGACATGACACGGATATGGGGGAGAAAGGACAGTTGAGCATCAAACAAGATGCCCAGGTTCCTGACTGGCTTAGTGAGAGGGAGTATGCATCCAGGATGCTGATGCTGCCAGTGTGTGAGGTGCTGAGGCGCTGGCGCAAGCCAATCAAGAGGGCCTTGGTCTTGCTGCCAATCAGTTGCAGACAGAGAGAGAGATAGACAGTGAGAGACAGAGGAGAAAGAGAAGAGAGAGAGTAAGAGAGAGAAGGCTGTGTGCAGCCCCAAACCTGTCATGAAGTACAAGCAAAAAAATTGCATATCACCATAGGTGATCACATTTAAAAGTTCAATATGAAGCAGCATATATCCATAATTTGGCCATAATTTACAGCATTTTCTTTTTTAAAATAAAGCGTTAATGAAGGAATATACTGGGGAGACAAATCAAAATAGTAATAAAGATTAAATATACAAGTGGCAAGAAATGAAATGGAAAATCTTAGCTGTGTGCAAGTAAGTACAGTATAATTAAATGTCTTTTTGCATCACCCCATTTCCTAACAGGCTCCACTGGCTCCCTGATTCTGAATGGATAGATTTCAGGATCCTCAACGCTCTCTTTCAAATCTCTTCACACCTTAACATCTCCCTATCTTTGCTCAGCTGTCTTGGGTCATCTGCACGTCCCTCATCCCATGTCCCACAACTGGCAGTTATGCTTTTAGCCACTATGCCTCAAATATCTGGAACTCCTTGTCTAAATCCCTCTGTCTTTCCCCCTCTTTGCCAGTTTTCAATCACACCTGCAGACTTTCCTCTGCGAGTGTGCCTTCAGTTACCTCCCCTTTCCTTTCTAGCTCTCTAGTATCCCACTCACAAATCAGGTGCAAATCCTCGACTGTCCAGCACCTTGGGATGTCCTCCTGACATGAAAGGCAGTATACAAATGGAATTTGCAGTTAATTTCCGATACCTTCCACCCCGCAGGTCACAAACCCAGCTCTGGTGCTAAGATGGCAGTGTTAAGGACTTGATATGTTCTTACAACGTTAAATGCTCCATACATCAATGTAAAATGTATTGAATTATCATTATATCTATTTTTGCAGAAATTAACTTTTTGAAATAGAACTTAAAAATGTAAGATCAAGGGGGAAAATATCTTTAAAAAATACCGCACAGCTTTTGGTGAAACTGCATTTATTACTTCAGAAACAGAAGAGATTTTTCGTTTGGGTAAAAGAAAAAAAATTGTCTTGACAACCTAAATTTCTGGTATGTGTTATAATAGATATTTATAACAAGGTAGCAAAGTTTAAAATTGCAGCTGTAATGACTTCACTAGCACTGATTCATGGCATGGGAAGCATTCCTGGCCTTATAGTAGCAGATTATGAAATTGTAGTTGTGTTTGATTGTCCTTTTACTTAAAATCCTGTTGGCCTACTGACACACTATTGAGTTAATACACAGCAATAAATGTAACATCCTCACTAAAAAAATCCTCACTCGAGATTTCTAGCGCCATTCTTCACCATGGGACGTATTTTAGGACGTCAGATGCTTGCTTTGCAAATGATTGTGTTAATAATATTTTTATGCTGTGCACTCTTCACTTAATGAAAAGCTGAAATGTAATGGGTTGCAAATGTAAATGTCTTTACCTCCCATCCTTATGCACCCAAGGTCCTATTTCAGAAAGGTGTTGATTAGTGTACGTGACTTGTCTTGTGTCATTATACAAATGCTACTTTTATGATCAAAAATCATAACAGTCATGACTTTAGAAACAAGAAGAAATTAATTGGGATACAAATCCTCCTGACAATTTAGCTCCCTGTAAAATTTAAATGAAAAAATGTATGAATACAGATTTTGAAGAAATTATTCAATTTTACAATTATGTTTAACCCCTTTTATGTCAACAGGAATGTGTCAAAGCGCTTGACAGGGCTGGGTAGGCACATGAACTGGGGGTTGGAGCTGAGAGGGGTGGGGAAGGGAAACATGACCAAATGCACAGTCAAAGATATTTTGTGCAGTAGACAAGGTAAGGGAGAAAGCAAGTTGGAGCGACTCTGGGGTTAGGCAGCAGGAGCAGAATGGCTGAAATCCCGCCTGCAGACAGGAGGGCAGATAGGGCAAGAAACATGAAGCAGGCCAGTGTTCACTGAGTGAAAGGAGCATCCGGGTCAGTCTTGTTGCCAGAGGTTGTGTAGGGCTAAACAATGTAGGGATTTGAATGTAAGGAAGGGAAAAGATATCAAACTCCATCTGCTGGGAATAATAAATAATGAAAATCAAAGAGGTTATTCATGAGCACGACTTAAAGCCATTAGGCAGATTCATCTCTCAAAGTAAATTTTCATGAACAGCTTCAAAAATTTATCTATAAAATCTTCAAGAATGGTGCCAAGAATTAATCTTTTTATGACAGCTGTTGTCAAAAGTGAAATGCAAATCTAAATGTAGAGTAGTGATTCTATTCCAGCTCCCTGTGGTAATGAGGGCTGGGCTCACACGCTCATGAACTAGGATAAGCACTTGAGTGTTGTGCTGAGTGATTGTGGACAGCAATGGAATCGTTATGGCATTTCATTCATTAAGAGGTCAGTCGTGCTTGCTGAGGGCCAAAGTAGAGAGATCTCAGCTGTTTTCATAGCAACCAGGAATGTTTTACTGCATTGTCATGCATTGTTACAATGAAAATGATAAGGTTCTATCTTGCTTTTAGTCATATTGTCGTGAGAAGCATAATAGCCTCTGTAGTACAACAACAAAATTACATTTGTATAACTTAGGGTCCGTCGATATGGAAATTTTCCGATATTGATATATTGGTTGGCTCATATCGATATATACCGATATATCGATATCTCCAGGTTTTTTGTACTGCGCATGCACGCGCATTTGGAGGTGCGCGCGCATTCGGAGGTGTGCACATATTCGGGGTGCGCGTGCATTCCGGTGTGCGTGCGCATTCGGATGTGCACCGCATTCCGATATGCGAGCGCATTCCGTGCTCTAGGCCCAGGAGGTTTGCAATGCCGGCGACAAGGTAAGTTGAAAAAGTTCGCATTATACCGATATAACCGATATATCGATATATCGCTGGACACGATATTTGCGATACATTGATTTTTTTTAATATCAAATTTTTTGATATATCGATATATTTGAATTTCCAATATCAGCATATCGATATGAAAAATTATACCGATATAACCGATATATCGATATATCGCCAGACACTAGTATAACTCCTCCCATGTCAGGAGGACGTGCCAAGGCACTGAGGCACTATCAAACTACATACAAAACATACAGTCAATATGCTTTATAGTATATGCTGCAAAGTGCTTTGAGATGTCTAAAGCGTGAAGGGCTATATCAAATGCAAGGATTATTATTAGTAATAGTCTTATACTAAAACAAAATGTGTCAGAAGGTTACCAAAAGACAACAACAACAACAACAACAAATTACATTTATAGACCGCCTTTCACGTCAGGAGGACGTCCCGACGTGAACCTACTTTCAGGGAAAAAGATACTGCTACAAGGTTGGTGATGTACTCTTAACACAATGAATTCTCTACTGTGGAACAGAATAAAAACTTGGTTTTAAATTTTGCATGTAAATTCTATTTTCTACTTTAACTTACATCCCTCCAACAGGCATTAAAAGATAAGTTTCTATTTTCTAATTTTTTCTCCGGAATGTTAAACAAATGGTTCTGCAAATAAATGATTCTGCTTTTAGGTGATCAATAATATTTGCCATTCTAATGCTGAAAAAATAACAGTTAAGAAATGAAGTAAGCAGTACAGAAACACTATTACTACGTAGGGAGTAAAGAAAGATCAACAGTAGAAAGAAATAACTTGAATTGTGTAGAACGTCACATTCAAACATCTTAAAGCACTTCATAAGTATCCAAATTACAGCTACAATTAACGGTCTGACATTCCATTTGGGTTATACATAACCTCTTGGTGATGCACCCAAATCAGAAAATCCTATTGGTGCCTAGTATCAATACTATATCCTGCATGTAACATGACGAGAATTTCAAACCAGTTACTGTCATAAATAATTAAATAATAATAGTAATCATTGTATTTGATATAGCGCCTTATTACTCTTTGAGACCTCTCAAAGTGCTTCACTTAATATAGTGTAAAGTGAATTGACCGTACACTTAGTGGGCGAAACATGGCAGCCAATTTTGTACAGTCCATTTCCAGTCCAAATTTACAGTGGTCAGGCACCAGTCAATATCAACACCTTATCATCTAGTATGGCTGACAGAACATGAGGGGAGTGGGTCACAAAGTGAGGTGGAAAAATAGAGTTGGGTGTCATCCGTAGATGACATCACCAAGGGAATACTGCAGTTTTAGCTGGATTACCTTTGGGAATCCGGGAATAAGTAAACAACGCATTCCCCAGTATATAGGCTGAGTGTCATGACGTCTATAGGAAGATTACTGACCCCATTTTCAGTTGTTACGCTGTCTTTCACAAAAGATTCACAAATACCGAAGCTTGCAAAGCTTTGGACATGCAACATGCTGCTTTTGAATTGTGGCTATAAATCCACTGAATCACTCATACCTCTTGAAGCCCTGTTAGACTCAGAAGAGCTCGGCACTGACGTAGTCTCAGATCTGAGCCTAGATCTTGAGAATCAACATGATGTACAAAAACAACATGCATTTATAGAGAGCCCTTCATGCGGGGAAGCATCCCAGAGCGATTGACAGTGGCGGAGTCTGACCTTGAGCAGTACAAAGATTTGCCTAAAACAATGCAATGGTGAGAGGCCTGTAATGCCACACTGCTTATTATTTTTCACCCTGTAGAGAGTATTCATAATAATAACTCTTGCATTTAATATAGTGCCTTATTACATTATTTAGACAGCGTATACTGTAAGGTGAAAGGATGCAACTGTGCATATTTTGTTAGTAAAGCATGCAGCCAATTTTCCCACAGCAACATCCCACAAGCAGACATGGTGTGACTGACTAAATATATTATCAAAGCCTTGGCATGTCTTCCTGATGTGAAAGGTGCTAATAAAATGCAATTTGTTGCTGTAATTTGGGGAATTGTTCTTCAGAACACAGGGATAAACTCACTTCTCTTTTCAAACAGTACCATGGGATATTTTACGTCCACCTGGACACCAGAAATCTTTAGCCTAGATGCAGGAAGTAGGGTAATGAGCAGAATTCTGACAACATTAATATGGATCTCATTTCACTCACAAAGTATACAGTCAATTCATTTTACGGTATATTCTGTGAAGTGCTTTGGGACATCTCAAAGAAGTGATAAGTTGCTATATCAAATGCAAGAATTATTATTATTATCAGTTTGCTAATCATGCTGGTGAAATGAGTTACAGTGAATTAAAGTGATACGAAATTTGCTGTTTTCCCCGACCTATGTGAACACGTGATTGAAACCTAAAAGATGAAACAAAATTCAATATGTTCAGATCAATGTCAATCATCAGCAGTGCCCTGGAGTACTGTGGACCCACCTGACTAAAGAACTGCACTACCAAGACAGCTACAGAGGGTTGGCTCAATTCCAATCAAAAACCTGTCAAGCCACTGTGTATGTCTGTAAAGAAATACCCAGCATTCAACAGTAATGGCTCCATATTATTACCCCTGTAGTTGAATTATCATTGTCTTCCAAGATACTGATTTTAAGATAGTTGAGGTACATTGTGGAGTCCTGCAGCTCAGTTGTTAAAAACATCCACCTCGCAAGTGAAAGACCTGGGTTCGATTCTCAGCAGGGCAAACCATTGGACAAGTTTCCTTACTCCACATGCCTGACAATAATATCTCCTCCACCAAAAAATTAAAATAATAATTTGGTCACTCAATCCATGACTGTTTGTGCGACAATGCTGTTTGCAATTGTTTGCCGCATTTTGCTCAGAAATATACAGTCAATTCACTTTACACTAAATTCTGTGAAGTGCTTTGAAATGGCTGGAAGACAACAGCAATACCAACAAAATTACAATTGTATGGTGCCTTTTACGTCAGGAGGACGGACATCCCAAAGTGCTGGTGGACATCCTAAAACATGAAAAGCGCTATATCAAATGCAATGATTATTTATTATTTTCATTATTTGACTCCAAGACAATTAAACTTGTTTCACACCTCAAACTGAATGAATCCTTTGAACCTCCACCATCCTTCCCTGCCCTTGAAAGTCAGATCAAATGTTTGTGAAGATCAAAGGTTTGCTAACGTCAGTAGTGAGCAGACCTCTCAAATAGTCCATCTGAAGGATGTCACCAAAGTTCAGAAAATCAGATCAGAACATTAGGGAGAAAATAAATATTTAGAACCTATACTAGAAATGGCTGGGGGAAGGCCCGCCCCATACACCACGTGAGCTGTAAACACAGCAATGAAGCCGAACAATGGCCGAGCTCCACCCATAGCGCCAGCTGACAGAGCAGCCACACTGGGAACTACAAGCAGCTGTTCCCAACTTCAGGAGATTTGCCGGATATCAGAAAAAAATTAACACTGTATATATTTTGGAATCTTGCCCGTTTTCAAGAGTTGCCGGTTTTCGGAATGTCGGATTATTGAGATTTTACTGTAGCACTTTTCACGTCTTTAAGAAATCTCAAAACGCTTTGGAGATTGTACTGTAAAGTGAATTGACTGCATTTTTGTGAGCAAAATGTGGCAATCAATTGCACACAGCAGTGTTGCACAAACAGTTGTGGATTAAAATTACCAATTTATTATTGCTTTTTTTGAGAGATTATTATCAGGTGTGTCAAGTAAGGAAACCTGTCCAAGGTTTTGCCTTGCCTGGAATCAAACTCAACAACAACAACTTCGATTTATATAGCGCTCTCCATGCTGGACGGCGTCTCAGAGTGCTTTATAATAGTGGATCCCGGGACCAAGCCAGGGGCAGGGGCAGAAAGGTGACCAAAAGCGCGGTCGAAGAGAAAGGTCTTCAACTGTGACCTGAAACTGGGAAGAGAGGGGGCGAGGCGAAGGGAGTGAGGAAGGGAGTTCCAGAGCCTCGGGGCGTAGTGGCTGAAGGCATGGCTGCCAAGGATTTGGGGGACATGGAGGAGCGAAGGCTGGTTTGGGGGGAGAGGAGATCAGAGAGATAGGGGGGTGCAGAGGAGTGGAGGGATTTGATCCCACTTGCCAGGTGAGTGCTTTAACCACTGAGCTATGGGACTTCACAAATGAAAAGATAGGAGAAAAGGAATAGGGTGTGCAGAGAGCAGTAAGCCAGAGCCACAGCAATGTTCTGTGACCCGAAATTCCACATGATCTTAACCTGTAAAACTATTTTGTCTTCAAATGCAAAATTACGCAGAATTGTGAAAAAGTCTTAAATTCAATCTTAGCTTGGAAAACGGTTTTCCATAGTTTCTTGCAAAGAGATGTGACAGGTAAATAATTTGGCACTTATTGCATGAATAGCCTTCAATATTCACAAAACCATTATGTCCATGTGCAGATTACAAAGTCTGCGCTGAGGCCAGGTTATTTTGTTGGCAATTTATTGGTGCAGCTTGCTGTGAGTAAAGCAATATCACCTTTGCACAGATATAAATTGCATTTCATTGCCCATTTTAATACTGTTAGTAGTTCCCTGAGGGAAATTGTGTGCAGGCTACAGTGATAAGCAGAGAGACATAATCAGAGGATTTGTTGAATCCTATATAAAAAAAGCATTTGGATTTTTAAGCTCTGAAGATGAAAGTAGCTTTCTAAACTCATATTCCACTTGCCTTCCTGCTGAGAGATCAAACATACACATCCAATGGCATTGAATGTAAACAAAACAGGCTTGAAATTTCACCTTGTCTAAGGCGATAAGTCTGAAGGCCTCTTTGTCTGAAAATGGATGATTGCTCAGTATTGTAGAAAATGCTTGTAATCATTATTCTTACTTTTGATCCAGCATCTATAGCATCAAGAATATTGATATGTAAAGTGTGTTTCCCACAAAGTCGCTTGAAGTGAATGACCAATTTATCAGAGGATTGTTAGCCAGGAATAACGGTAGTTTCTTTTCAAATAATGCCATGTACCTTCTATGTCCATTTGAATAGACAAACAGGGTCTTAGCTAAATGTCTCATCCAAAGGATAGCACCTCTGACAATGCAGCACTCCCCACCACTGCACTGGAATGCCACTTCAGACAACAAGCTCAAAATCCCATTGTGGTTATAGATTCATAGATTCATAGAATTTTACGGCACAGAAGGAGGCCATTCAGCCCATCTAGTCTGTGCCGGCTCTTTGAAAAGAGCGATTCAATCCCACTGCCCTGCCCGCTCCCCATAGCCTAACAGACCTGTTCTCCCTAAATAAAGATCTAATTCCCTTTTAAAAGTTGTTATCGAATCAGCCTCCACCACCTTTTCAGACAATGCATTCCAGATTCGAACAACTCGCTGAGTGAAACAATTTCTCCTCAGCTCCCCTCTACTTCGCCTTGAAACTATTTTAAATCTGTGACCACGAGTCACAGATTCGCCCACGAGTGGAAATAGTTTTTCTCTATTTGCCCTGTCGAAACCCCTCATGATCTTATAAACCTCTATTAGGTATCCCCTCAATCTTCTCTGCTCCAGAGAGAATAACCCTAGCCTATCTAGCCTCTCCTCATAGCTGAAATCCCTCAATCCTGGCACCATCCTAGTAAATCTTCTTTGTACCCTTTCCAATGTCTTCACATCCTTTTTGTAGTGTGGTGACCAGAATTGAACACAGTATTACATAATTGGTGTTACATAATTGGTGTATACATTGTAGCATATGTGTGTGTGTGTGTGTGTGTGTATGTTGAACTATAGTGGCTTAATTACCAAAAGCGGCCATGAAGTGACTGATCAATTTTATTTTGGGGAAAACATTTTATATTTTTTGAAAGATTTACAGAAAACCAGTTTTAGAATGGTGACCATATTTTAAGAATGCGCAGATTCTGAGCACTCTCAAAAGCTACATAACTAGACAAATATTGGATCCTGTTTTTCGAGCAATTTGTGTATCACATAGTCATATTTTGATGAGTCTGAAATATACAACAATCTCTGATACTGATGTCTGGTGATTACATGGATTGGGCGAAAAAGTTGAAGTACTAAATTAAAGAGTCTCCCATTCTAACATTTTTAACTTGCAACAATTATCTAGTTTAAACCTTAGCACCTTGTTTCACACCCAACTGTCCTTTCCATGCCATGTCTGTGCCATCTCCTGTTCTGCCTTCCCCCACCTTTGCAACATCGCCCGGCTCCACCACTGTCTCATATCACAGGCAACTGAGACCCTCAGGCATGCATTCAAAATATCCGAGCTTGACTATGCAAGCTTCCTGCTTGTTGGCCTCCCCAACTACTCCCTCAATAGGTTGCAGATCATCCAGAACTCTGCTGCCCATGTCCTTTCCCGTGCCAGGCTCTGCGATCCTATCACCACCACACTCGACTGACTCCACTGGCTTCCCATCTCACAAAGGATACAGTTCAAGATCCTGGTCCTCACTTTCAAAGCCCTCCATATCCTTGCTCCTCTCAACCTCCTAACCTCCTACTAACCTGCCTGCTCCCTAAGCTCAGCAAACTCCTGCCTGCTTCATGTTCCCTGCCTCGTCCACCACACCATTGGTGGGCGAACTTCAGCTCTGCCCCCACCCTCTTGAACTCCATCCCGCAGTCCCCCCAACTCACCCCTTCCCTTGCCTCCTTCAACACCCATCTCAGGATGCCCCTCTTCTGCCATGCCTGAGGTCACCCTCCTTCTCCCCCTGCCTTCCTCCCTCCTTGATCCCAACCCCCAGTTCGAGTGCGAAAAATTGATTCAGTGGCTTGGGATGTCCTCCCGGTGTGAAATGCACTATACAAATGAAATTCTGTTGTTGTTAAAGATCTGCTTATCCTTTAGCATTGATAATCTTAACAAATACTGTAGTAAGCTGTAAATGTGTAGTTCATATAAGAGATCATCATGGACCATATAATGTTGGAGTGATAGCAACAGATTACAACACTGTTCTGTGTTTTGTAACTAAGGACAGATGGTAGGATTAGGAATTAAAATTAAGTCCTTCCATGATATCCCCACAGTTTCAAAACACAGTTCAATGCAATAATATATTTAATATGAGAATTTGATATTATACAAAAAAGTGCTTGATGTAAAACATAACCAGAGCTATTTTGTCCAGAAGGTGAGGATAGAAGGGCTCACATCCATGCTTTTCTCAACTGCTAAACACAGTGTGTTAGTCTGACTTAGTTGATAGCATTTCCCCTCTAGAAAATTAATAAAAAGCTTCAGTCTATGCAGCAAAAACAACAAAGTTAGATTTATAGAGCACCTTTCACATCGTGAGGACGACCCAAGGTGCTGAACAATTCGGTTGGGATCCGACCTGGGTGGGGGGAAAGGTCGGGATAGGGGCAGGGGGAAGGAGAATAGGAAAGGGGGAAGAGTTAGGAGGGCAGCAGAAGGCACGGTTGAGACCAGCCTTGAAGGAGGAAAGGAAGGAAGCGAGGCAAAGGGATTGCAGGATGGAATTCCAGAGCGTGAGGGCAGAGAGGCTGAAAGCCCGGCCACTGATTGTAGGGCGGTTCGGGCGGGGGACATGGAGCAGGCCAGAGTCTGTTGAATGGAGGGGATGGGTAAGCTGATAGGGAGACAGCAGGTCGGAGAGATAGATGGCCTTGAAAGTGAGGACGAGGGTCTTGAATTCGATCCTCTGTGGGATAGGGAGCCAGTGGAGATGTGCGAGAGTGGGAGTGATGTGGTCGCAAAGCCTAGTGCGGGAGAGTACACGAGCTGCAGAGTTCTAAATAATCTGCAGCTTGTGAAGGGAGGAAGGCCGACGAGAAGAGTTCCCGTAGTCGAGCCTTGATGTGATGAATGCGTGGACAAGTGTTTCGGTAGCAAGGGGGGTGAGGCAACGTTGAGGGGTGGTGGAAGGCAGTACCGGTCATGGCGCGGATTTGGGGGAGGAAGGATAGAAGGATCGATCAGGATCGAACAAGACACCCAGACTCCTGAATAGCTTCGAGAGATGGAGAATACAGCCTTATAGGTGTATAAAATAACAATATGTCCAGTTATAACCATTTTGCCTCACTTACAAGTTCTGGTATCTGAAACAAAGTGAGAGACTAAGATGGAAATGTTTCAATGTCCAGGCACTGCACAATACCACAACAACAACTTGTATTTTTATAGTGCTCTTCACTTGGGATAGCGTTTCGGAGTGCTTGCCTGCTTGTCGGCCTCCCCAATTTCTCCCTCTACAGATTGCAGATAATCCAGATTTCTGCGGCCTGTGTCCTCCACCGCTCCACGCTTCGTGACCCCATCTCTCCCATCCTCGCCCGACTCCCTTGGCTCCCCATCATCCAGAGGATCCAATTCAAGATCATGGTCCTCACATTCAAAGCCCTTCATGGCCTCGCCTCACTCTACATCTGCGACCTCCTAATCCCCTACCAACCCACCGTGCCCTCCGCTCTGCAGGCTCCAGCTTGCTCCATGTCACCCGACCCACCCGCCCCACTATTAGCGGGTGATCCTTCAGCCACTATTCTCCGAAGCTCTGGAACTCCCTCCCTCACTCCCTTCACCTCCCCCCTCCTTTCCCATTTTCAGGTCGCATCTGGAGACGTTTCTGTTTGACCACACCTTTGGTCACCTTTTCCCCCTCCCCCAGGCTCAGCATTGTGAAGCGCTCTGAGCCATCTGGAGTAGAGGGTTCTACATAATGCCAAGTTGTTGTTGTTGTCCCCATATCAACTTGTCCGATCCTTCCAACAGCAAGCTCCGGCCTGCTCCACATCCCCAATGAGGTCCCCCTACCCACCCCAGCATTAATAATAGGCCCTTCAGCCTCTCTGCCCCACTCTTTGAAACTCCATCCCCTAATCCCTTCGTCTTGCTCCCTCCCTTGCCTCCTTCAAGCTTGTCTCAAGACCCTCCTTTTCATCCGGGCATTTAGCCACCCTTTTACCGTTGCCTTCTTTAGCATCCACCCGCATAATCCCAATCCTTTGTTCAGCTCCAAATCTCTGACTGTCTGCCACATTGGGATGTCCTCCCAATGCAAAATATGCTTTACAAATGAAATTTGGTGTTGTTGTTCTTGTCATTCTTTAAGAAATTTACAAAAAAAATTCAAGATTAATGCTGTATTTAAGAATTCTAGAGGAAACACTGAAGTTTTTTGCGATGTTTCAATGTAATAGGTGCTATACTAAAGGTGATGGAAGCATTCTCAAGAATATGAAAACTTCCTGTCAACATTGAGCAGATTATGCGCCCTTGGGTTGTTACGAGTATCACGTGTGACTTAAAAATGTCAAATGAATAAAGCATTTGAACCTGTCTACTGAAATTATCTATCTACAGATATTTCTCTCTGCAGTCCACTATGGGTGGCATGGAAATGGCTCAGACCTCCAACAACTGAATGTTTCTAATCGCTTGCAAAGCTTAATGCTCCTCCAATCTAAGTGGCAGGCCACTGTTTATCACAGTCAAAACCTGCTGAATCTGCAACAAGGAGTCATGGAAAAATAAATCCCTGAAAGGAATCTCCCAGGTGCTATACAAATGATAAATGTTTAAAATGCTACGCTTCAGAAAACATAATGCATCAGTTCTCCCACGATGCTGTGCTTCCATAGCCAGTGACAGTGTTAGACTTTCACTTATCAAAGGAAAGGTTTGTGGAAGATATTTCGAGGAGATACTGGGTTCCATTTTCTAACCCTTAAGTATTTCACTTTATTTTGCAATGACAATGGTGCTCCGTCTCACAGATGAATGAGAAGGATCTTCCAAGAAGCAACTTGCCTGATAAGAATGAAATGCTCATTTTCAGCCCAGATATATAGTGCCATTAATGACACTTTCTACTTGGCTATGCTTTGAAATGTGTCAAGGTAGCCTATATATTTCATTCATTTCTATTATTAATATGCACTGTATGAATACTCAGCAACCCCAAGCAACAGCATTTGAATCATTCAGGCATCCAAATCAGAGCAGGCACTAAGAGATAGATGGCTCGAGGGAAGGAATGTAAAATCCTATAACAATCTGTAGCACACCACCAAACATAATTTAATGCATCGCTTCACATCCCAACATCTTCCAACATATCAGGAATTTCACCAATTCTCAGGATAGAAACTCAATTAACTGCAACTCAATTATTCACTGAAAGGGTGGAGACTTGGACTGCTATATTTCAGGATATTAACTAGGCTCAGTTGGTTTAACTAGCTTTAGGTTAGAAGGTTGTGGGCCCAAACCCCAAACAGGCTGACTTTAAAATCACATTGTCATTGTGGTGACATTGGGAGAGTGCTGAATTGTTCACTACAATACAATTACCATTTGCACTCATATAGCACCTTTACGTTGAGAGGACATATCAAAGTCCAATTACATTTCTGGCTGTGCATCTGAGCTGAAGGTGAGAGCTGATATGGGAAGGAGGGGAAAGATGATTGAAAGCATGGTCAATGGGATATGTTTTCAGGTATATCTTCAAAAAGGAGAGGGAAGGAGAGAGCAAGTCTGAAAGACCTGGGAATGGAATTTCAGATTGAGGGCCAGAAATAATAATAACAAAATTAATAAAATGATGATAATAATCCTTGCATTTGATATGATGATTTATTATACCTTTGAGATGTCTCAAAGCGGTTCACAGAATATACCGTAAAGTAAATTGACTATATTTTGTACGTGAATTGTACACAGCAGCATCCTACAAGCAGATGTGGATTGAAGTGACCAATTTTTTAAAAGGAATTATTACCCCTGGAAAAGTGATCCGCCAATCGACTATTAATCAGATTCCAAATTACTGCTAGGTAAACAGAGGTGTGTGGAAACTTGTAAGGAATCTTGTCCAACATTTTTCGTGCCAGGAATCAAACGTAGGTCTCTTGCAAAGCGAATGCTCTAACCACTGAGCTACAGGACTCCACATATCATAAAATCTTAGAAATGGTCCTGACATTGAATGAAATGTTGACCCGAGGTTTTGTTTCCAGTTGTTTGTTAAAGATCTCCTGGCCCTATTCTAACAGAGAAGTTTTTTCTAGTGTCCTGGACAAGAATCCTCCAGGAAAAAAAATCATTTAAATATTGTTTCGTGGCTATAGGATATCACTTCACAAATTGACACAAATACATCGTAACTACCTGTAAAATGCTTTGAAATGTTATTATGCTACAGGTTCTATATCAAATGAATGGATTAACATTATTAATTTTTGGGATTGCTGGATAACTATATTTGAACCAATGCAAATTGCATTGAACATAACAAACCAACAATCTATACAACAAGAATCTACTATTAATAAACCATTCAAACAAAATATAACAATAGTTCTTGGATTTGATACATTCCCTCTCATGTCAAGACAGTATCTCAAAGTGCTTCACAGGATTTAATGTGAATTTGTTGGCAAATTATAAAACAAGAAATGACTTATGAGACCTTGAAACTAGAGAGTAATTTACAAGGTTCACAGAAGGATTATGTAAAGTGAATCCTGCAGGTACTCAATGTGTCTTGGGCCAATCCTTCAGAACCCACCTTCATGAAAATCAGAAATATGAATCACTTCTGAGCAGACTTGTCTAGGTACCTGCATCATTCGTCTTTCATAAATGCTTCTGTGAATCTGCGAAGCTGCACACCAATGTGCATGAATATGAAACGAATACTGATCATGCACAACTTAATGCAATGTTGATGTCACTATGCTTTGCAGCAAGTGAAATGTCTCCCTCTAAGAGCAATGGTGAAATGACTGCAGCAAAATGCAATGTCAAATGTGAATAGCCAACACTGTAATTACTTCCACTGCAGGAAGATCAACCATATAAACAGATGAATCATAAGTCTATTTAAAAAGCAGCTCAGCCACTGTAGCCATTAATTTTACAACTAATTGAGACTTTGTATTTCACCGCTAATATTGGATCCTGAATAAAAATGTTTCCCTAACAAAATAAATACATACAAAAAATGATTTCCTACGAATGCTCCGGAAATCAGTCATTGTGCAAGATGTGATATAACTTTATATGATAAAACTGAATCAAAACAGTACTTAGGGTCAAACAAGATGTTGACCAGTTGTATCAACAGACACAAACAGTAGAGTCCATAATTTATTTTAAACTTGAATGATCTGGCTTCTTAAAGAACAGGAATATAAAATTACCTACCTTCCACTCCAGCTACTCTGTTGGTCAAGCAACATGGCAAGACATACCCTCACCCCACCAGTCAGACTGACAAAACACATGCAGTTAAAAGTGCCGGCCACTGTATTTCCTCATTCAACCATGAATCCATCTTCTCAATACAACCATGCAGCTATCACCTTTTGCAACATGCAGCCATCCCCTGATCATAACCATGCAGCTATCCCTGCAGTAACCTTACAAGGATTTTCACAACCATCATGTATACTTCCAGAAGTGAATCGCTTTTGTGCTATATCCCACCCCCTAACTGTATTAAACAAAACACAAAATACTACAGATGCTGAGAATCTGAAACAATAACAGAAGTTGCTGGGGAAATTCAGCAGGTCAGCAGCTTCCATGGAGAAAGGAAAAGGAGTCAACATTTTGGGTCTACAACCCTTCATCAGAACAGAACCCTTCGTCTGTTCTGATGAAGGGTTGTAGACCCAAAACGTTGACTCCTTTTCCTTTCTCCATGGATGCTGCCTGACCTGTTGAGTTTTCCCTAATTGTATTACATTGGTTAAGTTTGTAGCTATTGATCTTGCTTGGGTGTGAATCAAGGTATCGGCGTGATATTTAGTGGGATATCTGAATTGTTATGAATAATAATCTTGCATTTGATATTGTCTTTTCACATTAGAAGGATGTCACTAAGCACTTCACAGGATTCACTGCAATATGTAGTGAATATGTGTGATTTTGCAGGCAAATGTGGCAACCATTATGTGCATTATGTGCATTATGATATCTGCTAAACAGCCATTTTATCTGGGAGATTAGTGGCCAGACAGCAGGAGAATCTCCCATCACTTTGAAACACTGCCATGAAGGTTAGATGGTACCCCAAGAAGAGGGTTCTTATGTATTTGGTCTAAAAAATCAGTGAATGGACAAAAATGAAAACAACAAAAAATCAACAAATGCTGTTGTTGTTGTAGACTTACACCACTCTACAGTAAAGCATATCAGTCTCAAAGACGTGATAAGGTGCTATATCAAACACATGGATTAATATGTATTATTTTGATTTTAATAAATAAATATTTTCTCAGGCAGAGGCAAAACTAAACAATAATAGTCTTGCTGGCGCTTACAGCTTTAGCTATGTGGCATGCCAAATAAAGCAAATTTCGACCTCTTACAGCTTTGTGTTAAAAATGTTCCCTTGCATAAATTCTATTAGGATCCTAAATTGAAATTAGACATTATGGAAAGTGAGCATTATCTGGGATTAGGATGTTCTGCTGTGCACGAAAAACCAGAGATTTATCTTATTTGCAAGGCATCGTACTAATGCAAATGTCAGTGCAAGGTCATTTTGCATTAGTTTGACACTTTCCTTAGCTAACATCTGTTCCTATTATATTTTGCCTCAGCTCTTAATGAAATATTTCAACAAAATATTGTCATAGGAGAAACACATGAAGCTGTTAAATTATTTCCTCCAAATCACTGCTATCTTTTGCACTTGATGTTTGCTGTGGTGACAACCAGTGACACAGGGCAAAAACATTGAAAATACATTATCTTTTTGTAGCATAATAGCAATACACTAGAAACATATAATACAAATTTACTTTGATATACATTTCTATACATTTCTCATCGAAAGGATATTCCAAGATGCTTAACATTTTTGACATGGTATAAGATGGGAGTAGGTGCCAAGGCGGTGGGGAAAGTGGAAGGGAAAGATGACTGAAATGCGATCAACAGATTTGTCTTGAGGCAGCCATTGAAAGAGGTGAGGGAGATAAGGAGTCGGAGGGACACAGAAATAGAAATACAAAAACAGAGAAACATAAAAATATAGACAAACAGAAACATAGACACATAGACACATAGAAGCAGGCTATCTACTCCCCTCAAGCCTGTTCTACCATTCTATAATAATAATAATTATTATCCTTGTATTTGATAAAAATGCTTTTCACATCTTCTAGGCGTCTAAAAGCGCTTCACAGAATATACTGTAAGTGAATTGACTGTATATTTGTGGACAAAATGTGGCAGCCAATTAATTGCGCACAGCAGTGTCCCACAAACAGTCATGGATTGAAATTACCAATTTTTTTTTGAGGGATTATTATTAGGACTGTGGAGTAAGGAAACTTGCCCAAGGTTTTGCCCTGCCTAGAATTGAATTTAGATCTCTCTGGTAAGGCGAGTGCTCCAACCACTGAGCAACAGGACTCCACATTGAACATGACTGAACTGTATAGATATAAGTCTAATAGAAAGAAACACCCATTAAATCTACCTGGTTTCTCAATCAAATTGAAACACAGAATTTTCATTTTCATTTCCTTTTAAAAGCACAAAGCAAATATGCCTCCCTTTTGAAATCTTCAGTTCAACACAGGATTGAAACCTGAGCTTTCTGCATGCTGAATGTGCAGTATAAATTGGGTGTTAAGCATATAGACTAAGTGTTTGGCCCTTTTAAATCCACTGTGCATGTACCAACTGAACCATCAGATTATGGTTCAACATCACAAAATATTTTTTTCAGGAAACATAGAATAAACGTTAAATATAGTAGTTAACTCATAACTGAAACATAATTCTTGAAGACAAGAGAGACACAGTTCGTTATGACTTTACACATAACTGAATACATCATGCATTAAATAAAAGACAAAATGAAATGAAAATATGATTCAATGAATACTGTACCTTGTTTACCTGTAAGGAACACACACCTGACAAAACGCAATCTTCACATCCAGGATAGGCTCACTACAGTAATACAAGAAATGTCGGCTCATAAATACCTATGGAAGGAACAGAAACACAAAAATAGTTTCAATTTCACATTGAATATATACTTTCTGAATTAAATAAGACAGGAGTTTACGATATATCAGATGTGGTATACAGTACTAGATTTCCTGCTATCCTGGATCCTTCCAATACAGTCAAGTCAAACCCCAGTAACATGGCACAATTAATGAGAAAGATATTGAAAAAAAACAATTCAGTATCTATTTACGATCAGAAATACTGCAGAGCTAGCGCCATTCAATGCTTAATGGCAGTTCAGATCAAGTGTTAGCTGTATCGATTTGATTCTGAGCTCAACTTCACAATTCATTGCACAAGGGTTTCAAGCATTGAAACCATGCCTTAAAATATAATAATAATCCTTACATTTGATATAGCGCTTTTCACATTTTCTAGACATCTCAAAGCGCTTCACAGCAGCCAATTGCGCACAGGGGTGACCCACAAACATTCATGGATTGCGCGACCAAATTATTATAGGTTTTTTTGGATGGATTATTATTCCTTGTGTGTGGAGCAAGGAAACTTATCTAAGGTTTCACCCTGATATGCTTGGATTCCAAACACAGGTCTCACGCTTGTAAGGTGAGTGCTCTAACCACTGAGCTACAGGACTCCAGCCTTAGCTCCAACATAAATTGGGCTTCTATTACAGTTAATTTTTTTTAAAAAGCTTTCAATCTATAAAAAAATTAATAAAATTCTAACTTAGGTCCAATCTATAATTCAGAAATGATTTATAATCGCATTCATAGTGAAGTAGGAAATGGAATAAGAACATAATGCAACAGGGATGTTCTTCTGGGTTAGGTTAAGTTGTAACATTGGACAAAACAAAAGTGATGCTCTTCATTTACAGGTGTTTTATGCTATATCTGGCATAGTAATGCTTCAGTATGGATGCAGAGTGGAAATATTTCCTTGACATCCCTGAACAGGCAATTTATACTTATTGCAGCATAAAAATATCAACAGAGCAGCGTATTTACTGAAAGAAATATCTCTTATGATTTTCTCCCCTTCAGCTTTTGACTTTTTTTTATCCTCTACTGCTATACAACCACATGTTTCTACATTATCTCACCCAAATGGCATTTATTTGCAACTTTGACAGCTACTGTTAGCAGGTGGTGACTATTAAACCATGGGAGACATCCAAACTAAGCCTGATCCTCTCCTCGCCTGATACAGCTACACTCACCTTCCTTCCAGCAGGAGTTTTTGTACAGTGGTTGATTTTCAGCTCCCTAACTCAGGATGTTGAAGCAAATCTTCACACTCCAACTGAGATCAGCACAGACTGGGATGCGATCTTTCAACCTGGCTTTATGCCCTAAAACTGTACTAAAGTCTGCCCTTACCTGCTAGGCCACCGAGGGAACTGTAAAACAGAAACCTTTAGATTGCACTGCACACTTGTTATAATCCAATAGACCTTTTCAAGTTTCCCTTTTTTTAAGGTACAAACACAAATCACATAAGCCATGCCTTTTTAATTTCTCAATATGTCCATTTCAGAAGTAACTAATCCTCTAAAACCACTGTACCTAATATTGAACTCTGCTATCCTCTTAGTCCCTTAAGGAAGATAGTTCTTATATTTGGTAACCATTGTGTGTTTCAGAACTCACAAGTTCTCTATTGCTACTCGACAGCCAAAAATCTCTCACACTTTTACGTCTCAAAATGCTTCACAGGATTTATGGTAAATTATGCATTTTATAGGCAAACATGGCAGCCAATATATACACCACACATAGCCTTTAAGGACTAAGGTTAATTCCACATTGCCCAGTCCTAAGGTGACTGGTGGTCACAAGCCTTGGAGTACAACTGAGCAATATTGGAATCTGTCCATATATTGTACATTAAAACTTTGAACAGAATGAGAGTGACTTCAAAATCAATATTGTGAGCAGGTAAGGCTTCAGTCCCCTGAAGCCACTAAAAATATTTAATGATTCATGATTTAACTTATTGTCATCACTGACTTCAATCTTGCAAAGATTGCAGATGTAAACCTAATTCACAAGAGATTAAATTCAGAATCTAACCTACTATTTAATATGTTTTACACTGGAGGTAACATTCATTTTTGAAAACATTGATGTTTGAAACAAAATCTCCAGGGATATATATAGCAAGTACCTTGGATAGATTGGATTTCTAATTCTAGTAAATAATTATTTTGTTTGCACAGAACTCGTTCTTGGAATTTTTCTCAAATTCAAAATGTTTAGGTGAAAATATATATTGGACTACTTCAGAATAAACCTTTGTTCATCATTTGTTATTAAAAAAAAATGCTGAACTCCAGGTGCAACCAGCAAGGACTTCCTGCTTAAAGGATTAAGGAATAGGAAGAAATAGTGGAATAACATTGAATCAGGCTTGGAAATGGTAATATAAAAATTACCACCCTTCGATTAGATAGAACATTTTTCATGTCAGTAGGATGGCTTGAAACACTTCACGGAATTCATTGTAAGGTGTGGTGATTGTTTTTTTAACTAAAAGCAGTAGAGGGGCAACCCTAAGGAATGGGAAGACTAAGCTTAGTGACGGGCGATACTGCTCAATGATAAATCAGTTGAAGAGAAATGGAGTAGAGTTGTGTAGCTCAGTGGTTAGCACTGTGGTTAGAATACTCACCTTATAAACATGAGACCTGTGTTTTGAATCCAGGCAGATCAGGGCGAAACCTGGGCAAGTTTCCTTAGTCCATACTCCTACTAATCTATCCCCCACAAAACAAACTATGACAAATTGGTCGTTTCAATCCATGACTGTTTGTGGGACACTGATGTGTGCAATTGGCCACCATGTTTCACCCACAAATACACAGTCAATTCACTTTACAGTATATTCTGTGAAGCGCTTTGAGACGTCTAGAAGACATGAAAAAGCGCTATATCAATATTGTTATATTCTAAATGAAGATCATTTTGTGTAGAATGTAAGATACAGATATACCCAAGTATACCTGAGGAACACATTAGACTGTAAAATAAATGAAAGGGAAAATCAACAGGTTGCTAGGTGGACACGTGGACACTGAAGGTATTTAACAAACAGCTTGATGATGTAATGGTTGGAGCGGTATTCTTCATGGACTTGCTCATATGTGGCAGCTGGCCTAGTTGGCAGCACTATCTTTTGGGTACTCTTTGGGACAGAAGATGTTGTTGTTGTTGTTGAAAGCACACCCAACAATATAGAGGAAGAGGGGTGACTGGAAAGCAGAAGTAGGAGCTCTTTCCTTTGTAACCCTGAACCCGAGTCCTCTTGTTAGTCTGTCCTGACGAATCTGAAAGTATTGCTTGGGTTTACTTTTCTAATCCCATTTAGGATCAGATAACTCAGCAAACCTGGAACTTTCAACATCAGTAGGTTCAGCTTTACATTGGATGGCGGCTTGATAAACTGAGGAAGCAGAAGTGGTGTGAGGTACAGTATTACAGTGTAGCATATTAACCGGTCTCCTGGCCTTTCTGAGAACAATCTAAATTCTCCCCTAACTATGAGAAACATTTCCTGAGACTCACATCTGCAGCCATCACTTTGAGAAGATCCCAATGTGAATGTTGCTTCTGGAGTCCACCCAGTGTGCTTCACATGTCATTCCTGTAGATGCAAGGATGCTTGAAAGCAGCTTACTGCAATATTGGGGGTGGGTGGTGTTCTGGAGGGATGAGATTGGATGAATCAAAATGCCTTCTTCATCCAGACCATTCTTGTGATCTTTTTATCTCGTGAGACAATGCATTTCTGCATTGTATATACTACACACTAAACATCCAAGGATCATATTTTTCGATTTGCTTCAATCCTGCCTATGCCAATCTCATAACATGAAAAGACTTATCTATAACATGCAACTCAAATTGCCAATAAGTACAATTAAGCACAGAAAATTATAATTATGCATTTTTTATCTGTGCCAATTTCCTGGATGTTTGGATGCAAGTGGTATCATTTTAATAATTTTATTAGATAAGCACGATGAGATCTGATTAAAGGATCTTAAATAGTAATTAAGCTATTCGAACCCAGTACAATAAGCCTTTTATCTTTGCAATAATGATTAATCTGGAGCAATAAGTATACCATCACAAGCAGTGGGCTCCTGCCATGGTTTTACAATGACTAATGCTGGGCCATTGCTTCCTGCGTGATAGGTAATAATTATAAAGAAGCTACTTTTGTCCTCTCATACATACTCATTAGGAGCTCTAGGAGCACAAATTGTGCAGTTTATTTTTTGTTCTCTAAATTAACATCTGTTTCTTTCATATCAAATGCTGTTATGGTTTACCCTTTTTCTGTGGCAACATCATTTAATGAACTTTAGCAAGCCAACAAAGTGAGTGCTGAGAATAGCTCTGATTAGAACAGGGAGTTTGTGGGCATGCACAGTGACTTCACTTGACAGTAAAAATCCTGTGAAGCACTTTGAGATGTTGTGTGATAAGGCACTATATCAAATACAAAGATTATTATTATCATTTTGTTACCATTTGTAGTTTGGTAGTTAGAGCACTCGCCCAGCAAGTGAGAGGACCTGGGTTCGAAGTACGAGCAAGGCAAAACTTTAGGCAAGTTTCCTTACTCCACATGCCACTGTTTACCTAGCAGTAAGTAGGAACTCGGTTATTAGTCGATTGGTGGATCGCTTTTCCAGGGGTAATAATTCCTTCAAAATAAATAAACAAATAAATAATAACTTGGTCACTCAATCCACAACTGTTTGTGGGACACTGATGTGCACAGTTGGCTGCTGCGTTTCACCCACAAAATGTGCAGTCAATTCACTTTACAGTATATTTTGTGAAATGCTTTGAGACATCTCGAAGGCATGATAAGGCTTGCAGCAAATGCAAGGTTTATTATTATTATTTGCTATTAGCATGTTGCAGAGTTATTGAAAGGCTTGAGTGGACTTGAGATTTCCAAACAAAAATATAGTAACACCAATTTAATAGATTAAAAGGTGGACTGTTTTTAATATAAATGGGGTAGGCCACAAGTAGATACAAATACACACAGATTCAGCTTGCGAAATGCTGACCAAGCCTTTTCTTTTGCTTAATGACCTGTTATCTACTGCCAGCATTTTAAGTTGCTATTCAATACTGCTCTCCTTAAATCAAAATTGGAGATACAAAGAGCAGTCTGCTGTCAGCAGCATATATTGTATTCCACTTATAATGGAATTTATACTCTATAGAGTGTCGGAATGCGAAAAAATGATTAATCCTAAATAGCTCCCTGTGGCGTGTAAAGTTACATTCCCAGTGTCCCAGCTCTCTCTGCCTTGTAATAGTTCAGAGCTCAATGGACCTGATTAAGTCAAGTGAAAATAAAATTTTGCTTTTAAAGGTACAAATCTGGGTTGAATCTTTATTGGAATTAGGGTCATAATAGGAAAAAAAAGTGTAGCAGAATAGAGACAGAATGTGCTAACTACCTTCCAACCATGCATTCACACCTTTACTTTTCGATCTCTTTTTTTCCCCATTTGTAAATCGAAACTTTTAACTCATAGTCTAGACTGATGCTCCAAAGCTGTGCTGTGGGGTGTTGCATTGTTGGAAGTGCCATCCTTTGGGTAACACGTTAACCAAGATCTCATCTGTCTGCCTGTTCAGGTGGATATTAAAAGTCCCATGGCACTAGTCCAATAAGTGAATAAGCGAAGGAAATTTCTGGCCAACAAATCCCCCAAATAAAATTGGTGTTTGTTGCATGACAAAAGATCAATGGGGGAGCTTCAACTTTGGAGCAAAGTCAACCATCAGTAGCTTGAATCACAAGAAACCAAACTATCTCATTACAAGTAGCTGGTCACTTCCTCTTCCCAGGATCCACAAGCATGACTTTTAACAAAAATAATCATTTGAAATGCAGTATTCATTTTTAAGATGGATCTGAATTGGAATCATAAATGTAGAGATGCTCAATAATAATAAATTATTCATTGCATTTGATATAGCGTCTTATTATGTCTTCAAGTGATCTCAAAGCACTTCACAGAAAATACTGCGAAATGAATTGACTGTATGTTTTGTGGGCAAAAGCTAAGAGATAACAATAACAACTCGCATTTATATATCGCCCCTCACGCAGGGTAGCACAGTCAAAGAGGGAGGTCTTCAGGTGCAACCTGCATAATAATAATAATCCTTGCATTTGTTACAGCTATCTTCACATCTTCTAGATGTCTCAAAGTGCTTCATAGAATATACAGTACTGTGAATTGACTGTATGGGAAAGGAAGGGGAGAAACGGAGGGATTCAGGAACAGTGTTCCAGAGTTCTGGAGAGTATTGGCTGAAAGTGTGGCCACCGATGGTGGAACTGAGGGCACGAGGAACGAGCAGGAGCCCAGAGCCAGTCGAGCGGAGATAACAGGTTGGGGTAAGCAGATCGGAAAGGTAGAGAGGTGCCAGTGTGTGAAGGGATTTGAAGACGAGTGTAAGGATTTTTAAATTGATCTGTTCGGTGATAGGGAGCCAGTGGAGCCTGTCAAGGACTGGTTTGATGGCGATACACCAGGATAAAACAAAGATACCAATATGCCAGAGAAATTACTGCTTTAACAAACCTGAAGATTCCCAGTGAATTATAATTTAGCTTCATTATTCGAGAAACCAAACTACGATATTTGCCACCAGCCAATTCTCCCCCCACAACTCCCCAAATCAAAAATCCAACCCCCACCTTGGATGCAAACCTTTAACAGGACATCCTCCCAACCTGAAATGCACTATATAAATGCAATTTGTTGTTCTTGTTACTTCAGCATACTATCTTGCGTGAAGAGTGCTATATAAATGCTTGTTTTTGTTATAGCTATATTGTACAGTACAAAATCTAATACAAATGGGTAACAACAAAACAGCTCAGCACTTAAAATGCTGATCTAGCTTTTTCTTCCAGATGCATATTGACCTGTTATCTCTTGCCGGCATTTTCTGATTTTATTCAATGCACCTCTCTTTAGCAGATAATAGGAGATTTATGAGCTGTTGACTTACCGTAGTAAATTTCACATTCATACAAACAGTGGAATTCATCATTATAAGTGCCGACTGCAAAAATCCATACATCTGACAAATAGTACATTGTAACTTTTCTATTGTCATAGAAACAGCCTAGGTCGGCATGGCTCAGTTGGCAGCACTCTTGCCTCTGAATGAAGGTTTCTTGGCTGAAACCCCATGTTATGACTTTAAACTCATATAGTTTAGGTTGACACTCCAATGGAATACTGGGGATGTGCTGAAAGGTTGGAGGTGCTGTCTTTCAGGTAGATGATCCCATGGCACTATTTGAAAAGAGAAGGGGGTTTCTTTTGATGGCCTGGCCATATAAGATCAGTCATTCACTTCAAGGCTGTTTGAAGGACACTGCTATGCACAAATTGGGTGCTGAATTTGCCTAGAAGTACATTGTCACAGCACAGTAAAATCCTGTGAAGTGCTTTGCAAAGTGTTGACAATGTGATAAGGTGCTATACCAAATACAATACTTATTTTTAAATATACTGTACTATATAATGAAGGTTATAATTTGCAATATTTAGAAATATTATTTGATCAATAACTGGCATCTTCATAGCTCCCTTTATGGGAGTAGCAGCTTGAAGCGCTCAACGGTGATGTAGTTTGATGAGCAGCTGGAAAAATAAGAGGCAGAGTTGATGGGAAAAAGTTTGCAGGTGTAATGTGAATTTGGACAAAACAGGTCAATAAAAAGGAATTGAGCCTGGGAGTTTCAGAGATTTGGTGCAAAGTATCTGAAAGTACTTTGAAGTGCTAACTGCAGATGTTGTTTACAAATATTGCAAATATTGCAAACAGAAATCACAAAATGACTTTACGAATATCACAATAATAATGCTTGCATTTGATACAGCTTCTTATCATGTCGTTGACACGTCTCAATGCATTTCACAAACTACACTGTAAAGTACAGTAATTTAGTATTTTGTGGGTGAAAAGCAACAGCTAATTGCCCACAACAGTGTCCAACAAGCAGTCATTAAATATATAATTGTATGGTATTGCGCTTCCAATATTTGATATTTGTGATATAAAGATTATTTAAAGATAAAGGAATATAGGCACACTCCCACAAGATATCCCCCCCAAACCTAATGCTTCAGCAAGCATCACAAGGTGTTAACATCTGCCTATTGATATTGCAGGTGTGTACTAGAATTAATAATATGTGGATGGCTTCAGAATACAGGAAGACAGAATCAACCCCTCACACAGATAACTGAACTGTGCCGAACAGCAAGCCAAGGGAGAAAAGTATTCTCAAAATGTATTAGATATGCGTTATTGCAAAGTAAAGGGTCTTTATTACCTTCACGAAGCAATCAGTTCAACCATCGCCAGATTCATAGTCCAGAAGATTGCTATTCCCCAAGATTTCATTAAAAGCGAAAAAGAATTCGTTTTGAATTAAGAACGAAAAGAAAACTTTAAAAAGCCATTAGTTCTAGAAATGGTCCCCAAATGCAAGCAAGATCTATTCTAATCTTCTTGCCTTCCTCTTTGAGAGCAATAACCACTGTATGAGGTCCAGTGCAGAAAGAGAATTGTCAATAGTCAATTCTCAATACAAAAGAGGAATTGCAATCTCACTGAAGTGGCAGATTCTGATTTTGTAATAAATTTGGAATTGCTTGAGAAATGACAAAGGGCACTTAGGTTATTCTTGCCTCTCATAATTGATAGCCATGTTCCAATTCAGGTTAAGTGTAGCGTATAAAATGTGTGTCCAAACAGTTCATCTTCATTGTTCTGAACTCCAGAGCAAGTGGCAAAGCATTTTTTTTTTGCATTTACAAAGTGCAGGACCAAGATGTGGCAAAACAAAAAGGTATATGGCTGCAGAAGGCAATGTCCAACTTATCTGGACTTGGCGCTGAGCACACTGTAAGGTGAGTCGGGGAACAGTGGGTACATCTATTTGTCATATGATGATGTGGATTAAACTGTTGGTGTTGAATAAACCTGATACATGCATTGGACTTCTAGAATATCAAGGCAGTGGGCACGTCATAATCTGTGTGACTCACCAACCCAACTTTGCCACAATGATTGGGCTTGAAAATTTCAGTTGGTCACTGATGTTGATTTCAATTGTCGAGACGAGTTTTTTTGGTGCAATTTCATAGAACAGTTGCAAACTCCCATTCTAAAATCAGCAACAAGTCAGGATTAGAAATAAGATAAACCGTCCAATTGATAGTGCAATTCCAAGATGCCAGTGTTTAAGAGCTTGTAACTGGCTTCAGGAACAACTACTGCCAGTCAGTCTTGCAGACAGCATTAAAGAGTTGAAAGGCAAAAGTGTGATGTTTCTAACAGATTCAATAACACATTTGATATTTATCTGATCAGTTCTAAAATATCAATGTATTCATCCCATCAACTCTGAAACAAGAAACATGCAACCCAATGTATTGTAAGTGAACCTCTCACAGTCTTTTGTTATCACAGACAAATGTCTTGTTTTATTTGATCAGCACAGGGATTAGGGAAAAAGCATTTGTCTCTCCTCAGCTGAGTTTGGAACAGACTCAAGACTTTCTATCTTTGTAATGAAGCAAATGAAGGAGCAGCAGAGACACCAGTCCAGAATATGGGAAGAGCTATGAGCTATGCAATTAACTTCAGTAAAACAAAATCCCTCTCTTGCAGTAAAAGCCATTAACTAATTGAGCCATCTCTTTAACTAAGTATTTTATTATTTTTAATCCAGAGCATTGGTAATGTAATTTGTATTTATTCCATGTTTACATATGGAGAGGAAGCCAAACATTTTACTTGCAGATAACAAATTGGTTGGACAGATGCTTGAAGGAAATTATCGACTCCACAAAATAGATTTACTGACCTTGTGACCACAAAGCATCACATTGAAATCCAAACTTGTAGCCAAGTATACAGATGATAGTTCCTCAACAAGAACATACAAAAGAGTACAAGTAGTGCAACAACAGTGTTTTTTCAGTGTATTTAATCTTGGTGCCTGGATGGTGGACCGTGCTGCGAAGGAGCGAAGAGCATTCTGGTCACATTCATCTCTCTTAATAATCCTTGCATTTTTTTTTACATAGCACTTTTCACATATTTAGACATTTCAAAGTACTTAATTGAATATACTGTAAAGTGAATTGACTGTATATTTGTGGATGAAATGAGGCAGTAAATTGCGCATAGCAGTGTCCAAAAAACAGTCTTGGATTGAAATGACCAATTTTTTTTTAGAGATTATTATTAGGCATGTGGAGTAAGGAAACTTGCCCACGGTTTCGCCCTGTCCTGACTGGATTTGAAAACAGGTCTCATGCTTATAAACTCTAACCACCTAATGCAGGTCAAGGTGTGGGTAAACAGCCTCTCTGGTCAACTTGCAAAGTCCATTATCAAGCAGTGAGATGGATTTGTGGCAAACACGGGAAGTGGCTGCAAGGAGGGAGGACTCTGACCTGCACTGGCCTGTCAAAAAGCACCCTGGAGCAGGAGTGATCTTCACAGTCGGCATGTCTATTTGCCAAGTTCGCTCACATTCCAAACTCCATGTGAGGGAAATAACTTCTCCCTATTTACCTTATCAAAATTCCTCACTGTTTGAATGCCTTGGTGTGGTGTCCGCTCAACCTCTGTTCTCGGGGAAACAATCCCAGTTTATCTCATCTCTCCTAAGCTTCCCATTGCTGATATCATCTGAGCAAATTCCATCTGTACCCTCTCTACAACCTGGACATCATTAGCAGGGAAATTTCCAAATGCAGGTGGCATGCATGGAACTTTCAGTCTGGTTTGGATTCTCTTGAGCAAAATGATGGGGTTCCCTATGTGTCAGACCATAAAAAAAACACAGAATTATTTTAATTTCACTTATTCCTTCAAGGAACCCTTTAAAGTTGCATCATCTCAAGTAATGCAGTCTTAGCAGCTTGACCATTGGTCCACTGAGTATCCTCATTTATTCTCCCCTTCCTCTCCTCCAGCCCCCACGAAAAACATTATTCAATCATTGCACTGAACCCACAGTACACATAAACAAGCTGAAACATGATATCCTTATTTTGCTCCACATTTGATTTTAAACATTTAAAAACAAAACAGTAATGAAAACAGTAGTGCCAAAAACAATAATCAAATTGTCCAACAGACTATTGCCAAAATATTTTTTGCATGGTTTATTAATAAGTATGTTTGAAGCTGAAGCCACCGAAAAGCGAAGCTGTCATTTAAATACCAGTTAGAACTTTATCATCCCAAATCCACAATGACAGTTTTCTGGTTGAATCTTTATTGTAAATTTTAAGTAGCCTAATCATCAAGAATAATTCTTTGTGGCAGACAGATCCAGTTGTCCCTTGGTTACTTCCAACAACAACAAAACTTTGATTTATATAGCGCCGTCCACGCCAGACGGCATCTCATAATAGCGGATCCCGGAACCGAGCCAGGGGCAGAGGGAGGAAGGTGACCAAAGGCGCGAAGATTACTTTCTCCATGGTACTTCTTCAACCACGCCTTCGGCTGCCCCACTAACTCTTCCCTCTCTCCCACTCTTCTCCCGCTTCCCCGACCCTCCCCCACCCAACTCCTCCCCCACCCCACTCCCCCCCCACTCCCCCCCCACCCCCGCTGGGATCCCGGCCAGACTGTTCAGCGCTTTGGGACGTCCTCCCGACGTGAAAGGCGCTTTATAAGTACAATTTTGTTGTTGTTGTTGTACCTCATAAAAAAGCAGTTGCTTTTCTTATAAAATGGTTTTCTCTTTTTTTTGGTTTGCTCCCTATGCAGATGATGTCTTACCAATCGCAACGAGTGCAACAATATGGACTATAGTCTATATGTGATCACTTTGTGCAAAGCATCGTTCAAGAGGCTTCAAGTCAAAATATGCTCTCACCCCAGACAATACTGCTCTGCCTCAAGAACAATAATCACCCAGTGAAGATAAGTGAGTTTCTCCTGGTGTTCTGGCCAACAATCCCCCAAACGAAATTAACTTTAGAGTTATTTGTGGGAAATTGCTGTGCACAAATTGGCTGTTGTGTTCGCCTACAAAATACAGTAACTATACTCTACAACAATTCCTATGAAGTGTTTTGAGATGTTTCGATGACATGATACGTCCCTAAATCAAATGCAAGAATTATTATTAATATCATACAATTGATCTGAGTGAGAGGCACCACAGCAGAGATTCATAACATCTCTATCAGTTTGCCATATATAGTACAACAGCATCCAAGAATCCAAATAAAATACAATGGAAGCCTGTTAAGCCGGACACATGGGAGCATGACATTTTGTCCGACTTAAGTGACTTCCAATATACTGTAAACAAAATATCAGTTCAATCAAAAGGAATCAACTTGTCAGCTAACGGCTCCATCATTTGTGGGAGGGGAAGGTTATTTAACCAGGAATAGAATTAAATGAATCACATAATAATAATAATCCTTGCATTTGGTATAGCGCTTTTCACGACATTTAGACATCTCAAAGAGCTTCACAGAATATACTGTAAAGGGAATTGACTGTTTATTTGTGGGTGAAACACAGCAGCCAGTTGGTACAGCAATGTCCCACAAACAGTCATGGATTGGAATCAACGATTTAATATTTCTTTTGAGGCATTATTATTAGGCATATGAAGTAAGGAAACTTGCCTAAGGTTTTGCCCTGCCTGGAATCGAACCAGGTCTCTCGTTTGTTTGGCGAGTGCTCTACCCGCTGAGCTACAGGACCCCCACAAATAGCTAGACTTTATATGGGAGTCACAGCATCAATGTCAGAATTCAACAGTGGAAGACATCAGTGACTTTGATGAAAGCTTCTATCAAACACACAGCAGCTAAGCCAGAGATAGATTTTACAGCTTTTCCATTATGCATTTCCTGCCTGTGGATCAGAATTTTGTCTGCTCAATGATAATAATCCTTTCATTTGATATAGCACCTTATCACATCTTTGGACATCTCAAACTGCTTCACAGAATTCACTACAAAGTGAATTGTCTTTGTATTGAATAACATAGTAGTTATTCAGTTGAATTCCTTCGTTTATTTGGCTCGCAAACAAAGATGTTACCTCAGTTGACAAATGACTAACCTGACAGACTTTTGTTGCTATTTCGGGGATTCTATCCAATTAAAGCAGCAACCAATGATTAGGTGGAAAGGGCATGGTACATGAAGCAAGATGGTGCTCGCTGTGAAGGGAGCAGCCCGGCAACATGATTGAAGGAAGTCGCAGAAGTCAAGTGAGGTGAGACCGTGGAGGGATTTGAACATGAGGGTATCGGATATCAGAGGGTATTGAGCAAAGATGAGGTTCACAGTCTTGCAGAAGTTATATTGAGAAGAGATGCATCTTTAATCTGGCCATATGTAATCACCTAATCATCCTCAAATTATGTACTACTAATTCAGCATGCACCAGTGTGGAGCACAATGGTAATCTAGTTCTTAGTGTGGAGCAAAAACTGGCAGCAATGAATATTAAGTGTCACATTCAATTGTGAAAAGAGCTGAAAGAAGTAGGAAATGTTGGTCAGTATGGTGGCTGAGACACATGGCCCGACCTTTGTAATTACAAAAATCATCCATTCTTAAAATTTAATCTAAATTAAAAATAGATGTAAAACACGAGAAGCAAAGGGAACCACACACACTTTATGAATAACCGTTTTTCTTTCTTGCACTAATTTTGAAAGCGGTCGCTCCACCTCCAGGTAACTGTGTTAGAATCTATGCTACAAACTTAATCTAATATTTATATTGCAGAGCAGTATAAAACTGCAGACTTTCTTTCAAGCTGTGCCATTAAATTAACTTCATAATGGAGCTTATGACAAAGGATTATGTCGGCAATGATATATCTCCAGCAAGGAAACAAACAGCTGGGTAGAAATTCAACCTGATCTAGATTTGCTTTATGTAGCATTTCAGAGACAGAATTTGGCAAAATTTGAATTCAGTTTTAACTTTGCAGTTAATTTTCTTTGGTTCCTAAAAAGTACAGAAAATTGGCTTTAAAATTGAAGCCTGGATTTAGGTAGTCGACAAATTCTGGATGTTCTGAAATGTTGTGTAAATATGTAAATTTAGACCCAGGTGGAATTTAATTGATGTATTTATTCATCTGCTTCCATATTCCAATAATGCAACTGTGTGCACCTGAAGAGATATTAAGAATTTTAAACCGTTGAAGGCTTTGTAACGTCCATCATCGAGAGAAGCTTGGAGCTGCCATTAAAGGAAATGCTGTCATACATCAGCAGCAATTAGCATAGGATATATAAAAAAGGATATATAAAAAAATGTCCCAGTACTAAAGAGCCATCTGCCCTGCTCATGGCTTTGCTTCCTGTGACTGACTATGAACCACATCTTACTACCTGCCACAACCCACCAGCACGCCAAATAATCAAAACAGCGTATATTTATAGCTCATACATTCGCTTTCCCCAGGGTCACTTGGATTCATATTAAATGGTCAATTGAGCATCCCTCTGTGACAGCAAAGGGTAACGGGAGCTCTTATCCAACAACAACATTGATGAATCATGCAATAGACTGCCTCCATTTCTTAGATGTCACACTGACTCAGTTGGTAGCACTTTTTCCTTTGGGTCAGAATATTGTGGGTTCAAAATCCAGGTCACAACTTTGAGCTCACAGTCTAAGTCACATATCAATGCAATGCTGGAAGAGTATTGCACTGTCCAAGGTATTAATTGTGCAGAAACATGACAAAACATTAAATTTAAGACCTACCTACCTGTGAAAGATTCCATAGAACGATTTGAAAAGAGAAAGGAATTTAATCTGGCCAACATTTTCCTAAATTAAACAAAGGTCAATTGTTTCATGATCATTTATGGGACATGGATGTGCACAAATTACCTGCTGTAATCACCTATAAATGCACATTCACTAAACATAACTCAAAGAAGCATTTGGGGACATGATAAAGTACTACATGTAATGTATGGATTATTATTATACACCTCACAGCTCAAACACACATCTGTAGCCATTAAACAATGGCCACCAGTGGCCCAAATCCCCAAATCCAACCTCCAATTGGTGCAAACCCTCGAATGTCGATAAGGTGTTATAAAAGAGCAAGTTCTTTCTTTCTATTTGAACCTGGTAATCTCTTATGAATCCAAATATAGCTCTATGAGAATTATGAGGTTTGGCAAGTGATTACAAGCTGACAATCGTATTAAGCAGTTTAGATATGTATCTTTGAGTCATTTTGTTTGAGCTCTACAATGAGATTAGAAATCTAACCTTATTTCCAAGCATCCATTCATTTTTGTTATATATGCCATTAAGTATACGAGTGGGAATTTTATCTCAAATTGCCTTTTCTATTCCTGTCAACAGTTGTCATGTTTGTGCTGACAGCCAGTGTATCATCACATCCAATGCCAAGTGCGAAGAGGTCATGGAATTCCTTACTACAAAATTGATACCAGCTTCATCCTTATGCCCCATGTCGACCACCACAACCTCCATTCTGTTTTCCTCACCCACCTCACCCTCAGTTCCTACCACAGCCCCCATCCTACATTCATTCGCCCCCCATCTCTCCTTCCTCCCTCTCATCCACCAACACCACAATGAAACTCACCACCTGCAGCCTCTACCCCTTCCCCAACCAATTGCTAATCACCCAGCTCATCCTCCTCAGCCCACTTCTGGCAGACACTATTAACCAGTCCTTCTCCTCTGGATCAGTCCTACTCTGCTTCAAAACCTCCGTCATCACCCACCTCCTTAAAAAACCTACCCTCAATCCCTCCAACCTCGGCCACTACCAAACCTAGATTGCAATCTATCTCGAATCTGCCCTTCTCCTTGCAAAAGTTCTGGATCCCTCCACTCCTCAGCATCCCCCTACCTCTCTGACCTCCTCTCTCCTTACAACAGTTGCCTTCGCTCCATCAGGTCTGGCTTCCTCCTTGTCCCCCAAATTCTCCGTTCCATCATTGGCAGCCGTGCCTTCAGCCTCGATGCCCCAAGGCTCTGGAACAACCTTCCTCACTCTCTTCACCTCACCCCCTCTCTTCCTACTTTCAGGTTTCGGCTAAAGACCTTTCTTTTCGACCGTGCTTTCAGTCACCTTCTTCCCCCTCCCACTGGCTTGGCCCCGGGATCCATTATTGGGAAGCACTCTGAGATGCCGTCCAGCATGGAGGATGCTATATGAATCCAAGTTACTATTGTGGTTGTATATGTTCCCTCTCGATGTTGTCATCCGCAGACACGGTATTAACTTGTACAGGTAAACCTCGATTTTGGACGGAGTTGCGTTCCTGAAAAACGGTACTCAGATCGAAATATCCTAAATTGAAACACAGTTTCCCATGCTGTTCCAAGATACATTCTTTTCACAAACTTTTCAGACCTTAAACCTACTAAATAACGCACAAAACATACAAAATAACACACAAAACACACAAAATAACACACATAGGCAAGAAGGGGTACTTGGGGTAACTGTGTAGTATTGTAATCTGCTTGCACCTGTAGCTGTAACACACCTTGAACATGCCAGTATATTGTCATTCTGTTTTATAGTAGCCACCGTCAATCTAGCTAGCCCTAAAGCCCTCCCAACATCCGTACCTTTTTTGCCAGACTTGATGCACTTCATCACCTCCAATTTAATACTTAAAGTGATGACTTTGCAGGGTCTCTTGCCGCTAGTGGTATTACCGCTGCTCATTTCACTTACTGCTCTTCTTTTCCGACATGATAGAAACACAGTAGAGACTGCAAATCGCTTGAAGTTGTTCGGGAATGTTTGGAAATTACTGTAATACTGACGAAGCGTGATGTCACTTCAAAATCAGCTGGCTTTTAAACAATGACGTAGCAACATGCTATTGGCCAGTTCAAATGCTTTGATACACTATATCAGGTGCGAGCGAGATTTACCCGCGAATATACTATGTACTGTGCGTATGGACAAAAACAATATGCTAAATACGACTGCAATATACAATATGTACTGCACATGCGCAAAAAAGATAATTTTGGTTGTTAAAACGAAATAAAGTGTCCCATATCGATAAAAAGGTGTCAAAAAATGATGTTCATTCAATCGAAATGATGTAAATAGAATTATCCTAAATCGGGGCTTAACCTGTACATGTATGTGTATGACACTCTACTTTTCCACCTCTAGTTCACGTCTGTGAAGTGCTCTGAGATGCCGTCTGGCATGGAGGGTGCTATGTAAATGCCAGTTGTTGATGTTGTATCATGTCATTCACATGTTGTAATACCACAGTTGAAGGTTGGATAGATGTTGAACTGATGTGGCACTTATCTATTGCCATGCACTTAGCTAATCGATTCAGTGTACTTGCAGTTTCGTAGATTTATGCATACATGAAGGCGAAGAGAAGGAGAAGAGATTGAAATCATAGAATCATGGACATTTACATGTGGAGACCTATTGCCCATCGAGTCTGCAAGTGTCAAAGCTTCCTCAGAGCAAGTTTTACTTTCAATCCCATTGCCCTGCTCTATCGCCAAACCCTTTCAGCATATAGTTTAATATACTGTACTGTACCTCTCTACTTCCCTCTTGAAGCCCACAAAGGACTCATTATGAGTGTGAGGGCTTATCTGAATGCAGACTAGTTGGGCTGAAGGGCCTATTTCCATACTGTAATGTTCTACATAATTCTATTTTCTCCCTTCTGTCAATCTCTTTATATTTACCTTTTTCCTCAATATTTCTCTTTCATTCTCACTTCCTTTCTTTTTATCATCTCTCACTGGTAGACAAAAAGAAAGTTTGCTTTTCTAGAGAACTGCATACTACTTGTCTGTGCACTTATAAAAAGATTGCTACAGTATAAAACTGCTAACATAAGGTCCAAAGTTTTATCTGAACTTTGGCTGTAAGACTATCATATCTTAAAAATTAGGATCACGTAGAAATGTAACAAATTCTGCCTTATTTTACTACTACAACAACAACAAATTATATTTGTATAGCCCTTTCAATTCAGGAAGACGTCCCAAGGCTCTGGATTAGAGCACCATCTTTCAAATTAAGACTGAATTTATGAATTTTCCACAATTCTGTGCGATCTTAGATTTTAAGACAAAATAGTTTCAAAGGCTAGGATTAGATGGATTGTTGCACCTTTAACATAAAACAAATGTTGGACATATATGGGTAATTTTAAGATGTTACAGCATTTAACATAATACAAATATTGCACTTTTGAGCATTTATTCATAATTGTATTCATAATACAAATATTGGGCATATTGGAGTAAAATCTCACTTCAGTGTTCAAGTAGCAGTTCTACACCACTTGAATTTAACTCTTGTGATTTATGATCATAATGTTATCAATGTGGGTTAGGATGGTGACCTATAATAATCCAATAATTCAACTGAACTCTATATTACGTGTAGTTTAAATCTTGAACCATCATGGAAGCAAAATTATACCTGTAAGTCTACATTTACCATGCACTTCAGAGTATCCAAATTTGCAAATTATTGAATTCATTCTTTACTATGATTCTTTAAAAAAAAGTTTAAAAGGATCACAATAAAGGCTATACTGTATTTAAGAAGGTCAATTCTGGATTTCTAAAAAATATCAATCAATCAATCAATCAATCAAAACTTGCATTTATATTGTGCCTTTCACATTGAGAGGACATCCCAAGGCACTGTACAGTTAGGTAGGGACAAGAGCAGGGGGCGGGGGTCGGGGCAGGACGAAGGATAGTAGGAAAATTGACTGTATATTTGTGGGTGAAACACGGCAGCTAAATTGCGCATAGCAGTGTCCCACAAACAGTCATGGAAGTGGCATTAAGGGAAATGGGGGAAAAAGATGTCAAGGGGATATTACAGATCCAGGTAGAATGTTATCCCTCCGAGGTGCTTTGTTTTGCACGCCAGGTTGGTTCAATCAGTACAGTTCTTGATGCTGCCTTAGGTTGTAGGTTCAAGCCACACTTTGGGATGTGAGCTCCAATGAATACTCTAATGCTGCATTGTCATCAGCATTGCTATCCAGATGAGATGTTGAACCAAAGTCTTGCTTGCCTATTCCCAGATGAATAGTAAAGATTCCTTTACCTTATTCAAATAAAAAGAGAAGGAAATTTCTCCAAGTGCCCTGGCCAACAACCCTCCAGATATAATGGTCATCCATATGATTTCAACAAGAATGGTGGGACCTTGTTGCCACATTTGTCTACAAAAAGCAGGCACCTCAGGGTTTTTTAAAAAAAATAGTTTACCTTTAAAGTGCTTTGAGAAATTTAAATACCATCCTGTAAAAAATAAAATTGCTAATGCAATAAAAGGAAGCTTTGACACTTGCAATAACTAGTCTAATTTAGATGCTTTGGATTTGATGATTGACATGCTTTGATTAGGATGCTTAATGGATTGCATGCTTAGTCTTAAGTGCAAACTTTTCCAGAGGCTATCAAAATAGGCCCTTGCACCTGTTCAGATGTTCCGCTTATCCCATGTGATTTACTAGACTGGAGTTTCACATATGGCAACAATATAACATAACCAATAATCCTGTAAAACAAATTGCCCTCTGTATATCTCAAACATACACGCTATCACTGAGTTTGAACTATTGATGTAACATGAAGACAAAAGCAAATGGCTGAGATTATACATCAAAATCTGAGAAATAATGAATCACTGGTTCTATGGGTGTCCAAATCTGTGATTGTTTGAGGCGGTAAAACTCTTCCTAACATATGACACAAGGCACAGCAGCAGATTTTTGATTTTCTGTTTTCTCAATAGTTGTGAAATTCCCTGTGATCCCTCATTCTGCTTCTGATCACAACACAAATAAAAATAACAATTCCTAAAATGGTTGTATTATTTCTATAGATTTTGCGATGGAATTTTATATGGTGTCTCTGATATATACATAAATAGAATATTTATATCTATATTAATAAAATGGCAATGTTTGTTTGTCTGTGCTTCAACCACGATCTCAATAACCTACTGACATGATTTATACCTCATTGGAGAAGTCTTGCATTTGGGAGCTACATGGACATATTTGTTTTTGTGTAATTCCTATCATGCATGAGTTACAACCTAAAATCTATTTCAGTTTTGTGTTTCTCACTGCAGTTACACCTAGTGGTCGCGTCAGCTGACCATGGCTCTGTGGCATTGTGTGTCACAAAGCACGTACATAGTCAAGCGGCGGCGGGAACTACATCAAGAACACAGACAAAACTAAGCCATGGCAACAACAAGAAATTACATTTTTTATTTCTATTCAAAACTTCACCATTTAACGTAATATTCAATAGTAGCGGTCATGAGCAATGCCACAGTTACTCAGGTGGCTGTTGAGGCAGTCATAATGTTCGTTCTCAAAACTACAATAAAAGGTATGTTTACGGTAAAAAGGTCCTTTGGGCTCTTGGAATTTTCTAAACCTGTGACATTTAGAGATTTCAGAGAAACAAATGAACTGAGTTCTCATCCATTTAACTCCATTTAGAGAACTGGTCAGTTTGTAATTCATGTGTATGTCAATGAGACTGTCCTCTGAACACTCTTGACAAGTTGAGCAATCAGTCTTGCTGCACAAACCCCGTTATTGAAAACAAGTCAGTTCTTCCTAGAGATTGGACCCAAATTACCTAATTGAATTACTTTATTCCATGCATTTTTGATTCACAAAGGAAACATTATTGATTGTAGGAAAATAAGAACACAATACCATACAAAGGGCATGACGAGCATTTCAAACTGGTTTAAACATTGGTTCTTGTCCAACTAGGGTTGTCCTCTCGACATGAAAGGCGCTCTATAAATGTCATTTTGTTGTTGTTGTCCTACCCCATTGGATTTTAATATTAAAACACTCAGAAACTCTACTGCAAATGAAGGGTGCTATATAAATGCAAATTGTCGTTGCTGCTGCATAAATTTGTGCATGTCTCTTTGGAGCCAATTCAGCAAAAGGTAGAAGCCATTTGCATATTAATCTAAAAGGGCAGAGCTAAACACACCTGCAAGGGCTCAAATCCAGATTCCTCTGCTCAGGACGATAAAGGTTACAATTGTTCCCATTATAATTTTCACCCAATGTATGTCTAAAGTTAATCTGAGATAATTAATCTTATGATCTTATAATCATACTTTAAATTTCTAGATTTTCAATTGTCTTCTCAAAGTACCACATTGCTTCTCAATCTATTTCTTGACATCGACCCATGTATGTTACGATCCTTACATTTACATATTTGTCATACAGCCCGTAACTGTGAAACACATACAAGGAAGAAATATATACAGATCACTGCCACTGACAGCTATCAAAATTCAAAATTCATCCAGGTACCAGTTTTTGATCAGGATTTTCTTAATCATTGGTGAACTCGTGTTTCTCAATGAAGTTTTGCTGCTGATAAATAGACACATTTCTACATTTGAAATCCATTATCACTGGTCAATTGGAAACAAACACAGTCAAGTTGTCTACTTTACTGACAAGCAGAATTTCTCCAACCTTAGGTCTTGACAGACAAATCTGTTCCAAGTACAGTATTTCACAAGTTAAATAGAAAGTTAACTCTCATAAACATCACGGCTTATGTATGGTCTATTTGTCACAAGAGAAGTCAGTCAATCACAACAATTCCACTGGCCTCTGCAGTGAGGCTATCAATTTAGCACTGAGTTGCATCAGATTTTATGCGCTTTTGTAATGTGGTGTTGTGCCCGCTAATCACCAGTTCAAATTCATTTTACTTTAGACCCTAACTATAAGCATAAATAGCACCAGCAGTCCAGAATGAATTCAACGCACACCACAAAAGTCAAAGAATTTTACTAAAACATGGATCCCACAAAGGCCCTCTTAATGTGGATATTGCAATCTAATTACTATGGTAAAGTTGTAAATATACTGTGTATATTTTAAATGATCACCCCAATACTGAAAAAATCAATTATACAGGTCCTTATGAATTTAAATCTAGCATTTTATATTGCATAAGAAAATGTTTGGGTGAAACACCAAACTCTCAACCAGACTGTAGACTAAATTGAAACAAAAACAAAGGTTGCTTGTGAAACTCAGCAGGTCAAGCAGCATCCACGGAGAAAGGAAAAAGAGTCAACGTTTCGGGTCTACAACCCTTCATCAGTCCTGACGAAAGGTTGTAGACCCGAAATGTTGACTCGTTTTCCTTTCTCCATGGATGCTGCTTAACCTGCTGAGTTTCCCCAGCAACCTTTGTTTTTGTTTCAGATTCCCAGCATCTGCAGTATTTTGTGTTTTGTGTAGACTAAATTGGTTCATCAAGAACGGTGGGCTGAATGTCCTCCTCCTGTGCCTGTTTTCAGCACCTTTCGGATGTCCTCCCAGCGTGAAAGGTGCTATACAAATGTAATTTTGTTGTTGTTTTCCTTCGTTCTTGACCTATTTGACTAACACAAGCATTATTTTGATTAACTAAACTCATGTATTGTTTTCTCACATTAGGGATTCATTACTGTCACCCTCCGTGAATATATCATTGTGATTCAATATGGAATTTGTTCACATATTAATTGATGAACATATTTACACAAATAACATTATTGTATTATTACGTATCATAATCCCTTCAAAGCACATTGAGATCATTTATTATCAGCTAGGAACCAGCCCGTAAAGAATTACATGGAAACCATTAATCTCCCAGCAGGAGATTTATTCAAGATTGTCAGACTGAGTTATACTGGCTAAACACAGTGAAAGGTTTCCTACTTGTGAGTGACAGTTTGGAGGGGGGAAATAATTTCCCGGAAGGCTGAGCATAGTCTGATTATGAAGTGGCAACATTGAATGATTTTGATGAAATGCAATTTGTGACTTTTAATATGAATGGAACAACGAGCAGAATCTTCAAGTAACCTGTGCTGCTGCACTCTGGGACCTGGGGCTGACCCTGTGCCAGATCCCCAAGAACGCCTGGAGTGCTCTGCAAACTGAATACTGCATCTGCTTTTTTGTAATCCTCAAGTACTGATTGATGGCGCTGCTAACTACTAATAGATGCAAGGCAATGCCTCTTTCTCTATTCCACTACATAAGGTTGCAGGCCACTTGATGCAGTCGAAAAACTCATTCATTCAGGACATTAATTTTGGTGCTAATTTATTATTCATAACATTTTGGCAATAAGTTTAAGTATAATAAATTAAAATTAAAGCGGAAGCTGAGATAATACAAACTAGATGAATGGCTAAGGTTCATCAATTAATGGCTAAAATCCATACATATACTTTACCATAAACTTTGTGGAGCTCCTGTAGCTCAATGGTTAGAGCAGTCACCTTACAAGCGTGACACCGGTGTTCGAATCTAGGCAGATCAGGACGAAACCGGGGCAAGTTTCCTTACTCCACGCGCCTAATAATAATCCGTCCAAAAAATCCACAATAATAAAATTGGTCATTTCAATCCATGACCGTTTGTGGGACACTGCTGTGTGCAATTGGCTGATGTATTTCGCCCACAAATATACAGTCAATTCACTTTACAGTATATTCTGTGAAGCGCTTTGAGATGTCGATAAAATGTGAAAAGTGCTATATCAAATGCAAGGATTATTATAAACACCATGAGGGCTGAAAAGAATACAACAACAACATTTTGCATTTGTATAGTGCCCATTAGGTAGGGTTACGTCTCAGCGTGCTATACAAAGATGGATATTGTGCCTTCAGAATTTTAGGGCAGGATTTAAAGACACACACAGTAAGATGGCGATGTGGGGGTGCGGGGGGGAAGGAAGGAGTTGCAGAAGTTAAGGATTTGGCAGAGACAAGCAACAAACCCGGGCTGCCAAATAGGGGGGCAAGAAGAAAAGTAGCACAGGAGAACTATCAGAACAATATGCTCGAACTTTTAGGGATTTATGGGTGAGAACATTGAAATCAAGCCACTGGGAGACAGGGAGATAATGGAGCCACTAAGGACTGGGGTCATAGATGTAGAGAACCTGGTGCGGGTGCGTACCATAGACAGAAAATACATCAAGAAGCTTTCGCAATGGAGAAAGTTACATTTGAGACAAAATGAACTACAGTAGTGAGGTCCAAACTGTGTCAGAGGAAGATCAAAGAATAGAACCTCTAAAAATAAGAGATGGTAGCTTTGAAGGGAAGCTTTGATTTTTTTTGATGAACTTGGAGAGGACCCAAGGTTCACTTTTGAAGGGATTTGTGGGAGGAGGAATTTGAAGTTGATCTGATGGGAATGTAGATAGTTGAGGCTCATCCAAGATTGACAGGAAATCAATAAGAGTGGCACATATCCTGAAATCAAGAGTAGAAACTCAGGGGGTAGAGGTGGGTGTTTTCCACAAGGAAATTGATGACATACATGCAGAATAGCGGCATATAATGGCAGTCTGGAACACAGGGAATCTGGAGATTGGGGAAGGTACCCAAAGTTAGCTAGTAGTGTAGTAGGGTGTGGGGGGAGGGGGGGGGGGGGGAGAAGAGGAGACTGTCTAAGGTCAACTATCGATGAATTGTCATCAATGGATACAGAAATTAGACAGGAAAATAGCCACAGATTTAATGTCTGAGGTTGTTTATCCCTGTGCGTGCCTGCATTACACCAAAAACAACTATAGTTGATTGAACAATCTCTGAAATGTTCTTTTAATTAAGATTACCGTGCAGTGTTCTCATTTATTCACCCATAGATTCTGAAGGACACATGTATAATGGCTGAAATGTTGCAAGGAAACATTCTGTCCCTATACTATAGGTTTTTATATGGAAATATATTTCTACCTGTATTTTCACACCTGTTTGATTCAGGCCAGTTTTATCACACACACATTGGTTGAAGTTAACCTTAGTTATCCACTCCAAATACGGCCCCTTCAGTTGCTTAGATGAATGTGTGCATAACTCTGAAATTGGGTGTGCTTCTAAATAACAGCTCCCAACCAATGCGATAAAGAACGTAAGCATAAATCACTATGCTGCAGGAAACAACATAGTTTCATACTTCAACCTATATAATAAATAGGGCAATATTCATTGCAGTTCACTTTGTCACTGGGATGTCCAGTATGTCCTCAAGGTTCTGATTTGATAACAGTGTTCTTACTGCACCAACATTGTGCATTCAAACTCGACTGAAGACAGTTGAGCTCAATCGATAACAGTCTCCTGCAATACTTAAGATATCCATTACAATATATCAGTGCCTTATGTGGATAACTTCTATTATTTGATACTGATAGTAAATTTTGAAAGCTGCAAGCAATACTGTATATTGTGGTCAAATATACACGAACCACAGCCAGAGGGGAGATGACAAGAATTTTTTTTCACACATATCAACAGTCTGAAATGCACTGTCTGAAAGGGTGGTGCAAAAAGATTCAATAACTACGTTCGAAAGAGAATTGGACAGATATTCGAAAAGCAAAACATTTCCAAGGATATGGGGAAAGAGCAGGGGAGTGGGACTGATTGGGCAGTTTTTCCAAAGAGCTGGCACAGGCACAATGGGCCGAATGACCTTGTTCTGCGCATGTATAATGAATATTGTATGATTCTATTCAATGTTCTGGAATTGGGTTTACACAGCAATAGGGCACTGATGATTCACAGGCAACTGAAAGACTCAGCCTAATTTCTTTAGGATAATGTAGGAAACTATTAGACTCAATAACAATAGCTAATCCCATGATCAGAGTAAAAAATTCTTAGTGTCTCTATGAATGTTAACAATGTTATGACACCGTGATGGATTATTGGGAGAGGTTAAAAGCTTCCTACCATTTCTGAGATAATTTAAGCACTTTTCTTGACATCCTGAATGCAATTTTGTCCCACAGTACAGTTGAAAGTGTATAATGAAAATGCATAGTTTGACCCAAATTGAGGTTAAAATGAATTGAGAATGTTTTAGAGGTAGTCAATTAGACTTTTACTCTTAGTTGTTATCTAGCCTCGCCTCGCAAATCCTCTCCTCCAAACTCCCACTGCGAGGAGATGCTGGATTTCCTTAAGTCCAAAATCAAGGGAATCCGATCAGCTGTCACCACCCTTCCAACTTCCAACCCCCCGCACCTCCCCCCAACACTCCAACTCCTACCCACCCCTCCTTCCACACCTTCAAATCTGTCTCCCCATCCTATGTTATCACAACCAGTACTTCCATGAAGCCCACAACTTACTCCCTGGACCCCATCCCCACCTCGCTCCTCGCCTCCCAGCTCTACCTCTTCGCCCCACTACTTGCTGACACAATCAACCTGTCCCTTTCATCTGGCATCGTTCCCACCCCCTTCAAACAGCCACCATCACCCCCATCCTCAAGAAACCTTCCCTTGAGGCATAACAGCTCTCAAGATACCAGCCCATCTCCAACCTTTCCTTTCTGACAAAGGTGCTTGAAAGAGTTGTTACCTCCCAGCTTCACTCCTTTCTCTCATCCCACTCCCTCCACAAGCCCCTCTAATCGGGCTTCCATGCTGCCCACAGCACGGAAACTGCTCTGGTCAAAGTCACAAATGATATCCTGACTATCTGTAACCAGGGCACAGCAAGGCTCAACTATGGAAACTCCCTCCTCGTCGGCCTTCCTAGTTCTTCCCTTCACAAGCTGCTGATCATCCAGAACTCTGTAGCTCGTGTCCTCACCTGCATGAAGCTCCGCGACTACATCACTCCCACCCTTGCCAGGCTCCATTGGCTCCCCTCCCCCCAGAGTATCGAATTCAAGAGCCTTGTCCTCACTTTCAAGGCCTTTCATGGCCTTTCCCCCTCCTATCTCCGACCTGCTGTCCTCCTATGAGCCTGCCCGCCCCCTCCATTCAGCGAGCTCCAGCCTGCTCCATGTCCCACTGCTCGCCGTACCATTCGTATCAGCGGACGGGCTTTCAGCCTCTCTGCCCCCACACTCTGGAACTCCATCCCACAGTCACTTCACTTCACTCCATCCCTTGCCCCCTTTCTAGGTCGGTCTGAAGACCCTGCTCTTTGATCGTGCCTTCTGCTGCTCTCCCAACTTTCTCCCTCCCCTCCTAACTCTCTCCCTCCTCTCCCCTCTACCCTGCCCCTTGCTCGGGTCCCGACCTGACTGTTCGGCGCCTTGGGCCATCCTCCCGACGTGAAAGGTGCTCTACAAATGTAATTTTGTTGTTGTTGTAGCAATATCCTGACTGCAATTTCACTGTTCAATAATTTGAATCTTCCCTGTGATGAGGCCATTGTTGACTAGCCTGCTAATGCGTACTGTAATCTAATTTATATAATGGATGAGGGATTTTTTGTGATAAAGATGCAGCTTTACAAAATAGCAACAACAACAACAACAACAAATTACATTTATAGAGCGCGTTTCACGTCGGGAGGACGTCCCAAGGCGCTGCACAGGAGGCGTGTGACCCGAGCTGGGAGGGGAGTGTTTGGGAAGGGGTGAAACACGAAGGGGGGGTAAAAGAGTTCGGGGTGGAACAGAAGGCACGATCGAAGAGGAAAGTCTTCATACCGGCCTTGAAAGAGGAAAGGGAAGAGACGAAACGGAGGGATTGAGGGATTGCATTCCAAAGGGTGGGAGCGGAGAAACTGAAGGCCCGGCCTCCGATGGTGGGGCGGTTCGGGCGGGGGGCTTGGAGCAGGCCAAGTCCTGTTGAACGGAGGGTCCGGGTGGGCATGTAGGGGGAGAGTAGATCGGTTAGATAGGGTGGGGCAAGGCCGTGTAAGGCCTTGTAGGTGAGGACGAGGATCTTGAACTCGATCCTCTGGAGGATGGGGAGCCAGTGGAGACGGGCGAGGGTGGGGGTTATGTGGTCGCGGAGGCGGGTGCGGGATAGTACACGGGCTGCAGAGTTTTGGATGACCTGCAGCCTGTGAATGGAGGAACTGGGGAGGCCGACGAGGAGAGAATTTCCGTAGTCCAGCCGTGAGGTGATGTATGCATGCACGAGTGTTTCGGCAGCGCGGGGGGTAAGATAGTTGCGGAGCCTGGCAATGTTGCGCAGGTGGAAATAAGCGGTGCCAGTCAAGGCGCGGATGTGGGGGAGGAAGGAAAGTTTTTGATCGAACATGATGCCGAGGTTCCTGATTGGCTTTGTGAGGTGGAGAGTGCAGCCTTGGATGTTGAGGCTGGCAGCGCCCGATGTGCGGAGGCGCTGGCTTGAGCCAATCAGGAGGGCCTCGGTCTTACTCACGTTCAATTGCAAAAAGTTGTCCCTCGTCCACGACTCGATGTCGGACAGACATGCTGTCAGAACATCGATCGTCTGGGGGTTGAGGGATGAGGCAGAAAGGTACAACTGGGTGTCGTCCGCATACATGTGAAAATTTACCCCATGTTTGTGAATGACGTCGCCCAGAGGGAGCGTGTAAAGGGTGAAAAGGAGGGGACCGAGGACAGAGCCCTGAGGGACGCCGTGAGAAACTGTGCGGGGGTTTGAAGAAAAACCATTGGAGGAAACAAAATGTAATCGGTGGGTCAAATAAGAGTGGAACCAGTCAAGGACTGTGCCTTGAAGGTTGAGGTGGGAGGAAAGACGTTGAAGGAGGATGGTGTGATCGACTGTGTCGAACGCAGCAGACAGGTCAAGGAGGACGAGGAGGCAGAGGGAGCCCTGGTCACAGGCGGTTAGGATGTCATTTGTGACCTTGACCATGGCAGTTTCTGTGCTGTGGATAGGGCGGAAACCTGATTGGAGGGGTTCAAGAAGTGAGTGAGTTGAAAGGAAAGAGCAGAGCTGGGAGGCAACCACTCTTTCAAGGACCTTGGATAGAAACGGGAGGTTGGAGATGGGTCGATAACTTGATGGTTGCGACGCATCAAGGGAGGGTTTCTTCAGGATAGGGGTAATGGTGGCTGTTTTAAGGGAGGTGGGGATAATTATTTTTAACAAGATAACAAGATAATTATTTTTAAAAGGCTCCCATTACCTCAACAAATCACCTTTAAGATCTCAATCTGACCTTTAAATCCCTTCACAATCTCATCCCCTCACAATCTCACCCCTTCCTACCTGTACAATCTCCTCTAACGCTATTGTTCCATCAATACCCCCTGTTTTCTTACTCCCTTCATTCCATTTTTATTGGCTGAATCTTCAATTTTAATCCACTTGTTCTCCGCAATGCTCAACATCCCTTTGTCTTGCACTTTCTCTCCTTTTACTGAAGATGTGTTGTTGCAGTAATAATTCTGCTCATTCGAAATCATCTTTGAAATCCTTTCAGAAATGGATCCTTTTGAATATGCATTTGGTCAACGCCTAAACGTTCTCTTTCCGCCCTCTGCTCCGTATTGGCTCTCAAGTAATTGACATACCGCATAATAAAAATGCAAATTATCATATATTTGTTATACTGTATAGTTGCCATTATGTATGTATATATTCATGTGGACATTCAGTGGTATTAAGAACTTTGAGACATTGTCGTGGCATGAAACGCGCTGTATAAATGTAAATTACAGTTCAATATTTAGTGATCAGCAAAAAATACACTCCTAAGCAGGGGTTTGTCATCTCCTGCTTGATTACTCCAACACTCTCCTCACCAGTCTCCCCAGCTCTGCTAATCAAAAGATCCAACTGATTCAGAACTCTGCGGCCTGCATACTGACCCGGACCAAACTCCATACCCACATCTCACCAATTCTGGTCAGGCTCCACTGATTCCCCATCACTAAACAAATCGACTTCGTATTCAAATCTATTCACTCCCTGGCAGCTTCCTATCTCTCCGACCTCCTCACTCTCCAATCCACCACCCAGTGTCTCCATTTGACTGGCATCAGCCTCCTGCTTGTCCCTCGCACTCTATGCTCCATCATCAGAGGCCACTGTGCCCCCAAACTTTGGAACACTCTCCCTCAATCCCTCTGCCTTGCCTCCTCTCTCCCTTCTTTCAAGTCCCGCCTGCGCCTTGGGACATCCTTCCAATGTGAAAGGTGCTCTATAAATGTAATTTTGTTGTTATTGAAAACTATCCTCTCATGGCCACCTTTCCCCGTCGCCCCTGCTCAGAGTCAGGCCCTGCCAATGTTGGGCGCTCTGAGACGCTACTGCATCAAGGACACTACATAAGTGCAAGTTGTGGTTATTCCTCCTCCACTGACCAGTCTAGAACATAAAGCATGATGGCAGGTGGGTTGCTGTTCCTGGTGTGGTGCTGAATCTTTTTCTTGGTATCTCATTAGGACATATGAAAACACAGATAGAGAAAAAAACATTCAAACCCATCAAACTCTTTTCTTCCACAGACCAAGAGCCACCTGTTGAATCACTGGAGTCCATCAGAAGCATTTCATCTACTGAGGCAAGATTCAGGGAAAACTATTTACTTCTCTCAACAGTAAATTGAACAAAACTTCAGAACACACGGTTCAAACCAATTAATGTAGATTCGCTATTGCCACGTTAGATAAGAAATGTATCAGATGATGGTCAATTTTATTTGGAAGATTGTTGACCAGGACACCGGGCAAATCTCTCCTTACTTTCTTCCACCAGAGGGAGCTCTACAGTACCCCAAAGAAGTAAATTATAGTACTTTTATTAAGATAGTCATTGCAGCCAATTCAAATTAACATAAGAACCTTTGAGCACAAAATTGTTTCCAACATAATACTGCATTTCACAGAAAGTAGGGTTCATTTTTTCTAAAAAAAATCCATGATTATGATCATTCATTGAAGAAATACTCCAGACCTGATCATTCTCAATTGTAAATTCAGGCTGAATTTGAAGCTGTTTTCTACCGTACTTAAAAGCAACCAGCAACCAAATTAAAGCTGAATTTAAGAGTATTACACAATTCTGAGTTTTGTAAATTGTAGACCTCTATTTCTTCACTCACAGACCATATTCATCAGGCCAATGCAAGTTTCTGTTGTATGTAAAAACATTGATAATAATAATAATCCTTGAATTTGATATAGCGCTTTTTCACATCTTCTAGAAAAAGCGCTTCACAGTACTACTGTAAAGTGAATTGACTGCACATTCGTGGTCAAAACGTGACAGCCAATTGTGCACAGCAGTGTACCACAAACAGTCGTGGATTGAAGTAACTAAATTATTATTGTTTGATGTCCAACATATGTTTTCCTGAGGTAATTCGTTGAAGTGATTTATTTTTGTCTATCATAGATGAAGAGAATGATCCTTAATCTATATGGGCAAGATCTCTGCCTTAAATTCCTCAGTGAAGATTAAACATGTAAACCCATGTCACTATCTCAGTCAATAATAGAACATATTGCCACAGTGATTCATCGAATCACAGAGGTGCAGAGGTGACTCAATAGAAAACCAAAACTAGACCAATCTTTTGAACTAGCTTTTGTTAGTTGTGCTCCAGATAATAAAATTATACAGTTATTACTTTTGGAATTGATGCGGTAATTCCGTCTAACTGATAGAATTAGATTTTTGTTACAAAAAAATGATCACATCATGTCACAGAATAAAAATAGCAATTCTGTGTCTCTATGCCATGTTCCACTCTATTGTCAGTTGTGGCAGCTGCATGAATTACATGAATTAAAACCCACAATGGTGGCCAAAGAGATGCAGTGAAGGAAGATAAAGCAGGCCCAGTCACTGCATGTTACGGAGTGGAAATAATGTGAACGCTTTCAGGACCCTTCGTATTGGGAGAGCGTTTCAAAGTGCTTTACAAAGACAAAGGGAGCAGGGTATTGGGGAGATGGTTGAAAGCGCCAGTCACAGAATCATGTCTTCAGGCAGAATTTGGAAGCGGAGAGAGAACACCTATTATTATTATAGCACATTATCACGTCAAAACATCTCAACCCACTTCACAGGCAAGCATTATTCAATGTTCACTTTCAGCCATTTTAGTTTTAGAAATGTTCGCCATTTCAGATGTTACTCTCCTTCTGATCTATATTAATCACAGTCACGTATTTCCACAGTAACACAGTGTTTTGCACTTCTATTAATAATTGCTGAATTATTGCAATCTGCTCTACTGCTGATCAACAACTGACCTCCCACATTCCTCCTTTAAATCAAAATGCATTTCAACAGCAATCTGCATTTTAATTGAAATTAATGAGTTTATTTCAAACCCTGCAGTGTTAAAGGTTAATTACTTTCTCCTTATATGCCTATTGTCCTCTGTGATTAAGACATCATTTGGTTTGGGCCACTAATGGCAAAAGGAATTTACTTTTCTTTGGATAATCTGGAGTAATGATTGCTATCCTGAACAGGGAATATATAGTGTACTACAGAAATGACCATACATACTATCAATATGTATTAAAAAATAAACAAGGAAAGGCTAGAAAAACACAATCGGTCGATTAACAGCTAAAGAAGCAAAATTGGTTTGAGACAGATGAATGGGACTTCAATAGATTGTAAAATGGGATAGTCTGCCCAAACATCAATCAACCATGGATCGCTTTAGATCATCAATATTCCCCACACACTGTTCTACATAGTTGCATATAGCTACACTGTAGCTCAGTGGTTAGAGCACACACCTTACAAGTGAAAGACCTGAGCTCGATTCCAGGCATGGCATAACCTTGGGCAAGTTTCCTTACTCCACATGCATAACAATAACCACTCAAAAAATAAAATCGATGATTTCAATCCACGACTGTTTGTGGGATACTGCTGTGTGCAATTGGCTGCTGCATTTCGCTCACAAATATACAGTCAATTCAATTTATAGTATATTCTGTGAAGCGCTTTGAGACGTCTAGAAGACATGAAAGGTGCTATATCAAATGTAAGGATTATTATTATCTGCAACTCTGCTATTCCCAACCCTATACTTCATTTTAATTATTTGAGGGCTTTATCAGCACAGAGATCAAATCTGGATTTTTTAAAAAAATATGTGGCTCAGTAACACATATCAAACATGGTAATGCATTTACCCAATAAGCTATCGGAGTTCATCCATGTAGTTGTCATTTTTCTGAATCCTCTGGGCACTTCCTAAGTTTTCTTTTCTCAAGCTTTCAGTGAGAATTGAGCAGTTAAGTCTTGCTCATTGTGGCTAAAGCATCCCTTCACGTTTTTCGGAAACATCTTTCAAAGCACTTTATCTTTTGCAATGTGGCCCTTTGGAGGATCTTATTTGAATGTGTCCTCTTTGACTGTGGCTTTGGTTACCTTTCCCCCTCCCACCTCCCTTGGCATCCCAGCTCAGGTGCTCAGCCAGGACTGTCAGGTACCTTGGGACATCCCCAGACATGCAGGTCACAATATAAATCTAAATTTGTACTGTATTGTTGTTGTTGTTATTAGAACTGAGGTGATTTTTTCCATCACGAGCATTGGATGTCTGACAAAAACTCAGAAGAATAAACACGCTCCTCCTCAATTATGGTATCAACTGCAGCAAAACATTGGCTTACAACTTTAAGCCACTATTGCTGAATAGCAGGATTAGATATGTTACACTCCATGTCGCTGTCTTCCCCAGTCTCCCGCCCCTGATCCACCTTTCAAATAATGAAGATGTTTCTGATGTCCTTAAGATGAGACATTAAATCAAGATCCAAACAGCATTCAGGTGGAAGTTAAAGATTCCATGATTGGTACTATTTGCAGAGCAAATTCCCAGTTTCCTGGTTAACAATCTCCCAGATAAAATTCAATCCATGGCTGTTGGTGGGAGGTTGCCTTGGCCAAATTGGCTGCCAAATTTGCCTACAAAATACACACTCTAGATAGAGGGTGTTTTCTTAGAATTAATTTTTATTTTCTGTTGCAAATGAGTCAAATGTAACAACATCTGATACCAGTAGCTATACTGCGGAGGAAAGTGTTGTGCTCAGAACCTGGGCCCAAGAATTTTCAAGAATTGAAAAGTTGATGGGAAATGCAAGTAATGATGTTAAGGAGCGGTTCCAAAAAGTGGCTCCCGAAAAATGTTATTTATACTGTATACAATTAAGTATTCTAAATACAATTATCATGTTTCAGTTGTTGGAGTGCAATCTAGAAAAAAAAACATGGGGGTAACAGGATTTTGTAAACATTCCATACTTTTTGTATACTTTTTGTATTTTTGTATAATATCACAATAATATTTTGCTACACACACACATACCAAAATTTTAGTATTCCTAGGTAAAAGAAAGAATGAAGCTCATTGTAAATATGTTGAAAACCAGGAATGTTAGTAAATGATAAATGTAATGGAAAAAGCCAGAGTAGACTTGCCCTAAGAGCCTTTCAGGGTTTAAAAATCTTCCTGCTTACTGCATTTCTTTAATTCTCACCCAAAGTGCTAATTGCATCATCCTGTACAGAATTGGGATGATATAATGGCCACTAGTCAAGGATTAAAGATTATGCGTAAACTCACCTTTTTTGGGTAATCCACACTGACATACCATTAAAAGGAAAGGTTTATCAATTAAGGTTAAGAAGCAGAAAGAGACACAAATATAAGAGAATAGAGTTAAATAGGAAAAATAGAATGTCATCATGTTTCTACGCTTCACTGCATGATTTATTCGGCTCGAATACAACCAGCACAGATTTTTTGCTGCAGTGACACAGCAGCAATCTCGGAGCTGTGCTACATTTTTCTCCTGTTATTAACTTACAATATGTAATGCTGAAAACTCAATATTATAAGCACAAGAAATACAATTACGATACTCAATCGCTCTAATAGTTTAACAAAAAACACAATTCTCTGTATTAGAAATAGTGCAGAGTAAACATTTGTAACATTAATCAATTATATAAAGAAGCAACAAATCTAAAATGCAGGTTTGTGTGCACCAAGAGGCTGTTTGAAACACGAAATAGAGCAAAAGGTGGCACTTTACTCGAAATAGAGGCTAGGAACACATTTTGGAATATTAACAATATTGTTATTCATAGGAGAGTCAGAGAAGTTGAAGAAAATATTTATTTAGGGAAGATTGAGAGTTTCAAGGAGGGAAGGAGGGAAACGTTTGTGGAAGGTAAAATTTCTGAAGCAGTCTTGATAAAAAATCTGTGACATTCAGTACATATAAGACATTGAGCACTTGTGCAAATTTAACAAGCTGACTGTGCACTGTCCAGATAATCTAGAGACTATTATAAAGAGGAAAATTATAATCAAGGTGATTTGTAATTAAAATAATGATGAATCCTTGCATTTGGTATGGCTCCTTTCACATCAACAATAACAACAACAACTTTGATTTATATAGCGCCCTCCATGCCGGACAGCGTCTCAGAGCACTTCACAACAATGGATCCCGCGACTGAGCCAGTGGCAGGGGTAGAAAGGTGACCAAAGGCATGGTCAAAGAAAAACGTCTTTAGCTGGGACCTGAAACTAGGGAGGGGGCGAGGTGAAGGGAGTGAGGAAGGGAGTTCCAGAACCTCGTGGTGTAGTGGCTGAAAGCACGGCCGCCAACGGTGGAACAGAGGATTCGGGGGACACGGAGGATGTCAGACCCAGTGGAGCAAAGGCAACGGGTGCTGGTTTAAGGAGAGAGGAGGTCGGAGAGATAGGGTGGGTGCAGAGGAGTGGAGGAATTTGAAAACAAGGATGAGGATCTTGAAATCGATCCTCTCTGGGACAGGGAGCCAGTGAAGTCTGGCAAGGACTGGGGTAATGGGGGAGCGAAGTTTGGTGCGGGTGAGAATGCGGGCGGCAGAGTTTTGAATGAGTTGGATGTTATGGATTATGGTGGAGGGGAGACCGATGAGGAATAGTCCAGCCAAGAAGTGACAAAGGCAAGGACCAGGGTTTTAGAGGCTCTTGGGGCGAGATATTGCTGGAGACGGGCGATCCGATGGAGGTGGAAGAAAACAGTGCTGGTGAGGGACTGGATGTGGGGGAGGAAGGATAGTTGTGGGTTGGACCTGATGCCTAGGTTGCACACGGGTTCAGAGAGTTTTGGGGGCAGGCCTGGAAGGTGGAGGAGGTGAGAGCCGTGCGATTGGAAACATTGATGAGTCTGTCTTGTCAACATTCAACTGTAGGAAATTCACTCTCATCCAGCTCCTGATGTCTGACAGGCAGGCTGACAGAACAACAGAGGACTGGGGATCGCAAAGTGAGGTGGAGAAATAGAGTTGGGTGTCATACGCATACATTTGGAAGTGTACCCCATGTCTGAGGGAGCATATAGATGAGGAAGAGGAGGGGGCTAAGGATGGATCCTTGGGGTACCCCACAGGTAACTGGGTGAGAGTGAGAGGAAATGCTGTTTGTGGAGATGTACCGCTGGTGGTTTGTGAGGTAAGACTCGAACCAGGCAAGTGTGGTCCCACAGACGTGGATCAAGGAGGACTGGCAGTGAAGGAGGATGGCGTGGTCGACTGTGTCGAACGCAGCGGACAGGTGCAGGAGGATGAGGCAGAGGGAGCCCTGGTCACAGATAGAGAGGACATCGTTTGTGACTTTCACAAGTGTAGTCTCTAAACTATGGTCAGGGTGGAAACCGGACTGGAGGGATTTGAAAAGGGAGTGGAAGGAGAGATGGGCGCGGAGTTGGTTGGCAACAGTGCATTCGAGTGCTTTAGCAAGGAAGGGCAGGTTTGAAATAGGGAAGTAGTGGCTGGGGTTTGAGGGATCTGGGGAAGGTTTTTTGAGGAGGGGGGTGATGGCAGCAGTTTTGAGGGGGACAGGGATTGAAATATACCTGAAAGTGCTTCCACTATGAAGTGGAGTGATGCCCACATTCTCACTCGAACCAAACTTCACTCCCTGATTACCTCAATCCTCGCCAAACTTCACTTGAGAGCACAGAGCGGATCGACTTCAAGATACTCACTCTTGTATTTAAATCCCTCACTCTTTTGCACCCCCCAGCTCTCTAATCTCCTCCCTTCTCACAATAGAAAAAGCTGCCACCACTCTACTGGATCTGGTCTCCTTGTTCCATGAATCTTCCTCTCCACCATCAGTGGTCGTGCCTTCAGCGACTACGTCCTAAAACTCGAGAACTCGCTCCCTCAATCCCTTTGCCTCACCCACCCCCTCCTTTTCCATTTTCAGTTCGCGCCTGAGGACCTTTCTCTTCGACCCCGCCTACAGTCATTTTCCCCCTCTCCCTGGCTCAGCCCCGGGCTCAGCTATTGTGAAGCACTCTTAGACACTATCTTGTGTGGAGGGCAACTATATAAATGCAAGTTGTTGTTGTTGTTGATGGTGTATTTATAGGCGAATGCAGCAGCCTGATTACACAAAACAATTTCGCACAAATGTCCATGAAGTGAATGACCAATTTTATTTGGGGATAATTGACCTGGTTATAGGGAGAAACTGCCTTCTTTTTCCAAGTCGTGTTGTGGAATATTTAATGTCCACTTGAACGTTGATTTAACATTGATAGGACTGAATAATGTCTAGTCATAAGGTGAGCAAAACAGGAAACACACTGAGCTGAAGGAAATACCATTATTTAAAGTATAATATAGTTATTCCATAACCACTTTATGAAGCAGCATGCCAATTGTTAGCCAGCGGAAAGAATAAATAATAATTCTTGCATTTGATATAATGCCTTTCACTTCAGGAGGTTATCTCAAAATACTTCAAATTATATATTGTGAATGTAGCGGCAGTATTTTTTTAAGTGAATGTTGCAATCAATTTTCACAGCAGTCCCACAATCATGAATTAAATTATCAGTTTTGTTGGCCAGGACATTGGAAGAAGCTCCCTTCTCTTTTCAAATAATGCCATAGGATATTTAATATCCACCTGAACAGGCAGAAAGGAAGCTTAGTTCAATGCCTCACAACAACAACTTACATTTATATAATCATCTGACTCAGAGAGAAAAGTATTTGTCAACTGTACGAGGCTGAAATGAAACATCACTTTGCATTTGATATAGCACTTTTCATGTCTTCTAGATGTCTCAAAGCGCTTCACAGAATATAATGTACTTCAGTGCCTATCTCAATAATAAAACAGATTAATATTGTTTATTATCAAACAAAGTGCAGCAAATGAAAAATGTTGCTCCATGATATACATTTTCAATGTTATCACTGCTTAGAAGCCTAAGATAATTACCATCTGGATAGAGTGCTAATAACAAGAGATGTGCAGTGCTGGGGGAGGGCCTGTTTGCCTGTTCGAGAAGATGTTAAAGATCCCATGACACTATTCGAAAAGAGAAGGGAGCTTTTCCCAGTGTCCTTGCCAGCAATTCTCTAAGTTAAATTTTATCATCCACTTTATCGCTTTTTGTGGGATAATGTGTGTGCAATTTGTTTGCTGTGTTGCCAGCAATTCTACAGTCACTACACTTTGCAATAAAATCTTATGAAGCCCTTTGAGATCATAATAGAGCTATATATAGCATTGCAAGGATTATTTTTTAATGCTTCACCACTATCCTACTGTGTAGACTTTTGACTTTTTAAAAATTAATGTACAATATTGAATTGAAGCAATGCACCAGGTTTCGATTTCAGACTTAAGCATTTGTGAGACTTGGTCAAAATGCTGAAAGTATATCTGGTATGGATATTACTAAAATATTAAGCTTAAACTGATATAGAGGACAAAAGTACAAAAGCATATTGATGAGCTTCAGCGAAGCCTAAAGGGATTTCCACAAGTAGCAATTTTTAAAAAATAGATTCCAAGCAAAAGCAGTTAATACTGTTTCAACTAACTGTTTTAAAAAGAGCTGGACAAACATGTGGCTGAGAATGGAAATTGAAGATTATAGGAAGAAATATAGACAGAGTTAATTAAGTAGTCCATTGAACATAATGCTTTGTATGCTATTGGGACCATGGAAACATTATGTGTGGAACACAACTACCTGTAGTTAGGATTTATGTGGTAATGTTAAATTCTTCTTCTGTTTTTCAAGTATTTAAAGATTGTCTTGAGGGAAATCAAAGAAATATTTCACAGAGCCTTATATACTGGGAAGTTTTTATCTCTTATGAGTTATGATGAAGTAGCTAAGTTAGCATGACTGATCTCTCATTCTATAGCTGTAGCTCATTGGTTAGAACACTCGCCTTACAAGCATGAGACCTGTGTTTCAAATCCAGGCAGGTCAGGGTGAAACCTTGGGCAAGTTTCCTTATTCCACAAGCTAATAATAATCCCTCCCCACAAACAAAAACATTAAAAATTGGTCATTTCAATCCACGACTGTTTGTGGGACACTGCTGTGTGCAATTGGCTGCCATATTTCACCCACAAATATACAGTCAATTCACTTTACAGCACATTCTGTGAAGCGCACTGCATAGAAGATTTGAAAAGCGCTACATCAAATGCAAGAATTATTATTATTATTATTATTGTTATAATTTCTTATGGTGGCCCATATGTAGCAGTTGTTATCAAACTGGAAGAAAGTGCCATATAGAGGCTAGAGGAAGGTGATGGAATCAGAGGACTGTTCAATAAGGAAGATATCTGAGCTTGGACCATTATTTAGTTACAGAATGGTATTGTAGCAGCCTGGTGCCCTTGTCTTTCCATTGTATTGCAAGATGGCCACATTGGAATGTGCCCTGGTTTACTTAGAGCATTGTGGATCTACACTATAGGAGAACCAGCATCCAGTGCTGACCAGTCACCTTCCCATACTAACATACGGTTGACTTCTGAATCATCAGATCACCACTGACATTAGCTCCTGCATATTGTGCACATGCACGATATGCAGGAAGCATCAATAATGTCACAATCTGCGCACTGCATATGTGTTCAATGTTTAGGAAGTACTGTAGTGAGTCTTGCTCACTGCGTACATATGCATAGAAAGCGATGTCAGCCTCAATCTAAATTGGCCACTTTTTGGACTCTGTTTCAATACAATATCTGAAATATTGGACCCACACAATTGAGTTCTAATAGAGTTGTAATTGCATCTCAGCTTCGCTCCTTCCTTTCGTGCCATTCCCTTCAGGAACCCCTGCAATTGGGTTTCCATGCAGCGCACAGAAACAGCTCTGGTCAAAGTGACTAATGACCTTCTTTCCATCTGGGACCAGTGCTCCCTCTGTCTCGTCATCCTACTTGATCTCTCTGCTAGCTTCAACACCGTCGACCACTCCATCCTCATCCACAGCCTCTCCTCACCTCAACCTTCATGGTCGTGTCCTTGAACAGTTTAGTTCATACCTCCACTTCATTTCCATAAACGGTTTCTCCTCTAACTCCCCCATCTTCTCATGCAACATTCCTCAGGGCTCATCCTTGGATCCTTCCTCTTCAACATCTACAAGCTCTCTCTTAGTGACATGATGCAGAGACATCGAGTCAACTTCCCCATCTAAGCGGATGATACCTAAATGTATCTCTGTGCCTCCACCCTTGAATCCAGGATCACTGCTGTCCAGAAACAATGTCTGTCAGATATCAAATTCTGGATGAGAGATAACTTTCTTTAGCTGAACGTCTATAAGACTGAGGCCCTCCTGACGTGCCTCCACACATCAGCTGCTGACAGCATCAACATGCATGGATGCATACTCCAAGCCAGTCTGGAACCTTAGAATCGCTCTTTTCAAAGAGCCGGCACAGACTAGATGGGCCGAATGGCCTCCTTTTGTGCCGTAAAATTCTATGATTCTATGATTCTATCCTGTCCGACTCTTAATTATATATTCTAATCACATCCGTGCCATGACCTGCTCTGCCTTACCCCACCTCCGCAACATTGCCCGGCACCTTCAAAGCCTCCCATGGCCTTGCTCCCCCTACCTCTGTGACCTCTTAACCCCCTACCAACCTACCCGCTCTCTCCACTCAGTGGACTCCACCCTGCTTCACATCCTCAGCTTTGCCTGTCCCACCATCGGCATGCAGGCCCTCAGCCATTCTGACCCAACCCTCTGGAAATCCCTTAGTCCCTTGGCCTCGCCCATCCATTGCCCCCTTCAAGACCCACCTCAAGGCCTCCTCTTTAACCATACTTTCAATCAATCTCCTTCCCCGCATGCCCTCCACCCTCCCCAATCCCTACACCAGCTCAGGTCCGGAATACCATCCATCCAGAGCCTTGGGGCATCATACCAACGTGAAAGGCCAATACAAATGTTGCTCTTGTGTCCTATAGTTATAAAATATTATTTGGCTCAGAGAAGTATCTAGAAACTGGGCAAAATCTGGTCAAAATACAATAATATGAAACTTTAATCATACCATGCCTGTGCTTCTCTATTGAAACAAAAACTCTCCATAAAAACATAGCAGAAACAGTATTTCAAAATTTCCTGAGTATAAACAAAATAATATTATCCAAAAAGGCATATAAAATTTCAAATTTTAGAAGAATATGTATTAAACGCCTTGGTGTACTGCTGTCTCAAACTTCATCTGAGGGAACAAGATAAAATAATAATAATCCATGCATTTGATATAGTACCTTATCAAGTGACTTCTCAAAGCGTTACACAGGACATACTGTATAGTGTTTTTTGACTGTACATTTTATGGGTGAAATGCAGCAGTCAATTTATGCACAGCAATGCCCTACAAACAGCCCTGGAGTGAGTGACCAAGATTCAGATGCAGTAGAAGCCCGTTTATCCAGCACTCGCGGGATCTGGCCAATGCCGGTTAAAGCGCCAGCCAGATATTCGGGTGGCCCGTGGCCGAAAACCCACTACAAAAAAATTAAAGTTCTTTTAACACACACCATACACAGCAGACTAAGTAATAACAGATAATAACAGAATATTATATTGGTACTTATTGTTAAAACTATTCTCTTGCGCTTCTCACCTTCACTGATTGAGGTTCACAGTCCAGCGATTCTTTTTTAAATGGAGCCAGGCGGGTGAAAAAAACGGCAGCGCGATTGTAAAGTCGCACAACTTTACTAGCTGCAAGCCGAAGCCCTAGACTCTACTAGCGGCAAACCAAATACTGCACCTGCATGACAATGTGGGTTATCGGCTAGCATTATCGGCTTGCCGCTAGTATGACTTTAAAGTCATGCACGCTCTGTTTTTTTTACCCGCTCGTTTTTTTAAAAATCGCTGGACTGTAAGCCTCAACCACAGCATCATGGCTTCAAGCGTAGCATCTACCAGCAAAGGTGAGAAGCGCAAGAGAGTAGTTTTAACAATAAGTACCAATACAATATTCTGTTATTATCTTTTATTATTTATGCATTTACAAATGCTCCACCGCTATTGTTCCAGATAAGTTCCGGTTTATCGAATGGGGACTTTTTTTTGGCGTGCTGGTTATACGGAAGTGCCAGTGCATCGAGTCACAGATAAATGGGCTTCTACTGTTTAACCAATTCTCAGGGCAGTCTCACCTCTGGATGATTAAAAACTGTGGAGATGTTCATAGTTACTAGAATACTGAGGGTTGCTGCAATGCATCAAAACAGTTCAATAGACAAATAAAAGAAACAGGTCATTACAACACTTTCTGTAACAGAATGTTTCCTCCCGGCCTTTCTACATTTACGCGTTTAATCCTCAAAACAGCTTTATGATTGAGTATAAATTATTCACTCCAACAGAGGTCAGTGCTGCATAATTTGTGTGAACAGTGTTGCATTTAGGGAGAATTCTTGTGACGGCAAGTGATTTCAGGGGCTGACTGATTGAGGCAGAGTTTCCAATAAAATATGTGTGTGTCTCAATGGTTTCATCAGGATTCACTCAAGTTGCTACAAGACCCACCATGTGAGAAAGCTACTAACCCTGTTTCTGGTGTTCCCCACAGGAAAGACAGCAGTGTCTGGAGAGGACATATATCACCCTTCAACACACCTCCTTGTTCTTCCATGTGCAACATGGAGGGTGTGAGAAAGGAACGATAACCAGTAGTAAGAAGCAGCTAAAGAAATTGTGAAACTCAAGCATTTAGAGTCTCTGCTTCCTCTGGTGACACATGGTAGCAGCTAAAAAATCTCACTGATTGGTTTAATGAGCCTTTGGAAATACTGTAAATGTTTTGTGCCTGTCAAAGCAGTACTACAGTAACCCCTTGTTGGTGCAATCTTGTCTCCTTTCATTTAATGGCTTGTTTGACCCATTAGGCTGCTAATTGTGACATTTTTTTCCTGTTCCTTCAAATAGATTGTCAGATTGTTAGCAGGTTGTAGGACTATTTAATTGCAGTACCTAATGACAGGAGTAAGTAAACACCAACTATTTCATCTCTTTGTTTTAAATAATTTCCAGATAAGGAAGCCACATTCTTAAACAAAGTGTGCCAAAATACAAAATCGTAACTTTTAAGGATCCTATTTTAATCCTTGTATTTGATTTTGTAATTTTTCATATCAGGAGGACATCTCAAGAAATATGTACCAAGATACAGTATACTGTTTTCTAAAGAAGACTTTTTAAGGATTGGGGAAATATGTTTGTAGGCCAATGCGGGAAACAATTTGCACACATCAAAGTCCCACAAGCATCCATGAGGTGAATGATCATTTGTATCTTGAGGATAAAGATGTTGACAAGGAAACCCTTCTCTTCTTAAATGGTGCCTTGGGATCTTTAATGTCCTCCTGAATAGGCAGGTGGAATCCTGGTTTAACATCTCATCCAAATAGAAATGGCAAAAATAGACATTTACCAGTCAGCTTGTATGCATGAAGCACCTTTGAAATCAAAGAATGGCTCAAATTATTGTACTTAACATTAGGAGCAGAGATCTTATCTGTTTCGCGCACAAATATACAGTCGGATTTCCTGCTCTCCTTCCCCCTACCCTACCCCCCACTCCATCGTTCCCCCCTTTTTCCCTTAATCCCATTCCATGACTGTTTGTGGGACACTGCCATGCGCAATTTGGCTGCCGCGTTTTGCCCACAAATATACAGTCAATTTTCCTACTCTTCATCCTGCCCCAACACCTCCCCCCCTGCTCTTGTCCCTACCTAACTGTACAGCGCCTTGGGCGTCCTCTCGACGTGAAAGGCGCTATATAAATGTAAGTTTTGATTGATTTGATTGATTGAAATGTAACAACTAACATTGCATGATTGGCATCAATGTGGAACAACTATTTTTACTACGATATGGCCAAAAATCCACAAATATTTTCAGGATTTCAGTTTAGAAATTTATGAATCAGTCATGTAACCATCTGAAAAAGTGATCTGTGATACTAAATCAGTACATTTGGCTGTGAGTATCTTTTAAAAAAAAAAGACAGCTATAGGAGTGTGAGGAAACTAACAATAATAATAATCCTTGCATTTGATATAGCGCTTTTCAGGTCTTCTAGACGTCTCAAAGCGCTTCACAGGATATACAGTAAAGTGCACTGACTGCATATATGTGGGTGAAAAGTGGCAGCCAATTGCACACAGCAGTGTCCTACAAACAATCATGGATTGAAATGGCCAATTTTTTTCAATTTTTTTAATAGATTATTATCAGGCATGTGAAGTAAGGAAACTTGCCCAAGGTTTCGCCCTGCCTGGAATTGAACCCAGGTCTCTCACTTGTAAGTCAAGAGCTCTAACCACTGAGCTACACTGAGCTCCTGTAAATGTAACTGAAAGCATTGCTCTTGAGGAGGCCAGTACAAATACGATGGGCTGAATGACTTTCTTTTATGTAGAAAATGTGTATGATTCTACAACAGTTTTTACTTTGTGAGTTTGAATGAATGAAGCATTGTTTCTGACTGTTCATTTTGTACAGATAAAGTTGATAGTCAAGAAGAAGACATACATATGGAGTAATTAGCTAATGGGAAGAAAATAACTTAAGAATTAAGTTAAATAATGGTAGATATTGAGTGGTGTCACTTGGCATCCAACCTGGGACTTCCTTCTATCCCCAGTATAGATATACTATGTGTATTTTCACACTAAATACCAGCGGATAGTCAAACGGGCCTTTGACAATATAAACGCTCTGACGAGTATGCACATAGGCTGATCACTGGCAAATGGAGTTCAACAAAGTTAATTGTAAGAATAATAGATCTAGGAAGTAAACAATAAGAGGCCCAGGCACTTGCTAGTGGGGAAGCTGGAAGAGATTTGTGAGTGTTTTTACCTTATTGTTTAATATGTCCAAACAATGAGACGCAGCAATTGGAGTTTGATTTCCCCTCTGGACTGAAAAATTCCCAAGTATAAAGCGCAATATTTTAACCCAGCTCTTTCATTGAAGCTGCACCCCTCTAATCTCAATTAACCCCAAAAATGCACTTGAATGGCAGAAAGCAAATTTGTAGATCAAAAGGGTCAAATGAAAAATGTGAGTAGGGAAGAGGAGATCAATCTAAACAGTCACTGCTTGCTCTGCTTGTGTTTAAAGGTGAAAGTAAACTACATTTTAAGCATGGGGGAGCTGTAAGGTTATCTATGCCGTAATCTACCTACCTACTGAATCACACTGGGGGATGAAGCTGCAGAGACCCATCAAATGCTCTTAACTACCATTTCTTTATTCAGTTGAAAACAAGGTGACTTTTGAAAGGGAAGACTATAAATAGGTTTAGAGAAAATGCAGGGAATTGAGATTAGAGGGGTGTAGCTCCAGTGAAGGAGATAGGACCAGCATAGCCTCGAAGGGATGAAATGGCTCCTTCTGTGTTCTAATCTCTGTGATGATATGATCTCTGATTCCAGACCAATGATGTTAATACTGCAGATCAAATGTTGGTGCTAACAGTGCTACAATTTCACCAATGATGCAAGCACTGCCACAGAGGTACTCTGGCTGAAAGCAGTGTCTTGGCAGTGCTGTAAATAGACTTAATTTTGTTCTTCGAAAAGACTAAAATAAAACATATTTGACCAGATGTTTGTGGCAACTCACCACTAAAAATGCTGGAAGGAAATCTTACCAAGGGCCACAAAGGTGTAGTACAGGTATATAGCTTTTCCAGGAACTTTGTAAGGGTTCCATTCCATGTCCCCTTTGTCACTTTGACTGCATTTGAAAGGTAATTAATGGCTCCCACTTGTGTGGTCATACAACAACAACAATATGCATTCATATAGCACCCTTTATCCAGGATAGTGCTGAACAATAAGAGAGCTTGACACTGGGATGGAAAGAAAGGGTTGGTGTTGTAGGCATCCGCGCCTTGTGATGTCCTCCTGATGTGAAAGGTGCTATAAAAATGTAATTTTGTTGTTGTTGTTAAAGAGGCGACTCTGAAGACAGACAAGGAAGGGACAAAGCGGAGAAATTAATGCAGATTTCCAACGTTTTGGGGCATAATAGCTGAAAGCATGGTCACTGATGATAGAATGGAGGGGATGAATAAGGTGCAGAAGGCTAGAGCCTGTTGTGATGTCCTCCCACCTATATAAAATGTAACGATGTATTAGGGTCCGTCAATATGGAAATTTTCCGATTTAGATATATCGATGGGCTCATATCGAGATATACTGAAATATCGATATTTTCGGGGTTTTCATACTGCGCATGCGCGCGCAACGCGCACATTCAGGGTGCGCGTGCATTCAGGGCCTATCTCCTCAGGAGGTAAATATCTTTCTCTCTCTCTGTGTCTCTCACACTCACTCTCTCCATCTCTGTGTTTTTCTGTCTGTGTCTCTGTGTCTCTCTCCTCTCTCACATCCCCCCCCATCTCTATCTATCTGTATATTATCACATCCACCCCGTCTCTCCCCCACCCACCCCCCGCTGCCGTCCCTCTCTCCTGCCCCCCCCCCCCCCCGCTGCCGTCCCTCTCTCCTCCCCCCCCCCCCCCCCCCGCCGCCGTCCCGCTCTCCCACTCTCCCCCACCCGCCGTCTCTCTCCCCCCCACCATCCCTTGCATACTGTATATTGTATTCGAGTACTATGAATACAATATGGCGGCTTTGCACCTCGGTCTGTGCATTGTGTATAGAGATGAACATTCTGGGTCTTGTAGTTCAGTGTGCGCGCATTCCGATTTTTTCCCTCGAAATATCGATATATCGAAAAAGTCGATATATCGATATTTTTTAAATGCCTATATCGGCGTATCGATATGAAAATTATATCGGGTTTTAGCGATATATCGATATATCGCCGGACCCTACGATGTATGTAAAAAAAATTAGTCATATCAATGCAAGAACATTCAGTTTTCACTATTGCTTCCAGTCTGTGTTTTAACAGCTGGGCAAGACATCACTTCTTCCCATGCATGACAGTGCTACTCATCCATTCAGGTGCTAAATACTGGCAGTGAATTTTTTCTAGGTCCCTTGTAGCAAGCAGGAGATGGTGGTTGCTACACTGACAACATATCTCCCTAGTGATAGCAATAGCACCTACCCTTGGGATAATATTCTCAAAATATTAATTTCTCAAATAATTTGAAGGCTGATATCATGTCAAAAATGTTCAAATCTGGACACTGCTGTGCACAATTGGCTGCCGTGTTTCACTCACAAATATGCAGTCAATTCACTTTACAGTATACTCTGTGAAGCGCTTTGAGATGTCGATAAGATTTGAAAAGTGCTATATCAAAATGCAAGGATTATTATTATTAGAAATTTGCAGATTCACTGAATTCACAGCAGCAGCAAATGTTGAAAGTCAAATTCAAAATGATTGGGAGAAGATGGAGGTGTGCACAGTAAAGAGGCCGAGGCTGTTCAAATAAAGAAACGGTGAGATATATCAGCAAAACGGAAAGGTATTGGTGAGTAAGTCACAAAGTACATTGTTACTGTTCCAAAGTACAGCAAATAATCCTTGCATTTGATATACTGGAGTCCTTTATCTCAGTGGTTAGAGCACATGCCTCGCAAGCAAACGACTTGGGTCCATTATCTTGAGCAAGTTTCCTTACTCCAAACTGATAATAATCCCTCAAGACAAAAAAAAATAATGATTTGGTCACTCAACCCACGAGCGTTTGTGGGATACTGCTGTGCACAATTGGCTACAGAATTTCGCCCACAAATATATAGTCAATTCACTTAACAGTATATTCTGTGAAGTGCTTTGAGCCGTCTTAAAGATATGAAAAGCGTTATATCAAATGCGAGGATGATTATATTTCTTATTACTGAATTTCATGTCAGGGTTGATGGGGGGGGGGGGTGTGGAAATCTCAATGTTGTTCACGGAATTATTGTCATGTGGAGTGACAAGTATTTTGCAGGCAAACACAGCAACCGATTTTCACATATCAATGCCCTACCAACAGACATCAAGTGAAAGAGCAATTTCTTTTAGGGGATTGTTGCCCCCAAAATGAGAGAAACTCCCTTCACTTTTGAATAATGCTATAGGATCTTTAAAAAAAACCTGAATATGCAGATGGTACTACAATTGAAAGACTGCATATCCAACACTACAATTTTTCTCCAGCTGTGTTGAAGTCATCCTTAGAACATAAGTTTGAAGTTCCTGTATGGGGCTAAAATCCACTGACCCAAAGGCAAAAGTGATACCAAATGAGCCAGGTTGTCACATAGTAATTAAGAAAATGAATAAAATGATGAGAAGTATTATCAAAGGCAAAGCAAATAAGTGAAGGGAATTCATTTTTAAATTGTATGTCGCCTTGGAGAAATTGCATATGGAATACAGTATCCCATTTGCTGCAGTATGTAAAAAGGATATTTAGCTGTTATATACATCAGAGAGTGACTAGATTGATCATACATTTACTTTTTTCACATTTACATTATAGCTATTAAAGGGCAGGGCTCTGAGGAAAGCTTGGCTACCCTAGAACATTTCTCCGCTGAGCAATAGAAGACTGAGGAGAAGCTTAGTAATTGGTATTTAAGATTACAGAGGATTTGGGAAATTCGGATGTAGAATTTTTTTCCCGTTGTCTAAAAGCTCCAAGAAACTGTCTATTCCTCAGTGTAAGGACATCAAAAAGGAACAGAAAATCTGTGAGTTGCTTCTTTTACATAAGAGTTGATGGGCATGTCAAACAAACTATCTGCAGAGGTGGTGGAATAATAAATTATAATGTGTTTTGTAGAGGAGCAAGATATGTTTCTGTCAACTAAAAGGATTCAGCGTTATTACATTTAGATACATTTATTAAATCTTGTGGATATTTGGATGTGGAGGTTCGATGGAAAGATTATCTAGTGTTGCCTGAAATTGTTGCCATGTTATTACATATCCGGTAATAATAATCTTTCCATTTCAAAGAAATATACAATTACTTGAAACTGGTGAGAAATTGCAAAAATACCCACCAGTTCCACAAAGGACAGAACTTGTCCCAATAAGTAACACAATTCAGAGGTAAATGACCATCTGGTAACTGGAACTACGGGGTGCGTAATCCCCCCTTTGAAGGGAACATGAAAGCTTGGATGTCTGTGTCTGTCAGAGGTTGCCTTATTTGATAACTGAAATATCAAAGTGGCTCCTACTTGAAATATATCAGTGTATATTGCCTTTCACTGATAGTATGTGCTTGTGCTCCAGGACAAAATGATAGAATCATCATTATCCAAAGGAATATTGTGCAAAGAATGTTAAATACCAGAGTATTGCTGCAGTAAAAAAAATGATGGAATGCAAAGATGTAAATGTTAATGTAAATCTGAAATGTTTACATGCTTCATTGTTTTAAAGGAAACTAATGTGTGAAAAAACCTGACTCATTTCAATATTTTATTTGTAAACACAATTACCCTTCATAGGATTTTCAGCCAGATGCTGGTGGCATCCTGCCCGTGAGACTGGACTGCTGTTTATCTTCAATCAAGTGACAGAATAATGTTTCACAGTCAAATCATGACTCCATGTTGCAGACTATTTTGACTGCAGAGGAAAAATTCTACCAGATGGAAGCTTACGTTTTTATCTCTTGTGTGAACGGGGAATAGAAGGGAATGGGAGGGATTAAAGAGGGAGTGGAGAATAAACGCAAGCAAGGACTAGTTAGGCCAAATGGCCCATTTCCATACTGTACATCCTCTATAAATCTATGTAATGTTTATTTTGCATTTGAAAACTTTTATTAAAATGATATTTAAGCTGCTCTGATGAGCCAGGGGGTAAAAGCACGCCTGGTGTAGAGTTCAATTAAACAGTTCCAGTTTGAATCTTAGCGTGAGATGAATTGCACAGGATTAGAGGATATCAACTCAACTATTAATATTATCCACAATAACAAGGACAAAATTATATTTATTGTGCGCCTTTCGTCCTTGGGAGGATGTCCAAGGCACTGAACAATCGGGGGTCGGGGCCCAAGCATGTGGAGGGGCAGGGTAGGGAGGAGCGGAGGGAGAGAGGTGGAAGGGCACCTGAAGGCACGATTGAAAAAGAGGTTTTGAGGCCGGCCTTGAAAGAAGCAAAGGAGGAAGCGAGGCAAAGTGACTGTGGGATGGAGTTCCAGAGTGTGCGGGCAGAGTGGCTGAAAACCCAGCTACTGATGATAGGGCGGGAGACATGGAGCAGACCGGAGCCTGCTAAATGGAATGGGAAGGCAGGTTGGTAGGCAGTCAGCAGGTCAGAGAGATAGGCAGGGGCAAGGCCGTGGATGCCCTTGAAAGTGAGGACAAGGATCTTGAATTCGATCCTCTGAGGGATGGGGAGCCAATGGAGCCGGGCGAGGGTGGGAGTGATGGGGTCGCAGAGCCTGGTGCGGAATAGCACACGAGCTGCAGAATTTTAGTATGTAATGGTAGTGATGTTCCAGATGCTCACATACATTGATCACTGAAAATAGGAATTCCTATTAGGAAGATGTGAGAGGATTGTGATATCTCCACTGCAACCAGTGAAAAATGAGCATCGGCATTAACAAGAAATTGCATTTACATAGCAATTTATATATAACTCATATTTATAAATTTATGATGATGGGGGTGATGGGGTCATGACGCCTGGTGTGGAAGAGGACATGAGCTGCAGAGTTCTGAACGGTCTAGAGCTTGTGGAAGGAAGAGTTGGGATGGATGCTGTCAGAGCCTGAGCTGCTGTCGGGAGCCAAATAGGAAAGCCTCTTGTTGACATTAAACTGGAGAAAGTTAGAACTTATCCAAAATGTGATGTCCGACAGGCAATCAGTTCTGGAATCAATGGTGGATATATTGTCGAACAGGAGCATGTAGATATTAAAAAGGAGTAGCAAAATTATGAAAATCATTGGTCAGACTTTGAACTCGGAGGGTTACTCAGATCATACAATGATGCATTTCCATTGGGATCTCTACTGTCACATTGTGTGTTTTTAAGCAAACAATGAAAGAATTGCCTTTTACGTTTCGTGAAGGCCCTTATTTAAAGAGGCAGCCTGTCCAAAAGCATAGTTATAAAAACAAAGCCATCAGAAAGAATAGAAGGTAACCTTTAAACAATATAGAGGGGTTTTTTTCCCCCAGTGTCCTGGTCAACGTTATTTTTCCAGATAAAACTAGTTATTTACTTCATGGCTGTTTGCGGGACATTGTTCGGTACATTTAGCGGTCACATTCACCTATACAGCACACAGTGTACAATACAGTAATGACCTTTGAAGTATTTTGAGACATTTAAGTGATATAATCATTATATAAAATGAAAGTTTATATTTATTTATACTAAATATTTGAAAATTAGTCATATTTTACAAAAAGCAAAATCTACCCTGAGAATAGAGCACTTATCCACAATGGGCTCCCTGGATCAACTTTGAGCAATTTGGTGCAATATTGAATGTAGGTTCTGAATCAGAATCCTCTTATACTCATTCTTCTTATGATCTGCTGTGCTCAGCTCTATTATCAATCATCTGTCTGTAAGCTCATTATGAAGCTACATACTGTATTTGGTTTTTCATCCCTGCACTCCCTCAGGCAATGACATTCACAGATGTTGGGAATAGAAGACAAGGTTTATACACTTTCCTTTTTCCAGTAAATGTATGGAAGAAAATCCCAATGACTCATTGCTTGGACTGGCAGTAATGATGAGACCCATGCCGCAAGATTCTATACAAAGCACTTTGATCTAGTTTGTACACCTGTGAGAAGGTCATGAGTGGAACCATATGTATGTCCATTGCTGTTTAATATCTACGCAGAAAACATGATTATTGCGTTGGGTGCTACAGGCTGCTGAATGCATTTAAATAAACATGCCAATAAGATGTGGACAACAATAAATTATGTTTGTATTGGGCCTTTCACATCTGGAGGACTTCCCAAGACCCTGGACAGTCAGGGGTTTTAACCCAAACAGGGGATTGGGAATCAGGAGGGGTGGAGGCAGAGAGTGTAGGGATAGGATGGTGAGATGTGCCTTGAAGAAGACAAGGAAGGAAGCAAAGCAAAGGGCCTATGCGATAGAGTTCTAAAAGCTGGATACAGGACTGGAGACACTGTTGATGGTGGAATGCTGGGTTAGCCAGGGGACATGGAGTAGGCTAGAGCCTATTGAGCAGAGAAAGTGGGCAGGTTAATATGGCGCTAGCTGGTCATAGAGGTAGGAAGGAGTAAGGTCATGGAGGGCTTTGAAGGCAAATATTAAGATTTTGAACTATCCTCTGGGGGATGGGAAATCATAGGATCCAGCCAAGGGTGGGGGTGATAGAGACACAGAGACTGGTGCAGGAACATATGGGCACTATGAGCAGTTGCATTTTGAGTGAGAAAAGGGTATGGAATAAATGGAATCTGTTCCAGTCATCATTCTTGTGTGTTTTTTTAAAATATGTTACTTCTATATAATGAGACGAATAATTGAATAGACAGGTGGGAATCAAGGTGAAGATTAGAAACGTTATGCTCTGCACGTGAATGTACTCAATTAAATAAACTGAATTCCAGCGAAATAATGGGACGTCTTACGTAATTAAATACTGATTAGTTTTAGCTTGCTAACTGCAAAACACACTCTCAGGTTCCTAATCTGCCACAATCTCTCTTCCAATCTGTGCCTAATTTGTGGAATTAGGTAAATAGGGTGTATCCCTTCAGGAGAATGTGCACATTCCATTCCTGATATAGGAATATTTCCATACTTAGACGTACATTTGTGGAAAGATCAGTCTAGTTTGGGAACTAACTCCACATTAGTCAGATAACTGGCAGATCAACAAATAAACAAATTAGGCAGGAGGAAATGTGCTACTATTTATTTATGTATAATTTTTTATTTAATCTCCAAATTTCATATTTGCCTTACCCTGTCATACACATCTAATAACCTTCTGCGTGCACAGCTCTCCCTTCCACATCTTATTTGAACCCCTCTAGTCCAGCTTCAGCACTGCCTACAGTTCAGAGACACACTTGTGAAAGTCATCAACAATGTCCTCTCTACCTGTGATCAGGGCTTCCTGTCCTCCTGGACCTCTCCACCGCTTGTCCTCCGTCATACACCTCAGTGGGACCACACTCGCTTGGTTCGAGTCCTACCTCACAAACCGCCGTAGTACGTCTCTGCAAATGGCTTTTCCTCTCACTTTCACCCGGTCACCTGCGGGATCAACTCTATAACATTGCCAGATCCATCCTTGGCCCCCTTCTCTTCCTTCTCTACCTGCATCTTCTTGGTGATGTCATCCACAGATATGGGGTAAACTCTACTTTTCCACCTCAAATTGCGACCCCTCTGATATTCTGTCAGCCTGTCTGTCAAACATCAGGAGCTAGATGAGCACAATCTTCCTGCAGCTAAATGTTGACAAGACAGAAGCCATACTCTTTGGCTCTCATCGATGTCTTCAGTCCCATGGCTCGCTACCTACACCGCCTACCCGATCTGCCCCAAAGCTCTCCAAATCCGTATGCAGCCTAGGTGTCAGATTTGACTCCCAATTATCCTTCCTCCCCCACATCCAATCCCTCACCAAGACTGCCTTCTTCCATCTCTGCTACATTGCCCGACTCCGCCAATATCTCACCCCAAAAGCTGCCCAAACCCTAGTCCATACCTTTAACACCTCTCAGCTGGACTACTCCAACACCCTGCTTGCCGGTCTCCCCTCCAGCAGCATTCACAAAATCCAGCTCATACAAACTCCGTGGCTTGCATTCTCACCCAAAGCAAACTTCACTCCACAATCACACCAGTCATCACCAGATTTCACTTGCTCCCTGTCACAGAGCTGTTCTACTTCAAGATCCTCATGTGTTTAAATCCCTCCACTCCTCTGCAACCCCCCCTACCTCTCTAACCTCTCTCCTCACAGCAGTACCCGCTGCCTCTGCTCTACTGGGTCTAGCCTTCTCCTTGTCCCCCGAATCCTCCACTCCAGCATAGGCGACCGTGCTTTTAGCCACTATGCCCCAAAACTTTGGAACTCCCTCCCTTAATCCCTTCACCTCACCCCTTCCTGTTCCATTTTCAGGTCTCATCTCAAGACCTTTCTGTTCGACCGCGCCTATGAACACCTTCCCTGTCCCCCTGACTCGGCCCTAGGCTCCGCTATTGTGAAGCGCTCTGAGACACCGTCTAGCGTGGAAGGCACTATGTAAATGCAAGTTGTTGTTGTTCAGAACACTCTTACAATGAAATCCATTGTTGAATGTGATTCACCAATACAGAGTTGTAAATTTGTTCTGATGTGCTTTGGAAATAATTTTGTTTCAAACCATCGACCCAGCCCTTGGAAATAAAATGGAGACTAACGATGATCCTATCTGTTCTTTTTATATTCTTATAAAAGACTTTCATCACCTTGGGATATCCTCCCGAAGTAAAAGGGTCCATACAAATATAATTTTTTTTGTTGTTGTTGTTGACTGAGGCCCTCCTGATTGGCACGCGTCACGGCCTCCGTACCACAGGCGCTGCCAGCATCAGTATCCAAGGCTGCACTCTCCATCTCTCAAAGCCAGTCAGGAACCTGGGTGTCTTGTTTGACCCTGAACTGTTCTACCTCCCCTACATCCCTGCCACGACCAGCACTGCCTTCCACCACCTCTGTAACATCTCTAGACTCTGCCACTGCCTCATCCCTCCGGCTGCCGAAACCCTTGTCCACACAGTCGTCACATCAAGGCTCGACTATGGAAACTCCCTCCTCGTCGACCTTCCTGGCTCTTCCCTTCACAAGCTGCAGATCATCTAGAACTTTGGAGTTCGTGTCCTCTCCCCCACAAAACTCCGTGACCACATCACTCCAACCCACGCCCAGCTCCATTGGCTCTCCATCCCCCAGAGGATCGAATTCAAAATCCTTGTCCTCACTTTCAAGGCCACTCAAGGCCTTTCCCCCTCCTATATCTCCGACCCGCTGACTCCCTATGAACCTGTCCATCCCCTCCATTCAGCTGACTCCAATCTGCTCCATGTCCATCACTCGACTCACCCTACCATCGGTGGCCTTGATTTTACCTTCTATACCCCTACACCCTGGAACTCCAGTCCCATTATCTCGCTTCCTCCCTTGCCTCCTTCAAGGACGGTCTCAAGACCCTCCTCTTCGCTCATGCCTTCTGTCACCCTCCCATCTCTCTCCCTCCCCTCCCCTCCCCTAGGCCTACCCTGCCTCTCCCCGTTGCTTGGGTCCCGACCTGACTGTTCAGTGCCTTGGGACATCCTCCTGATGTGAAAGGCGCTCTATAAATGTAATTTTGTTGTTCTATGAATTTTGAATGAAGAATTGCTTCAAGGTCAATGACTGGAAGGGGTTTCTCCTCACGTTTTGGCAAACAGTCCCCAGATGAAATTGATCACTCACTTCACATGAGTCATGATTGTGGGATTTAAGGTGTGAGCAAAATGGCAGCTGTGTTCCTCTAGAAAATACACTTTGGTCCTGTGAAGCTCTTTGAGACATATTTCCAATGTGAAAGGCGCTATACAATATGCAAGCATTGTAAAATGCAAGGATTATTCTGTGGCACCTTATTACATCACCTTCCCCTCCTCTGAGAGAAGGATTACCACTTTAAAGTTTAAACCACTTTAAGCCATAGAGATATATAGAACTGCAGAATGGCATTCCACCCATTTTTTCTTTGGTCAGCTGGTATTTCCATGCATCCCATCTACACAGTCAAATCTCAGAGATAGATTGTTGGAATGGAATGCACACTCTCTCCCTGGAGGAACGCATCCTCCTTACCTAATTCCAGAAAGTCTTAAACGCAGGTTGGCAAGAGTCAAGGCTTGGGGATCCCAGAGTGTGTGATGGGTTTCTGCTGGAGTCTAACCAGCAAACAATGCACAGCTTGTCATTGATATCGGTATCTGGCCAGTTTTTTCACTGCTTGTCCAGCTAGGACCACCCTACCCCGTTAGGGCTTTGGCTTGCAGCATTAACAAGAGCTGAGTGGCATGACTCTCTGACCCCAGTGACTGGTCTGCCCTTCCAGGTCCTGCTGATGAGCCAGGCTGGCTGTGCTGCCATCAGCTGGAATACTGTGAATCCATCTGGTCCAGGAACGCCCACTGAGACCATCACAGGGGACTGGCTCAATTCTGACATTCCATTGTCAACATTGTCACCTTGAAGCCAGTTCAGCTTCAATGAGAGCTTGCTTACCTCCCACTCCCCTCTCCCCCCACCAGAGGATAGGCACTGGATGGTCGTTTGACGTCTGACAAGGTTTGAGCCTCACTGGTGGATGGTAGATACAAGGAACTCCCTGCAAACTTCCTGTTGGGCAACGTCTCCCAGTGGGAGCATTGCCTTTGTCTGTGGCACAGATACAGCTCTGCCACACATCCCTTCCCATTGAGCAATGGTTCCACATTCAGAGGTTCAGAGTTTAAGCTTGAATTACTAAAGCAAGTAAGTGAGTCCTGAGTTTAATCAAACTATTGTGCATCACATGTAAACATTTGTAAACCATGTGTGAACATAGCTGCACTGTGCACCTTGTGTTCTGCAGAAATTACAGATTAACAACCAACAGAAAAGATTAATTAATAAACCTATCATCCAAAGTCAGCACTTCCAGCAATACACATGTCCAATTGTGTATCTCGAACCCATAACTTTAGAGTCAAGGGAATTAGTGAAGTGTGAATCCTTAAAGGAGTTATTGTCAGATGCACATTTTCTCCACTTTGTGCACTTTTCCAATGTTCTATCAACATCACACATATTACTCATCCTCAGATTATACCCAAAGTTTGGCCTAAATGAAACACAAGAGTTGTCCACAGGATAGGAAGGCACAGAACGGGGATTCTGAAGTATTTCATAAATTATAATATAAAATTAGAGTTGTATAGTGCTTTTTCGCAATGGTAAAACATCCCAAGGCGCTGGGACCTTTCCAAACATTATTCAAATCATAGGAAACAAAGAATAGTTGTCCATGGAATTAATTCAGGGTTGTGAAGAGCAATTTTAGCATAGAAAAATGGTTGGCTTTCTTTACACCAAGGATAATGAGCGGCAGGAATGGGTTACCAGGACAGATGGTTGAGTCCAGGATATTAGATTCATTTAAGTAACATGCTACATGGAAAGACAATGAGTATTCTGTAGGAATAAGATTTAATGGTCCCGAAAACCTTCTTCCTTCAAACTTTTCTTGTGATATGAAGCGCCTTTTGATGCTGAATTGATGATCATTAAATTAGTTTGTTTCTATAGTTTTTTCTATTTAACTATACCAAATTTTGATACATTCCACTAAATTCCCCCTTAACATCCTCTGCTCCAGAAAAAGCAGTCCCAACTTTTCAAATTTCTCCACATAACCAGAAATTTGATCACCAGCAAATTTCGCAAATGTACATTATACTCTCTTCAGAGTTAAAATGAATTCAACGATCGCCAAATTCTGGTTACTTTAAAATGTTAAGTAATTGATAAGTCCTTTGTTGAGCAATGGATCAAGGGGGGATCAATTTTAAGATCCCCACTCTCATTTTTAAACGGAATGCAAGGATTATTATGATCTAGACCCAGGTAGAATTTATCTCTATAATAAGATCTTGTAGCCTTGTGTGTTCCACCTCACAATGACCTTTTAACTTCATGTCAATAGCAACTTTAAACTGTGTCAAAACTCTGCCACCCATTTCCTCACGTTGCCAAGCTCCACACCTTCATCACCCTAGTTTTTGCTCAGCTCCACTGGCTCCCTGTTGCAAAACAGATCGATTTCAAGATCCTCACTTTCAAATCATTGTACTTCTTCAATCTGTTCACTGGGAATTTGTCTCTGTGTCTTGGCAAATAATGCACCAGATAAAATCGTCATCCACTTCATGGCCGTTTGTGGGACATTGCTCTGCACAAAATAGATTGTTTTTTCCACCTCCAAAATACACCGTCACTACTTTTACAGTAAAATCCTGTAAAGCTCTTTAATGTGTTTTCCTGAATGAAAAGTGCTGTATCAAATGCAAGGATTATTGATATAAGAGAGTCTCTTTATGGTAAAGATGCCTCTTGGTTTATTCCTCCCCTTTCTTGAACTAGAGGATTAAATTAGCCAATTCTTATATTTTCAACTATATATTGGCCTAAGTGATTACACCCTTTCTTTGAACATCGTTTTACTTTTAAAATATTAATAAAAGGCTTTATAATTGTTTGCCATTACTCTTTTTCATAACGTCTTAAATTACCAGGCTATTAGTTTTTTATTTCCCTTCTATATCTTTTTCTACTTCTGCTGGTTTTCATTTGGTTTATGAGATCTGTATTCACAACCATCATATTTTTAAATCTGTAAATGGGTGCAAAGTGAGAGGGCAGGCGAAAGAGACCATCTGAGGAAGAGAGAGCAAAGGCCTAAAGAGGCAAAGGCACTGAGCGAAATTAGGCATGATAGGAAGGCGGGAAAGAGGTGGTAAAAGAGAAACAATTGAGAGCAAGAGTAACTGTGGGCCAATCATGTACAAAGAAATGAACCAGTTTCAGCACAAAGAAGGAGGATGAGTGAATGAGGGGTATATTACAGGGATTGAAAGGGGGGGTGTAAGGGGAAATGGTAAAGTAGGCACAAAAGGAGAAGTTCAACCAGCAATATTGAAAGAAGAAACATCAGTGATCAAAGAGAGACAACCTGTCAGGGCCATTGGCTATGTCACACTTCACAGAAACCATAGATCAAAGAATCATAATAATAAATAATCCTTGAATTTGATATGGCACTTTTCATGTCTTTGAGACGTCTAAAAGTGCTTCACAGAATAAACTGTAAAGTGAATTGTGTATATTTGTGGTTTAAACAAGGTACAAAGAACGGCAGCTCCAACAATGCAATACATCTTGAGAACTGTGTTAGAGTGTCACCATAGACTATCAATTTGAAATAAAGAATGAATCTACAACCATCTGACTCAGAAGCAAGATTGTTACCAACTGGTGTGCCTTCAGTTTAACACTTGCATTTAGATAAGTGTTGAGTGTTATCAGGCTGTTTGCCTGACCATGGAAGACACCATAAGAGGCATATATGAGCAGAAGGAGTCAATTGAGAACATTCAATCATATTCAATGTTCAGTGAATTACAACAAATCTTTTACACCCATTTTTCCCACTTTTTTCTCTTCATCCTGAAAATCCTTACCTCCCAAGTACCTACTCAGACAATAGGAACAAATTCAAATGGTAATCAGAAGCTTGGAAAGAATAGGATGGATTGAGTCCAGGCACTGGGGTCATTTAAGAGTCAGTTTGAATCGACAGGACAATGGGAAAACAGTAGAGTTTGTATTATGGAAGGAATTAAATCAAATCGGTCGAAGGAGCTTCTTCATCCGAATCTCATGATCTTGTGAACAGCACACTGTTTTTGACACACCACAGGCTGTTTTTGCCAATCATAGCACCCATTGTCTGACCAGAAGTGAACTGGTATAATATTTTGGTTGCTGCTTGTGTCAAACTGGTTCTGTCTTCAAAGTGCACTACTGCTTTATTGTTGAAGGAACCAAGCATGTACAGTAATATCTGTACAGAACAGTAGCTCACTTATTATGCTTGTCCTACACAAACGTGATCATGTAGAATTGTTTACAAGTTTTGAAAGTCTGCTAGAATTTTATTCACTATAGCATGCTTATTCTTTCTCTTCTTTCAGTGGTATTCTTCCCTTTAATCCAGCAGTAATTTCATTTTCATAATAGAATTATTTGTAATAAAATATATGATAAAGCAAATAACCCCAAGGCCACTCCTTGATGTTGTTTGAGGTAATGAGAATCAGTCAAAGCCATAGTGGCCACAGTCAGCTTCACGCTGGCAGATTTTCAAAAGGAATAGTAATTGGCAAATCCTAAATCTGTTACAGCCAATACTCCAGAATTTCATTCAGACCTTGATTGGAAATCAGATCAGCAACCAAATGGAATTCCAGAGGGACAATCATATCAAATCCAGGATTTATTTACTAGTTCTATTGTAATTTCCCAATGAAAATGTAGAAATGTTCTGCAAATTGGGGACTAAAAGGGTTTTTTCTATTATTAATCCTTGCATCTGATATAGCGTCTTGTTACATTATCAAAATGTTTCAAAGTGCTTTACAGGATTTTACTGTAAAGGATAGCATCAGTGTATTTGTTGGCGAATGTGGCAACCATTTTTTCCCAAGTGATGTCTAACAAACTGTCATTAAGTGAATGGCCAATTTTCTCTCCTGGTGTACTGGAGATTTGTTATTGTTGACCGATACACCAGGAGAGAAAATTTGTCAGTTCCATCCACAGTCACTGGCAAGAATTTACTCCTTGCAGAGAAAAACAATTTGAGCCTCAGGGGATGGTGGAGAGTGGAAGAGCAATTTCAAACCAGTCACAATAATTAGTCATGATTTCACAGCCTCACCCTATTTGGCATCTGTCTATTCTGTTGAAATAATCCCCCTACAGATAAATCAAATTTGCGCAGTAAATATGTCAAAAATCAAGGCTGAATTATTTTTCAAAGCTGAACTGTTGAGAGGACAGATTTTAAAAAATTAGCTGTCAGATTTCAATATGAATTAATTGCAAGGTTTGAAAAGGGACAGAGAAATCTATGCCCTCAGTTATCGAACCAGCCAATGTTATATTATCTTATTTTGTGTCGCCTTCTCTCCATGCATTCATATCACACATGGGTTGAGTAGCAGCAGAAGATGGAAGTTTCATATGTTAAAAAATTTGCATTTTTTCTCAAAACAATATATTTGCTTCCTGTAGCATGTAATGCAAAATAAAAAAATTATGACCCAGGGTTTTTTTTGCCAGTGAAGTGGATTGTAGTGTTAGCCTTCCTTGCAAACCTCTTGACAGATTGCTTTTTCAACAATTGCCTCTTTGCAACATGCAGTGAGACAGAAGAATTGATTTCGAATTCACTTAAACTTTCTTTTACATTGTAAGAGGGATTTGAGGTTCCCACTGAAATGTACATCTTTCGTTATACTGTTACCTACAGGGGAGCTGCAGGCTTGTTGAAATCAAGCACCAGAAATCTCCATCAGGACAACTGTCAGATATTAATTATTTTAACGTATAGGCCTTGGCAGCAAAACATACCATAGTGAGATGGTCAATGGCAATTATCCCTCTATGACAAAGTAGGAACCAGTAACTTTATAAACTCAATAGACATTCTGTATCACACATATATATATATATACCACATATATAAATATATATATATATATACCACAGCATGACGGTGTGAGCCACACCATTGTATGACATTTGGCGAGGTGGGAGAGAAGAAAAATTTATATTTAGGATTGCTGAAAGTGGCCATCGTTCAGAGTGAAATGAAAAGCTACACAAATCTATTTTAAAATTCTGCACATAAACTTGCCAGATTCTCTTCTGGGGGGAAAAAAATCACAATTTCTTAAAACGGATTTAGGTGAACATCAATAGCCAGTCACAGTTACATACGATGTTTGCATATTTGTACAGATTCCCATAGAGAGAAATCACTACCCTCACTGAACAAAATGCCTTCCTCTGCAATAATCCTGAACGCACCCCAGGCACTTTCTGCTTCTCTACCAGCACCAGGCTACTGTAATTTACATTCTTAAAGGGAGACTGGTAAACGGTAACAGTTCTCACATCATGTTATAATCTGAACAGTAATTTTTACCCCCAAAAGGGATAACTGACATAACATTTTCAATTGGACCGGATTGGGTCCTCGCAATCTTAGCAAGCAACAAATAATCAAATATAGCTCAAATAGAATGCTTTTAACTCCCCCTCACCCACCCCACCCCATCCCATCCCCACAACTGTGTAAAATAACTGATTGAAAATGTTAATGAAAGCAATGATCACAAGCAAAGAATTTCATTAATTCAGAGAAGCTAAAGATAAGGCAATCAATTAACTCCATAGTTTCCAACACCATTCGGTGATCCCAAACACTCTGATTTATCCACACACTCACACACACAAACACCAAGACATTTAGATATGTACCACTGGCTGTAAAATACCTTTTTTGTTTAAAAAAAGGCTAACATGACAATTTCCCACAATTCATAAAATATTACTGTCGCTTCAAATATCCCCTCATTGCAACATGCATTTTTTTGCAGCTCCCCCTACATATCCCAACCATGTAACAACCATTGTTCTCATGCAGCATCTATTTCAAGGTTATTTTCAAGTTATTTGGTTGCTAAAATTTTCGCCCTTTTACTGAAGACGGAAGCATACACACCAATAAGCAGCAAAAAGGTTGCATCCAGCTGCATTTGCTGGGATGCTCTCTTCCTGAGATGCTGGCAGTCTACTTCATTAACCTTTGCTGTAATCAATATTCATCACCCCACCCTTCAGCAGGTTAGCTCTCCGCATCAGCACCAGCCACCTACCATTCCGTGCCAAGCCGAAGGAATCCTGTACAGCAACAACCAGTCCACTGCTCACTCACTCACTCAGTCACTCACTCAACTCACTCTGCCCTCAGACCATTGTGTCTTGTCATCACAACAACAATGGGAAAGGGGGTGTGAGGGGGGGGGGGGGCAGCACACGGGGGAGATGGAGGGATAGAGAGAGGGGGTGAGAGGGAGGGATGGAAGGAGGGATGGAAGGAGGGAGTGTGTGTGAGAGAGAGAGAGAGAGGTGGGTGGGGGGGGGGAGAAAGAAAGCTGTCGGGAGAGAAGAAAGACTTGCTGAATCACTGCCTTCAGCCTTGTTTAACCATTGTGCAGACACAATGCTGGCTGTACCAGTGAGGAACCTACCAGATGAGACCGAGGGGACTGGGGGAATAGATTGCTATGGTAACTGCGAGGAGCACACATGACGTTAAAAGCTCTCAGCTCTCAGGGGGGGTTTGGGAGGAGGAGGGGGGGGTAAGAATACATTCATATCTGCAACAGTCTCAATATGAGTCCCAATACGCTTCCAATAATGACTTGTTTCATAGGCAATGTAGAGCTGATTATCTTACAGCCTTGTCAGCTATAGCATAGATGGCGCAGAGATAAACCAGGACTATTTTTTTGCTTAATCCAGGGAATGTTGCTTCTCCGATAGACCTTCACACACACACCAATAGGCTATACAGCATTGCCGTCAGGTGTGATTTGGTCACCAACCAAATGGTGGTGGGAACGACAGAATCGTGGCATTTGATCACCTTTGTGTGTATTCAGTGTAGATTTCACAGAGACTTATCCCCAAACAAGATATTTGAATGTGGTATGTTATCATAGTGACGAGGGTGGCAAATGCTGTACGACGAGGATAGTCTCCAGTTGCAATATTGAGTTAATATCCACAAGCTCACATACCATTTGTATATCAGAGAGTACCTCTCTTCCCCCTCCCTCCCCACACACATAAATAAATATGCCCCCGCACACTCACACCCCCATAGTTAACACATGGAAGGCTGTCAATGCTGCATTATTACTGCACCACTTTACCAAAGGTGAACAGATTGCAGGGTTGTGCTTGAACACGCCACACACAGCAGCCCAATGCCCTCTGTTAGCGTTACCCTTCCTGCCTCCTGTGAAATCGCTATTACATTCTGAGGGAATGGCATTGTTTCTGAAGGCATTTGCTCAACATGATAAACATGTTTGCCATCTATGAGCCACAAAGGCAAGCCGGTGCTGCTGGGGTTAATGCACATTATGTAGTTTGCTGGCCAATCAGATCGTCACTCAGTGAAGTTGCTGCTCCCAGTACAACCAACACTGTGGTGAGTGCCACAGTGAGTATAGCGAGGAACTGGGAATGTGGCTTTTCAGTGACATCTTTTACACTGGATATTTCAATTCATTATATCCTCTGCGGTTCCACTTGCGGAGCTGCTCAATTCAGGCTGTCAGAGCAGATATCACTTTGGGAATGTTTTTACACTTTGTAAACACTGCCGCCAAGTTTTAGTACATAATTTAAGCCAATAACTCAAATTAATCTGTCATTTCAAGAGTAATAATGTGGTGGCCAGCAAATTGAAACATTCTGGGATAAAAGTGTTGCTCGTGTGATAGTTAACCGATTAAGTGGAGTGGACATCAATAGACCTCTCGTTCCTTCCCCCTCGATTGGTGGATCACTTTTCTGGGTGTAATAATTCGTTCAGAAGTAAAGTAATAAATTGGTCACTTCAATCCACAACTGTATGGAAAACTGCTGTGCACAATTGGCTGCCGCCCACAAAATTTACAGTCAGTTCAATTTGCAATATATTCTGAAGCCTTTGAGACATCTCAAAGATATGATAAGACACTATATCAAATGCAAGAATTATTATTATTATCTCTGTTCTTAAACACTTCTGACAGGCTCACCATAGATACATGATAATCGACAAATGTGGTTGCATTCTTTTCCACCTTATACAAGGCAAGATCTTTAAAGGGCTGCAGAAGTAAATTAAACTCCAAATTACTTTATAAATTTTCGTTGAAGTATATTGAAATGTATATTCTTTAAATCATCTTTTTAAAACATCCATTTATTCTTAAATAACAATTGTTCCTTTGCAGTGATTGCACCTCTTACGTCAGTTACGATAGAACCACAGGAATTGCAGAAGCAGATTTTCGTGAAATTTCTATTTCACATTTCAGGTTGGCACCAATAGGAGAGAACAGTACGAGGCATGAATAAACAAGGCAAACAGCATCCTGGGCTACATTGGAAATAATTTGAGTTCAGTTCCCCAGAAATATGTTTGCCTTTCAAATACTATCACTATACTGCACTATTTTGTTGTTATATATCAAACAACAACAATAAAATTACACTTGTATAGCGCCTTTCACGTCAGGAGGACGTCCCGAGGCGCTGATCAAAGACTGCATATCATACACTTAGTTGCTTTGACATACAAAAACTACCCAAGCCTTACAGGCAATACAAAAGATAGCCACAAGTATCCCCAGTATAGTAGTTATTACCTTTATAGGGTCTCAGAGGGAACCATATAGAAGTAATAACAACAATTTACATTTATGTAATGCCTTTTACATCAGTCTGTTTCAAAGCACTTTTGTACAGCAGTCTGAGAGCCTGATGTGAGGGTGGGAGGAACTAAATGGGGTTGGAGTGTGGTGGTGGGGGGAGATGGAGAGGATAAGGTGACAAAGTCAAAAAGGTCTTAAGATGGGGTTTAAAGGTAGGAAGGAGAGGATGATATACTGTATATGATTTTAAATGGAATTGAGAAAGTAAATTCAAAACAATACTTTTGAATGCATTGAGACTGCAGAACAAGAGGACATCGATTTAGGGTTGTAAAAAGCATTTTCAGAATAAACACTAGGAAATGTTCTTTCCCCAGAAGGTAAATTGATGACTGGATGGGTTGTTATAAAACCATAATTCCCCTCAGTGACAGAGGCTACAATGGAATTGCATTGCCAAGGATAATGTTTGGGTTGTTGTGTCAAGTTCTAAATTTAGCCTGAACAGGAAATTAAAATGGAGTATAAAGTGTCAATTTTATTTCATCTTCACTGAGAATTGTATTGGCATATCAACATTAAAAACAATCATATATAAGAATGTTGTGGAATGTATACCCACTTTATCTTAAGGGGAAAAAAGTGAAGAGTGACTTTTGCCTTTTGACTTGCATTGCAGATTCATCCTTGTTCTTTGCTGCTGGTTTCTGACCAAAACAATGGCTCAGTGAGCGTGAAATGCTTTGATATCATAACACAGCATTGGCATTACTGCAATTGATGGAAGACCTTTCTTTTTTTAAACCCGCAACTATTTATGATGCACACTGCTTGATAATTCAAGCAGAGGGCAATATTTTCAAAATTATTTTTTAATTATGAGAATAGCTAAGGATTTTTGATGTTGGTGATTTTTTGAATGCGTATTTTAATGGTAATTACTATGAAATATGACAGTGTTTTAATTCACCATTTATAATTTATGTTTTAAAATATGACTGCTTTCTAAGGTGACAAATAAAGCAATGGCTTTGTCCCCTAAGCTAAACAACTGAAATACTTCACCTCCTTTATTACGTGTATTGGTTGCTACTGTTTGGAGCTATTTTCTCCAAGGAAGGGCGAATATGGCCTAATTCGTAAAGTAATAGGATGTAATAAATGTAATAATCCTTGGAATTGATATAGCTTTTCACATCTTCTAGAGTCTCAAAGTGCTTCACAGAATATAATGTAAAGTGAATTGACTGTATATTTGTGGACAAAATGAGGTAACCAATTGCATACAGCAGTGTCTCACAATCAGTTGAGGATTGAGTGACAAAATTCTTTTTTTTTATATAGATTGTTATTCCCATATAAAGGAAAAGGAGAGTGTTTTATAAGTGCAAGTTGTTGTCTGATCATTGTGCGACGAGCAACAACAACAATTTACATTTATAGAGCACCTTTCACGTCAGGAGGACGTCCCAAGGCACTGAACAGGAGGCGTGTGACCCGAGCTGGGAGGGGAGTGTTTGGGAAGGGGTGAAACACGAGCACTATCCTCGTCCTCACCTTCAAGGCCTTACATGGCTTTTCCCCGCCCTACTTAACCGACTTACTTTCCCCCTATAAGCCCACCCGGACCCTCCGTTCAGCAGGAATTGGCCTGCTCCAAGCCCCCCGCCCGAACCGCCCCACCATTGGAGGCCGGGCTTTCAGTTTTTCCGCTCCCACCCTGTGGAATTCCATCCCCCAATCCCTCCGTCTTGTTTCTTCCCTTTCCTCTTTCAAGGCCGGTTTGAAGACTTTCCTCCTCAACCGTGCCTTTTGTTCCCCCCCGAATTTTTTGACCTCCCCTGCATGTTTCACCCCTTCCCGAACACCCCCCTCCCAGCTCGGGTCACACGCCTCCTGTGCAGCGCCTTGGGACGTCCTCCCGACATGAAAGGCGCTTTACAAATTTAAGTTGTTGTTGTTGTTATCCACCAAACATGAATCTTTCACCATTACAGGTATGCTACCTCTTATTGACTGTTACGGTTTGTTTCCACTAACAAAATCACACCTTTTCTAAACAATCCAGGTATGCCAGGACACCCATAACTTTATATTCATTTATATTGTGGGTCAAGATACTTTTCTCCCATTTTCAAAAAAATGTCAGTTCCTTTGTGCTTTAGAATGATCTCTGTTGTTTGCTTGTAAGTAAAACTGTCACGTAAGTACATTAACATCTATTTTGTCTTTCTGAGTGAAAACTAGATGGATGCTGAATAGCAAATGTCTCACAGCTCTTCACAGAATCCACCATAAATTGAATTGAACTATATATCTGTGGGCAAAACACAGCAGCCAATTGTGCACAGCACTGTTCCACAAACAGTCATGGATTGAAATTACCAATTTATTTATGTTTTTTTGAGGGAATATTATTAGGCATGTGGAGTAAGGAAAATCGCTCAAGGTTTCGCCCTGCCTGGAATTGAACCCAGGTCTCTTGCTTGCAAGGCAAGTGCTCTAACCACTGAGCTACAGTATCCAAATTACAGCTTGTTTTATTTCAAGAAACTTGGTATAGGTCAGATCCCAACTTGTCTGAAATTCTAATCAAAGCTAGAATGCATTATCTGCTACATTCCAAGGATGACTGTGTAACTAACATGCTCCTTCTTAAAGCCTTGGCTTTAAGATAAAAGAAACACAATAGAAATTAATAACCCCGTTTTGTCAATTGAGAATTTCACAGAAGGAAGGTGTATTCTTTTACCCCCCCCCCCCCCCCCCCCCACAACAAATGCCTGCAAGGGGAAATGAAAGGCTTGAACCTGCAAGCTTGAGCACTAAGATTTGGCTGCTGTTTGGCTGGAAGAAACAACTATATGTACTTTCACAGCCTTTCATGAAGGAGAATGTTTCAAATTGCTTTATGGAGTCTGAGCTCGGAGGAAGGTAGGAACAAAGTGACCATGGACACTATGGAAGAGATAGGATTTCAGACAGGTTTCACAATCAGAGAGGAAGGGGATTTTGGAAGAGAGCATTAAGAATGAGAGCAAACTGGCTGAAAGCTCGCCCATTACTTACATTTGTTTAGCACCTTCCATGTTGGCATGATGTCTCAAGGCGCTGGACAGTCAGGGATTTCTACCAAAGCAGAGGTTTGTGATCAGGAGGGGTGGAGGGCAGGGTGGGTGGAAGTGGGAGAGTGGATGAAGGCAGGGTTAAAGAGGATCCTGAGACGTGTTGAAGGACAGGTTGATATGGAGTTAGTAGGTCACAGAGATAAGAAGGAGCAAGACTGTGGAGTGCCTTGAAGGCAAGGACGAAGATTTTGAACTCTATCCTCTAGGGGATGGGAAACCAACGGAGCCAGGCGAGGGAGAATATGATGGGTTACGGGAGAGGACAGGAGCTGTTGCAGGGTTCTGGATGATTTGGTTCTAAAAACAGGAGGGAGATGGCATAGTTGACCCTAGATGTAATGAATGCTTCTTTGAGAGTTTCTGCGGAGCCCACGTGACTAAAATGTCAGCTTACTTTGATCAGTAATATTATTTTATGTTAGATTTGCTTCACTGTACATTTACAAAGCCAACTATTTTGCTAGTACCTTGCTTGAAATTGCTCTTTATTTCTGATACGTGTCCTGTGAATCCTTCCTGACATGCTTCTCCTATTCACCTTTAGTTATCTGGAGATAAAGAGAAGAATCCATTGCAACAGCATTGGAAGGACAAACTCAACATTGGTCATTACCCTCTCTAAGGTGTGTTCTGAAGTTTCTGATATTAATAACAAATGTTTAGGAATTATTTTTTAAAAATGTTTCTTGCTGTTACTTAATATGTAATGTATAGTAACCTTCAACTATGAAAAAGCCTCAATAAAATATGTCTCTACAAGAAAAGATTATCTGAAATAGCAATTAAAGGCATTCCGCTGTGCCCCTAGTGGAATGGATGGAACAGTATAGATACGTCATTCGACCCAGAAGGTCATAGGTTCAGTACCTTGTCTGTGCTGAGTTAGCTGATCTCACATAAGCCAGCTGTTGGGATGCTTCAATTTGTCTCCTGGATTAAAGAGGGTAAAAATCAGTCAGGGTTCATTATCTAGTAGATTCTAGTGACTCCCAGTGGAACATGGAGTAAATATGGACATTTGGTGAGCATCAGATCAGCTTTGCTGCCATTTACCATTGAATTGCCTGCAAACACCTATTGTCCATCTTAAATGTTAAGAACATAGAATTCCACCAAGAGGAGGGGAGAAATACGAATGGGGGGAAATCACAAGCAACTCATGAAACCTATACCATTCCGTGTTATTTAGTGTGCACTTGAAAATCATAGTTGATCAATACTTTCCACACATTTTACACAGTGATGGTCAGGTCAATTGCATCGAACATTTGCAAAATCCATTGCTTGCGTAAACAGATGGTGATAATATACTTCTGAATTAGCTGGAAGCCCTTGTAAAAAAGAACCATGGTCATGGTTGTAGTACCATGGTACTTTTTTTTACAAGTGAAGATAAACCAGTCTCCAAAGATCTTCACTGGGAGGGGTAATCTGTCCCAGTGGTTAATTTCCTGAAGAATGCCTTAAAATTCTGTTCCTTATGATAATTATCACATAATAGCAGAAATAATAACTTGCATTTATATAGCGCCCTTCCTAATACTTGTTCATGGCAACTTAATAATTATTCTTGCATTTGCAAATTTCATGTCTGGAGACATCTCAAAGGATTTTACTGCAAAATATAGTGACGATACAGCGCCTAATTTGTACACAACATCCTAGAAACAGCCATGATTTGAACAATCAATTCTATTTGATATAGCACTTTTTGCATCTTCTAGATGTTGCAAAGTGCATCACAGAATATACTGTAAAGTGAATTGACTATATATGGTGAAACACAGCAGCCAATTGTGCACAGCAGTGTCCCACAAACAGTTGTGGATTGAAATGGCAAAAAAAATTTGAGGGATTATTATTAGACGTGTGAAGTAAAGAAACTTGCCCATGGTTTCGCCCTGACCTGCCAGTAATGAAATCCAGGTCTCTCACTTGTAAGGCAAGTGCTCTAACCACTGAAATACAGGACTTCACTTGAAGTGCTTTCAATACGGTGAAATCTGTCTGATGTAGTCACACAGATGAAGATACCAGTTATGCTTCTACCTCTCCCCCTTTTCCACCATAGAAGAATAGAGAACTGAATATTTTGGGTCCAAGGTGTCTGTCAGACTATTAGATCCTTTCTGTTCAGTCAGTGTATTCCTTCCTCACCATTATAAATTCATAAAGGGGCTCTGAAATGTGTTGGGACATTATTGATCAATGGTACTCATGCTGGTGAGCTATAATAGTCAGGCCTCCATTGTGTTTGAGTTGTTACAGCCCTTCCTAAAGCTATTCAACTCTATCGAGAAATCTTGAAACTAGAAAAAACATTTTCTGTGCCTGACTTCTTTTTCGATGCTTCAAAAAGCAGTTGCACTTCCACAAGGGTTTTTGAGTGCAGCGGGCACTGCCAGAGAATGAAACCATTTTTCCTCTTTACAATCCTTGCATTCTTGACATGATCCTTTAATGGCAGATGTCAAAAAGCATTTCACATGATTTTACTGTGTATTGTGCAATATTTTGTAGACAAATACAGCCGTGATGTCATAAGAACATAAGAATTAGGAGCAGGAGTAGGCTATTCAGCCCTTCAAGCCTGCCCCTCCATTCAATAAGATCATGGCTGATCTTCTAATCCAACACCGCCTACTCCCGCCTTATCCACATATCCTTTAATCATTTTATCTACAAGAAGTCTATCAATCTCAGTCTTGAATATGTTCAAGGACTGAGCATCTACGGCTCTTTTTGGTCCTCCAAACAACCATATCCTATAAACAGCTATAAAGTGTCTGACCAATTCTATCTATGAGATTGTTGGCCAGCACACTGGGAGAAACTAACTTTTCTTTTCAAATACAGCAGTGCCATGGGATCTTTAATTTCTAAACACCTAAATAGGCAGACAGGACCTCAGGATCTCATCCAAGGAACAGCACCTCCAAAAATGTAACATTTCCCCCAGCACAGGAATAAAGCGTCAATCTAGACTGTGAGCTTGAAATCAAAATGTGGAGCTTGACCCCACAACCTTATGATCCAGAAGTGACAGTGTTACCAACTGAGCCAGGCTGACACCCCATTCACAGTAATGTGCACTCCCAGATTGAGAACAACTAATGCCAGATGGAGAGTAAAGTTGCTTTTACTCTGTCACAGCATTGTATGATTTTCCAATTGATAAATGTATCAACTTTGGAGTGAGCACTTTTACTTTTTTCTCTTCTTTCCCAAAAGCAAAGACTCATGCTACTGAATGGTTCTATGAATTCTATGCCCTTCTATTGAAATGGACCTTGGTATTCTGAACTCATACAGGACAATTATGTGAGCTGCTGATTGGGTGTTTTCAAGACTTCAAACTACTCTGTCAATTTTCTTAGGGGGCCCGTCACTGCCAGTAAATTTCATAAGTGCATGCGCATGTGCAATTTTAATTTATGCAAAAATGAACTTTGGCGGTTGCAATCCCTCTTTAAATCCCTCTTTAGGCGGACCGCTTGCTCCGCCGAGCTGGGGAGAGCTCTGGTTTGCGCTATAGTTAACAAAAGACAAAAGCATAGAACACTCAAATCCTCCCATTTCGATGATTTTTTGCTTTACTTTGGGGGCCCGCATTATGAGGGGCCCGTCGGTGCATTGCACCGATTGCACCAACGCTAAAAACGCCTCTGCTGTTGAAGGAGTGATATAATTGTGGAGTCCTGTAGCTCAGTGGTTAGAGCACTTATCTTACAAGTGAGAGACCTGAGTTTGATTCCAGGCAGGGCAAAACCTTGAGTAAGTTTCCTTACTCCACCGCCTAATAATAATCCCTGAAAAACATTAATAATTTGGTCACTCAGTCCACAAGTGTTTGTAGGACACTGCTATGTGTAATTGGCTGCCACGTTGTGCCCACAAATATAAAGTCAATTTACTTTACAGTATATTCTGTGAAGCTTTTCGAGACATCTAGAAGAAGTGAAAAGTGCTATAACAAATGCAAGGATTATTATTATCATCTTGGGACATGTGTGAAGCCAATTTAGAGTCAACAAACACAATCACTGAGTCAGAATTTCCATAATTATTTCATAACAATTTCAAAGGAACAATCTAAATGACATCTTTGGAACTACTGCAAACTCTTATTGTAAAAATTACAAATAACCCAAAGAATGTTATCATCAATACAGCTACACGGCTTGTTTATGTCTGCGGTAAAATTTGGAATGGTGCCTTCAATTCAGCCTATACTTCAGATGATGTTTCCTTTCTCGGGAGGCTACAATGTTTTCTCAAATAAGTAGAAGTCTTTAGGTGGCATCAAATCCACAACACCAAATTCTTTGCTCTTCGATATATATTTACTCATGAGTTGCATATTCCACAAATTAGACTCTACTAATTGCCCATTGGGTTCTTTCTCTCACTTCAAAATGGTGGCCAGTGTAAACATACAAGTTACTTATTTGCCAATTCGGGATACAGAGGATTCTGGAAGTCATACCACATAACATTGAAGAATTAATAATAATAATCCTTGCATTTGATACAGCATCTTTGATATATTACGTCTTCGAGATGTCTCAAAGCGTTTCATAGGATATATTGTAAAGCGTAGTGACTGTGTTTTTTGGTGAAACACGGCAGCCAATTGCACACAGCAATATTCCACAACCAGTCATGGATTGTGTGACTAAATTATTATTTGGGGGGATAGATTATTACACCCGGAATGAGATTCACCAATTGACCAACAAGCAATTACTTACGGCTGGGTAAACAGAGGCTTATGTGTAGTAAAAAAACTTGCCTGAGATTTTGTCCTGATCAGCAAATACTTCATGTTACCAGAGTGGTATTGGGCTGGGGTCTCTTCCTTAGTAAACAAGAATATAGCAAAGAGGAAGTAGATCGAGGAGTTGCTACAGATTGATATAACTGATGCAATTACTGGGAGGCTATTGATGACTTGGAATTTCTATTAGTGATTCCTGCTCTGAATACACATATTAAAAATTGTCTCTCAATCCATGGATGCCAAGGAAATCATTGTGTTTAATTACCTGCTCAGTCAAATATTCTCAGTGAACTTTCTATACCAGTCCCCAACAGGCTATAAACCTGCCTGTGTAGCCACTTCTGTTGATTTTTTTTGCTGGAAACACAGCATTAAATCAACCTTCATGGGATGCCTAGCAGTAGACCTGAAGATCGCAGCTCTGGAGGTATCATGTTTCTTCTGCTCACTGCACCCTGTAGGCCCCATCATGTTGATCTGTCAGTTCAATGCATGATAATTGTTCTTCACCGAACTATTCATTCAGTGGCATCCAGCTGAGCCTCACGTTGCAGGAAATCCAGTATCAACATTCCCTCTAGACTAATCCTACTGAAGCATATCTGCCACTCAGCCTTTGCCTCTCAGAATTAGCTGTGGGAATTTTTTTTTGCTAATTGTGAATGTCATAAAGTTATCATAAAATGTTTTTACCAAAATATAATTCCATGACTTTGAAAAGATGGAAGAGAAAGCATTAAGATATTTTCAGTCACATTGATGTGTTTCAAAACAAAATACTTTTCCATCCCCTTAATCTACAGAAACAAAAACAGTCCATTTAGATTTTTAAGCGTGAACCTACTTAGTTCCTTGTCTTATGGGATTGGCTCATATTGGGGAAGTCTTGTGGGTGCCAGGTACCATTCAGGATCAATACTTCAACTAAGTAGTCATATATGAGCTGAGACAAAAGACCTTTCAGTTCTAATGAAGGTTCATGGACCCAAAACATTGACTTACTTTTCTATCTCCATAAATGCTGGCTGATCTGTTGAGGGTTCTCAGTGATCTCTATTTTTGTTGCAAAAGAACACAGTTTGATTCAAATGAAGAATATCCTTTTGATTTTCCTCTGCTTCCAGATTACCCAACCATCTTTCCAACACACCTTCAAATTGTGTGAAATACTGAAGGCCCGGCCCCAATGGTAGAGCGGGGGACATGGAGCAGGTCGGAACCTGCTGAATGGAGGGAGCAGACAGCTCGGTAGGGTGTCAGCAGTTTGGAGAGATAGAAAGGGGAAGGCCATGGAAGGCCTTGAAAATGAGGACAAGGATCTGGAATTTGATGCTTTGTGGAATGGGGAGCCAGTGGAGCTGGGCGAGGGTGAAACCAAACAATCCCATACCAACTCATGTTACAAGCAGCAAAGCAAAGGTGAAAACATGGCTGAGATGCTTAGCAGTCTTCTTTAGTAGGAATATTGCAAACATTTATGCAGCCCATGCAAATCCACACAATCCTCTACATGCTTTGAATCAGAATTCGGAGATTAAATGTAGATGAGGTTTGTAGAAGCTGCTGTACGTGTGATCTCAGTATGTGTTATCACCTGACAATCAAAATAAGTTGTAGTTACCACTTGAAATCAGTGACTATGAAGTGTTTTTTTGTGTGTGTTCAGTCAGAGTGAGTGCAGCTCACATCAGTTCAAGATATCACCAGGGTAGGCAAAGTAAAACATCAACAACTTGCATTTAGTGCCCTTCATATGGGACAGTGCCTCGGACCACTTACAACCAAATAATGAAGAAGTGTCAGTCGGATATCAGACACATGAACTTTCCTAGAACTATGCTTACAATCATTCAAACAGGACTGAACGTTCTTCATATATGTTTGCCACCTTGCATTGGAAATTTTTCTGTGTCTGCAATGAAATGTGTACTCTCTCCCTGGAGGAACATACCTTGCTTGCCTAATTCCTGAGAGAATTAGCTACGGGTTAACAGGAATTGGCATCTTTAGGGACCAACCTACCCTCAGAGTGACCAACCTACCCTTTACATCTTTGGCTTGCAGGCTTAATATAAGATGAGTGGGGAAAATCTCTGCTCGCAGTGATCAGTCCTGCTGACAAGCCACACTGGCTGCTCTGTTACCAGCAATGCCTTGAACTACTGCAGGTCCTAACTGGTATTGGTGATGGTGTTAAGTACATTCGATAGCTGTGTTACAAATGAACCAGACAACCATACCAGGCCACCATCCCTCTCTGTTTGCCTGGACAATACAGGAAATGAATGAGAAGATTATTTGTAATTCACTGGTCACTGCTTACCCCAGCCTATGGACAATGCAATCACAACAATTTGCATTTATATAACGCCCTCCGTGCCAGGAGGCATCTCAGAACACTTCACAATGGCAGAGCCCAAGGCTGAGCTAGCGGGTGAGAATAGGTGACCATAAGTGTGGTCAAAGAGAAAGTTCTTTAGGCACAACCTAAAGATTGGAAAAGAGAGGGTTAGATGAAGGGGTTGAGGGAGGGAGTTCCAACATTTTGGAGCACAGACTTGAAAGCACGGCCGCCGATGGTGACTCAGGGGACAAGGAGGTCAGCCCAGTAGATTGGAGGTAGCGAGTGAGGAGAGAAGCGGTTAGAGAGGTAGGGGAGTATTGAGGAGGGAGGATTTAAGCACAAGAGTGAGGATTTTGATGTTGATCCACTCTATGACGGGGAGTCAGTGCAGTTATGCAAGAGCTGGGGTAATCAGGGTACAAAGGTTGGTGCAGGTGGTCGAGATTTGGATGAGCTGAATTTTGTGAATAGTGGAGGACATTGGAGTAGTTCAGTCGAGAGATGACAAAGGCATGCTCTCTTGACGGAGACGGGCAATGTCGCAGAGATGGCAGTGCTGGTAAGGTAACGGATGTGGAGGAGGAAGGATAACTGGGGAAACCCATGCTAAACACAGGAAGTTTAAGCGTAACCTTATTTGCTGTGTATTGCAAGAAGAATCAGAGGAAAGAAAAACAGTGCAAAATATATACATTTAGAATTGCTAAGTAAATTGGTTGCTGGAATGTGGAAATTCCAATTCAACTTGATATATTTGCAATTTGCCATACTCATAAGGATCAAAGCAATAAATCCTGTGTGTAGTGGGATAGCCATTGCAATATTTAATACCATTTTCAGTCTCATTGGGAAACTGTGATTATTTTTTATCCAATCACTTTCTCATGTCATAAGCTGATGAGACTGAATGGTATGATTATTTCGCAGGAACATATAGTTATCTGTCAAGCATTTAAATCTATTTGTTTCTATTTAATGACACATTGCGTTATATTCCATAATCTTTTGAAGACCAGATAGTAGCGTAGTTCCTCCAAGTTAGAATCAAAAATGGATTTTAGACCATGTATCCTATCTATTACTGTGATAGTTTAATATACAGTAATCCTTCCTTTTGATGTAACACCTTATCACCTATTCGAGATGTCTCAAAGGGTTTCACTGTAAAGTGAATTGTGGAATCCCATAATGTAATGGTTAACGCATTCGCCTCACAAACATGAAGACCCAAGTTTGATTTCCAGGTGGGGCAAAACCGTAGGCAACTTTCCTTCCTCCACATGCTTCTGTTTATCTAGCAGTAAGTAGTGGTGGAGTCCTGTAGCTCAGTAGGTAGAGCTCTCGCCTTATAAGCGTGAGACCAGTGTTCGAATCCAGGCAGGTCAGGGCGAAACATTGGGCAAGTTTTCTTACTCCACACACCTAATAATAATCCCTCCAAAAATAAACAATAATAAAAAAATTGGTCATTTCACCAATTGCTGTCAGCTGTAAAACTCTAACCTTGTATTCCTTCCCCACTTTGGAGATGTGTGGAACTCACTACTGTCTACAGACAGATCCAACTGGTGAGACTTGCTAAAAGCAGCAACTGGTCTGTATGACTCACTGATACATCTGAACTACTTGGAAAACTATATAAATTTACTCTATTCCATAAAAAATAAATCAGCAAAATCATTAAAAACATAAAACAAAACAGCAAAATTACACTTGTATAGCACCTTTCACGTCAGGAGGATGTCCCAAGGCGCTGGACAGTTACTGCTTCAAACCGGAGCTGAGGACAGGGTGGGAGGGAAGGGGGGATTAGGAGGTGCCAATGGGTCCATTGAAGAGAAGAGTCTTGAGGCGGGACTTGAAGGAGGCCAGGGAGGGGACGAGGCGGAGGGACTGCAGAATGGAGTTCCAGAGGTTGAGAGCAGAGTGGCTGAAGGCTCGCCCGCCATTCGTGGGGCATTTGGGTCGGGGGATGTGGAGCAGGCCAGAGCCTGCTGAGTGGAACGGGCGGGCAGCTGGGAAGGGGATAGGAGGTCACAAATGGAGCTCAATGATTAGCGCACTTGCCTTACAAGAGAGTGTCCTGGATTCGAATCCGGGCATTTTGGTCAAGTTTTCTTACTCCACACAGCCAGTAATAATCCCTCAAAAAAACAATAATAAATTGGGCATTTCAATCCACAACTATTTGTGGGATATTGCTGTGCGCAATTGGTTGCCGCGTTTTACCCACAAATATAGAGTCAATTCACTTTACAGTATATTCTGTAAAGCGCTTTGAGACGTCTAGAAGATGTGAAAAATGCTACATGAAATACAAGAATTATTATTATTATTATTTATGATATTTAAAAATATCATGAAAAACAAGAGATATTTTGAGTTTTCAAGATTCACCTTTGTTAGGGACCAAAAGTTGCGCCATCTTTAGTGATCTACTGTGTTGTTCGCATAACAAAGTTGTAACGCTGTGCATTAAACCAGGATTGGGATTGTTGCTGCACCATAGTATTCTGTGGTGCCATCTAGTGGTGTAATAATGCATCATGAAATTTGCAGTGAGAATAAAACACCCTCGAACTTCAAAGCAATAGCAATTTATTTTTCCTGTGTTCACATCATGGCTAATTGAGGGATATTGCTGTGTGCAAATTTGTTGCCACTGTTGAGATGTACTAATATGAAGCAAAATTATTAATGGATAGTTATTGGAACATCATTAATACGAATAACAATCATGAAAATTTACTAACTATGATTAGCTGAATTAAAATGGCAGAAATAACCATTTTGCACTCAGACTGACCCAAGCTGGTTTGTGTAAGAAAACCAGACAGTCAGTGGAATGTAAGGACAAAGGGAATAGGAGTCTTGAGAGGGGAGAAGACTGCCACAAGCTGCTAACATTGAGGCCTTGCACTCCTTGTACAACAACAACAACAACATTATATTTTTAGAGCACCTTTCATGTACAAAAACTGAGAAAGAACAACTTATCCTCCCATAAACATCTAGCAACCTGATTAATTAATTAGAGATAGACATCGGCCTTGGGAGGAAGGGAGCTGTCTGGTATTGAGAACTAATGAGCAGACGTTTTCTGTAAGAACTCAATTATCTATAAAGAATGGAATATGATCAGATAAACAGATTTTTGTACAAGGATGTGTATGGGTCGAGTACGTGGCATTCCCCTAATTGGTGAAACCGAGGGGCAGATCCTTGGGGCAACAAGGTCTAACTGCCTTGGTTTGGAGTGGTTGAATAGCAGATGCAGCCGAGAGAAGATGCACAGAGACCGTTGCGACTGACTGCTCCGAAACTGGTAGTATAATTTTGTTACTTGGAGTGACATTATTATTTTACCGGTTTTATATGTGTTACTTTGATTAATTAATCTCTATTACACCATATTTGGATTGTCGGGTCATATTTCAAACCTCGGGATCAGAAATCCCAACACTCATTTGCCTATGAATATACAAGCAGTACACTTTACAGTAAAATCCTGCAAAGCGCTTTGAGATGTCCTAACATGCTAAAATGCTATATCAAATGTAAGGATTAATATTACTATTATTATTTCCTTCCTTATCTCCATCCTCCCTTCACCTTCTTCTGTCCCCCTCCCTTCTTCTGTCACTCATCCCTCTCTAGCTCCCGCCTCATCTCCCAACTCAAGTTCCCTGTCAACTATGCAAGGTCTTTGAGACCACCTCCTAACATGAAAGGCATTGATTACATATAAATGCATACATATACAACAACAACAACTTTGATTTATATAGCGGCTTCCACACCGGACGGTATCTTAGAGTGCTTCACAATAGCAGATCCCGGGACCGAGCCAGGGGCAGGGGTAGAAAGGTGACCAAAGGCACGGTCGAAGAGAAAGGTCTTTAACTGTGACCTGAAACTGGGAAGAGAGGGGGCGAGGCGAAGGGAGTGAGAAAGGGAGTTGCAGAGCCTTGGGGCATAGTGGCTAAAGGGATGGCTGCCGAAGGTGGAGCGGAGGATTCGGGGGACATGGAGGAGGCCAGACCTGGTGGAGCGATAGCAGCGGTTGCTGGTTTGGGGAGAGACGAGATCAGAGATGTAGGGGGGTGCAGAGGAGTAGAGGGACTTGAAAACAAGGGTGAGGATCTTGAAGTCGATCCTCTCAGGAACAGGGAGCCAGTGAAGTCTGGCAAGGACTGGGGTAATGGGGGAGCAAAGCTTGTTGCAGGTGAGTATGCGGGCGGCAGAGATTTGAATTAGCTGGATTTTGTGGATTGTAGCGGCGGGGAGACCGGCCAGGAGGGTGTTGCAGTAGTCCAGCCGAGAGATGACAAAGGCATGGACCAAGGTTTCAGCGGTTTTTGGGATGAGTTATTGCCGGAGACGGGCGATCCGTCGGAGGTGGTAAAAGGTGGTGTTGGTGAGGGACCAGATGTGGGGGAGGAAGGACAGTTTGGGGTTGAACCTGATACCAAGGTTGCACACAGGTTTGGAGAGTTTAGGAGCAGGCCGGGAAGGTGGAGGAGGTGAGAGCCGTGCGAATGGAGACGTTGCCGAGAGCCAAAGAGTATAGCCTCCGTCTTGTCAACATTCAGCTGCAAGAAATTTTCACTCATCCAGCTCCTGATGTCTGAAAGGCAGGCTGACGGAACATCAGGGGACTGGGGGTCACAAAGTGAAGTGGAGAAATAGAGTTGGGTGTCATCCGCGTACATATGGAAGTGTGCCCCATGTCTGTGGATGGCATCCCCAAGAGGGAGCGTGTAGATAAGGAAGAGGAGGGGACCAAGGATGGATCCCTGGAGTACCCCACAGGTAAGTAGGTAAGAGCGGGAGGAAAAGCCGTTTGTGGAGATGTACTGCTGGTGATTTTTGAGGTAGGACTCGAACCAGGCAAGTGTGGTCCTGCTGAGGTGGATGATGGAGGACAGGCGGTGGAGGAGGATGGCATGGTCGACTGTGTCGAACGAAGTCGACAAGTCCAGGAGGATAAGGAGGCAGAGGGATCCCTGGTCGCAAATAGAGAGGACATCGTTTGTGACTTTCACAAGCGCAATCTCTGTACTGTGGGCAGGGCGGAAATCAGACTGGAGGGGTTCGAAGAGGGAGTGGGAGGAGAGATGGGTGTGGAGTTGGTTTGCAACAACGCGTTCCAGGGCTTTTGAAAGGAAGGGCAGGTGTGAAATAGGGCGGTAGTGGCTAGGGTTTGAGGGATCTAGAGAGGGTTTTTTAAGGAGTGGGGTGATGACAGCAGTTTTGAGTGGGGCACGGACTGATCCTGTGGAGAGGGACTGGTTGATGATATCAGCCAGCAATGGGCAGAGGAGTGGGAGCTGAGTGAGTAGTAGTTTGGTGGGGATGGGGTTGAGGCAGCAGGTGGTGGGCTTTAAGGAGGTGACAGTGCGTGAGAGGGAGGAAAGAAAGACCGGGGAGAAGGAGCGTAGGAAGGGAGTCAAGGTAGTTGCTGATGATGGGGAGGGTGAGGGGATGGAGTGGGGTGCGAGAGGCAGGAGGATGACGCTGCCTGGCAGATATTGTGAATTTTAGAGGAAAAGAAGTCCATGACCTACTTGCACTTCACACTTAAAGTGAAAATTGAGGAGGCCTGAGGGGGTGCACGGAGGAGGTGTTGGGTACTGGAAAAGAGGACTTTGAGGTTGTTGTTTGGCTCTAGGATGATGTTGGAATAGTAGGCCGTTTTCACTCGACACAAAGAATGGTGATAGCTGTGGAGATGCTCGAGCCACAGTTGGTGGTGAACAAGGATACCGGTTTTCTGTCACCTGCACTCGAGCAGCCGGGTTTGGCATTTAAGGGTGCAGAGATGAGTGTTGTACCAGAGGAGTGGGTGGGTTTGGAGATAGACCGAGATTTAAGGGGGACGAAAGAGTTGAAGGTGGAGGAAAGGTGATTGTGGAGCATCTGGACAGCTGCTTCAGGATCGCTGTGGGTGGAAGACCAGAGGGGTAGGAGGTCAGAGGATATCAGGGCCTCTGTGAGGGTCTCAGGGGAGAGATTTTTCCATGGGTGGAAAAGTACAGTTGAGGGCTTGGTGGAGGAGAGAGGGATGGAAGAGGAGGAGACAAGAAAGTGGTCCGAGATAGCCTTGTCCGAGATGCTGTGGTCGGAAATGTCAAGGCCGTGGGTGATGATGAGGTCGAGAGCGTGGCCACAGTTGTGGATCGGAGAGTCAATGTGGAGGGTGAGGTTTAGGGAGGGGAGGAGGGCAGTGAAGTCGGAGGAGGTGGTGCAGGGGGAGTTTAGGTGAAGGTTGAAGTCGCCCATGATGAGCAGATGTTCAGAGCAGAGGGACAGGGAGGAAAGGAGAGTAGAGATATTAGAGAAGAAAGAGCCAGGGGGTTTAGGAGGACGATAGAGTAGAAGGATTTTTAAGGAAAGAGAATGATGGTAGAGTGTGTGGTGCTCAAAGGAGGGGAAACAGCCAGAGGAGTAGGGGGAGAGACCAAGGGAGGCATTGGAGATGATGGCCATCCTGCTGCCACGTTGGTTGGGGCAGGGGTTGTGGTGGAAGGTGTAGCCTGGAAGGGAGGCCTCGATTAGAGGCACGGGGTCATTGGGGGAGAGCCATGTTTCCGTAAGCCCAAGAATGATGTTCTCATCCAGGATGAGGTCATGGACAGTGAGGGCTTTGTTGGAAAGGGAACGGACGTTCTGGAGGGCAATGCGGATAGGTTTGCTGGAGGGGGGAGTGGGGAGGAGAGAGTGGTGCGAGAGGATCTGAGGGTGTGTAGGAGAGGTGGGTGTGGGAAGAGAGGAGGGAGGGGAAGTGGGGAGGGTACGTATGACAGAGGGGGAAGGAGGTGGTTTGGGTGGAGAGAGTGGATGGTGGGACAGTTGGGGTGGCTGTTCTGGGACACCCAGCGCCTGGTGCCATGATGGGCCCGGCGGAGGATGCCCAGACTGGAGCAGAGGGAAGCGGTGATAGGGGCCAGAAGGGAGAGTAGGTGGTGGGGGAAGGGAGAGTAGGACAGAGTTAGAGTAGCGGATAGAGTGGGGTGGTGGGAAAGACAACGAGGTGGGTGGGAAGAGAGACATTTATATTAGATAAAAATGGCAATTGTATTATTGCAGTGTATTTAATTAATCAAGCTTTGGTTTCATTCTCAACACCTGTATTTTCTTCTTCCAAATAGACCAAATAGATCCCAGTCCTCTGCCAATGCAGAGCCTTTGAACATCCTTCAAGTGCCTTAGGACGTCTCCCAATGTCAAAGGCACTATACAATTGTAATGTTGTTGTTATTGTTGCTTTCTAATTTCAGGCACCCTGGCTCCAATGGTCTGGCCTCGATCAGAGAACGTGAAGTGTGAACAATAATACAGCTTGGTTAGTGAATAAATGCCCTAGTGCAGCACAAGGCCACGTAGACCAGAACATTTCAGATCCACTGCAGGTTAATCTTAAAGATTCTCCCCTGATACTTGCCAAATAATTATGGCAAAAAAAAATTAGGCAAGTAGCTGCTCAGGAACAGTGCCAATGGTTTATGTGATTCTGGGGAGAGGAGGAAAGACAGGCAGTGGGAAGAAAGGGATTTATCTGTGGAAGGAAGGTGCACAGGATTAAATATTGAATATGTTGGGAGGAATGCCGGAGTGTTTACCCAATGAACTGTACTTAGTTTGGGAATTTACATTTGATTGATTAGATTAGCATCTGTACAGATGTTTCTATCTCCTAAGAGATCGAGAGGGTGGGTAGAAGGCCATGAAAGGATTAACTTTGATTGTTTTGTTGAAGGAGGGGGTTTAAAAGGCCAAATACCATTTTCTCATTTCACACATTCTTACGTTCTTAAACCAACATCTAGGAGATCTGCCATCTGCAATCATACACAGCAAACAACTGTGTATTTACTTTGTGCTCCTTTACAATTAGTTTTTTTTTGTGTGCCAGACAAGAGAGGAAATGGCTGTTTAAATTCTATAATTCTTGAAATCAAAGTAATTTCCTGTTTCACAGTGCTGCTCTTCACTTTTAATGCATTAATGGATTGACACTCTGACAATTCAGGTAATGCAAATATCTATATGATGTTGCTAACTGGCACTTGAGACTGAAAAACAAAGGTTCCTGTAACTTTCAGAATTGTTCTCAGTTAACCGACAGAACAGCAAATTAAAATGTTTAGCGATAACAGTGAGGATTAGTTATCTTTTGCAACATGCTTATGTTACATGTTCTTCCACACAACTAGGAAACAACAATTTCACAATTAAAAAAAACATTTTTGCATTTCTTCATTTGTTTTCAAAAGATGATCATGATGATAGTAAAAATAATAATTATTTGTTTGGTATAATACCTTTCACATCGGGAGGCACGTCAAGGCACTTCACAGGATTTACTGTAAATTGGAATGACTGTGGATATGAAATGAACGCAGCAGCCCACAGCAATGTCCCATGAACGGGGATGAAGTGAATGACCAATTTTATTTGGGGGATTGTTGGCCAGAACACTGGGAGAAATTCCCCTCTCTTTTTGAATAGCTAATGAGATATTTGACATCCAACAACAACAACAAAATTACATTTATAGAGCACCTTTCATGTCGGGAGGATGTCCCAAAGCACTGAACAATCAGGTCAGGACCGAGCACGGGGGGAAGGAGAGTAGGAGAGGTGGAAGAGTTAGGATGGGAGCAGAAGGCATGGTCGAAGAGGAAGGTCTTGAGACCGGCCTTGAGGGAGGAAAGAGAGGAAGTGAGGTGAAGGTATTGTGGCATGGAGTTCCACATTGTGGGAGCAGAGAGGCTGAAAGCCCGGCCACCGATAATGGCAGTTAGGGCGGTGGATGAGGAGCAGGCCAGAGCCTACTGAGAGGAGGGGACGGGAAGGCTGATAGGGAGAGAACAGATTGGAGAGATAGGTGGGGGCAAGGCCGTGAATGGCCTTGAAGGTGAGGACGAGGATCTTGAATTCGATCCTCTGGGGGATGGGGAGCCAGTGGAGATGGGCGAGCGTGGGAGTGATGTGGTCACCTGAACAGACGGACGAGAACTCGGTTTAATGTCTCATCACATGATGTGTACCAGAATGAAAGTACCGGTGTAGGTTTGCAGAGGGAGCTGCTGCACTTGTTTTTATTTGTTTGTTTGTTTGTGGAAGTTTTGCAGTGTCACAAGATCACAAAATCACATGAAGAAAGCCCTTTTGACCTCTCTGATCCCATCCTTCCACCACAGCATCAAGCTGTTTTAAATGAGTCCAGCATCTGACCTCAACGAACCTTGCTGGTAATTTTTACCTTCTGGTTTTAAACAGATAAGTTTATCCCAGGCACCTTGGGCTCCTTGGGAATTACTTCTACTTGAACTATGCTCTCAGTGTTCTGGAACCCTATCCTGCGTGGCAGGCGTGATATAAATGCGAGGTGTTGTTGAACTAGTCTCAAGATTCATAAGATAAATGTTATATTATTTGCTTACAGGAGTCATGTGGTGTAGTGTGAGAAAACTAGTTATTTGACAAGGTTGCTTTGTAATTACTAAGCAGAATAATTTAAACAAAGAACTGTAATGTGTCTCCAGTCTCTAGTGATTAGTGAATAATTAGGCTTTAAACTGGCTAATGAATCATTTTCAGCTTGAAAAGTGCACATTTGAATCATTTAGATCTTCTGTTTAATTGTTCACATGCATAGGGATTATTCTTATAACATGGTGAACAGATTAGGGGAATCATTCTTGGTGTGGTGGGGTGGGCGCAATGATAAAGTACCCTAAAGAAACCTCTAAATTAGTTGGAAAATGAAACAAAGTGGAACAAACTCAGAGTATTGGATAACTGGATTATTCTGGAATTCTTTTTTTTTATTTTTTGCTTCCAGCCCTTGCACCATCTTACGCAGCGTTCCTCAGGGCTCTTTTCTTGGTACCCTCCTCTTCACCCTCTCCATGCTCCCCCTTGGTGATGTCATCCATAGACATGAGGTAAATCTTCACATATACGCAGATAACACCCAACTCTATCTCTCCACTTCCACCCTCAACTCCAGAAATACCGGTGAACTGACTACCTACCTGTTCGACAATGAGTCCTGGACAAGGGAAAACATTCTCCAGCTGAACATCAGCAAGACTCCTGATTGGCTCGCGTCAGCACCTCTGCACCTTGGGCGCTGGTAGCATCAGCATCCATGGCTGCATCTCTTGAAGCCAGTCAGGAAACTTAATGTCCTGTTTGATCCTGAGCTGTCCATTCTCTTCCACATCCACGCCATGACTGCCTTCCACCACATTCGACCTCATCCATAACATTGCCAGACTCTGCCACTGCCTCACCCCTCAAGCTGCCGAAACTCTCACCTATGCATTTGTCATGTCAAGGCTTGACTATGGAAACTTCCTCCTTGTTGGCCTTCCCAGCTCTTCCCTTCACACGCTTCAGATCATCCAAAACTCTGCAGCTCATGTCCTCTACTGCACCAAGCTCCATGACCCCATTACTCCCATCCTTGCCCGGTTCCATTGGGTCCCCAAAGGATCAAATTCCAGATCCTTGTCCTCACTTTCAAGGCCATCCATGGCCTTGCCCCTTCCTATCTCTCCGACTTGCTGACTCCCTACCAACCTGCCCAGCTCCTCCATTCAGCAGACTCTGTTCTGCTCCATGTTTCTCACCTGACCCGCTCTACCATCAGTGGCTGGGTTTTCAGCCTCTCATCCGTCACACTCTGCAACTCCAACCCACAGTCCCTTCGCCTCGCTTCCTCCCTTGCCTGCTTCAAGGCTGGTCTCACTGTGTTCAACTGCCCCCCACCTGCCCTCCTCCACTCTATGACACCAACCCGCAGCTCAGGTGCAAACCCCATTGTTTTATCTTGAGAGGTCCTTCCAATGTGAAAGGCATTATATAAATGCAATTAGTTGTTGGTTATGTATAGATTATTGATCCCTAGTGGTAGGGAATTTGCCTTTTGAAGGTCACACCAGCATTACTCTTCCAATGCAGCTGATGTTGAGGAACCAACAGCAGACTAATGCACAGTAGAAATCAGCAGCTATACGTTGAGAGGAAATTGGCATGGAGCTGTTGCCTTTGGCAGGTCCTTCTGTCATTCACTGACGCAAAGTAACTGTTGATGCAATCCAATTTGGAGGCCTCAGACTGCTCCATAGTTATATTTCTGGATTCAGACCTGCTCCAGGCCATGACTGTATAATATTCTGTTTCTGCAAGGCACCTGAAACCTTCAGAAATGGATGTCAGCAGCTTTTTCACTCCCTGACTGTTAGTTTAATACTTATATTATCTGCAGAAGGGAATTTTAATGTGCTAATCAATGTAATCTATTTATGAAGCCACTTAGTTGAAGAACATTACTTTGAAATCTGCCAGCATTATTAATCAACACCCAGGATAAAAATGAACATAAAACAATGCATTCTAATAATAAATATTGAATTTCAGCCATAAACCGAAGGTTGGCTTGTTTCAATTGGTTGCTCTTTCATCTCTGGGTTATTTGTTTCTGGGGCTAAATCTCATGTTAAGGTTGAGAGTTAGAGGCTAGGTTGACAATGTAGTGTATTGCTGGGGAGTGCGGCAATGTCAGAGGTGCTAAACCATAATAATAATCCTTGCATTTGATATAGCACTTTTCACATCTACCAGATGTCTCAAAGAGCTTCACCGAATAGAATGTAAAGTGAATGATTGTTTTCCTCAGTTCTTGGGCAATAATCCTCCAAATAAACTTGGTCATTTACCTCATTCTGGTTTTGGAACTTTGGTGTATGCAAACTAGCTTCCATGTTTGTACTTGCCCATTAAATAAAGATCACCATACCTGACAGGAACATCCACTTTGCCCCCACTCTCTGAAAATGTCTCCCTAAATACCTCCACCTCACATCCTTTCTACTTTCAAAAACCGAGGGGAAATATATTATGGACACATGCTGTCTACCTCCTGTATTACCACCCTCTTAGACTGCTTCCATCTATCGTAAAGCACTTTGAGATGTTCTCCTACATGAAAGCTGCTAAATAAATACAAATTTCTTCAGTTGTTCACTTGGAAACTAGCTTCCAAATTAAGACTGAATTCGAGAATTTTCCCAAATTCTGCACAATCTTGAATATTAAGCCCAAATCTTTCAAGGTTGAGACCATTTTTGAGCCTAATATTTGAGCCTCAAAGAGCCATTATCGGCCATCAGACAATCGTTGACGTGTTGTACAAAATAAAAGACAATCTAATGTACCCCATAATCTAATCGCAAAGTCTTGCATAGTGATTCCTTTTCAGCATTCTGAACAAGGCAACAAATTACACTTGTATGGAGTCCTTCACATTAAAAGACATGTCAGGGTGATGAACCGTCATGAGCTTTTGGACTCTAGGAGGGATTTGGGGTCAGGAGGGGTGAAGGGCAGGCAGTGCCCTGGAGGGTGGCCGAAGGCACAGTGAAAGAGGAAGGTTTAGATGGAACTTCAAGGAAGCAAGAGAGGAATGAGTTGGTGGGATTCTGGGAAAGAGTTCCAGAGTGTGGGAGCTGAGATGCTGAATGCTCGCTCAGCAAGGGTGGGGCATGAAGTGCGGGGGACCTGAAGCAACAACATTTAGTAAGGCAAGTGCTCTGACCACTGAGCTACAGGACTCCACATAGGGAGGAATGGGAGGTTGGAGATGGGGCAGCAGCTGGAGTGTAGGACGAAGTCCTAGCAAAGTCCAGCGAAGGTTTTTTCAGGATGGGGGTTATGACAGCTGTTTTTAGAGGGGTGGGAACAGTGCCGGTGGATAGGAAGAGGTTGATGATGTAATGTAGTAAGGGGGATAGGAGGTGGAGCTCAGAGATGAGGAGAGAGGTGGGGATGGAGTCCTGGGAGCAGGTGGTGGGTTTAATTTTTGAGTGCAGAGAGGGTGGAGGGAGAGATAGGGTCAAAAATGTGTAATGGGGGGGGTGAGAGTGGGGTGTATCCTGAGGGCGCTGTAATGGGAGGTAGTGGTGGACAGGGTAGGGGTGGCTAAATAGATCCCTTCAATTTTTGATTCATGGAAGTCCAGCATCTCCACTCAGTTGGAGTTGGAGGATAGGATGTGTGAGGTGTGGGAGCATGAACAGAGGAGATGGTTTGTGGTGACGAAGAGGAACCTGGTGTTATCCTTGGCCTCCAAGATTAATTTGGAGTAGGAGGAGGACTTGTTGGAGGCAAGGGCAGAGCGATAGATTTTAGTGTGATCCCAGCCAAATCTGCCGATGGACAGTTAGCTTGGATTTGGTACAGGCGAATTCTGCAGCTTGTACTCGCCCTGAACAGCAGTAAGTAGGAATGTGGATGTTAGTTGCTTGGCAGATTGCCTTTCCAGGACCAAAAAATCCTTGAAAAAAAATTGGTCACATCAAACCACGACTATTTATGGGACAGTTGGGAGTCGCAATCGGCTGCCGTGTTTCACCCACAAAATATACACTTTACAATAGATTCTGTGAAGTAGAATCTTAGGGTTAGGGTTGCCCCATCCCTAATCTCACAGGTCAACCTTTTCTTAAACTTACTTTGTTGCATTTGCATCTTCAATCACATCCCTACACCATTGACCTGCTATGTAGGTTTCCAAGGATCAAAATGAAACTCCAAACCCAATTACTATTATTACTGCTTTGAAAGATGCCTTTCATTTGGAGATCAAACCTCCATAATACAATTATTCAGTTTCAAAGCTGCAAATTATTTTGCTCCATATTTGTGTGTGTGTGTGTGTGCCAAAGGCATTTTAGCCCATCCCATTTGTAAGCATTCACATCAGCTGCCTGACTAATCACTGGTGCGGTGTAATAACATGTACAATCCTGCTCACTGCAGATCATCCATTTATTAAAACAATAGGTTGAAGTTGAGTTTCAATGTACACACCCTGTCAAAAACATTATTCAATATTTTACAGCTAATTCTCAATGGCTGTATAATTAGTTATGTGCACTCACTCAATGGGTGTCACGTTAGTCATTCTATAATCATAACGCTGGGAATGAGAAGCTATTAACTAATGTGTAGGACATGAGTAACAGCTTATCAAGTTGTAGAAAACTGAAGAATTAAGATTTAGGGAGTACCAAGGGAGCTTTAGACAATCAGACTATAAACAGCCATGTTTTGTGACCACCTGCTTTTCTTTCCTGTTACTAACACCCAGGAATGTGGAAACATAAATATAGAGTGACACTTTTTGAAATTGAATCTGTGCCATAAAATGTGATTGGCTAATTTACACTCTGGTAAAAGAGCCAAAAATTCCCTAGATTGATCGAGTTGTCAATTTATAAGAATACTGGAAGTTGAAACTCAGAACACTCAGCAACAGAGGCTTTTGTATGGTATATCACAAGAGAAATAAAATGTAAATGTGAGGAGTCAGGAATTTAAAAACCCATCAATCAATCATTTGGTTTGGTTTTGGTCTGCGATCAAAGAGGTGAGATGAGAGAAGTCAGGAGAAATGGCCTAGCTTCAA